>OZ038486.1:82490169-82725169 GCA_964036315.1 Acanthosepion esculentum
GCGCTAGAATCAAATCAGATGTTTCAATGTCTCCCTACAATTCCAGCAGATTATGTCATCATTCCAGATGTTTTCTGTTAAAGAATAAGGAACCATCGTTTTTTAACGGATTTACTCAAGACGTGATTGAAGAATTGTTAAGCCAATATATTCAGGCGTTATATTTCAATCAATAAGGAACTAACACTTTTAATGGAAACATTCAAAATATATTTCGGAGGCTGAGACAAAGTATTCAGACTTTTTTAGATAATAAGGACTGACTATATTTTTCTGGATATATACAAAAATACATTTCAGTGGTTAAGACTCAAATTATTTTCATTTCTCTGCTCAACAATAACGAAATATCACTTTTTAATGTATGTGCCGAAAATACAATCAGGACACTAAGTCAGGACGTATTAAAACTTTTTTTTATCTTAAATACTGAGTAACTATCAATTTTACGGGAAAAAAAAACTCAAAATGCAAGGCATAGATAAACAATGAGTGAATAATGCTGAAATCGGGCAGATGGAATATGTTAGCTGGACAGTTCATGTAAGAAATGCAAAACTCTGTTTGCTACCATTCACTGTTTTACGGTCATACATAATCATGGGAATGGTTTCAAGAGTAAATCACGAGGATATATTCTCGGAGCCAGATTCCCAAAAGTGCATTCGACATTACATTCAACTTTGTTCTTGTTATTCTACAGACAACATAGGGGTCGAGAAATATCAGCCATACTTTTATACTGGACAACTTTGGCGATGTGAAGTAGTGGAACGTACTGCATAAAATCTCTCAGGCCTTTCTCAATTAATTCTATGTCCCAAATTGGCAAAAGATCATTTGATGATGGGTATGTCTACGCTTTCGACTCTATATCAAATAAGTCATCGGTGGATTTATTTAATATGGTAAAAGAATAACCAGGATTATTTGCACAAATTTATCTTCAAATAAAGCTTTTCTTGAAATATGTGCCTATTTGTAAAATCATTAAAATCGTCAGAAAACTGAGGCACCCTATATATATATATATATATATATATATATATATATATATATATATATAGGGTGCCTCAGTTTTCTGACGATTTTAATGATTTTACAAATAGGCACATATTTCAAGAAAAGCTTTATTTGAAGATAAATTTGTGCAAATAATCCTGGTTATTCTTTTACCATATTAAATAAATCCACCGATGACTTATTTGATATAGAGTCGAAAGCGTAGACATACCCATCATCAAATGATCTTTTGCCAATTTGGGACATAGAATTAATTGAGAAAGGCCTGAGAGATTTTATGCAGTACGTTCCACTACTTCACATCGCCAAAGTTGTCCAGTATAAAAGTATGGCTGATATTTCTCGACCCCTATGTTGTCTGTAGAATAACAAGAACAAAGTTGAATGTAATGTCGAATGCACTTTTGGGAATCTGGCTCCGAGAATATATCCTCGTGATTTACTCTTGAAACCATTCCCATGATTATGTATGACCGTAAAACAGTGAATGGTAGCAAACAGAGTTTTGCATTTCTTACATGAACTGTCCAGCTAACATATTCCATCTGCCCGATTTCAGCATTATTCACTCATTGTTTATCTATGCCTTGCATTTTGAGTTTTTTTTTCCCGTAAAATTGATAGTTACTCAGTATTTAAGATAAAAAAAAGTTTTAATACGTCCTGACTTAGTGTCCTGATTGTATTTTCGGCACATACATTAAAAAGTGATATTTCGTTATTGTTGAGCAGAGAAATGAAAATAATTTGAGTCTTAACCACTGAAATGTATTTTTGTATATATCCAGAAAAATATAGTCAGTCCTTATTATCTAAAAAAGTCTGAATACTTTGTCTCAGCCTCCGAAATATATTTTGAATGTTTCCATTAAAAGTGTTAGTTCCTTATTGATTGAAATATAACGCCTGAATATATTGGCTTAACAATTCTTCAATCACGTCTTGAGTAAATCCGTTAAAAAACGATGGTTCCTTATTCTTTAACAGAAAACATCTGGAATGATGACATAATCTGCTGGAATTGTAGGGAGACATTGAAACATCTGATTTGATTCTAGCGCTCATTTCATCAAAAGTATCGAGCAACATTCGGAAGAGTAACAAGCAAACTGCAAAACTACAAACTTCTACACAGTTTTATTTACAAAATAAAGCATTTTATAAGATTCATGTCGATAGCGTAAATATTTATTTTCTTCTATATTTGAAGGTTTCACTGAAAGGTGAAAACAACTCAAATTGAAATATAAAGAAATAATTTAAAGGAGTATAATTTTTCCTGATTAACAGATCCGCTTGAATTTTTAACTGATTCTGTCACCTTTCAAAAATTTTAATGAGGTGAGTGGTGGAGATTTCTTTACTATCCAGAAAAATATTGCTGCAAAAATTATATATATATATATATATATATATATATATATATATATATATATATATATATATATATATATATATATATATATATAAATTTTTGCAGCAATTCTTCTTTCATACAAGCTTCATTAAATATGACAGACAAGGTGCTTTGATTAAGTTCTTTATATAATTTCTCACATGATCTTATATTTTTCTTTGCCGTAAATAAATTACGCAAAACCTGTTCAAATGCTTTATTTTTCCAAGCCCTTTCGCCTATACCTTCAGTTATTCTCAAAGATGCATTATATTTACAGTTAACAGTAAATTTAATTCATCCTCGAGAATGGCTGAAGGTATAGCCGAAAGCGCTTGGAACAATAAATTTTGCATAATTTATCTACGGAAAATAAAGAAAAATAATAAGATCATATGAGAAATTATACAAAAACTTAATCAAATTACATTGTCTGTCATATTTAATAAAGCTTGCATTTAGTTGTGTAACTCTACCGTATGAAAATACGCTCTGGCTGACACCAAATTAGTTGTGTTTCAATCCTGGCTTGAGGCATTCGAAAGTCTAGTCGCACTGAGGAGCTGTGATACAGCGAAACAGTACTGTCTGTGAATGAGATTATATATATATATATATATATATATATATATATATATATATATATATATATATATATTGGTGTGTTTGTGTCAAAAGTTCCTCCTCTTTTATACAAGTTTCGTTAAAGACGACTAACAAGGCATTGTGATAAAGCTTTTTATTTCATTTTTTCTTGTGATCGTACAAGTGTTTTAATTTCTGGACACAAAGTGTGTAAAAAACTGTTCAAACGTCCTGCATGTCCGAGCGCTTTCGGCTATTCTTTTAGCCATTATCAAAGAACGACTTTTTTTTTTGACAGTATGTCATTTTTATCTATGTATCAGTCAGTCCGTTGTGGCCGTGTTCATAGTTAATTTTACTGAGTGTTACCTTTTTCTTTATTATTAATTCTTCCGATATTTTTAATCATTTTTTTAAATGAGGATCAGGATATTATACTTGTATTTTCTACTAGTATGTTGCGGATGAATTTATATATATATATATATATATATATATATATATATATATATATATATATATATATATATATATATATATATATATATATATATATATATATATATATATATATATATATATATGTATATGTATATGTGTGTGTGTGTGTGTGTGTGTATGTAATTAGCATATTTTTTCTCAATAGTTATTTCTTGCTATAAAAATATTCTTTAAAAATACACTAATATTCCTGAAGTCTCCTTTTCACAAATAAATAATATGTTAGCCTATTGAACTCAAATAAAAAATAACGCTGAATCTTTTCCCCGAATTTACGTTTAATTGGTGCGCCTTAAAATAACTTAAAGGGATACTTTATACAACTGAACTCCCCCAAACGTACGTTTCAGATTTTGGGATCTTGCCGTGTTCAGAATAAAATTATATTTTTCCTTAAAAGCATATAAATATGTTTGTATCTACCCGTGAACAGCTACTTTTGTAATGTACAGAAAGATATGAATAAATAAATATATATATCCATCTATTAATGTCACATATATGCAGCTATACCGTAAACATGAATGTAATTTTTCTACCCACGTTCCTAACATAAAATAGCATTGAAAGACCCTCGCTTATTCATCAATTGTTCACCTCGTATCTATTTTCAGATATCATTGTTACACGCCTAAATGATAGATAGAAGAAAGCTTTTGAAATGTTATTCTATTTGTGTAAAGAATCAAGCTGCCAACTTCTCTGCTCTGTAGATGTTCGCGAATAAATTGGACGTATAACAATTATTTCTGCAGTAAAGTTACAAATTTATCTTGATTTAAAGAACACACTTAAATAGTTAATTCTGGGGTATTTTGTTACATTTGATAATTAAATCAAATTGCATTTCACAGCTCCTCCATTGGTCAGTTTTTCTTTCCGGTAGCGGCTGCTGGAAAACATCTGACAAACTGGGGAAGCACTTTGATCAGTTTATTTTTTTTCAAAGCTCATTGTACAGAATTAAATGAATTTTCATGATTAAGTTACAGACTTAATGTGTGTGTGTGTGTGTGTGTGTGTGTGCGTGCGTGCGTGCGTGCGTGTGTGTGTGTGTGTGTGTGTTTTCTCATAATTGTTTGTTTTTATTGCAATTCTGTCTTTGTTTAATTTCCCATTTCGGGTTCCTTTATACTCCAGATATTGAGCACCGTCGACTTTTGCTAAGAAAATTTTCTGTTTTATTTGGCTTTTCAACTTTCCCTTTTAATTCTTCTATACTCTCGCTCTCTTTCTCCCTATATATATATATATACATGGTCCAAGCTTTCGATTTTGTTAAATCGTCATAAGTTTAGGTAGACACAATGGTACGTTTAGTAAAATTTTAAAATGGAATAACATCGCTATTTTTAAAATAAGCTTTTAGCAGTATTTGATAACCCTCATTAGCTCTACGACTTTAGAACTTAAAGTGCACTACACGGTCTTTATCTCATACACTTTGTCCTTCATTAGGTGTATGTCGATCCTGATCACCTACAGGGAATTCCGAACTGAACCATATATTTAATCTATGGGAGTAGACTGTTCTCCTTCCACTGACATGTCTCCAGGTATATCGTACAATTATTATTTTTAGTACTGCCTAGTTATTCCTCGCCCTTTTTCCATTAAATTCAAGAACACACTACCCGACCCAGATGTCGAACTCATAATTACTGTTAGCAAATTCACGACCAACGCTGTAATCCACTAGGTTATTGACCCGTAGAATTCCCTGTCGGTTACCTGAATCGATATACACCTGTTGAAGGCTGAAAGGCATGCACACAACTGAAACGTTTTGATAAGAACAACAAAGATGAGAATAATATTTCCTATGTAATAGTGTAAATGACCTCATGAAAGTGTCCCAAATTTCACCAAAACTTTTAACTGCAATCCGCCACGTTGTCTGCTGACATGCAGGCAATTAAACAAAATTTATCTGCGAGAAATCAAATATAGATTTGAGTGCAAGCTCATATTTGATTTCTACCAATAAAGTACCTAAATCCAAATTATTGATTTACGAGCTGAAATTCAAACTGTAGACACATGGCATTGATAGTTCATACTGAAATTCTATAAAAATTGTCAAATATCAAGTGAATTAATCTCAGTCAGTTTCATCTCGAAATTATTATCGTTTTATTATTATTTTACTGACTTCCAAAATGTATGTCTGTATTGATATTTAGGTTTTTATTTCCAATTGAACTCAAAAGTTGTTGCCCGATGGGAATTGTGAAAGAAGAAATTATTCTGCAAACTTGTAAATGTTTTAAAGACAAAAGCCCTTTCTTTCTCCGTATAAAAAGAAAAAAATATAGGTGACCAGGAAAGCCATTTTTCGCCACAACACTATGAACAAATTATAACAAACAAAAAAACTGCCAAGTTAAATAGTTAAACAATGAAAGAATAAAAAGTAGGTGCTTTACTTCTTGATAGCAAGAAATATGCTTTCAAACTGTATTCTCTTTTTTGTTTTATTTTTCATTGGATTGACTGTCTGTTTGCATTTAAGAGCCTATAAAAAGTGTTCCATTTATTTTATTTTACTTTTTGTAGTCTGAACAATAGTTTTTACAATTGAATACTGTTCACCATGTGCTACCAACAGTTCCGAGAAAGAAAGGCTTTTAGGCATTTTGAAAGGCAGCGTGATATAATCAATAGCAAAAGACTTGGCATAGGTAAGAGATGTGTATGGTTGACGAGAAGAGTACTGGAGCGAGTTTACACGGTCTTTTGTTGAATAAAATCCAACTTTGGGAAGAAATATTTAAATGGACACATGTAGAAAAAGAAAGAAGAATAGAGATTTACTACCGAACAAAGTCTATGAAATGTGCACGTGACTTCAAATTGGAATCTTTTTGCTTACTTGATTTTTATTTTTATTTTTTTTTTTTTTTAATTTTCTGAAAGGTTTAAATTCATCGTACGTGTTCAACCAATTTTTGTTGAAATTATACCGAATTTTTAAAGCTGCATGTATAAAATACCTGAAAGTATTTTGTGGCGTTTTACATTATACCCCATATTTCCAAATGGAAAAGATAAGAAAACCTTGAAAAGGAAAGATTATTATCAGCAAAGATATATATTTGCAGCCAGCGGTTATTAATTTGTTGTTTTTCATTATGAACAGGAGGCGAATATATTTAAAAATGGATTCACAATTATTTACTCTCATATCTTTACTATGTTTAATGCTGAAAAAATATCTTATTAAGCAATGAATAAACAATTACCATTCAAACCAAATGACAAATCGATGAACGCATGCAAATATTGACTAATCGGCAATTCACAGTTCGATGTAGACATGCAAATATAAACCAATAGAAAATTGATAAACTGATGCAAACATGAAAAGATAAACTAAAATAAAATCTTCCTGATATCTTCATTAAGAAGTGTATCAAACCTGATTCTATTGTGCTCAGTTCGCTTGTTCAGTAATATACAAATATTTATAACGGTTCATAAACCATGCTTCTCTTCAAACTTCCCAGAATTGCAAATGTCACCAGTGTCTATAATATTCTGCTTTCAATATATAAGCTCTTCTATCTATGGCGCTTGAAACGCATTTCACATGCATTTTATGGTAGAGCAGAATTTTTTTAAAAACATTAAGATGTTTACTTCTTTATAATAGATATAGATCTGAGGTTGTGTAGATATTTGAATAGGAAATAAGAGGGTAATTAATAAACGTTTACTTACCTGTAAGCATGTTTGTGCAGAGAGATGATAATCTTTGTGCATGAAGATGCATTCATGGAGTTAGCATGGAATTTGTATGTACAGGACTTTATTACAATGCAGCTGCTTTTTCTAAAATGTCTTATTCGTGTAAGGGAGATACTTCTGGATTGTAATGGTTTCTTTCAACACGGATATACTAAGTGTGGCTCATAGATATGGGGAGAATAATGAAGACAATCCAGCTGATTTACATAACAGGTTCAGAAATCGTCTGATATGGAAAATAACAATTATCGAAACGAGATAGTATTTAATTTCGACTCGATCGTAACAGAATGAAGTTTCCTTAAAATTATTCGCATGTAGACATATATACTGAAGTACTTTCTCATCGGTATTGATGAGTCAGGGTACAGCAGCATAGTTCTTAAAACCGAAAAGCCAGAATATTTATGCATATCATATATTATTATAATGGTGAAGCTACCAAAGTTTTGGAAGAGTCGAATACAAAAACTGGAGCGCATAATGTGCTAAAAGATCTCCAAACGACCCTCCTCAAGTTTAGTTAGAATTCAGAGTCATCCTTCTCCTAGGCCGGTTGCCAACCAAGGCTACAGGTCTGTCCTACGATTTACCCATAGGAAGGTAATAATGGGTTATATATATATATATATATATATATATATATATGAATTAAGCTAAATTTATGGGTAAATATGGGGTGGGGCGTAATATAAAAGTGAACAGTGAGGTAAACCCCGCGAAAGTCTGTTTCATGCTTGAATACAGTCTTGAAACAGAAAGTGACTGTCGCCGCTCGAAGTTGCTCTCAGTGTTCACTTAAATAATCAGTAATCACCTACGTATTCGTGGATTTATCGCATTACATGGTGTGAACTGATATATATATATATATATATATATATATATATATATATATATATATATATATATATATATACATATATAAAATAAATAGTAATAAAATAGTTTACTTATTTAATATATATATACATATATATATATATATATATATATATGTGTGTGTGTGTGTGTGTGTGTGTGTGTGTGTGTGTGTATGTATATTAAAAAGGCTTAAACACTAATATTCCATGGTCATAATTTATTCCATTGGAATCGGAAATACGATCCAATTTATCAGACCTACAAATTCAAAAAGAAAACAGAAAAAAACAACTCCGGGAATAAAAATGTTCGTTCATGTGGTGATATATGTGTAAGTGGATATGGAGGTAGACGTTTTCCCTAATAACTGATATGCAAAATCAGATAGTCTTATAATATTTATATACCTAGGTATATATGTAAACGTAAGAGATAGATACGCGTTAATCACTCAGCTGGTTTTTAATATTTTTAATATTCTTAACGTTGTCTTCTTCAATGTTCTTAAAGTATAAATTAATTTAATTCTACTCGTATATTTTTATATGTTAAATGTATATATAGATAAATATGGTCCCTAAATTTTGTTTTTTAATTATTTTTTTTATTTTGAGAATTTTTTTTTTAGCTTTTACATTTTGATTTATATATAGATATGTATATGTGCGTTCATGTGTATGTGGATATGTGTATATATGAGTATATATGTATGTGTGTATATATATATATATATATATATATATATATATATATATATATATATGTGTGTGTGTGTGTGTGTGTGTGGGGGTATATATGTATATATATTCGTATATGGATGTATGTATATGTAGGTAGATGTGTACGTAGATGTGTTTATATGTGCGTGTGTGCATGTTTAGGTATGTATGTATACATATACATCTGTATATGGGTATATATGTACGTATGTATGTATAATTAGACGGATAGATAGAGGGATACATTGTTTATTTGTTTAGATGGGTGTGTGTATGTATTTGTATGGAGATGTGTAAGGTTTCATGTATATATTGTTTATGTGCACGTATGTGTTGTCCGTATGTATATATGTGTGTAAATGTATATATATGTAGGAATGGATATATATATATATATATATATATATATATATATATATATATATATATATATATATATATGGGTATGTGTGTACACGCCTATATGTATGTATGTACGTGAAAATATAAATATGTTGTTGTGTATGTGTGTATACGTATGTGTTTTTGAACATAGAAATATAGGCCCTTGCTAAATTAGATAATCGTTATTTGTTTATGTTTATATTAGATTTGTAACCTGTAGTCGATATTATCTTTGTCAAATTTTCTTGATCTTTTATAAATTCCCTTCGGTTTTAGTTCTATCACTCAATTTCCCCCACCTTTTTTTCTTTTCCTCTCCCACTGTCATCTTCTGATCTTTAAGAATATATCGTCTCTTGTGTGTGTATGTCACCACAAAATGTATACTCTTTTTCGGTGTATCTTTAATGTATTAGACATTTGAAAATATTTATATTTCTTTCACTTAAACCGTCTTTGACTCCCCTCTTTAAAACTTCTCTCTGTTAAATTTTAAGCCCCCCCCCCCTTCATCTTTAGACCTTCTTGTTCTTCTCTCGTCTGTTACCCCTCGCTATAGCTTTAATTTACTCTAGCATTCGTCCCACACTCTCATACATACACTCTCACTAAATTTTATTTTTTATTCCCGGGGTTGTTTTTTCTGTTTTCTTTTTTTGTAGGTCTGATGTATTGGATCGTATTTACGATTCCAATGGAATAAATTATGACCACGGAATATTAGTGTTTAAGCCTTTTTATTATATCCTTACTCTGTCCTGGACATTGAGTTCTACCTGGATTCTATCCTCTTGGAATTATTTTTTATACATATATATATGTATGTGTATGTATGTTTGCATATATATTTATATATTTTAGATATATGATTGCATATGTATGTGTATATTTACCCCTAATATTATCTATCTATCTATCTATATCTATCTATCTATATATCTATATATATATATATATATATATATATATATATATATATATATATATATATATATATATATATATATATATACATATAGGTAAAAATACGTAGGTAAGTAATCGAACTGAATCCTAATAATATAAAATACTGAAACTGGTCAACAAAAGAGAGCTCAGTGTATTTATTATAGAGCATATAAATGAATTCCATAAAATTCAAATGTACCCCATATATATGGTCATTTCGCTCATCGAGACATTTCTTGCTTAGAGAAATATCTTGAGGAGCGAAATGGACATATATATGGGGTACAATTGAGTGTCATTTTTATGGAATTCTTATATATATAGCGAAACAGTACTGTCTGTGAATGACATATATATATATATATATATATATATATATATATGAAAAATTTAACCCGTAGAAAAAGACAATATTTATAAATGTAAAAGACAATAGGAAAACTGTAATATTAGCCGAAACTTTAGACAATATGAATATAATACCGTTTTCTAAATTCATCCAGTTGCTAAGAACATTTTGTTTTGTTATTAATAGTTACTTTGTTTCAATAAATTCATTTCGTTTTGCCTTTAAAATGTTCACAATGGACGAAGCGCGTCGGCTGATATTACAGTTTACTATTGTCTTTTACATACATGCATATACATATATATATATATATATATATATATATATATATATATATAGTAATGAAACAGTCTTCATATTATATATATATATATATATATATATATATATATATATATATATATATATGATTAAAAAGAAACGACAAAGGAAATTCCCGGTATCATAACATATATGATATATAAATTTGATTAAAAATAAGGTCTGTCTGTTTAATTTTTTATTATATTTTTCCGATTTTTCGATAAGGCCTTGAGTATTGTGCTCGAATTTGTGGACATACATTTCGAAGTTCATATTTTCTCATTTGTGTTCAAGTCTTTTCGACTATCGCAGTAATAAATGAAATGAATATGTTGGAGGTATTTTCGCCCTACCCTATATTTAATTATTTTACTAATTTTCAGCCAATACAAGGCTCGAGTGACACTCAAGGTATTTTACATTAATGAATAAAATAAATATATCGCATTCATTTTGTGTGGCCTCGTTTCCAATAGTTGTTCAACATGACGTCACGCTAGACCAATTTAAACGCCCAGCTTCCCAAAGAATACCAGGTTGTAGACAAAGGAATTCTAACTACCACACAGGCACCACATTGGTTCATGATAATGACTGCAAATGTCAAAAGTACTGGAACAAAAATAACAAATATAAACTCACTTTGAACAGTTTATCCACAACTTCAAGTACAATATCCGAAAATTGGAAAAACTTAAACAGACCTTGTCACTTCTTTTTAATCAGACATGTTTGGAAGAATACTTGCTGCCTGAATATAATTATACATGCATACATACATATAAATATACGTGAGACAGAGAGAATGGTGGATGATGAAAGTTCTGTTTGAGGCACTAACCAGAATTTAACTAAATCTGCAAAATATCACAATATAAGTTTAACTCATGTGCCAACGCTTGCATATATATATACTGTTTTTATCTCTACATAACAGTGAATGCACTTCTAAATTTTACTCATACGTTCATAAAGGTGTCAGCAGGAATCTGACGATAGATATAGATATGTTCAATTATTTACATGTTTAATGCAAGTTGCGGTAGAAATACCTTCTACATAATAGTAAGACATTAGCTTCAGTGGTGCCTTGATCTAGCTAATGTCTTACCATTATGTGGTAGGCATTCTTGGGAAGTATGTCTGCCACGCTGTGTATTATTTATTTTACTAATGTTCATCGAACACGAGGCACAAGAGCCACTTACGTTAGTATGCTAATATGCGGTGTTGTATCAGCGTAAGTAAAGGCGAGAAGTGAAGCTTAGCAGGAAATATAACGATTGAAAAGTTCACGATTGTAGTAATTAGGAAAACATCCAGTTCCAGGGATGCTTCACCCTTGTTCACCTGGCATGGTGGGTTCCAGTTGTAAAGGTCAAAGCTAGTGGAACTCAGGACATAGCTCGTTAGAACAAATGCCATGGAAATAGCGATGCAGCCGCGAGGAGATCGCGATGTTTCGTTTGTGGGGAAAAAAGCGTTGTACTTTGGAAAATAATTCATCATCCACAAACCGTGTAGAGACGTTTGAACTCTATCATGACATGCAACATGGGACCGGGTAGCTCCAGCTGAGATATGGCAACAATAGTCCAGTTTTGACCTCATCTGACTCTTGCACACATAGCATATAGCAGGGGGGGGTCAGATACTTACTGAAGTTGTACATTGAACTCACCATTTTTGCGGCATCTTTAGCAATAGATCGTATGAATGAGTTCCACTTAAGGACTGCGGAAAACTTGAATCCCGGTAGACATTCACGCCAAAGAATCTCCATCAATCATCATAGGTTCAGGGTCTGCTCGGTGTTGGTGGGACGTTACTAGTTTGGTTTTGGCCGTATTGAATTTTGCTAGCCATTTTCCCCCATTGTGTCACTTGGACTAGGTTAGAGGTGAGATGAACTACTAGATTCTGGTCTACCAGGTTTTTGAGAGGTGCACCTCTAAACTGTCGAATCATTCGCATAGATACTGACTAATGATCAGTGTATGCTCTTAGACAGATCATTAAGATACAGTAGAAAGAGAGTATAATCGAAAAGAAAACCCAGTAGATTGCTGGCATTGATCATGTGGGCTTCCGATGATTAGCCGTTAACAACGGCCTTTATGGACATACCTGTCAGGAAGGACTTGGTAATAAATAATGTCATTTCAGACTTTTTATAGCGGAAGAGTTTATGTAGCCGTCTCCGATGCTACAGCTTGACAAAGGTCTTTGATATATCTAGTGCAATGGTCATTATGAAGCATTTGTCTACTGCCTTGCTGATTCAGTAATGACATTTAAAACATCATCTCTGGATTAGTCTGGTTATCGTACAGAAGTTTGTTCCTGTTGAGATGTTCAAAACCTTTCTTATAGATTATAGATTCGGAGTGTTTGCTGATGCTACATGTTTATTTTCTGTGATTTTATTTTATCTAATTGCACGCAACGGCACGGAAAGTTTGCGTTTTGAAGTAAAAGCTGACATAAATATCTTGTATAAAAGAAGCACTTAGCGTGAAACGAAATGGTTATTGATAACTGCAGAAAGAGAATTAATCCTAGAAAGAACGAGCGGAACACAATCAAAATGAATACTAACAAGTATCGATTTGATGTTGGTCCCTGGTTTACAAGTTGCAATCAGAAAGTGCTTGCTTTCTTACTGCTATTAATAAGGGAGGTAATTATCGGGAAGTTAACCAATTTGTTGAAAACAATTACTTCTCTGGTCAATGTTTATAGTCTATATGCCGATAAATAACTAATATCCGTCTTGTGTTGATCCGTTCTTATGCCCGCTCTCCATCTACAGTCGGATTTCAAAGCCTACAATACGCTATGGGAAACTTTCAAAATTAAATATTATTTACAATTGTTTATTCTTAAATAGAAGCTTTTCATATCATCTGACGCACTTTGTATGTAAATGGTAATTGCCATAGTGACTTTAGCCGTTTCCTCATCAACAACCATTTGGCGTTCAATTATTGAAATAAATTAGATGAAATTTATAAAATCTCTCCATTAATGTTTGCTAAACTTTTTAAACTTTTATATAAGTGTGCAATGTTAACATCTTGGTGATGCCATTATTTTACCTGCTAATTCTATGGGTTATCCGTTTTATTTGTTATTACCGATAAATATCTTCAAAAGTTGTTCATTACAAGTTTATATAACCACTGTTGTCAAACATGTCCAATGTTGCCACATCTGCACAAAAGAATATCGGCCCTAGCAAAACTAAATTTGGGGTCGAGTAAATGCCAAAGTACTATAAAGTTAAGTTTGGCTTTTTAACCCGTAGTAGAGTTCTACCACGGAATATGTCAGTGAGCGGCGCTATATTGAGTCTGATTTGCTACCTCTTCGTCACCGAGGCCCGTTGGAACAGTTGGCATGGTGTTTGTTTGACAACCTAACTGTCAATGTTTCAATTCTCGGTAGTGGATGCGCACTGCTGATGAGTCCCAAATATAGGACGAAACGGCCATCCAGTGCATTCTGCATTCTGTTGAGGTTTCAGACTTGATGAATTACTTAAATATAATTATCAAATTCTCCTGATTATTTCAAATAAATATAAATTATTGTGATTGATTTCTTCCTTTAGGACTTCATCGAACTAAATGTGTTATGCTGATGCGACTACACATGCGTACGAACGAGGGATGCTGGGAATTTTAAGTTTAAAATGTTTTTTTAAAATATAGCCGATTTCATTTAGATTATTATTTCTTTTACTTTCCATCACTTCTATTATTAGATATCCCACACTGTTCTTCCAGGAATGGTGACATGTTGTAAGAACCAGGGCGCTAATTTTGGGGGGATGACCTTGCTCCTCTCTGGGTACTCTCTAGGTAATTACATCGTAGTGAATTGTGTTTCTCCTTTGATCAGAGTAGCATTTTTCATGTTAAAATTGTGGTCAGTCTCATTACGGCGAACGACCAACCCATCTGATGTATTGATATGTAAAATGTCTCTTTTATGTTTGATATAATCTTTTATTTATATTCCTTGAGGGTTCTCCTGTGTGTTGTTACAATTATTACAGACGATAGGGAAAACCTCTTTCACGTTTTAGCTTACTGTTTTGTTTAGTATTGTTTTTGATGTAGTATTAATAAATTCTGTTGAGTTTGGATACATTCTTTACAACTGTAGATGTGATGCAGTTAGTTGGTAGAACAATATATTCTTTTGATTTACTGAGTTTGTCAGGAGGGGTCTTTTTCCTATTTTGGAATATTTTATGGGTCTTTTGTTTCACGTTAATTATAAAATAATGTGGGTACTGAAGTAGCTTGAAAGTGCTTTCAGTGTATTTCTCCTTTTCACTGAGGGCTTCAGAATCTGACGACTCTTAACTAGAATCCGATGATTATACAGGATTTTATTTTATTGTTATGAGAATAGAAATATTTTTAATACCAAGTTATATATATATATATATATATATATATATATATAGAGAGAGAGAGAGAGAGAGAGAGAGAGATAGTGAGAGAGACAGACAGACAGACAAACAGACAGTTATATATTACTCTTTGTGAGTATTCACTTATTTCTTGCCATTTAATTTACATATTAAAAACTAGTGCGAATAGTTTTATCATATTTTAAACAGTAACGTAATGATTAAGTTCAAACTTGTTTTCTTTCATTGGGCATTATCCTCTATATTGCACGACATTAAAATCAGTGTTTGTCCGCAGGCGTCAATTAGGTTCCTATCTATTATGCCGACGTAGCACGTAAATAATCATTGAGAATATTTAGTTATATAATCGTATCATTTCGACAATTATTTATTCAGGACAACTGTAGTTGTGCCAGTGGCTCTGATTAGATATTAACGTCATGTGCATATTTGCCTTCCTGGAAACTAATGAGTCATATTTTTTATTAAATTGACAAGATAATTAATGCAAATGCTTCGATTATAATAATGTACACTTGACAATCAATAAGGATATTTTAGGAAAAATTTACAACGCTCATTCTCATAACATGGTTATGATAATGCTAATTATATTGAAATAATAGAAATCCTGTTAGTGATAATGATGAATAAATATTGATGCATTGAAAAGACTTGATATCATATGTAAACAACTGCAATAATACGAAAACCAATAAATATAATAAGAATAATTGTAATGGTCAGGGGAGGTTTGTACTTTACATGCAAATTGCCATAATTTAATATTATTTGTTTCAAACGATTTCTCTGTTGTTTGATTGAAACTTTCTGCTTTTTTATGCTTAAAGTACCTTTTTTAGATCAAGTAGAATACGATCGATTTAACACGATATGTTGCTCTTTTCGTTTGATTATATCGCTTAGGAAGAATAAAAGTTTTTTTTTTTAATTTCCTGAGTAAAACAATGCTATTGATAGCAAAATTGACGATAACAATAAAAATATTTGCAATATGAATTTGAAACTGACAAAACCTGGTGGAAAATTGTCCTGGCAGTAAGAAAAAGCGGAATGATTACGTTACCTCTATTTAACGAAAATGATATATTCATGTAAATCCATTTGCTGTTTTCGTTTCTAAGAATTTATAATAAACAAGCGGAAAAAAAGAAAAATTATGCTGAAAAATAAATAAGACATGAAAGTTGATTCTTGTTGTCGGCTGACAGACATAACTATGAAAATAAAAGATTACTCCCAATGGAATGAGTAATCCAAACACAGAAAATTTTTTTAGAATATTTCATGAAAGTTGACCGATAAAAAAAATGGATGCATCTAATGGCAACGTTTCGTTTATGCTTATCAAAAGGAAATAAAACTAAAACTAGAGAAAGATGAAATAATAAAATTGTTATGACTGATGTTAAAGAAAGTTATTTAGAGGAAATGTTAAAAAAAGAAAGAAAGGAAAATAATTGGTATTTGAAACAAGGTGGACGTTTAAAGTGACGTCATGTGTAACGACTATTTTGAACGATGCCGCATAAAAAGAATACGATTTATTTATTTTATTTATTTATTTATTAAAATTACCTTCAGTGGCCCTTGCTCCTTATATTTGATGAAAATTATTTAAATAAATAAATACACATAATCATAATTAAACATAATTACTTTATTTAATTTATTACTGCGATAGTCGAAAGTACTTGAACAAAAATAACAATATATGAACTTCGGACAGTTTATCCACAACTTCGAGCAGAATATTCAACACTTCATCCTAAAATTGGAAAAACATAATAAAACATTAAACAAGCAAACCTTGTTGTTTCTTTTTGATTAAACTTATATATCGTATATATTATGTCACCGGGAAAGTGAAATACGGAAAAGAAAGTTATATAGAAATTGATAAATTATAAAATAAATGTATTTTTAAGTGAATGAAGAAAGAAGAAAATTTGTTATTCATATTGAAGATTGCCTGATTGTCTTCCCGTCTGGATTCTGTGTTCACTTTCCAGAGAATTATATATTTCTTTACATGACGATGTCATCATCATCATCATCATCAAGGTTTTACTTTCTCTCCAATACTCTCAAGTCTATATCCTGCAATGACCGATGTTGACTATGCAGATGACCAAGATATCCCTGCAGACCCCATTACTAATGAAACAGTTCTCTTACATAATCTAGAAAATGTTCTTAATGATTCTGGGCTCTGTAACACCTATAAAATTGAATTCATAAGCGTCAATCAGCAAGCCTCAATGCAAGCTATGTCAGATGAATCAATAACATCTGTTGAATCCTCTACATACCCATGAAACGAAATAACTTCTACTGAAAATGATGTGAAAATTCGCACAGCTAAAGCTTGTGCCGCCTTAAATAAAATGTATGTAATCTGGAAATCTGATCTACCAGACGAGCTCAAACGGAGATTCTTTTACACCACTGTGGAGGCGGTTTTATTGTATGGTGCCACTGTTTGAACATTAAATAAAATCGTTGAGTCTGAGCTTGATAAAAACTGCAATGGTATGCTGAAAGCTATGTTTAACTTCAATTGGGGACAGCATCCAACTAAATCACAGCTTTATGATATAATCACAGCTATATCCTACAATTTTACACTGCAGACGAGCAAAGTAAAAACTTGACAGAGATCTACTGTTCTGGACACCTAGCGATGGCGCAAGGCGGGTTAGTCGCCCAGCAACCACCTATATTGACCAGCTATGTTATGACATAGAATGCTATCCTAACATTGATGCATGTCTTTGACGGTAAGCGCGATAGACTCGTGAATGTCTGAGCTCGCTCGAACGAATAATAAATTACTTTCTAAGACAATGTTTGCTTTGCTCCAATAACGTTAGTTTACGCAGTCCAATCCCAGTGGTTTTCAATATACCTAATGTATTACCTTTTAAATCCAGTGATGTGATTTTTTTCAACACTTCCTGAACTAAATTTCTATATTGCGTTGTTATATCTTTACCCATTTCCGCATGGTTTAAATTTATTGTTTCGTTTGTCTATTATTTCTGTGTTACAATTAATTGATATTTTACTTGGTTACTATTAATAGGGATTCCGTTTCTTTCATCAACTTTTCTTTTGACAAATATTTCTATGACTTTTGACAAATATTTCTATGACTTTTGACAAATATTTCTATGACTTTTGACAAATATTTCTATGACTTTTGACAAAATCTGCAATGTTACCGATCTGATTCAGCATCTTAACTTCAGTCACATTCCCACCATTTTTTGTTTATAAATATTTTTATGGTAATCGTTTCTTCTTTGGCACTAGATTGGCGGCTGTGTCTCATCATTTTACTGCTGAAATTGCGAGATGAAACCATAAGTTCTCGCACTTTTCGCTCGTGGAACTCTCTTCCGGCTTCTTGCTTTATTCTTAATTAAGTTATTCAAAAATTTCAGTGCAACCTCAAACACTATCTTCTGTCTTTTTTAATCCTATTCTTGTATTGTTTTTTTCTACTCAATAAAGTTTTCTCTTTTTATTTCATTCTCTCATTCGTCTTTGTGTCTTTATCGACCTGCTTAGGGTGAAGTGATTATAAAAGTTCCTACTGCAACTTTTGATGGACGTGTAATGTTTCAAAGGTCTGCGTTATATAATCCCAAGTGCCCTGATATCAGAATCAACACAATCCCCAACGTGAGTCCGTGCTCAGTCCTCATTCCTTTTCACCTGCTTCTATCGACGTCATCTATTCTAAGGTTTATGTATTGTCCTAACTACTATTGTTCTTACATAAAGATTTCTCTCATCAAGTTTAGAAAGGGTTTTGACGATCGCACAATAGATACTTCTCAGATATTGATTCCTTTATCCAAGTTGAAGTTTATTTCATATCCTCTATTTATTTTGATTGCCAAAAATATCTACATTTCTGACATGATTGCTTGTCTGACAGAAGAATGGGGACATTAAGCCACGACAACGAATGGGGGAGCTGACACGATATTCTTTAGGAATCATTGAGTAAAATTAGATATAGTACACGGCATTATTATTATTATTATTATTATTATTATTATTATTATTATTATTATTATTATTATTATTATTATTATTATTATTATTATTATTATTATTATTATTATCCTGCTTTGATTTTGGACGTCCGGGTGGTGTAACAGATAGGGGCTGAGAATAAGAAACCGGACAGCCGAGTTCGAATTTGAGTGTGTTTCGTTACATACACTTATGCGCAAATACCATGGAGAAAAGTAGAAATCCAAGCAATGAATGAAATAGTAGATTTTGTATCTGGAAGAAAAACATTGACATTTTCAAAAAAATGTTAATGAAATATTATTTCGTCAAAATATAGAATTCTTCTTAAGAGCTTTAAATATAGCATAAAGGGTTGATAACATTAAGAAAAGAAATCAATCAATCATTTCAGTTCAGCTAGAGAAAAGAGATATACAGTGTAACCCAGATATAAGAGACCCGGATATAAGATACTTCTTCTCCGGTTCCGACAACTCTCTTATATCCGGGTTACACTGTATTACATATATGCGTAGAGTTTGCGTATATTCTGATGTTAAGTTATACTTAACTTGTATACTGTTCAAATTCTCTTTACATTGATAATATTCTTCTGAGTAGATGAGTAGTTCTATATTGTGCAATATTAGAATCTCTTGTCAACAAACACGCACGTGTTTGCCATTTTTATCGAACCCAGATTTCCAATTATTATACATAGAAAAGTAGTTTTATGGTGCAACATTGTTTCAGTTTTGTTGTATATTTACCCCCCCCCCCACACACACATATATATATATATATATATATATATATATATATATATATATATATATATATATATATATATATATGAATATATGGCCTTAAGCAAAACGGATGTCATACCTAAGGTAGCTTTCGACCAACACTTTTTCAAAAGTATTCGTTGGCAATATTAAATATAAATGAATATAAAGACACACTTTAGAAAGTAAATGAGGAGGGAAAGGTGGAACGCGACTAAAAGACAAATTTTTAATTACACAAAATTAAAATTGAATACAGGGGGCTGAAAATAAGTAGTTCCACAAGAGTTTAAAATAGAAAAAGGGGAACTCAAAAACCCTCCATCAGACGCAAGGAAAGTAAGAAATGTTCCTTTTGTCTACACAGGCTCGGCTGTTGACACTTAATAAAAACAGCTTCAGAGACTCGAAGATGATGTGTTGAGCGAGCACGGTGTAAAACTGAAAATCACGTGTCTTCGCATTCAAAGGCACAAGCATGGTTGTCGAGCAAATGTTGGCCAATCGCGGACTCATGGACTGCCTGAGTAGTTCTTCTTATAGGCTGGCTAAGACTACCAGAAGGCGGGAAGATGCTGCGTGACCCGCGTCTCCAACCTAAGATTGCTTCGTCCTATGTAAACCGCGTCACAACGGCATTTGAATTTATAAACAACTACATTTTTATGAAAGGCCATACATCAGTTCTCTGGGTACAAATCTCTGTTTGTATATATATATATATATATATATATATATATATATAATAAAAAGAAAAAAGCCAAATCTTAACAATATTATCTACGATCAAGGTCACAGTGTGCTAACCGTATTCGGAAAATAATGACATCTCTAAAACACGCGAAAGCATACGCATAATGCACACACTAAATTAAGCTGAAAAATTGAATCATCCTTGATAAGAGGTAAAGGTATAGCCGAAAGCGCTCGGAACTATAAAACATTTGGGCAGTTTTTACACGCTCTTTGTCCAGAAAAGAAAGTTCTTGTTCGAACACAAGAAAAATTAAATAAAAAACTTAACCGTAGTACCTTGTCTGTCGTTTTTAATGAAACATGCATATATATATATATATATATATATATATATATATATATATATATATATATATATATATATATATATATATATATTCTACGTAATACCCTGCCATATCTATGAGAAATCAGTTTTTCTTTCAAGACTTTAATGACTAGTACGAAATACTAAAGTCCCAAAGGATAATAACTTCATGGGCTTCCCTGACTGAACCCAAGTGATGCTCATATAATATTCATCAGGTAATGCTTTCAATGAATATACTGTCCAATCTTATGGCAATCTTTGTTTCCTAGCGTGTCAGGATTGAACAACCAGATACAAAGTGGTGAACAGTCTCCCTATGGTCAAAACTTAATAATTACATTTTACTAAGCTATTATTATTATTATTATTATTATTATTATTATTATTATTATTATCATTATTATTATTATTATTATTATTATCATCATTATCATCATTATTGTGTTATGTTTCCTGCTTTGTAACCTGTAGAGCCGGGTCCAAACTATAGTCATTAGGTCCTATAGCAGAATTGTCAATTAATTGAAGGCAGTTTTCTTGGTATATGGGAAGGTTTCTAGTAGGGCTATTTTCTGGGCAACTTGTATGTTGATGTTACCTGGGACATTGTTCGTAACATTGTCCATTCCTTTTCTCTCGAGGCCCAGAGCTCCGATTACTATTGGTAGAGTTTCAGTCTTCATTCCCCACATTCTGTTAATCTCGATCCCCAGGTCCTTGTATTTGGACAATTTCTCGATAATTTTTGTGGAGATGTTTATCTCAGATTGTTCTGCTATGTCAATGAGCATACACTTCCTGAATTTCTTGTCTTTTATAATAATATCAGGTCTTTTGGATTTATTTCCCTGTCAGTTAGAATTGGCATGTCCCAAAGGATTGTTATATCGTTATTTTGGTTAACTGTGTCTGGTTGGTGGTCCTACTATCTCTCAGTGATTTCGATTTTGTGCTTCCGGCATATCTTCCAGTGCACATATATTCCTTCTTTTTTATGTCTCTGGGTATATCCATTTGTCTGCCAGTTCCGGACATCCTCAGATAATATGGTCGACAGGTCCTACATTTCGGGTTAGTTTCATCCTTGATTATGTGACAGTGATATGATCTGGTTGCAAAGCATTGGTCCTGAGCTGCAATAATTAGTCCTTCTCTCATCTTTCAGGCTGGTGCTCCTCAGGCACTGATGTATTTTCTGTGGTCCACCTCTGCTTCTTTCGTTGTTTTTATGTATTTGCCATGCAACGCATTGTCCTCCTAGTTTGGTTGTAATTTCATTTGGCCAAATTGTTTTGCTTTCTGCTTTACTAGTTCGGCATAGATGGTATTCGCTTCGGGTTTTGTTGGTAGGTTTTCAGGTATATTAAGCTGTTTCCTGAAGAATGCAGCTTCTTTATTAATAGAGTGGATTTGGTGTTTCAATATTTGTAGGGGAGGGTCATTGTTTTTTGTGAGGTAGGCTTCCCTTCCGACTATTGCAGTTTTTAGAGTTAATTCAAGTGGGAGGTTCAGGTCTAAACAGACATGAGGTCTTCCAGCAACCACCCTCTTGACTCAGAGAAACACTACTTCCGCAAAGGAATTTGATGTCGACCACCGTGCTGAGTCTGAGAAGATGAATGGAGGCATCACGTCGCCATTACTAGTGACCACTCCAAACGCCATGATGTTAACTGGATATATCATTCAACGCTTTCCGAATCCTCTGCACTGTACTCGGATTGACACCCAAACACTCTGAAATGTACGCATTGACGCTTCTGGTGCGAATGCCAATTTGTACAGTATGTCTTTTCCAAATTTCTGGTGGTGTGAATTGCGTCATGGCGCTCTTCTTCTCACAGACAGTTCCCTACTGATCCTACTTTACTGTGCGGTCGAACCCCCCCCCCAAACAACAACGGGCATGCGCGAAATTAAAAATATTAAATGACGACAATTTACCCATCGCCCCCTGTATATACTGAACATAACACTTGACATGACAGAATTGTTCAAAATACCAGATAATATTTTTACTGAAAGTTGGTACATGTTTCAAAACTTCTAATCCTTTAATAAGTCAAAGATTTACATTGACTTAATTTTGAAGTACAAAAGCCAGATTGCAATGCGAACTTGTAACGGACACTAATTCTAAATTCTTAGAAAGAGAAGATAATTCAATAATTTAAAATTCTTAGAAGAAGGATTAAACAAAGGTGTGTTGTTTTCAATAAAATTATAATTCAACAAAATTATTTTGCATCCTTACTACTGCTATATATGTTCTGACTTGTTTGGTAAAATAAAGCTTCCTTTCAGCAATCCAGAATGTTTCTTTAATAGTCAATTTGTCTGATGTGCCGTCCTTGTTGATGATGGAAATCAATTAATTTTCAATGATCTGCCAAATAGCGATTAGTGTAAACAAAAATGTAATGTTTTTTCCGTTTGAAACCCTATGTTATGAACTTCCCTCCTATTTTACTTACGTTTTCTTTCTAAGAATTTTGAATTAGCAATTTTTTATCATTTTAAGACTTCTGAATAATTGCCCGTTACTTGTTTGCATTGCATTTTTGCATATTTACTTAAATCAATGTAAATCATGAAGGCAATGCAATTCCCAGGATATATACCAACATTCAATAAAAAATATGCAGATATTCCTCTACTAAAATCAAAAGAGAATGAGAGATTTAATTTATGGCAGGTCAAACCATTGTACCTGTCCCTGTGTCGTAAGTGATTACATTTTGCAAGACGTCGCACTCTAGGTCTACGTCGCACGAAGTAACTTGCTCTCACGCATAAAGAATACAAAACGCCATTCGCTCACCTAGATGAACCTTTAATGACATCATTGGTATAGTTATATTATTTTTACTATTTACCCAATATATGGCTCAGGGGCCACTCAAGGTAGACAATTAATGGATGTGTGCTATGAATAATGAGAAAGAAGTGAAGATAATCTGGACATGGATGATAGGGAATGATTGATCTCTTGACTTGAAGACCTCAATATTGTAGCATTCGAAAAGGTTTTCGCCCGTGTCTGTGTTTCACAAATTTCCTGGAAAATAGCTGAGTTAAATTCCTCATTAAAAATGCAACAAGGAGTGAATTTCGACTACGTGGACGCAACATGACATGTAAAGATCTGAACTGGTGGAAATAGAGAAAGGAACTCGTTTAGACATTGGCCATGGGAATAATGATATTGTGTTTCATAATGAAGATTATATGCAACGCCTTAATGGACGCATTCACCAGTGCTTGTAGTTCTCTTAGACATACTATAAGTCTTAAAAAATTGTATCCGACTGCGCAGAGAAATACTTTTTATACAATACGTGTATAGGCATGGTTTATCTTTACCGAGAGGACAGTAATTTATTTGGTAAGTTGTAACAGCAACTATGGAGACGGCGACATATTTCGAAAAGGACGATAATCATGGTTCCCTAAGCTTATGTCTTAACGTCCTTACTGTATGCGTGAAAAACGTGGGTTTGTATCGCCAAGCAGCTTTCATCATAAATGCTTACGTCGAATACTTGGAATCAGTTAAGGAATATATGTCAGCGGCTTAGATGTGTTTGAGCGAAATATGCGCGAAAGCATTGAAGCAACAATACTGAAAACGGGTTGCGTCGTAGTGGTCATGTAGTGTGCTTAGCATCAATAGGATACCAAAACAACGTTGTATGAAAGTTTGCAAACGAAAAGCGACCAACCCATAATCTAAAGTTATAACGATGGCCTCAAAAGAATCATTGAAACTTTTAAATGCCAACACATACAACTAGAAGACTATGTAAATGCTCGTAATACCTGGCAGAAGGTTGCTTTCGAGTGCTTGGATAGCAAAAGAAAACCTGAAAAAAAAGTGGCCACAAACGGTTTCATAATTGAACAGGGTAACAGGGGTGTTTAAAATAGTCTTTACTAGAGTAAAGTATGAAATCAACTCATATACGAAGTCATCGTACCAGATCACCTAGCAACTAAAAAATGGCATTGAGAACTGAGAACTCCCGACATTTGCAAGTCAGGTGGTGGCCTGAAAAGACATGTAACCAATCACAAAATTCTACCTAATGATAGCAAAATATGTGTCCCATGTCTGCCAAATTTGTGACATAGGTTTTAAAAGTTGGTCTGGTTTAAAGTGAGACATCCATTCAAAGCACAACTAGATCTTATAATGATATCTTCTGATGGCCTTACTCGACAATGAGGTGGCAACCATTATGTATGGATTCTAATATAACCTTGCATTTATCAGTATGTGTAAAATTGTCTTGGAGAAAAAAGCTGCATAAATCATAAAAAATAAATGTGCATACACCTCATGACTTCTTTATTAAAGCTGAGCCAATGTTTTCAGATTGTAAATTCTCTTTAATGGCAGTTGCTAGTTTGCATTAGATAAAAGCAGGAAGTCATTACGTTAAAAAAAAAACTAGCGAAAATCATGGCAAAATATGCATAATGGAGAAGCATTGCATTTTGGTTTGTTCAGCGTCCTCAAATATCCGCACCATCTTTCACAGAATATGTTGAATGCAGCGTCGACTAAGTTGAACAAATATGATGGAGGCGATAATCAGAAAAAAGATAACAATGCTTTTTAAATATTTAACAGAGAAACACTGATTCCGAATAATGAACGGACCACTGACAAAAGGGAGACAACTTGCACTTAGTTTTCTTCTGTAGAAATTTTGATATTTTTGCCACCGCATTATCACACACAGAAATTAGCAGAATCAGCTTAGCCATTCTAATTGTTTTTAGTTTTTGTATTTTTTAAAATTCTTTCTTTGCTGATATCAGTAAAGTAATCCTTCGTTTAACGATAATGTTTCTTTATTTATTCATACCAGAATTATTTTGCGGATTTTGGTGGGGGCTCCTTTAAATTCTCGGAAGTTTTGTTAACATTATCATTTATAAATTATTTACCTGATACTGAAGTTTGTAGGAAGTTTTTAAAAGTTTGTAACTCCAAGTTATTTGAGAAGACCAGAATGTTGTCATAAGATTATAATTATTTCATAGATTTACATTCAAACAGCCCCATGAAAGCGCATATATTGTAATAGTTAGCGACTAGTTAAGAAAATTGTTGAGTTCGAATTCGCGCCGCGTTTCGTTCACTTTCATATAGGTACATTTCGGTAGGTACCTCCAATAATTCACTGACAAAAGAGAATATTATGTTGTAAAACGTCCTAAACTTGATAAAAACAGTTTAACAGCAGAATGTTTTTTTATTAAGAGGAAACATAAAAGTATTTTTTTTTTTTTTACTATTTGAATTTTTTTTATCCTTTCTAGTACGTTCGAAATTTTGGTTAAAAATCTTATTTTTCTTGCGTCAGCGGCGGCAGGAAAATTATCATAGAAAATTTTGTTGCTGTAAAAATACATTAATTGGAATTTCTTGCAAACATCTAATAATTGTTTGATTTTAATGAAACTTTCAGGACTTATTCAGAAATGAATGAATTTTTTTTATTAAATTAAATTTTAATAAATTGTTTGCGGGTTTTTTTTTAAAATCTTGGTAGAAATATATATTTCACTTAATGAAATTTCGAAAAAAATATTTAATTAGAAAAGATTTTATTTGCTTTTAAAATAAGATATATTAAGGTCACTATTTTCTTAAGAAATCAATTTGATGAATAATGAAATTTTACAAGATTTGTTTTCATTTTTTACATTTTAATAAGAATAATTTATTAAGTTCTAAATAATTTTTAATCTTTTAAAATTGCGTCTTACTTTTTCCCCTTTTATATGATATTATTATTAAGTAAAAACTATGCTTACTGCTCATAAATTAAAAAGCTTAAACATTACACAACAATATTTTCTTTCCGGGTCCCAAACAGAGACATAAGGTCAGAAATAGTTTCATGACATTTTCTCCTGACCATCTTTTTGTACAAACAATAACAAAAAACAAAGAACACACACATTTTACATAGCTCTTCGTAAACTGTATTTGTGAGCACAATTTTTTTCTATTTCTTTAAGGCATGGGCTACCAGGAATCCCTTTAATGAGTCTATCGGGGCCCTATCCAATCAATCCGAAGGCTCCAAATACAACTGGAGTGAGTGATGTCCTAATGTGCCACATTTCTGAGATTTCTATTTCAAGATCCTTGTATTTTGATAGTTTTGAAGATCTGCAAAGATACATTACAATCTGCAGGGACTGCCATGTCAATACGTAAGCACTTCTGTTTTTTGTTGTCTTTCATTACGATGTCTGGGCGATTAAATTTGATTGTTCTGTTTGTGTATATTTTAAAGTTCCATAAAATTGTTACAGGTCCTATCTCTGTAATTGTGTCTGGGTGAACTTCATACTAGTTTCTTGCAGTTTCCTTCTGGTAAAACTGGCACATTTCCGGTGCACACTATCATGCCGAGTTTTATATTCAGTCAGTGCCAATACTGTGCAACCTGATGCATGATGGTTAATTATTATTATTATTATTATTATTATTATTATTATTATTATTCCTTTGATTTCTGATGTATACTCATTTTTCTAGGTCAAGATGATACAAGATGGTCTGTTGTTTTTGGATATTTTCACAGAATCTACATTTGAGCTAACACAATTTTTCAGTATGTGAACTTATTACTTTCTAGTTCGCAAGTATTGGTCCTCTGCAGCAAGAATAAAATTGTTGTTGTTTTTGTTATTATTATTATTATTATTATTATTATTATTATTATTATTATTATTATTATTAATATAGTTTGATTTCTGCTCTTGTCACACTATCTACTAAGTCTGCGAGGAGACCTAAAGCACGTAGTGGTGTGTTGTCATGGATACATTTCATGATTTGTTTTTCCAACTTCCATAACATCACTAGCGTTACATAGACAAAGTTCTTCTTGGTGTTTGGACATAATTATTAACACAATTTCTTTTATATTTCTCTTTAGCAGGGGTTTACAGGAATTTTCCAATGTGTTCTTTTTTTTTGTCATTCCAAGCGCCCCTATTATGTCTGCTACTATCCATGTTTTCAATTTCCATATTTTTTATTTCGATTTCCAGGTCTTTATACTTCGACAGTTTTCCAAATACCTTGGTTGCTATGTCACAGTTCGCTAAGCAAACCATATCAATTAATGGGCATTTTTTCTTTTCGGTTTTTGCCAATTATTTGCTGCAATCTCTCTATCTGTAAAGATGGTGTAATCCCATAGAATTGTGATGTCTTCTATTTCTGGGACCAGTGCTGATGATGTTCATACCAGTGTTTATCAACATCTTTTCCCAACGTTTTTGCATTATTGTCCAGTGTAAATATCGACCCACTCTATCGTGACGATTTTTATATTCATTTGGCGCAAATACAGAACATCCTGATAATAAATAGTCTATAGTTTCCTGATATTTGTCATAGACCCTGTATTGTGGATCCATACTATTATGTATGATATTTGCCTGAAAGTTTCTAATAAAAGACTCTTGCGCTGCAAGAATAAAGCCTTCCGTTTCAGCCTTTTATCTAGATGCTCGTAGCCATCGATGAGTGTTAACTTTATCAACATCGACTTTATTAGCACGGTCAATATATTTTTCATGCAGAGGTTTCTCTTGCTAGCTTTATTTCATATGTTCAAGAGCTTTATCTTTTGTTTCCTTTTTTATATTTATTAGTTGGTTTTGGGTTCTGTTTTGGTTTTCTATAGAATCTACGAAATGTAAATCTCGTTTGTATTTACAACTTTCTTTCATGAGTGTATATTTGTCTCTCTGTTTTCGTGTTGTTTGACTAATTGTATCAGCCTCTCCTTTCTTGTTTCTATGCATGTTAGTAAGCCAATAGTTGTTGTCTTGTATGACAATTCTAGCTGAATAAGACCTCTTCCAACTTCTTTACGGGGTATGTATAAACGGTCTGCATCAACTTTTAAATGATACATGTTATGTTTAGAAAGAAACTTTCTTTTCTGTAGAATCCTTTCGTCTGGTATCATTTAGAGTTCAGTTCAAGATGTTGATGCTGTATTAAAATAATGGAATGGCAAGGCTATTAATCGCCATAATTTTGTTCTAAGAATTCAATTCAGTTCTTAATATCAATCAAACCCTTTCATGTATTCTTTTCGCACTATTTCCTTCATTTTTATGGTGAATACTATCACCCTCATTAACACCGATTTACTAATAAGCTTCCTCTTGATCTAAATCAAAGATTATTGCCCCAGGGTCTACTCTTATATAGGAAGTTTGTTGTAGGGATCCTCGTAACATTGTGGCTTTGGCATATTTATCCTAACCAAATTCCATTCCAATGTCATTGCTGAAACATTTTTTGTTTTCAAGAGACCTTCCAGCTCACTGTCATTCTTAGCATACAACTTTAAGTCTGCCATGTAATATAGATGGCTTATTTTATTTTTGAAATATCTTATAGCCATATTCCGTCCTGTTAAATTCGCTGGTTAATGCCATTAAGGATATACAAAGCATTATGGGTGGCAAATAATCTCTTTGAAATATTATTCTGTTGATGATTGCTTCACCGCACTTATAGAATCCATCTATATGATTGAAGTGAAGTGTTATATCGACATACTTTGATGAAATTGATGAAGACGGGTGATATCTTGTATATATTTAAAGACTTTAAGATCCACAAATGGGGTACACTATAGAATACCTTACGGTAATATGTCTATGCAATACTGAGATTTTTATTTGTATTGAAGCAGATTTCCATGATCATCCTATTAATAAGTAATTGGTCTTTACATCCGTAAGAGCCACGTTTGCACCCTTTTTGTTCAACGAGGTAGTATATCATTTTTTCTAAGAAGGAATATATCGATTTTGTCAGAATAGATGTCAATAATTTTTAAATAGTGGAAAGACATGTAATTGGTCTGTAGTTTTCTGGACATTTGTGTCATCATTCTCGGGTAGAAGGAAGGTAATTCCGTTGGTTACCTATATTATTATTGTTATTATTATTATTATTATTATTATTATTATTGTTATTATTATTATTATTATTATTATTGTTGTTATTGCTGTTGTTGTTGTTGTTGTTGTTCTTATTTCTGTTGTATACTCATGTCCCAATCAGTGACCTAAGATCAGAAATATCATCATTATATTTTTCATAGAACAGTTGTGCAAACAAAAAGCAAAAATAACAGAAAAAACATCAACCTACAAGCGCATACGCATTTTACACAGCTAAAGCACTTTCTCGGCTGTGAGCTATGATGATGAGATTTTTGCATTTACTCTTGTATTATTTTCAGATTTCTTGATTTTCTGTATAATATAAACCTGAGATCTAAGTTAAAGGATCATTTTTCTGAGTAAGTTGTTGAGTATATTACACTGAAAATATTTTTGTGTATGTAATCGTGGTTCACGTGCGTAATCATTTCTGCCTCCTGTAGTGAGGCTTTCTTGAGATGATCTTATTATATATATCAGTATTATGTATAATCATACCTAGTGTTTCTATTACTACTGGATAAGTGACTCTGTTTATTAGCATTATGATTATTACACTGAGACAGATTTTCCATGTAAGCGACATCCGTGAGTACAAACTGTTTTTTTATCTCCGCAATGGTTTATTAATATTATTAGTAGCATCAGCTATTTTCATATGTCTGCTTTACTGATTGATAGCTACTGTTGAAAACTGATTGATACCAAGTGTCTCCAGTACTTTAAAAGCTTCTCTCAGTGTTCTTGCTATTTTCAACATTGCCGTCGTCCGATCTAAAAGTGTTTTCGAGACATTTTAACACACTCTTTGGGAATGTCCTAAGCACTTTAATAATGACAGAAACTGCTGTCATATTTGTATACCATATTTTTCAGGGTTTTGGCAAGTTCTCGGTATATGTCCCATGTTAACTTTCTTTTTCTATTTTTTGTAATGCATTTCATATCATCTTCATTATTATTTAATCTAATGTTTTTTTGTTATAACTCTCGTCACAATATACGTTATAAATATTATAAATCTATTTGTAACTTTAGCCTTCATTTCTTTTAAGGTTATTATAATTTTGTTTTATAATGGAGAAGAGCTTCCGGCAGTTGTAAATGTCATTATTAACTTCGTTTAACTTCCTGTCATTTTGTTTCATGTTATTTTATGACATCAGCATTATATTTTTATTTCCGAAATATCTTCTTTTCCCTCTCTCTTTTCTCCGTTAATAAGATAAAATGCACTTCCAAAGGCTAATAAAATGCCTGCATTAACTAATTAACTTGTCAGTGTATGACAAAGGTGCATGTGCGCATTGCAACTAAAGAGATCAATGAAATATATTTGCCGGAAACAAGCTAAAGAGATATTTAGAAATCAGGATAAGATAATCCTTTTCGAAGCATGATTTGTTTTATTCAGAAGGTAAATAAACAGTCCTCATGCGGTTAAACATTAATGTGGATATCTCGCCATTTTCTGCGAATGTCTCCAAACGCTTCAGCATTGTTTTTAATTTATAGAACTACTATATATTAATGTGTTTAATTTTAATATTTATTTTTGCTTTTGGTTCCCAAAATCTACGTCTTTTAGTATTCCCTTAATTTATCATATACATTATTTCTAATTTTGGACGATAAAGTCGTTTTTTAATAAAATTTCTAACTTGGAGCTGATTTGTTAGACATTATGTCATACATTTTAAATAAATTCGGAATAACTAACAAGTTTTCTTTGTCGGTCATTGTTAAAACAGACGTCTTTCGAGTCGCCTGACATTTTAAATTTCATTATGCCTTTTCTATTCAAATAAAATCACGTGATAATTTTAAATTTACCTTTGAATTCCTAAGAATTGAAATCAACGGACTGATAACATTTAAAATACTGAGTTGTCCGAAAAGTTCTTTATTTTTATTAAGTAAATTTTCTACTTTATAAACGAACGAACTTTTGGGCTAACCCAATATATATTCGCGAGGTTGCTGAAAAGTTCTAGAGCCAACCTATTTCTCAATATGTGATGAAATGAAAATATAAAACATCGGTATTTTGAGAGGAAACGTGGATTTCACCATGTTTTATAGTGCCTGTAATTTGGGGAAAAGTCATTAATATGCCACATTTGTAATGGATAACATCTCGCAATTGGAAATCGGAGAATCAAGTTCCTATTACAGTCTGTTTCGTTATACTCCCTTACGCACAAATACTCTTGGGAAATGTATGAATCTACCTCTGCTCCTGTCCAGCTTTGGGTTAATTAGTATCAGTAAAATTAGTTAGGACTATGAGTTAATTACTATCAGTAAATCATTATTAACTTCGAAAATTTCTTACAATGTAAAAAATATTTCTGGTTTAAAATAACCCGCAAAAGTTTTATAATCCACAAAAAGACAAAGTCGATCAATCAATTTTCATACTTCAGGAATATTTCTAATGGGTTAATACTTACTAGTATTATTCTCTTTGGTGTCGTTTGTTAGTTTATTCCACTGAATCAGAGTCTCTTTAAAATTACCGGATTCAGGAATTGAGTTCATTGATGCCAGGGAAGCGCGTCTCATGCGAAGGCAATATGGTAATAACATATGGTCAAAAAGAATTAAAAATGATAGAAAAAATATAAATTTCCTATATCACTTAAATAAAACCTTATGTTTGTTCTTGCTGCAAGAGAACTATTATTAACGTGACAATCAAACAAGATAGATAGATAGATAGATAGATAGATAAATTTTTTTCTATATTTAGAATTATGTGACTTCCGTTAGACCGTCCATCCTTCACACTCTCTAAAGTAGCTATACATTGACTGAACAAAATCAAATTATGGAGAGAAGTGCAAACAGGTAATAGGGTACAATGTACAGTTGGTTTTACTAGGGTGCATAGTTTAGTACAATAAATGTTCATTCATTTTGGGGGGGAAATTAAATGTTTTATTATTTAACATACAAAATACTCCTACTATTTTAAAAACAATTTGATTAAAATAACAAATACTCATTTAATAAAAATGCAATACTGTTTTTTGCATATCCTCTATCGTTTTACAAGAAACCAGTTTCTAGTTCGCCCTGCGTTTCGAGAACTATAAACAAATCACAAGGCAAAACACTTCCCAAAAATTGGAATTTAGTTCCAGAAACAAATATTTATGCTGCATGCTCAAGAGTAAGAAATCGTAAGAATTTATTACTTGCTGAAGAGAGTTAATATTCTTAAAAATATTGTTTATTATGAAGTCCTATAAAATTAAATTAGATTAAAGAAATTATTAAACTGCGAAGTAGGGTTTTTATGAAAGTATTTTTTCTAAATAAATCAGCAAATTCAAATTTCATTGATTGGTTTGCGAAATTGAACAACACGTAGAGTTTGTAAATCGCAGCAGTCGATAAATTCAACAATACCAAATATTGTGAGGATCTCAAGACGCCTCTACATGTTGCACAAAATTCTAGTATGTTGAAAATTGCAAATTTTACAAGTACTTATAATGTCTAAATGCTTCGGAGTTACAAAGCAGTAAACGTCTGAATAAGAATATCCATCTTTCCTTGGAAAATAACATTTGTAATTTTCCTCATCCAGAATATCCTCAACTACTGTAAGGAACAAATGAAAAATGCCTCAAAGACTAACCCCGTTCAGACTGGAATAGAAATATTAAGCGAAGTGAGTTGATAGAAATATTATGAATTACCTTAGTCCTGTATCATCAGGATACATTTGTTTTACTAAATTGTTTTGCTGCAATCTTCTTTTTCGAGAAGAAAAAGGAACATAACTGGTGATTGAGAAAGAAACATAGGAAAAGAGTTGTAAATATTTACGAACGTCGCCATCAAGCGATGACATACCTAAGGCGATCTTTCTAAGTATTTAGAAATTGCTTTTTGGACATGAAAAACGTTTTAATTTTTCTCTGAGCTATTGTACTTTTTTTCATCAAAATCTATCTTTTGCTCGCATCTCTCTCTCACTCTATATGAACTTTAATGTTTTACACTCTCTTTCTCTCTCTCTCTCTCTCTCTCTCTCTCTCTCTCTCTCAGCTTCTGAATTCATATGCCTGAACATCTATTTGTCTCTTCATCTCAAAACATGGATGTGTGCGTAGCGTAGCAACTAGGATTGGCTCCTCGAGTTTAAATTCCAACCGAGGATGTTGGGTTCGCTTTCGCCTAAAATAACCCTTGGAACTGTATGAATCTATCTCATCATTCACAACTAGCTGCAGAATAATAGCAGTTCAAAGGAGTATTCCTAGTCTTGTTTGTCAACCTGTCTAGAAGAAAGACAAAAGAAAATTCAAAACCAGATAGATATGCGACGAGCAATTTCACCCCGTAAACACCTACTCGTTACGGAAACCATAGCTACAGACTCCGAAAGGCAATCTACAGGGATAGTATACCACAAAATCTCAAACAATATGAAAATTCATGTCGTCCTATGAAACTAACCAACTGATTGTCCCTCTGTCCCTATCAATTTTTATAGGGCTTTATTTCAGTTTATATATCTGTGTTTCAAATTTGAATATGGTGTTAATATAAACGAAGAAGATTTTCTTGTGTTGTTTTATCTTATCCTTATTGCTTTTAATTATGTCACATTTTATAGGAGAGGGGTAATTAAAATCAATACGATAATATCAAAGTGGATTAAAATCTGAATACCATTTGATACATATTGAATATGAATATTAAGCCTTTCTGTATTTTAACGTTTTTATGAAAATGGTAATCGACGTTTGTTCTTTTCTCCTTCCAGTTTTCACAATGTTTATATTCAAGAACACGAGAAATTTTCACCATGTTTATATTTAAGAAGACGAGAAAAATAAAATTACAAAGGAACGGAAAATAACAAAAGTGAATTGTAGCCTTAACAATTATGAAGAAGAAACGGGTATCCGATATTGAATTTATTTACTAATGTATAAAAAAAAAGTGAAGTTTGTAGTTTTATGATCTGTTGACATGAAGTGGTTGGGTCGGGATTTAGTACCAACAGTGAAAAGTTGTATTTCTTTACTAATGTAAATTAGTATTCTTGTAAATTTTTGTAAATTAGTATCCCGTACTAATGTAAATTACTATGTAAATTGATTTTCTTTATGGATGTAAATTAGTATTCTTGTAAATTAGAATTCTTTACTATAGTAAATTAGTATGTAAATTGAATTTCTTTACTAATGTATAAAAAGGTGAAGTTTGAAGCTTTAGGATCTGCTGACATGAAGCGGTTGGGTCTGAATTTAGTAGAAGACAGTGAAAAGTAAAATAGTTAAATATATGAATGAAGCCTGTTTATTCATATCGTTTCTAAGAATGAAAACGATAAAAGAAATGAAAGGAAATATTAGAAAAAGAAGAATAAGTGGCAAAAATAAGAGAGAAGCGATAAAGTAAACAAATGTCAGAAAGTAAGAGTCAAGGAAAAGAAATGAGTGAAGGAAATTATGTAAAGTAAAATGAGAAGAAAAGAATTGAACCTGGACAAAAAATGAAGACAAGAAGATGAACATAAAGATTTAAAAATTCATTTTAAATAAATATGCAATGGAAAAGAAGCAAAAAGGCGGTAAGGAGAAACGTCAAGAAAGCAAAATAACTGAATGAATGGGAATTAATTAATACTAGACTGAGAAATAAGCGGGAAAATATCTCATTTGCTGAAGATTATGATTCTGTCAGTGTTCATTATCAATATTTTAAGCGTTGCGAGACAACTAATAATAAATGAAGGATTTGAAGTGTAATCTCACATGATGCCTCATAAGAAATTCTGGCAACTAAAGAACTTGATAGATCACTGCAATGGAAAAAATAGTTTACTAGAGAAAGAAATTTGATGGAAGAGAATAGAAAAATATTAGTTTGATCATGCTCTGTACATTTTTAAATCCTGTGATATATTTTAAAGAATACAATATCTTAAGCATAAAATAATCTATGTTAAATTTGAAGCTGATGTTTTCACGATAAAATTTCTATTTATTATTATTTGGTCGTGCTAGTTCGAACATTCATGAGTCTATCACACTAACCATCACACTACTGCATGACGGTCAGAATGTCATTAGAACGGCGTTGTGTCATAATATAGATGGTCAATATAACTTATCTTTATTAACCAGACGATATTTTCAAGTTATATTTCTATGAGCATATACTATGCGGTTTTCAGCTCATAATACACCATTATTGAAATATATTGGTGATAACTCATATGAAGATGTCAGATTTTATTATTCAACATTTTTTATTCAATGAATATGACTAAATAGTACTGGCAATAGAACTAGATATTTGACTAAAACTGTATTCCATATATCTGAATAACTTAATATTTTATTATCTTTGATTTTCATATAAATTCCCTGACGGTACGAAGTCTCACAAAAAAAAAGGAAAAAAGAAGGACGTGGTGTACCCTTTCATTGACGAATCAATAATTAATAAGAAGGCGGGATTTTCTCCCTTCAAAATTCTACAGTGATAATGCTGGTCTGCATTGCTAAGATTTGAAATACCCTCTCACTTTCGTTTCTTTGTCAATGAGATGAAGCGGACAAAATGTTCACACACTTGTGACAATAAAATTATGCAAAAGAGACCATGTGCGTTTTTCTATTTAATGCGACAAAAACAAACCTGTCTTCCGGTCAAAAGACGGCTGAATTGATTTTCAGACAGTGCGACTTTGGTATATTGAACCGAAGACTGTTGTTGATGCTAAAGTCGTGAAACAACTGATTCGATACTCCCCACGGAACAACGGCAAATACTGTTTTGAGTCCCTTATTTAATGACATATAATGTCGTGACTATATCACAATACAATATTGATTCTACAAGTACCCAATTCCTCCTGCTATGGCATATTTCTCCTTTCTCTACTTAGGAAGCTTCATATAGATTAAACGCTCTCTCACAGACGCGATGTTGCCTCGCTTTGCCTTTTTTACAAGTCCTTCCACGGTAATTGCTCTGAGGAGTTGCGTTCGCTTGTCCCCAGGCCTCGTGAATTTAAACGCCCCACCAGGCTGGCATCCCGCTCCCACCCCTACACCGTGGAAACTGTTAGATGTAGACGTCTCTTCTACTCCAATAGCTTCATGTCTCGAACATCTCGCCTATGGAACACCCTTCCCTATGACAAATACAATCTCCAATGGTTTAAGTGTAGCGTCAATCGACATCTCCAGTTGCCTTGATCTATCCACTTCCCTTCTCCACATCCTTTCATTTTTCATTCCTATCTGCTCTCGCTCCGGATCTTTTGTGGCCCCCTTGCCTTGATCGACCCACTGTCTTTCTCTTTCTCCACATCCCCTCCCTTGCCACTCCTATCTGCTCTTCCTCCAACCCTTCTTTAACCCCTTTCGTGATAGTGGCCTCCGGCCTTGCTCGGGGTGATATGATTAAAAAAAAACAAAAAAAATCTAAATAATAATAATCTTTTCATGGCTACACGTGTAATTATCTAACAATATTCTGCCCTTTGTCTTCTCTTTGAGTGAAAATTTAAAATTTATCTATTAGTGGCTCTTAGGTTGTGTGTGAGATAACCGGAAATGTATAATTATTTTCCCCTTACCTCTTCCCCTTTGTTTAATGAATTCTTTGATAGTGCTCCTGTCAAACTGTAGGAGAAGGTCTAGCATACCCCATAAAATTTTATAAGTATCTGTCGTTGGCGACGGAGAGTTGAACATTTGTGGAAAGTTACTTGTGCCATGCTCCAAACATGTAAGAAATGGTAAATGTTGTACCATTTTTCAATTATACTTTTCCTATACTTTGCTATGATTCTAAATGCCTTTGACTCAATGTAACTTTAATTCTTTCATTTGGATTTCCTTCTTCTATTTCTTTTCTCTATCTATTTTTTTAAACTTATATCTGTTGTGGAGTTATTTCCACAATAGAACGTGTAGTCGGACTAAATGCGTCCTAAATGGGGTAAACGTACAGAAACGTTAGGAACTTGTAATTAAGTGTTACGCAGAGTAATCGAGTTGTGGTCGCTGATAACTTAATCCTCCCTCGACTACCTACTGACTCTTACTTATAATAGGTAGGAGAGTCTATTCTCTAGACCAGGTGTCTTTCGCTATAACAATATCTCAGTTTTTTCGCCCCCCCCCCGACCTTAAGCGGAACTCTCAGTCTATTTTCTTTCATCCTAGGTATCCCATATCTTCGTCGGTGCGGGCATATGCATATATATATATATATATATATATATATATATATATATATATATATATATATGTATGTATGTATGTATACTAATATCTGTCTGTCTGTCTGTCTCTCTCTCTTTCTATATATATATGTACATATATATATATATATATATATATATATATATATATATATATATATATATATATATATATATGCATATCTTTATCTGCATGTACATGTGTGTATATGTCCGCATCTGTAGGGATCATACTGAATTATATTTTTTATCTCTATATGTTAAAATCTTAAATTCCCTCTGGGAGTTGTCACTCCGACTTATACTAAGTTAAAAATTAGTGTATTGTATTCAGTGGGGTAGACTATACTATTATGAACTATTCTACCTCCGTTATATTAATAAATCCACATTCTAACCAATCTTATTGTTTGGGCGTGCTCTTGGGTCTTCTTTGAGATTTGTCCTCAGGCTGGTAACTTGAACATAACTACCCCTTGGCGGTCAAGGTTAAAACGCAAATCTCTACCAATTTCAATGAATACGAATAAAATTTCATACTGAATCGGTCGTCACTCGGGTTATCAAGGGCCGCGTCCCTCAGATAGAAACCAGTCTGAGAACGAAAAATCTGTCACTGGAACAAACTCTTCCACAAACGAAGAGACACTAGATCACCAAAACCGGACTATTGCCAACCTTGGACCAAGTGACTCAATATCAAATCTACTAACAAAAAGAAAACGAACGAAATGGTCTCGCGAAGAGTATCGACAAGTCATGGCATTATTCTTTACTGCACTCGAAAACCCAGCAAAGAATACCACTAATCAAACATACCAAATATGGAGAAGTATGGTATGAAATGATATAAGACCTAACCTCAATCCAAACATGCTTGCTAATGTCCGTAGGGACATTATGCGAAACAACAGACTCTCAAAGACCGAAATAGATAGAATAAAATTAGATATAAGACAAAATACTATGACGCATCACTCAAACTGTAATAAGATGAATGTAGAAATAAGCAATGTGACAGAGGATGAGGTAAAATGTAAAACAAATGAAATACGAAATAACCTCCCAGGAAATAAAATCAAAGACTCTACCTTAAACACAACCTGCAGTTCTCTAGACTATGTCACTAAAGATGGCTCCAGATACATTAAGTTAGAATTCCTTGAAAACCACAAATCTGAAACCAACGAAGCGAAAAACCACGTCATCCAAGTACTCAGCAAAGTAACTTTCATACAATTGTCAGAGAAAGAGACCAGCTCCGCAAAATCCATATGACGAATTCCAACAAGAACACTGTGAAAATAATAAAACGCTGCTCTGGAAACACTGTTAACAGATAAACAACCAGGAAACATCACAGAAGTTAACAACGTCATATACGCAACCGCTTTAGCGGCGACTCTGAAGCTTGGGGTCAAGACAATAAATAAAGTTAACAGACATAGAGAGCCAGCTTGGAAAGCAAAACTGTTACGAGAAATAAAACAAATCAGATGTGAGCTTTCTATATTAGATGAGCTCACCAGAAACCCTAATATATTCACGCGCAAGTGCAAAAATATCAAGAGGAAATACAAAATTAAATCCCTAATTGACATTCCATCAATCACGGAAATTCTGAAGCAGAAACTTTTGCTAAAGGCACAGAGAACAAGACGATACGAAAAACGTGTAGGTTCTATCGCCAAAATAAAATATTCCAAACGGACCATAAGAAATTTTACAGGGAACTTGGAAAAACACCTATAGAAGTCGAAAGGCCACCATCGATTGATAATGTACAGACATTTTGGGAAAATATTTGGAGCAGTCCGAAGGAATATAACCCAAATGCAGAATGGATCCGACGTGAAGAAGAACGAATGCTGGATACACCTCTGCAAGAATGGGAAAATATATCCACAGATGATGTTAGGCAAGCTCTAACGAAATCCCAAAAATGGAACTCCCCAGAAAATGAGAAGGTGCCCAATTTCTGGCTTTATTATCTCTCATCTATCCACAAAATCCTTGCGAAAACATTATCAACGCTTGTAAATAATCCCAATAAAATCCCGGAATGGATTACTGAAGGTATTACATGCCTCATGCCAAAAACAAATAAAACAGACGATCCGAAAAATTATAGACAGATAACATGTCTCTCCACAACGTATAAGTTGGTCACGTCTGTCCTGACGAACCATACTTACTCCTTTTTCGAAACAAACAGCATTCTTCCGCTGGAACAGAAGGGATGCAGGAGGGGTTCATATGGCTGCAAAGATCAACTACTGATAAATAAAATGATCCTGGAAAATTGCAGGAGACGATGTAAAAATCTTAGCGCAGCGTGGATTGATTATCGTAAAGCCTTTGATAGTGTTCCACATTCTTGGATCATTAAGACTTTGGAAATGTACAAAGTCTCCCCTGTGGTATTAAATTTCCTTAAGCACAGCATGGGAATGTGGAACACCAAACTATACCTTAGTCACACCAGAGGTACTGCCATATCCAACCGACTAAATATCCGACGTGGAATCTTTCAAGGAGACTCTCTGTCACCACTTCTGTTTTGTTTGGTCTTAATCCCCCTTATGCATGAACTGAACAACAGTAGCTATGGTTACAAAATAAATAACAAAATATTAAATCACCTACTCTACATGGATGATCTCGAACTCTTTGCCAAAGACGACAATGAGTTGTAAAATACTTCAGTGACGACATAGGTATGAACTTCGGATTAGATAAATGTGCAAAAGTAACATTCAAGAAAGGTAGAATTACAGAAACACCCTTAATAGATTTAGATTTTTTTACAAAGATTAGGGAACTGGAACATGATGAAGCTTATAAGTACCTAGGAATTAGCGAAGGAGATGGCATACAACACCCCCAAATGAAGGAGAAGGTAAGAAAGGCGTACTACAGGCGTGAACGTCTGGTACTAAATACCGAGCTAAACTAAAAAAAAAACAGAATATCAGCCATAAAAATATTGGCTGTCCCTGTGGTGAAATACAGCTTTAATGTCCTTAACTGGACTATAGCTGAAATTAAGCGAATGGACGCCAAAACGAGAAAGCTTCTCACTTGCTACCGCATCCATCATCCAAAAGCTGATGTTGATCGCCTGTATGTGCCCAGATCCGAAGGAGGCAGAGGATTAGTTCAACTAGAACTGTCCTACAAGACGACAATAATTGGCCTCCAAAGATACTTGGAAACTACGGAAGACTGGATAATGGTATGTGTCAAGGAACATGAAAGTTATAAATGTCTTTACTCCGTAATAAAGGAAACCAACAATTTCAAAATGGAGTTTCAAATGGGCGCCGGAATACAAGTACAGCACGGTACACCGGCTGAAGCTGCAAAATACTTAAAAAAGAAAGCAAAAACAAATCCAATCGACCAAATACAGAAACAATGGCAAGATAAACCGCTTCATGGCCAATACTCTGCCCGTACCAAACAAGCTGACGTAGACAAAAACCGTACCCATCAGTGGTTACGTAGTGCAGGGTTGAAAGCTGAAACTGAAGGTTTTATCCTTGCTGCACAGGACAAATGCTTGTTAACTAGGAATTATCAAGCACATATACTAAAATTCTGTGTTTGCCCAAAATGCCAATTCTGTGATAAATATCCAGAAACGATTGTTCATCTTGTATCAAGTTGCACGATATTGCCACCGACAGAGTGGGCCAATATCTGCACTGGAAAATTTGCAACTTCTACGAGAAGGAAACTGAAAGAAACTGGTATGAACACCACCCAGACACGGTTATGGAGATAGGACCTGTTACAATTCTATGGGACTACACAATACACACTGACAGAGCAATCAAAGCCAACCGCCCAGACATTGTTATTAGAGACCACAAACAAAAAAGTGCCCCCTTATTGATATGGCAGTCCCTGCAGACTGCAATGTATCTTTGAAGATATTCAAAAAGCTGTCAAAATACAAGGGCCTTGAAATAGAAATCTCAAAAATGTGGCACATGGGAACATCAACAATTTCTGTTGTAGTTGGAGCCCTAGGATTGTTGGAAAAGATTCCAGTGGACTAATTGAAGGGATTGCTGGAAGTCCATGCCTCAAAGAGATACAAAAAATTGTTCTGACAAGTACAGCCCACACTTTACGAAGGGCTTTATCTATGTAATTATTTTTTTTGCAGTGAAAAGTGTCATGATACCATTTCTAACCTTAGGTTCCTGGGCGGGACCCGGAAAGAAATGTGTAAACGCTAGATAGCAAAGGAAATAATAATAATAATAATATTAATAATAATATTTAGTTGGAGACTTACTTATCCTTTCATATTAATTCAGCAATCTACACTTTTTCCAGTCTAACTGCGATGGTCTTTGAAATTGTTCTTAATGGTTCAGTGATTATTGCCACGTTTAATTATTTTTTCATCTACTGTTTTCGCCGTTCTCAGACAAAGTAGTATTATTTAAATCTGTATTTACCATCTTTCCCGCTTGAACAGTCGTCTCTTATTTGAGGATTTTTAACTTGTCTACCAAAAATAAGCCTGGTTTCTGGCCCAAAACTGTATGATCTATGTATATCACAATTCCGAAAAGATTTCATTCTTTCTTAAGAATATTTTCTGCATTGTATACATACGACTTAACATTTTTTTAAATAAATTCTTATCCAATTCACTTGTTTTTATATATTTCACGTACCTTATGCACACGTTTTTTTTATATTTCATGCATCCGATGTTCATCTCTGTAGATTAAACGTCCAAAATTTTCTTAACGTCATCAGCACTTTCCTCAGTATTATTGTTTGAATAATTTATATTTGATTCAGTAATTTGAATCGTTTTAATTGTATCCGTAATTTCTTGTCTTCCTCTGATAAAATTTTGGGATATCTATAAAAAATCGATTGTTTTTAATATAATAATCATTTACATGTTCCTTTGTTTTTCAATTATTGAGATCTTGATGCTTTCCAGGTTTTTCCACACGCTCACAGTTTTAATATGTGGTCCTGTTAGACCATTTACAATTATTATTCAGAGATTTTTTATACAAAGTCTTCCTTTTTGCACTTGCTTTGAACATACGGCTATCATAATGTTATGATGGATTTACTTAATGGATAAATCCCATCAGATATAAAAGCAGAGACGAGGGGGGCGATTTTCTGGTCTAGGTGTATCTTGACTTTGCTAGCGATTTTATTGGTCTAATTTTTCATTGAAAAAACTTAGTTCGCCACATACCACTGATATTTTTGTGGACTTCATATTCTACATCTTCTCATTTTCTATTTCTTGATCTTTATATGTAGTGAGTTTTTTTTTTCTGTAGCTTTCATGGGGAGGCTTCATTCCACAGACCAGACATTTCAAAGAGCAGACAAGTTTTTATTTCTTGTATTTCACGACTCTATCAAGTCTGTTGGACGTAGTTTCTATATCTCAGTTTGGATTGACAGAATAAGAATAGTAGTTTCATCACGTCACAGTGAATGGCTCATGTTCTTAGTATTTGTTTTTAATTTTATAGTGATTGCAGATTGTTCATTAGTGATGAGCTCCTCCTTTGTTGTGATTTTGTATACATATATATGTACATTATATGAATTTTATGATTATTATCTTATTTCCTTTGATTTCTAGTGTGTACACGATTCTCTCCGGGTCCCGCCCAAAGACCTAAGGTTAGAAATGGCATCATGACATTTTCCACTGACCAATTAAACACACACACACACACACACACACACACACACACACACACACACACACACACATATTTTATATATATAAGGTGTGGGCTGTACTCGTGAGAACAATTTTTGTAAGAATCCCTTCAATGAGTGCAGTGGAATCTTTTCCAATCCGAGAGCTCCAACTACAACAGTGATTGTTGATGTTCCTATTAGCCACATTTTTGAGATTTCGATGTCATGGTCTTTGTATTTTGATAGCTTTTTGAAGATCTTTACAGCTTTTGAAGATGATATTATTATTATTATTATTATTATTATTATTATTATTATTATTATTGAATGAGAGAGAAGCATTTCTGTAATGCGACACTAGGGAAATTTCAGTATGCTTATCATAACACCCTACCTGGTAATAGTACATCAGGAACACCCATCAAAGGTAAGTGTGTGCGATATATAGACAGGATTTGTTAAAAGCAGAGCGTAACATAAGAAATTAGTTTCGGATCCCATCTTAATTCACCAAGATCAAAATTTGCACGATAACACATCGAATCAATTAATATCAGAAGCCAAGTGAGTCATGCCTGGTGTAACGTTAGAACATTTATTATTATTTCGGTATTTTATCAGATAAAATTTGGTAATTAATGCCCCAACTAGCAGCCTTAAGTATCATGCAATTTTCCTTTGACTCTTTCATCACTTTCCGTGTTATTCTTACCGTTCCCGAGAGGTTTACTATCTGCTACAGTTCCAGTGGGTAATCAATACAAAGTTGGTCGCAATCTCTATATTCTATGAATCAACGTATCAAGTGCAGCAATGACAATTTGTATTATTGTGACATTCTTCAAGTTCGAAAGCTTTGCGGGTTCAAACATCAATGGGTCATAGTTGATTACGTTCTCTTCTCTATCATTGTATCAAAAAGACTCGATAAATCAAGGATTAGCCTCCATTTATTTAATTTAACTTACATCAATATTTCAGTTTTATTGCGCTTCAATTTTCTCTTTTTCATATTGAACGATCTCGAAAATCTTGCATGTTTCTGACTCAAGGACTTTTTCACAGTTAGGGTTGTAGCATTTTTTTCTCGTTGAAAACCTAACTTCGCCCACAATTTCTAATGAATGTTTAGCATTATTATTATTAAAGTATAATCTTTCAAATCGTTAGTAGCAAATATTCATCATTTACATCTTTAATATTCTATAGTTTTACCAGCGAGGGGTTTTCAATTCCTTCTCTGGTTATTATTTTGTTGTTCTTCCTATTACGAATATTGCCATAATCATTGTCATCAAAATCATCAGTAAGCCGAAAAAAATCTGATTGCCTTATGTTTTATGATATTCATAAAAATATACATTTGCCTAAACGGTCAGAAACGATGAAAACAAATTTAAGTAATTATTTTCGGGCGCCACTGTGAATGCATAATTAATCATAGGCTAATAAATAATCATATTTTCTTTCCTTTTTGACAATGTCACTTCGTTTGTCTTTTATTCTAAGATTAATGGATGCGAGCGTTTACTAAAATGATGTTGTGTTGGATTTTTCTCGGAACATTTTTCTTCTTTCAGTGCCATTCCACATTTACGCATTTTAATTGTGACAAAAAGAAATAGCCATTAATATCGATTAGTAAATCGATCTTTCGGAACTGTATCGACACCATTGATCAATAAGCACTATGAATAAAATATGAAAGAGCAGAGATGATTATAAGGAAATTATAGCAAAGGAAGTCCAATGATATCCATTGCATCGTCGCCAGCAAATAGAAATGCACACTGACACTTATAGTTAATAAAAATAAATCTATATAAGATAAACCACTGACAAATGCTACTCCAAGCACCATTTGAGAAAATAGCCAGATTTATCTTTATAGGATACCTAAATATTATAAGCTCTTTTAAAACTAAGATAAGCTTAGTAGCTGTTAATAACAAGCTCTAAATACACTGAAAATGCTTATGAATCAATGGGTATCTATTAGTTATATGTTATCTGTAAAATTCACCTTTCATAAATACATTTCATAAATTTCGAATTTTGTACAAATATTATTAATTAATGTTTTGTAAATTTCCATACGAAAATACTTATACGCAAGACGTGTGGGGGTTTCTAAGCATAAAGTCAACGGCTAGGGCAAGAATTTCCTCCGTTGAAATCAACGCCCACATGTCCGTTACCGAGGCGGGCCTGAACGTCGGAGATCGATCAGTGGTTGTTGTCTGGCCTTGAGAAGGATGTATTCCACCCAAGACAAGCTACGCATGAAAGAACATTTTCCTAGACATATGAAAGCATCTGTCAGGGGTTCAGAAGCGCACCGATCCAATGACTACTTCTGTCTACAGGATCGATGATGATGTAATACTTAAATAACACTGGTTGACATTTTTTTCGACCCAAATGTTGTTGGACAATGGGCACATGTTTCTGCGCTATTTTTTCACGCTGAATCTGAAAATCAAATCCATTTTGCCCCCATCACATCACGTTTTCTCAGTGCAGATAATTTCCGTTTTGCTCAAAATAAGCCAAAATGCCTAATTCACAGGGATTTTATCTGTGCTTAAAATAACCGTCAAACATCAGAGAGGCATAGCCAACCAGGAACTTTGCAGATGGGATGTTAACATGATGGCTGATTTCTGCTGACGCATCAAAAACAAGAAGAAAAGATTTATACATTTGGATGGACAAAAATGAATGTACAGTATTTACATTAGTCGGACTATTGTCCTCATCTTTGTCGCCATATTTGTCACAACGTTTCGGCCGTTGTACGCTCCGGCCTTCTTCAGGTGGTTGGAATTTCGAACTGAACCCTTTATTTCGATCACTGGGGTAGACTGTTCTAGTCCCACGTGCCATGTTTGATGGATGTCAGTTATCAGTTATCTCCTGCTAATTTTCCCTCAGAAAGTTCTCCACTGCCTTAACTGGGTATTGAACTCACACTCTTTGGGTCTGGATCTAACCAACGCCTTTATCCATTGTGCCATGTGTCCTTGAGGACATCTGGGTATGAATTTTTGGATATTATAAACCTAATGTTTTCAGCAACCATTTTTTTACCAGTGATCATATTGCAATTTTGCTGTTATCATTCCATATTTTTACCAGAGCTCATATTGCAACTTTGTTATCATTGCTTTTCTCTGGCACTCCTTATTACTGGTTCCCATATTGTATTTATTTCTATGCTTGGTCGGCTCAGAAGATTTTTGTGGCCTAGCATATGTGCTGATTCCTTAAGTTTACGAATTTTCCAATGGTGTCCCCTGTCTATGATCTCAACATGATCCCACAGGGGACGGTGATCTCCCTTCTCTCTCCATATGTGGTCTGTCACTGGATCTAACGATGTTTAAAACGATTTAGATAAACAATATTTAAACAAACATTATTGTATGCTTTTTAAGTTAAACCACAGCGCGCAGCATCACCCAGAGTTGACTCGGACCTTGCCGGACAGAGTAGTCACTAGTCGGATTAAATGGCCCCCAGCAAGCAACAAGAAAGCTTGGCGCGATTTTGATGAAGACGTATGCGTTGTAATCCAAGGTCCGTCTGCAGGTAACATAGACCGACGACTTCAATCTATGAGTAAACTCATTGTCAGCTACGGGTCAGAGCATTTCGGCCATATTGATAAAACGAGAAATAAAGTCTACGCCCAGAATAGGCGTGAAGGGATGATAAAGGAAGTAAGGCAGGAATTAAGATCCCTCAAGAAAGGCCGCTTGTGAAGAGGAGCGACCAGCACTTTCGGAACTGAGAAATATTTTAGGACAGAAACTGAAAAACATGCGAAGATCAGAAGGACATCGTCGCCGTAGGAAAGGGCGGGCCAGGAAGAGGGTTTCGTTTATCTCCGACCCGTTTGGTTTCGCCAAAAGACTTCTGTGAGATAAGAGGAGCGGTAGATTAGTATGCCCAAAAGACAGGGTGGATTCCTTTTTGAAGAGCTCTTTTAAGGACCCAAGAATGGATGAGGAATTAAGATTTAAGGATAGCCTCATTAAATCCAACCCACCCAAAAGTTGAGTTCGACACGAGGATGCCAAGTTTGAGTGAAGTCAAAGATCAGTTTCGTCGCCAAATCCGAGTGGCGTGCCTTACTCCGTGTACAAGCGTTACCCAGGTCTTCTCATGAAATTATGGAAGATAATTAAAGTAATTTGGCAGCGAGGTAAAGTTGCAGAACAATGGCGGTACGCAGAATGTGTTTAGATCCCAAAAGAAGAGAACTCAATAAATATCGAACAGTTTCGATGTATCCCGCTACTGAGTACAGAAAGCAAAACATTTTTAGTGTGATCTCCCGACGGCTCTCAGATTTCTGCTAAAAAATAACTTTTTAGATACAGCGGTACAAAAGGGCGGAATCCTTAGTATGCCTGGCTGCGTTGAACATATAGCAGTTTTGTCTCAATTAATAAGGGATGCAAGGAGGAAGAAAGGGGGCCTGGCTGTTGCGTGGTTGGATTTGACCAATGCTTATGGGTACGTACCGCATAAACTCGTGGAAGAAGCTTTAGTTAGACATTACGTCCCATGTAGTATCCGCGAGCTTATCATTGATTACTACAATCTATTCCGTCTAAGAGTTTCATCCGGTTTGGTATCTTCAGATTGGCATAGACTCGAGAGAGGAATTATTACAGGCTGTACATTGTCAGACACGCTTTTTGCTCTCGCGATGAATATGCTCGTGAAGTCCGGTGAGGGGGAATGCCGTGACCCCGTTTCCAATACCGGAGTTAGGCAACCACCCATCCAGGCTTACATGGACGATCTTACAGTCACCACACATTTTTTTACAGGCTGTAGATGGCTATTAATCGGTTTAGAGAGACTGATTGAGTGGGCAAGAATGAATTTCAAGCCAAACAAATGTAGATCAGTGTTAATAAAAAAGGGCCTGGTGGTAAAACACTATTTCACAATAGAAGGGAGAGCCATCCCGACGTTGGCCGATAAGCCTGTTAAAAGTCTGGGCAAGTATTTTTGTAGGACACACCAACCATCGAAACTATACGCACTGATTTTCACTCACGGCTTGCGAAAACAGATAAATCCGGATTGCCAGGGCGCTACAAAGCCTGGTTATACCATCACTGTATGCTTCCACGAGCAATATGGCCACTCCAGAAATATAGTGTTCCCATCTCGACTGTGGAAACGTTGGAGAGGAGAGCTAGTAGTTTCCTCCGTAGATGGCTAGGATTACGTCGGAGCATAAGCAGCGCAGCCTTATATCGATCATCCAATGTCATCCAGCTGCCATCCAGCTGCCTGGTCGAGGAGTTCATGGTTTCACGGACAAGGGAAACCTACCAGTATAGAAACTCCAGAGATCACAAACTATCAGGCGCGGGAATTGAGGTCAAGATGGGCAGAAGATGGAGTGCAACTAAGGAACTGGCTATCGCAGAAGGGAACCTGAGGATAAAAGCAATAGTGGGTTCAGTTGCGCAGAGAAGAGCAGGCCTGGGACTGATTCCTTCTTACAGATTCGGAAAAATCACCGTGAAGGAGCGTCAACACCTGATACAGGACGAAGTAAGAGCGGGGGTGGAGGAAAAGCGGATGACAAAAATGGCAGGTTATAGCCAGCAGGGTGCGTGGACCAGGTGGGATGGTGTAGATCGGCGAAAAGTGTCGTGGTCAGATCTTTGGAATACCGACTTCAGCCGATCTAGATTCATGGTTCAGAAGGTGTACGACGTATAACCAAGCGCGACCAACCTACACTTATGGGGGAAAATAGATTCACCAAAATGCCCCTTGTGCTCGGGGAGGGGATCACTGAAACACATACTGAGCGGGTGCAGAACTGCTCTGACAGACGGGCGTTATCAGTGGCGCCATGGCAATGTTTTAGAGGCGACAGCGCTCATTATTGCTGAAGCGTTGCAAAGCAATAAACTCATCCCATAAAGAAGATCTATCCGCTTCGTTAAAGCAGGTGCAAAGCCGAGTAAGAAGGTTGCTGGATCCCATTCACTGTTATCGTCCGCGTCGGATTGGCAGATGCGGGTCGATGTCGGGAAACAATTGAAATTTCCTACGCATATATCGTCCTCTAAACTCCGTCCAGACATAATCGTTTATTCGGAAGCCACGAAACAGATTATTTTGCTGGAGTTAACTGTCCCATGAGAGAAGCATATGCTTGAGGCTTTTGAGAGAAAGCACAGTAAATATGAAGGACTCTTAGACGAGTGCAGAACTAAAGGATGGCGTACTCATTGTTTCCCGGTCGAGATCGGTTGTATGGGGTTCAGTCAATGATACGAGCCCTTACTAGCCGAGGGATAACTGGACAAAAGAAGGCGGGCGATTCAAATGATCCTGGAGTCCGTCGAAAAGACCGCAGGTGGTTGTGGATAAATAGGGCTAATGAATGGCCCAAAACTACTAAAAATACGAACGTTTCCAGTGTAGATGAACATACATCGTAAATACCACCACTAAATACTTTTAAAGCTTAAAAGTGTACATAGATTGTATATATGTATGTTGAAATTGTATATATAGATGGCGAGAAGCTTCAGAGAATCAATTTATTCGGGTTGCATTTGGTCGCATATTTAACTTCATTTTTGCGTTTTACTGGTCTTTCGAGTAGATTTATTTTATTACAAAAAATATTTTTACACATAATCTTTCCTTTTCTTTACTATCATTTTTTTTTTCGTAATTAACCATTTTTCGTTTCTGATTTTTTTTTTGTCGTATTTACCCGTTTTTTTCTCATCGGTTTCCTTTAAAGATTATTTGTTTTTTAGGAGTAACTTATTTTAACTAAATTTACACGCCATTTTTCCTTTTAACTATTATTCAATATGTAAATAAATATTTTGATTAATTTATTTTAAGCAATTTTAGTTATGTTATTTCTCTTAGTTTTTAAACAAATTTCTTCCGTTAAGGATATTTTTTTTTGGGGGGGGGTTATCTATTTTAACTAAAATTTACACGTTATGTTTTCTTTTTAACTAGTATTTAGCATGTAAATATCTTGATTAATTTTAGTTAAATGTTATTTCTTTTAGATTTTAAATGGAATTTATTCGAGTATCAATCAATATGCCAAATTATTTACACCGTATTTTAGGAGTTTTTTTGTTTTTGTTTTTTTTGTTTTTTTTTGTAAATAGTCTAAGCCATTTCAATCACTCTAATGTAAACATTTGGTTAATTGTAGTTAAGAAAAAATAAGAATAAAAAGGAAAGTTATAAAAAGAGAAAGACCAAACAAATAAGATATAATAAAGAAATTAAAGGGGTGAAGACAAATAAAAATAAGTCGTAAGACGAGACAATATAATACACCGTTTTATTTTATGAATGTATATATATTTATTGGTTTGTATTCTTCTCTTCTTCCAAAAAAAAAACACCCTGTCTTGGCCACATGTAAGAATATCAGTACAACCATGCATACCCGATCTATAACATCGAATAGCCCAAGTGAAGTTTTGATTAGTTGCTGTTTTCTGGGGGAATTTATATAAAGCACGAAGAAGTCTGTTGTTTATTTATACCCGAAACTTCTAGTGTCATGGGAGCAACAACACTGACGACGCACCTAGATTCGGCACTCAATGGTGTATTTTTAACAGTTCGATTAAGCTAGAAAAATCAGAAAAAGAAAGACATCTACGCTCTTGTATGTTTATATACGAGGAGTGAAATCATACGTGATGGCACCTTCTGTGATTTTTTTTTTTTTTGAATATTGTATATCGTGGAATGAAACTCTGTTGTGATCAATGTCTTGATATATAAGACATACAATTAAGACATAAAGGCATTGTAAACAGATTTCAAATTGCATAAAGCAAGCCAATGATTTCACTTTAAAATTGGTATTAACGATCCAATGTTGGTAAAAAGTGTATTTTATTTATAAGCGCAATACGTTGTCTAATGTTCTGTTTATAATAATTGTCCTTTTTACAAATTATGATAATGTTTTGATAGGTCAGATTTTCTTCTGCAAGCAAACCTATTTATTAACAAGTAAATGCAAAATCTAGTGGCCGTTGAAATATATATTTAACAAAATATCCCTTATAACTCAATACGTTATTACTTTATTATTTTACATGTTAATATGGGCGAGTTGTCATGTTGTAAGCTTAATCAGTATTTCATTCATTGACTTAGTTAATTTTTCTCTTATTTCTACATTCACACTACTTGCAGCGTTTTTATCCAAGATATTCTTTGCTTGAATATTGTTTTTCTTCCTCAGATGCATCTTTTTAATAGTCCACGCATTTTCTATTGGAAGCCATTCTATTACATTAGTGCTTTTTGAAACCCTTTTCACAAGGCGGGTTATAGCTAGGTTTGCGGAAAATGTAGAATTATTACTTTGTTTGGATATAATTATTTTGTCCAAGAAATTACAATAACCCTCTGTATTTTTCTTCGTGCCATTATCATATCTTCGAAGAGACCTACCATTTTATTACCTACAATACTATCAAAAGCATTGCTCCAGTAAGGTACTGGTGTCTTCTAAGTCGTGTTATTTCAGCATTTCTACAAAGGACCCAAAGTCTAATCCGTGCCCAGTTTACATCGTACATAGATATGAGCATGAAAGCAGTCTTTTCCCATAAAGTGATTATTATTGACTTCACAAAAGCGTGTTTTGTCTCAGTTTATGAAAATAACCATTTATATAAATCTGGAACTAATTTTCGGGGATTTGGATTTACATAATAGCGAATGCTTAACTAAAAATAAAAACAAATGTTAAATATAAAAACTGAATCAGATGCGAAAGATTATTTGGATCTTTTCTGTTAATTAAACTTGAATAATATAAAGTTACTTACCGCAAATATTAATTCACCCCAAGAAATTGTAAATCTTAAATCAAAGTTGTCTTAAATTTTTGGATCTCTTGAAATTTTAAATCAAAATTTGTTTAGCTTGTCTTGGAACAACTCCAATACCTAGAATGAAAAATTACCAAAAATCAGGGAGTTATTCACATTTCGTAAGTGAAAATATATGAGATATTTGCAAGTAAGTTTTACAACTTAAAGAAAAAAAAATTGTCTGGTTTGTTTATCGGGGCGAACGGAGGCCACACTATTAGAAATAGCGCACCCGAGTTGCCCACATTTGGGGGCGATCGCAAATATCAACCCAACCGGAGTGTAATGGAAGGACGTCACTTTGGGGGAGAATTTAAGTAAACATAATTTCTTTTTGATTTGAGCCTGAATTAATATTTTAGGATGAATTAACAGAAATAAATCAACATTTTATTAACCTCTACAAAAGAAGAAAATAGGACATAAATATTCTCTATATAAATTTTAACTCTTCAGTTCAAAATAAGCTGACTACTCAAACTTAATTACGATGACTATTTCGTTGATTTTAGAACCTTGTTATCAAATTCGTTTATAATTTCCTCGTTCGATACCCAGTCGTTTCGCTGAAGGCAAGATAATCAAATTTAAATTGTAGTAGTTTAAATGAACAAAAGAGTATTACAAAATATATTCCGTTTAAATACAGGAATCATAAAACTGACTTCAAAGGACGCACATTTCAGTCTCTACTATTTTCTTGTTACTAGATGATAGCAAAGAGACACTGACGGACATTAAGCTGTTAATGCATTTATATTTTCTTTATTTTCCCCCTATTTCCAACTTTATTATTTTATTGTTTTACAAAAGTAGGGAATGCCTGTACTTGTGTACATTACATTACACAAGCACATGTAAGTCACTTACGTACAACAGACATACGAACATACATACCATCCACACAGGCAAAATTCCACGCAGACAAATCGTGACGTACAGATAATTAGCTCTTCTTTATAATATAGATTAATCATATTATTTGTTTTAAATTTATTCGGTTATATTTTATTAGATTTTTATTAACAAATGATTCTATATTAAACAGATTTTCTATTCTTAACGACACTAGCTTTTTTTTCATTTTTCATTAGAACTTGTAAAAATACTGCATATATTCAACACTTGACGAAACTGTTCCAGTTACTGCTAATAATGGAGCAAATATTTGGCAGGCAAGTCTGAAATAAAAGACCGGTTGACTCATCCAATAATAGCCCTTTTTAAGGTTAGAAATATTTGGTTGCGTTAGATAAACGGTAAGAAGATTTCGCTAAGCCGGTTTTCCTAGTAGAAATTTCTGTGTGCTTTAAAATGACTATTTTATGATGTTGTTGACAAAACGGACTAAGTCATAAATCGACTGCTGCAAAAATTTACGGAATTTATACAGACTTGCCTTTCTGTTGAGTACTAACAGAATTCAGTATGAAGTTTCACGCTGTCAAGAATAAGGGTTGCGAGTTGAAATGCTGGATTCTTATTCTTTATTTCTGAGCCATTATGTTTACAGTCCTCGAGGAATTCAACGTTAAATTCCAACTCCAGTAAGATGAAAGCTATATTAATAAAAATGGAACAATGCAGTCAATGTGTTTCGATTCCTTAGTAATAAGAATGATTTTTTGAAAAGAAAAATCGATTAATACATGCACTGTTCATTTTTTTTTTATGTTTGCTGTAATAATGTAATAATTACGAGAGGTGCTGATAAGTTATCCGCTAGATGAAGGTGGAGATCAAAAAATTATGATGCTTGGTTATTTACTTAGATTTAGGGAAATTGTTAAAGTATGGACTTTTCGAGCCGTTAACATTTGACTTGGGGTATTACAGCAATTGCGTATTGTGTCAGAATGCACATATGAATGCAGATTTTAGGCTTATATCTCTTACTGATCCTGTAGAAATGGTGTTTTTATTGGCGTTGTAATGCAAGAAAGCAGCTACCTTTCATTGTTGCATTATTGCCATATTGTCTTGATGTACTCGTCCGTTTTGAAAATATATAGAATTAGCATATACTGGAAATAAATTATTATATAGACGCTAGCGGCGATTTTTCATGCACGCCGCCATTTTGGTTTCGATCGGATACTCTCGGCAGTACAGACTAAAGCTAAACGAGATACCGCAACACACAATATAATAAAAGTACGTCGCAAAACATGTTGTATTGTATGCTACGCTGTTTTGGAAATAGCACTAAGTGTGTAGTTAGTTTATGGTATAAGCGCTAGAGACTTACAGTTGACGGTAACATTGCAAAGAAATATACCTCGATGAACAGGGAATGCAAGTTTCGTAAATACGTATATGTACGTCCATAGCAGTGAAAGTGCTAATGAAATTGAAGTTATTTTAAACAGGTTTTATACAAATTGATTTTTCTTCTATTTTTTCTACCAATGACTTCCTTTTTCTTTCAGTTCCTAGTTTTTTTCTTCATCTTTCTCATTTACTTCGTCTAATTTTTTCTCAGTTTCTCTTATTTTTTCATCCACGTTGATTCTCTTCCTTTCAGGCTTACGACCACATCACGTTCAAACACCGGTTCTCGAACGATCACCGAAGTTAAGCAACATCGAGCTTGGCAATACGAGGTGCTGTAAACTTGTATGTGCAGATAGTGTAATTATTAATCGGTGAGCCGAGTTCCAATTCCATTTGAGTTCGTTCTATTCACCTATGCGCAATTAAACGTGGGAAAGTTAGATTGTTCTAGTTCCACGTGCCATGCCTTTTCTGGATACCTCAGGTTGATTCATTTCCCTTTAGTAACTCAACTCTCCAAGTTTTTATGCGTCTCTGCTCTGGCCAGGTATTGAACTCACAACCCTTTGGGTCAAGTCACTGGATTACTTTAATCAACGCTTTTACCCACTGGCCCAATTAACTGAAGAAGGCCGGAGCATAGAACGACTCAAACGTCGTGAATATGGTATCAAAATATAACTCTTACAAAGATATTTTATGGCTTTAAATAACCTTCACAGGTTGATAAGCCATAAAAATTGAATCAATCAATTAATCTCTTCCCATCCTTATCTTTCTTGCTCTGATATTTCCACAACCACTTTTGATTCTTATTTATAATTATTGTTTCATTTTTCTTTTCGTCCCTTTTGTTTTCATTCATTCTTCTCGCACTTTCTTCTCTGATATTTTACGATATTTTATGAATTTACATCGGTCGCTTCTCTTTTTACTTACATTCCTCTTAGCTATACTTCGTCGAAACACCCTTTATCTTTTTATTGGCATATAAAACGTTTTATTCTGTTTTTCATCTTTTCAAAGATATATAAACCCAAGTTTAAAATAACGCACAACTAGTATTTCATTATTGATAATGTTTGTTTTAAAGAACAAATTGATTTTTAAAAAAAAACTGCAAACAAGTTTTCAAATCAATGTCTTCAGTAAAGTAAGAACGTCTGTCTTTTTCTGTTCTTTAACGTGATTAATTTGTTTCAAGATACAATTCCCTTCTTGAAATTTGCTCAGAAGATAATTTATGTTTCCAAAAGCTTTTATGTGGGGGTGTCAGGAATGTTCAAATTATCATAAAGAAACAATCGTGAAACTGACACGCTACACTACCATTAATACGCAAGTCTAGCTTTCTTATCATTTTTCTGGCATTACTGGAACATTGTCATTAGATGTAAACCGTAGTGGGGTCATTTGTAACCTTTATTGCTTTTGATGCTCTGTGTAATAATTGTTACATATGACACCATTTCTGGAATAATTCTAATTCAAGTGATCCGCTGTAGGCCAAGATGTAGCCAACAAAATCTTGTCTACATCGATAATTTTCTCCAATTTCACACCTACACTACCCTTTTCTTCCATGCCACCATGTCTCCCTTATCATTTCGCTGCGTATTCTGATCTCCCTCAACACTGTATCTAAAATGTTCTTCAAAATAACTTATGGCTTAAATAGCAAATTAAATGAATTCACTTGCCTACTCGAGAAACGTGACGTATAGCAGGTGACCACAACAGAATAGAACAAAAACAATTTACTTAGCCCGGATTCCAATGTGGAAATTCTCGATCTTGATCCGCCCTTCCAACAGGCAAGTGTTAAAAAAATAGAAAATTCCAACTTCCTATTTATTTCAGCTTATATTTTTCGACCAATCCGACCATACCATATTTTCCTCTTTCCCACGCGTCCAGCACACACATCAATCACATCACAGAGACCGAGATAGATTAGATAGATAGATAGATAGATAGATAGAAGTGGATAAGAGCGAAAGTCACAAGATATATAAGATTAAAATATTTGCAAAACTTGAATAATTTAGTGCACTTGGCTGCATTTTATGTTTTAAAGATTATTATTCTGAACAATCAGAAAAAGACATTTGAAATGCACATAGAAGAAAGAAGACTGAGAAAATGTAAAACTCACAGGACATAGTAAAATCCAAAAGAGACCGAAGAATGCAGCGAATAAACCTACCTTCGAGCTTTTGTAAATGACTGGAAGAACAGGTTTTAGGAAAGATAGCAAAAAGATAAACATTGCTAAGAGAAGACAGGAAGGTGTGAAGAGCCACGATTGCCCATTCTCGGAAGGGACACGGTACATAGAAGAAGAAGTTTCCGAAACAAACATATCCTTTCATACATATATCGCAAGCATACAACAGGAATGAACTGAGAAGTAGACTATTCAAATGGTTTCTTTTACTATTTTTAATTTCTGTTGTTTTTGTCATTCTCTTCCGATTTTCTTCTTTTGTTTCATTTTCTTTGTTCATATTTCTTTTCTTTCTTTTTACTTATTCGCATCCTTCTACCTCTAGTCCTTCCTTTGTTTATTTCCTTTCTCTACGTGCAGGAGTAATTAAATTATTTCAAGATAATTAAATTATTTCAAGATAATTTATTCTCGAAAGAATAGGGATCTTTTCACGTTAAATCCTGCAGCGGTCCCTTGCTTAAATTTAGCCTTAGCCTTTTTCGATCACAAACAACAAATTAGTGAAACAAATTTACTCCGTTCCCTCGTTAACTAAAAAACAAAAACACAATATGAAAAAGAAATCCAATCTAAATGCACAGACAACAAACGGAAATGTTGAACGAATTCTTGTAACATTTGTCACGCTATGTTTATTTGAAGTAATTAAGAATTCACCGAGATTCTTTTAAAGCCCTGTTTCCTTTCCAATATCCCCATTTTGAAAGTTCAGTTTAAAATACGAAATAATTAAAATCAGTAGACACACTGTAAAAACACACGAGCGGAAAATCAGTAAACGTACAATAAGCCACAAATAGAGAATGTGTCAATTAAATTAATAGAACTCTACACCTGTTTTAAAGACACACCATTCTCTAACTAGCAAAAAATGCCTTACAAAAGCTAAGCAAATTATTCAGAGATTAGTAAATCTCGTTAGAAAGAAAGCAGAGAGTGAAGAATGTGCCTATAGTTTTCATTTGTGTAGGGTTAGAATGATTGAACATTCTATTCTTCAAACATTGAGAGTTGAAGCAACAGAGATCTGGTGTTACTAAGGGCTTCTCAAAAAAACCGTGAACAGAATATGGGAGCAAAGAAAGAAGCTTTAAGAAAAAATAGGGAAAAAATAACATTTATGCTTGCAATCAGAAAGATATAGTTAAAAATCTCCGGAATATATAATGAGGAAAGAACGAAGAGGAGACGTTAACACTAACAGGATATAACGAAATCAAGGGAAGCAGTTGAAAGTTCAAGTAAGCTAAAATGGTAAAGGGTGCAATGCGTTTGTGTGAATGGATAGTAAAGTTTGCTGTCCGTTTGTGCGAATGGCTGGTGAAGGATGCAATGGGTCTGTACGAATGGATGGTAAAGCTAGATAGCACTTAGATGCATTTTTTACATGAATATCAACTTGATATACTTCTCGCACAGATGCCTGATACAAAATTGATGTTTAGCATGCACGTCATACAGACCAGTGTGGCTACTGAATATTTCATCATGATTAGAATACCAACAATTCGTGGACATGGCCTGAAAAATATTGGTAAATATTTACACACGTTCGTCAGCAATATTTCCTTTTACTTCAGTTTTAAATCAACTAACTGTGGGGTAATGGATAGCGGCTCGGATTAAGTAATCCGGGAGCCGAGTTCGAATTCCAGTCGAATCCATTACATTCGCTTACGTGTTAATACACTTGTCAAAGATATGAATCCTCTTCTCCCACCACCACCACTAGCTATGGGTAAATAGAAGAACAGACCGGGTTCTATAGCTTTGGATGGTAATTGGTCTACCGAAGAAAGAAATGGTAACCTACTGCGAGATAAAAATCTGCCTCGTCAATCATGTATCGAAAGATGCATGATCGCCTAAGTCTGTATAACGCATGGCACAGAACTGACTGAACAAATTTACCGCTATCATTCTATAATTCGTTTTCATTCTGAAACCAATAATTCTATATATACCTTATAAAATTGTTGTATATATTTCTGTTTTTTTCTTGAAGTCAATCTTTCGTCGGACTTTCATTTCCCACCGTTATTTTGTATATCTTCTATTTTTCTTCCCTTATTTTTCTCTCATCCGTTTCTCAGATTTTTAACTGACACTCCCAATCATCATTTCCACCATCCTTCCTTTCTAATTCTTTTTTCCTTGCTTCTTTTCTGTTTATCTTCTGACCTACATCATCCGACCATGATATTTACACGCACAATTATTAGTTCAATTCCCACTAGAGTTTGCTGTTGGTCTATATATAACCAATGATGAAATTGATTTTTAATCAACTGTCGCCTTTCGTTTCATTCACATCGAAACTACTTAAAAGCGTTTAAAATCTTCTATATAATATTTGTTATTTTAAAAAAATATAAACAAAATGTTATATTTAATGAGTAAAAAATTATATGTATTTTTCGTGCTGAAAATCAGTATAAATATTTGTGAAGACTCATCAGAAAAGGGATTTGTCATCAAATATAATACAGCATCAAAACATTTATCTAAAAAATAAAAAGACAAAAGCCCGCATAAAGCGATAACTAAAGGAAAAGACAGGCGTTAAAAATAAACAAAACAAACCAAGCGACGTGTAAAAGGAAACAGACAAAATCACGCGCAAAATAAAATTAACAGAAAAACGCATGCGTAAAAATGAAACAAGATAAGCTAAACTACGTGAGCAACGAAAAATATAAAACCACGCGTAAAATGCAAATAAAAAAGACACGCGTAAAGATGAAACCAAACAAACCAAGCGACGCGTAAAACGAACGCCATATATTCCGTGTTAAAAAAAGACCGCGTAAAAATGAAACCAAACAAAGCAAGCGACGCATAAAACGAATACGATAAATTCCGTGTTTAAAAAAGACACAAAACAGACAAAAACGTGCGTAAAAAGAAAACACTGGAAAAGCATACATACAGATGAAACAATGCATGAAATGAAAACAAAATATAAAGCCACGTGTAACTGGAAACTAAAACGTTTTCTCCAAAATATTAATTTGGCGGCAACATAATTTGATTATTTGCAGAAAATTTGAAAAAATATTTTAAGTGAAACTAGTTTGCTATTTAGTTTTAGAACAAACTTTTTATCGATTAACTAAATCGAGCGAGCACCTGCACGAACATTCCTAAACGTTTCTAAGGCAAGTACGCATAATATCAATATATAAAGTTCCAAGCTACGATGATATCCACGCGTTTCAATTCCGCTGATATATTTCGGTCCAGAGAAGAGTAAAGCAAAAAATGAAATAATACCTTTATGAAGAATCGGTTTCATAGTGGTTGATAAACTGAAACAATCATCAGCCCGTAACATGTGTCAATCTCAAGTGGAAAGTATTAACTGGTCAATTTTTAAAATAAAGTTGTTATTTTAAATATTATATGCTTTTCTATTCGCTCCCGCTTGCTTATCTTAGTTGTTTCACTCTCCGGCCTTCAAGTGTTTTTTTTATTCGCAATAGGGTATTTTCTCATTCCGCTTTCTTTACTTAAGGGTATCTCACGTTAGTTAATGTTACCTAATGTAGTTAGTTTTATATCACTTGTTCATCTCCGCTATTAAAGTGATCTCCTCAACACACGCACACTTTAAAGAAGGTCGAGGAGTGCATCGACCGAAATGTTGTGAGGCTATTATTTCAGCCGACGGTGGTTTTATTGAATAGTTTATTCTATTGAATATTGAACACGTATACCATATTTATTAAAGATATACTGTATATTCTATATATATATATATATATATATATATATATATATATATATATAGAGAGAGAGAGAGAGAGAGAGAGAGAGAGAGAGCGAGAGCGAAGCCAACAATAAAATTATCAGTAATAAATAAAAAAATAAATAAAAAAGTTAACTAACCACATGATAAATAGCAAGAACATACCATTCGGATCAGCAATTAATCCAAGAATAATTCGAACCACAACCGTTACCGTCCACCAAAGTAACCGTTAGAATAATACAGTAGACTACCCACAATGCATCACTGACCTGTATATATAAACAGTGGAGCAAAAACACAACCCACATGGCTTGACGATACGTTTAGCATGAAAAGACTGTTGCCTCTTGGTGTTGACTTCAATGTCCACTTTAATATTTACATACGGTATATCCCTGATATTGAGTACTTTGACCCATAAATATAGCATAACATAAAACTATATTTTATCATATATATATTTTTGCGTGTGTGTGTGCGTGTGTTGCTCACTATTTTCTGGCGCATTCTATATTGATATAAACGCAAACGTGTGTAAGTATGTGTGTAAGTATAATAATGTTAGTGCTTTCCTGTTGAATTTTTTAAATGATCAGAATCTGTGTAAAGTATATCCGTTTTATGTAGTATCTTTTTTCTTATTTCTATTGGATTCTTTTTTCTTTTCTTTTTTCTAAATAGGATCCTATCTAGCAAAACTATATACCTTTGTTAACTCGATTCAAGTAAATAATGGTACATGTTTAATGCTTTGTGAAAAGCAATAAATAATGTAAACGTAAAAAAATGGATCAGAAAGCCCGAATGGTATTTCCAAATTAGAAAAAAGTATTTTCTAAGAAAAAGAAAAATTGGAATTTGCAATGGTAAAATAGTATCGTTTCGTTTATACGAATAAATCTTGGATATTGATTATTCGTTTTCTTTGCCATGTAAATAAAAAAAAGCAAGATCCTCTATAAGAATACAAATGCACACACTCGCTCACAGACACAAGAGACACGCACTTAAAGAAACGCACACGTGAGAGTGCCAGGGAAATATCGTATTATGAAAAATGTATTCATGTTGGTGCAGACAGATACACTATTATATATTAGCAGTACTCGTGAATATTTCAGTTTTCTTATTTGAATTTTCTGACGAATACATATTCTTTAGTTAATGCGTGAATTAACTCCTTCCGAGATCCACGACTGTAGAACAGCCATGCAAATTCTCCTGTGCCAAAGATAAATATTTGAGCTTAACGGCTTTTACAAATTATTGCGAGAACAATCACAAGTAGGAAGGAAAGTCACTATTTAAAGAAGAATGAGGCTACAAATGAAAATATTCAAAATTGAAAAGGTTTTCCATTTCACTGAAGCAACAAGTAAAGGCAAGAGAGAATGTTCGCCTCCTCTCTATCGTTCCTTTGTTTCTTTGTTCATATTATATGTCGCTTATATTTCTCACTGAAATGAGCACCTCGAGGCGGTGTAATGCTTAGCAAGCTTGTCTCGCTAGAACAATTACGTCTGAGAAGTGAGTTCGATCCTCACTGGGTGCCCCCCTACTTTCGGCCTTGTGCCACATCTATTCTATGCTTGGAAAATCCCTGGGCGCCCCAAGGCGGTGTAATGGTTAGCAAGCCTGTCTCGCTAGATCAATTACGACTGACTAGTGAGTTCGTTCCTCATTGGGTGCCCCATGCTTTCGGCCTTGTGCCACATCTAAGCTACGCTTGGAAAATCACTATATTTCTCACTGAAACTAAAACGCGTCTCGGAATTTTCTTCGCGTTTATTCGAAATAAAAAATGCCCATTATTTATCTGAGGCAATGGCAAGGCGTAACGCACGTGTTAATTAACTTATTAACGGAGGAACAAGCACAATTACAACATGATGAATACATTCATACACACTCACGTGCATATATATATATATATATATATTGTTTATTTTAGAATATTAATACATGTTCAGAGGGCATAAGTTCTGCTATTTATCCATAATTGGATTTTTTCTTTAATTCAAAGTTTCCTTCTCTTAGATCCAATGCTACTCAAACCTGTGGAACCCAATCTGTCCTCTTATTTACCTAAAGCTGGGGAGAGAAGAAATGGATTCATACTTTTCACAAGCATGTAAGTGTATGTAATGAACTCGACTGGAATTCGAACTCGGTTATCCGCGTCCTCAACTCGATCGGCAAAAATACATATATATTAAATCTAATAAGAAAATCTGCATATGCATCTGTGCAAAATATGCACAAATATATCTACACAGACGTTGATTAATATGTATTATGTGAATGTACGAGATATCTCTTATGATTCTTTATGCATAAATTGTATTCATCTTTAAAAACATATATATGGGCAAATGCTTTCCCTATGTAAAATAAAAAATTAAAAAAAGTGTGCAAATAATCATTTCCGATAATATTCATTTTTATATCTAGGAATATAAATCTGAAGTCCTTATATATATATATATATATATATATATATATATATATATATATATATATATATATATATATGTAAATACTGTAAATTTCTAATAATTGCCTTCTTATAAGTTTGCTTTCAGTAGATAACACTAAGTGCATCCTTCAAGAACATGTATTGATGAGGTTCTGTTCTGTTCAGCGAAGTAACCAACTTTGGACAAAAAGCATTTGACGGTCACATTAACTTGGTCAAGTTGGTATGAACTGTGGGATCCAAATGCTTGGTATAAGATCACATTCAGCGGGAAAATGATGAAGCTGAATTCTAATAAGGGTGAATCTCTGTCTATATCTGTGAGATGGGGTATTATGATTACTTGCATTATTTACATTACTCGAACTGTTATCCTCATCTTCATTGCCATATTCACAACATTCCGGCCGTTGTACGCTCCGGCCTTCTCCAGGTGATTTGAATTTAGAACCAAGCAATTTATTTCGTCTACCGGGGTAGTAGAGCTAGAACAGCTCTACTTGCCATACCTCTACCGGATGTGTCAGTTATTTACCTTTAATTCAACTCTCCAAGTTTTGGTTCAGCACTACTGTGATCTAGTATTGAACTCACATCTCTTTGGGTTTAGTCACTGGATCTAAGCAACATCTTTATCCTCAAGGACACATGGCCTAGTGGATAAAGACGTTGGTTAGATCAGGTTCGAAATTCTAGTTACCTGAACAAAGCCGGATCTTACAACGGCCGAAATGTTGTGAATATGGCAATGAAGATGAGGATAACAGTGCGAGTAATGTAAATATTGTAAGGGTGAATCTGTCAGAAGGCAGACAGGAAATCGCAATGATCTACGTTGCTCAACAGAAAGAGTGAAGTTTTGTGGGTAAGTTGGAAGCCTTAGTGTGCATGAAAAGATATCGTTAAAGAAAAGCGTTTAAAATTATACATAGCTTGAATCGTGTCAAATACGTCCTGTTGCTGAAGGCACACGATACCCGACTTGGATCATGGCGATTTTTTAACTTTATAAACCCAACACAACAGATGCTTACTGATGAATGTGTCCCGATATTGAAAGATTGACCAGGTAAGTCGACTGATGTAAATCATAGATCAAGTTATGACAGAATTGATGAGAAGAATTCATCAAAAGAAAAGACGCCATCTTGAGTTCTTGAAACCCAACCAGAGAGAATGCTATGTCACATCTGTAAAGATGGTGAAGGATTTGTACATATCTCGTGCCAGGTGTCTTAAAACAATTAGTCAAGCTAATTGGTAATCGGCCCCAAATTTTAACAATGTACATAACCTGCTTAAAATCACCATTAAATAATTTTTCATTACATATATTTTTCTCTTTTAAAACAGATTTAATTTAGTTTATGTGAGGTGGGTAAAATTGTTGTGCAACAATTTTCGGGATCGTCTCGAATCTTGAATGCTCTTTACTAAATCCTGCTAAAAATAAAATTGCGTGTGAAATTGACTTCAGTATTGCTCAAATGCTTCAACTGTAGACAGGACAATAAAAAAAACACCCATTTATAAGATGGCAATTATTAAAAATTTACATTAGTTTAAAATCTCCCAAAACTTTTGCACGGTACTATATATATATATATATATATATATATATATATATATATATACATATATATATATATATATATATATATATATATATATATATATATATATATATATATGTATATATATATATATATAAATATATGTATATATATATATATATATATATATATATATATATATATATATATGTTTGTGTGTGTGTGTGTGTGTGTGTGTGTGTGTGTGTGTGTGTGTGTGTGAAGAAATATACTCTTAAGGTGTGCTATATTTATGCTATAAAGTGCTCAATATCAGAGATAGAGCGTGTGCAAATATAAGTGAGCATTAAAGTCAACACTGTGAGGCGACAGACTGTTTCACACTAGACGCAATTGTCAGGCCTGACGATTGCGTCTAGCATTAAACAGCCTGTCGCCTCTAAGTGTTGACTTCAATGTTAACTTATATATATATATATATATATATATATATATATATATATATATATATATATATATATATATATATATATATATATATATACTTTAACGTATCCTCAGGCGATCTTTTTATGATACCTTAAGATTGAAACCAAGATAGTGGATTCAACTGATTTCCTGATCTTTAAAGTTAAAATCTGTACATGTTATTTTTACTTATATCTTTTTATACGTGTATTGAGCACTTTTTAATACTACTGTTTCCTGGTCAGATTCAACTGTGACCATTAAACTTTTATGCACTATACATGCATACATACATACATATATATATATATATATATATATATATATATATATATATATATATATATATATATATATATATATATATGTAGTAAAGAAAAACAAACGCTTTTGCTGCAAACGAACGGACATCTTGTCAAAATCTAAACTCTTATAAAGATACAGTCTCGAATAAAACTGACAATACTGATAAAAGAAAGAGAAAAATGGACTGAAAGCAAATCTACCTATCTCTGTAAATTTCTCGAAGGCTAGATTACCTTGATCGAACAAAAAATGCTTACCAACTTTAAATCCTATGAAAGGACGGCTCTAGTCATTACTCGAGTTTCACGCACAATTGAATATATATATATATATATATATATATATATATATATATATATATATATATATATATATATATATATATTACTCTTTCTTGTATTGATGGGATATTTCCTTCCTAACCTTTTGTTTATTGCAGTGTGTAATGTCAACATAATTGTCATTATAATCCCTTCTACTTGCATGTGCCCTCCTTTTCAGTTGTTTTTGCTGTTGCAATCCACACACTTGAACATCTACACACAGACACACACACACACACACACACATATATATATATATATATATATATATATATATATATATATATATATATATATATATATATATGAGCGCGCGTGTGTGTGTATTGAGATAGAAACAGAAATCGACATCATATTCGCATTGAGGAAGACTTTTCTTGATTCTTGAATGATTCTGCTTTTACATGAACTTAGAAGAAAGGAAATCTTATAAGCGTTAAATATCACGAAATGATGCAAGAATGAATGACAGTGGCCATAGCAAAATGGAGGCTGAAAGGAGGAAAGAATAAAAAAAAGAATAAAAGAAAAAAGTACTGGGGAAATCATTAGAAGAAAGAAGATGAATGGAGAAGAAAGTTAAATATGTAAAAGAAGAATTCGCCGTCAACGTTTTCAGTTAAACTTAATCTTCAAATCCGAAATTAGGTAGATGCCAAGGAAAGGTTTCGTAAAGACCTTTAAAATAAAAGAAAAATGTTGTTATATTAATAGCGAACACAATACAACAAATGTAATAATAATATCAATAATATGAAGAAATACTAATACAATGCACAATTTGCAGGGGGGTGGGCGTATTTATTAAACAGAGACATTATATTTGTTCGCTCGACTACCGCTGCCATTTGTAGGCGGAGAATAAGAAAGAGATAAAAGAGGAAAAGCTTGCAGGAAATACAACAAAAGAGAGATATAGTGAGGAAGGGGAGAGAGAGAGAAAAGTTAGAGCGGAAAGAGTCGCAGTAAGAAAATATTCGGTGAGTGTTACGGTGATGGTGGTAGTGAGGGTGTCTATAAATGTCACGTGATATTTTCTCTCGTAAAATGATGTAGGCATCTTGCGAAAGAGACGGATTGAATCAAGACTAATGAAGACTGAATGTTGCTTCCATGTTATGCATTCCACTTTGCAACCAACCACAATCAGAATTTCAAGGAGATTGTCCAATGACAGAAAAATCACTGACAATGCTTTTATTGTAGGCCGCTGGTGTTAATAATAATAATAATAATAATAACAACAACAACAACAACAACAACAACAACAAAATAGGAAAAAGAAAATAGTCCGTATTTTAAGGTTTAGTAAATTCACGAATCGCTCCCAAAAACTGAACCTTGGATAATCTGGAACCAAAACCGAAATTTTCGATCATAAAATTGAGAAATGTACTGTGTCAGCAATTAAAGAGAAAGATAGAATAGAAAGGAAAGATATAAAAAAGCAAGGAGATTCGAAATAGAGAAATGTGCAGTGTCAGCAATTCACAAAAAAAGGAAAACCGGATATCAAAAAATAATTTTCTTATTGAACAATAAAGCCTTAAGTGCAGTGACTGGGGTAAAAACTTCAAATATATATTGTATATTGATTAAAAAGGGAGGAGACGAAAGAAAAACAAAGAAAGTATCTCTCAAGAAAAACCGATGAAAATTTAAGAGCGTAGATTAAATAACAAGAACCTCATCAAAGAAATAAACCTTTGGACTGAAGTTAGGAATTGAACAATTTGAAAAAGGGGATACAAAAATAATGATTATACATAAAGTCTTAAACCTAAGAAATAGCGTTGATATATTTTATGTGAAAAGCAGCAGCGTAATTTGTGTTGACTCCATGATCAAACGACTACTGGACAAAGTATTGCAAATTAAAGAGTGGATATGCATTGGTATCAGAGAATGAAACCAAACTGTATAAAAGATAAATAATATTGGAATCGAAACCTTAAAAATCTAGAAGCTAAAAATGGAAATTTCGAACAGAACTCTTTATTAAATCTGCCGGGACAAATTATTCTCATTTTGCTCTCCCGGTTTATGAATATCTTGTATTTTTCTTATTTGGTTTCGCTCGCCTTGTTTCACTGATTAGAAGTTTGCAATCCCCGGCGTAAAGATTTTATTTACAATTACCATGTCACCAATTCACAAACAAACGCTTCAATCCACTAGGCTAGTGGGACATTCCTGAGTCTAGAACTTAGAGCCTTAAACCAACTCTACATACTGCTGGTATTATTATTTATCTTAATGTTGTTTCTACTGCTTCTGAAGACTTGATCTCATTTTTTTTTCTTTGGTTATTAATGACTCTTATATTGCATTTATTTTCATGCTATGCTACTAAAAATGTTCTCATTTCCTTATACAAAGTGAAAATAGGACGAGCAATACCTGGACAGTACTAAATAAGAGCAAGACGATATATACCTTGATATGGAGACCGGAATAAGAATATTTTACCCTCGTTGTCTAAAGTTTTGTTTGAAATTCTCCAAATGACACTAATGATTATAATGTTAACGTCTTATCACAGAATTTCAAAAATAAATTAGGTATTACTGTTATGTATGCCAGAAAATATAGCATTAGTGTTTACAAACAAGCTCATTTGGCTCTCAATCGTTCACGTTGACACAACCTTTATGCCTTGTAATTCAGTATTTAAAATTCTAAAGGCTAAATATGGCATCCGTCTTTAGTAAGTCACGTGTATCTAATAAATACTGGGGGGTAGAAACGTCTTTTAAATTCTTATTTTTTTGCGTGTGTAGGTGGGGGGGGCGAATATAACGCATAAATGAAGAATATCTACATGAAGTATAAGAAATTTTAAGTTGCATGAGTCGAGATAAATGAAGTAGATATAGCTGATTACTCCCCAGACCCGGACGTATTAGGCATCCATCAAGCAAGTAAAGAGATCTTAAGCCTATAACATAGATATTGTATAGACTACTAATTCGCTCCATAAAAGATTATCATGAAGATATAAATTTTTCGTGGCACACCGGACAGTAAAAGATATGTTTATATTTATATGATGATAACTTTTTCTTGTTTAGTCATAAAAAACCTTTATAATTATTTTATAATTAGCTAAGTGTATTAACTGTTCAAGTTAGATTTACTTGTGTTTCTACTAATCCCTAAACAGTAGGAGTCTATCGCTAATGGATTTTTTTACACATGTGCGTATTATTTAAAAGATTTTTTGTAATAAAATGTGGGAAAACTTATGATGTATGAGCAAGTAATAGAAATAAAACGATTAATAACTTTTGTATGAATTAATAGCTCCCGTATAATTTTGGATATATCAAAAGAATTGAAATATTATTATACAAATATGTAAAGAGGCAATAAAATATTCTTTTAGCAATATATGTAATAAAAAATATTGGTAACATTAAATGTAATAAAAATATTTTAGAAAATAATCTTTTAGAAAATAATGGCGTGTTTATTTTATGTGACAATTAGTAACCTTTTCTTATTTGAAAACACAAAAATGAAATTTAATCAAGTAAATATAAATATGGACTCACGCATTTTAATTTGCAAATTTGACGGGAAATCTTTTTAAGAAAGTGTAGGGATTCATCAAAAATACTTTTTACTATGTTCACTTCATGCATGCAAGGAACTGCTAAGAGTGAAATAAAATGAGAAAATGTCATTACGCCAGTCACGATGAACGAATGCTCCCTCGATGAGGCTCCGTGCCCCGATAGTACATTGGACAACAAACTCACACTCGACCTCAAGCTGAATTCCTATATACGACCCATCGCTAAAGGTAAAATGATCGGCTACCTGTACCGCTCCATTAAGTATCTGACTCCTCATGCTATCCCCCTCTACCTTTATAAGAGCCAGATCAGACCCAAAATGGAGTACTGTTGCTATATTTGGGCAGGAGCTGCCCAGACCTCACTTTCCAGTCTTTAAAGAGTTCAAAAGAATCTCCGATTCATTGAGGGAAAAGAATTATTCTCCATACTTCAACCTTTCTCACAAATGTTATATGGCGAGTCTCTCACTGCTCTATTATTCCTACCATGGAAAGTGTTCGAACGAACTCTATTTCTTGGTTCCACCAAGTCTGACATTCACGGCTAGGATCCACCTTGCCACTTATATAATCAGAAACCAACCTCATTCCCTCCCTATTCCATCGGAAAGACGTTCCAGCTAAACAGGTTCTTCCCGCGAACCACTGCACTATGAAACAGATTCCCTAGACGATGTTTCCCGATCACTATAATATTAACCTGCTCAATTGTAGAATCAACTGTTATCGTCCCTTCTTATCCATATAAATTATCCCTTCTCGTAACAGTCTACCTCGAGTGGCCACTGAGCCTTGTACAGGTTAAATTTATTGAAAATTTTTTAAAAAGTTATTCAGTAGACAAAAATGAACAGTATTCAAGAGACAAATGACGGGTGACGTTGCATTTTGAACTTTTGAAGGTAGTAGCTCACAAGAAAGCAAGGAGCCGGGATAGAATTGCACAAGCGTGGAGTGCGAAAGAAGAAACTATTAGAATAGACCTTACAGTTACATCTCGAAATTTGAACTTTGAAATGATGAGATCTAGCTGCCAATATAGTAGTGTGATTACATTTATGAAGACGGTGTTCCAAATCGGAAAATTCATCCAAACAACTGGAATGAAAAGATTTATAGAAAAGGCACATTGCATATATTCCTCTTTGGATATTGTTAAGAATCTCTACACGCATAGCAGAAGCACCAGGTCAGATGCACAGATGAAAGGCAGATTTATAGTTGTGAAAAATAGATACTGGCGAGAAAAATGATCTCGAACGATATCGGTATGTAAAATGCAGTGCATCAGACCCAGCAGTTGATTCAATATAATCGTTCCAATTCATGTCTGTAAAAATCATTAAACGAAAAAAAAGGCGCAATGAGCTTCTCTCGGGAAGGTTAACATCAGCCATGCTTATCGGAGACAATAAAAGTTTTCTAAGACGATTAAAAGGGATCAGTTTAGTTTTGGTGGTTTCAAAATTAACAAGTCATTTCTTGCTCTAGGGGAAGGTCATAAGCGTATATGGATGTATGTATATGTAGGTAGATGTGTATGTAGATGTGTTTATATGTGTGTGTGTGCATGTTTAGATAGGTATGTATACATATATATCTGTATATAGGTGTATATGTATGTATAGTTAGACGGATAGATAGATGGGTACATTGTTTATTTGTTTAGATGGGTGTGCGTATGTATTTGTATGGAGATATGTAAGGTTTTATGTATATATTGTTTATGTGTACGTATGGGTATGTCCGTATGTATATTTGTGTGTAGATGTATATATGCTTAGGAGTGGATGTGTATGGATGTATGTGTTATGTATGTATGTGTATGTGAGTATATATATATATATATATATATATATATATATATATATATATATATATATATAGATATATAGATATATATGTATGTATATGTATGGGTGTGTGTGTACACGCCTATATGTATGTATGTACGTGAAAATATAAATATGTTGTTGTGTATGTGTGTTTACGTATGTGTTTTTGAACATAGAAGTATAGGTCCTCGCTGGATTAGATAATCGTTATTTTTATATATTTATATTAGATTTGTAACCTGTAGTCGATATTACCTTTGTCAAATTTTCTTGATTAGAAAGCGGACCTTTTATAAATGCCCTTCGGTTTGAGTTTCCCCACCCCATCCCCCACCCCCTTTTCTTTTTCTCTCCCTCTCTCATCTTCCGTGCTTTAAGATTATATCGTCTATTGTGTGTGTATGTCACCACAATATGTATACTCTTTTCCGGTGTATCTTTAATGTATTAGACATTTGAAAATATTCATATTTCTCTCATTTAAACCGTCTTTGACTCCCCTCTTTAAAACTTCTCTCTGTTAAATTTTAATCCCTCCTGCATCTTTAGGCCTTTCGGTCCTTCTCTTGTCTGTTACCCCTCCCTATAGCTTTCATTTATCTAGCATTCGTCCGACACTCTCATACATAAACTCTCATTAAATTTTATTTTTTATTCCCGAAGTTGTATTCTTTTTGAATTTGTAGGTCTGATGAACTGGATCATATTATGACCATTGAACATTAGTGTTTAAGACTTTTTAGGATATATATATATATATATATATATATATATATATATATATATATATATATATATATATATATATATGTATATATATGTGTGTGTGTGTGTGTGTGTGTGTGTGTGTGTGTGTACTCACACAAAAACATATATGCATACGTACATGCACACTGGGGTAAAAAGTAGGGGTAAAATTTGTACTTTAGGTCAGTTATCGGGGAAGATTGCGTACATATTCACACGTTGAAGCAAGGTTAGAAGACGAAATAGGATAGCTGGAGAAGGCACTGGAAATAATAAAAAAAAGATGAAAATATTTTTAAAAAGAGTAATTTCGAACGTAACAGGATACATATAATTAAAGAGAGGAATGTTTACTTGATAGAATCTTGACTAAATGTAAAAAATTGCGGTTAGAGTATTCTATTCGACGCTATAGAGTTGGATTTGATTTTCTCGCCCGGTCAAGATCGCCCTCCCACTAACACGCCGAGGTAGTTTGCTAACTTGGGGTTTCTTTCCTTTCTATTTTTTATCTGTTTTACTTTTTACATTTGTTGCAAAGGTAAAAAATAAACATTTGTAACAGAGAACCAGTAATCAAGATTCTAATGTAGAGAACCCATAGCAGAATTAGATCGTAAAATAGGCGCGATTCTGATTGCTTATATTGCTTATCCGATCGAATAATGAAAACGCAGAAAATGTTTAATAGATTAGTAATTTTGTTTATATGGTAATAGATGAGAAGCTTCTTCAAAAAATCTAGAATTATACAGAAAATATATTAAGTTTATACATAATATCGACTAGAAACAAAAATCTTGCATGAAATAATTTAATAAATCCACACAAATAAGAAAATACCGAATTAATCTGTACTGTACTATTGTAATATTCTGACGACTAGAATCCTAACAGGATTTAGCATTGTCGGGCAGAGTTTTAACGCGTAACACTATGTAGGTGAAATAGTGTTCATAGGAATTTTGGAAAAAACTGAAAGAACTGATAAACACTGAAGTTAAATTACGCAATGAAAAAAATTCTTTACCTGTAACAAAACAGAATGCATGTTGTTTGTCAGATGGGCAGACCAAGTTGATAGTTACATATAGGGAATACCAAAATCAAACAGGGGCGTTAGTTAACTGTTTTTACAATGATTAAATAAAGAACGAAAGTAGGAAAACCTATTCGACATGTTTTGATGTTTCTGTTAGTTTCATCAGAAATATGGGATTGTGACATTTGCCTGGCCGATGCAAAGAAACAAAATAGAATTCAAAATATCGAAATATTTACCAGGATTCTCAGAATTGTTGATAAAACTAAAACAAATAGAGAAACATAACGAATTTATTGAGGCGGTTCCTTATTTAATCATTTTCTTAGATTTAATCCAGATTTTCAATTTGTTATTACAGTGTGATAATGTAAGGAACATTGAGAAATAAGCAAGTAGCCACTACTACCGTCCGTTGAAATTTATAAAATCTTTTACAAAAAACAATTTTTCATAGGTTTCTCAATTCCACCATTTTTTATTGATCTTTCTAGTACTAATGGAATTTTCTTCTTCGTCATGACCCGATGCTCTAGGTTAAAGTTTTAGTATTATAGTAGTTTGTGGTTTAGGTCGAAACTACTCCTCGCCCATCTTATTCTGTGTTCAATTTCCTTAGCTGATATACTAATTTTTTTGTAACTGATCCGGACACCGAAATATCTGTATGTTTAAGATTTAATAATTTCAAATTCTGAAATTTTATGATGGATTCAGGGAAGGTTCCATCAGTTCTTTCATCTAATTCTAGGTCAGTTTATGTTTTGGAAAGGTATAACATGAGTCCTGTTTCATGGAAAACATGAGAGAGAATGTTACTTCAGAATCATTCTTCTCCCAGTTATGAATACATATTTCATGGGTATATTCACCCTACCACTACATTATCTGTACACTGTCGCCAGGCGGGAAAGCAGGAACACGTTTTCCTCTTAGTAGATTCATTTGGGATGTAGTATAGAATACGTAAATTATTACTAATTTCTTCACATCTATGCTTGTATATGCGCAGAGGATATTATTAAATAGAAAGGGGCATTCATTTTCTCATTGTCCAACTCCTGATAACGTTTGAGATGTTTCATTATTGGATTTCTAACCAGACATGCATGACTTTGCGGACTTATTTACTTCTATCTGATCCAGACATGGAGGTTTAGAGTTTGATGAATGATTTCTAATGGAAGAGGAGAAGTCTCTGTTGATGTGGTCATATGCAGCTGTGAAGTCACCAAAGGAGGGAGACGATAGAAAGCAGAGATCTGAAGGTGTGTAGGAAGAGTGGAAATATATTTCTGGGTCTGAGCAAAATATTACTGATTCAGAAAATGTCCTTAGAAACAAAAATGCTGGACTGGTATGTAATATCTAATCATCTAAATGTCACTGAATGCTAGATAATTTCTTTTCAGATAAAGAAGAGACTTGGAGTGACAGAGATTAGGTTCTATCGAGGAATACTGAGAATGCTATGAGGGGAACATGTGAGAAAGGGAAAAGCTTTAAGAAGAAGAACGACGAAGAAGTTGATAGGAACAATTAGAAACAACTGAATTTTTGTCTACATAGTAGACTACAAAACAACAAAATAAAAGCTTTGTTGTACTGGATGGTAGAAGAAGAATCACAACAGAAATTCTGGGTTAAAATGAGAACAGTTAATCTGGCCAAGGAAAGTTGTAGAGAATCATGTTCGTCCAAATACTAAAAGGAAACAGCTTCTTCTATATAAAGAAGCGTTTGTCCAATATATGGCATAAATATAGGGTCTTTTCTACCCATCACCTGTCGAGACATAATCTAATTAGTTTTCAAATAGAATTGAGACGTTAATTAAAACTCCTTTTGAAATTATAACATAAAATTTTAAAAAAAGGTCTACGTCAATAGAAGTTTTGAAATTCAGGTATGAAAAGGAAACTGACAGAATAGTAAAACACATAAAGGAAAATTTGACCTGGGATTCCACAATTTGATAACCCAAGAAATTTATCAGAGATTGTATTTGAAAGAATTCGTTAGCAGAGAACAAATTAAAAATATTGCAGATTCAGTAGTATAAGTTAACGAGGTCAAGATGACATTCCAGCATTTTAACCTTGTTTTGTAAAGTGCTCTATTTGTAAATGTATTATGCCTCGTTATATTGCTTACTTAGGCATTCCAACCAAAAGTATTTGCGAAAGATCTGTGTGATTGTATATGCTAACATTCCAAATTGGAATTTAACTTCAGTACAAATAGTTACAAAACAAATAGCCATGTTAATAAACACACACACACACACACACACACATATATGTACACATTTATATATACATATATACACAGATATATATATATACATATATACACAGATATATATATATATATATATATGATGGACTCTGCAGTCGTTTTCGAAGTATGACATGTCTTTCAGTTCAGTTTTTATGTTTCATATGAGATAAGAATCCTGCACGTGATTTACCAACAAGTTCCCAGGCGGCTTGACCACGTGGTTAAATGCCATAAGGGCCGATGTATTAGCCCGAGATTTAGTATTGGTTCTTAATTCTCTCAGATGGTTGAGACGTTCTTTTCAAAGATTGTTATACCTTGATATCAGGTGTTTCTCCAGTTTGCTCGGTTTTCAACCGCAATTTCGAACTCCAAATATATAAAAAAATAAATTCCGTATATTTTGGCAGCATATTTCCATTTAAACATGCGTGATTAAAAAATATTGACATGCTATGTTTATTTATTTTCATTAAAACAATTTCGTCATCAAGTCTCAGCTTTCTATTTTCAGGATAAAAGACAGCAAAAAAAAGGTACCGTGATTATATTTATTCTATTTTATTTTCGCGATTTTCCATTATATATATGTATATATAAATACAAGTAAATATATATATATATATATATATATATATATATATATATATATATATATATATATATATATATATATATATATATATATATATATATATTATTATTATTATTATTATTATTATTATTATTATTATTATTATTCATAATTGTACATCAAACACTTTAAATGCCATAGGAAATAAAAGTATTATCTATGGGATTTAAAGTGCTTGATATTGACTTAAATTAAATTTTAAATAAAGGAATGACTCCTGACCAAAATACAGAAGGAGAAATCCAGCATGATCCGAACGAGAAAATAAGGACGTCAAGTTGAGAAAGAAATCGCCAATCAGTGGGTGGTGACTAACAATGCATATTTGTTACGACAATTCAACTGTCATACCAATGTGGAAATATGCTCATCAATTCTTTCAGTCACGTATTGCATCGAATACATAGAAGTCAGAGGTTATATCAGTCTGTTTTTGCACACATTTTATAAATATATATATATATATATATATATATATATATATATATATATATATGTATATATATATATAATATGTATATATATATATAGTATATATTTATAAATATCTATACGTATATTAGTATATATAGTGTATATATATATATAGAATGAGTATATATACATATATGTATAATGAGTATAGTATATATATACATATGTATGTGTGTATGTGCGTGTGTCTTTATATAAATATATACATGGAGATTATACATATACATATAATGCTTATATATACATATATATTGTGTTTAAGGTTGATATATACATGCGTTTATATTCCAATATATATTATGTGCATACATATATATAGTATATATATATATATATATATATATATATATATATATATATATGTATATATATATAGTATGTATATATATATAATGTCTATATATAGTGTGTATATATACATATATTTATATATATAATGTGTATATATAATGTGTATATATACATATATTTATATATATAGTGTATATTTATATATATATATATATATATATATATATATATATATATATATATATATATATATATATATATAGCCTGTGTGTGTGTATATATATAATATATTGTGTATAAATATATACAGTCAACAACGTAATTATTAGTACACCCATCAATTTTGAGCATTTTTATCCATTTCTCAGACTCTAATGCCCGGATGATGCCAGAAAAAAAGGGAATATAAAACTCAGTTTTCAGAACAATAGATTAAATACAACAAATTTTACAAGCGAATTATGTAAAGTAGGAAACGACAAAATTATTCGTACAGAAGGAAATATCCGTTTAAATTGATTGATTCGTGTAATTACACTTAATTTGCATAATGATTTTATCGGTGAAGACTTCTAAGTTGTTTATTCAGTTAATGATTGTGATAATTCCAGCAAAGAACAGAATGTGGTGCCTAGAGTGTCATCATCATTCTACTGTAACAACACGATGAGGAAGACAAAGTAGCGTTGACTTGAGACAGAGAATTATTGATTTCCACAAGTCGAGAAATAGTTACAGCGATATTCCAAACCGGTTAGCTACCCCTAGATCTACGGTACAGTCGGTTATGGTTATGAAGAAGTTTAAACAGTTTGACACGACAGAGAATTTGCCTGGGCGCCGAAGAAAAACAAATTGTCACCGAGAACTGCACGAAAAATGTGTCACCTGGTTAATATAAGACACGTAGCCGGCTCGATGATGTTTTCGGGTTGTTTTAACTCAAGGGAGACTGGACAATTAATTGCAGTAGGAAGGAATAGTGAAATTTACAGACTATATCAAAATTCTGGATAAGAATCTACAACTATCGGCGCAAAATCTTCATCTAGGCATGCGATTTACTTTCCAGCAAGATAATGATCCCAAACATACGTCTAAATCAGTGACTGCGTGGCTACAGAAAAAGAAGATTACAGTTCTTACATGTCCTTCAATGAGTCCTGACTTGAATCCTATTGACAATCTATGGCAAGAATTGAAAGTTCAAATAAATCCTTGAGGAATTAGAACGTGTAACCATTGAAGAATGGAAGAAAATCACAGAAAGTCGCACAAAAGCTTGAGAAAATTATTGCAGCTAGTTAAAAAGATCAGAGACCATGCTATTGACTATTAATATTGTAAAAAATGTTCAATCTTTACTATTTTTCATACTGTACGAATAATTTAGCATTTTCCTGCTTTGAATAATTCAACAAATTTTTACTACGTTACTCAAAAATCGAAAACTGAAAAGAATAAATAAAATAACTGAAAAGAATAAATAAAATAAACAAAATAATATAAAATCAATTAAAATAAATTAACCCAAGCAAATAATAAACAAATTAACAAACCACTCCCGTTAGAATAGACGAAATAGAACAAATGAAAAAAAAAAATACATAAAATACAAGTAAAAATAATCAACCCAGATAAATAAAGTAAACAATGAACTAATTGTTCATTAATTGTTCACTAATTAAGCCAATAATCGTTAAAATAGACTACAACAATCAATCCAAAAATTGGACGAGAAAATTACTATAACTACTATGTAACGATAAAAAAATCGAAAACCGAATAGAATAAATAAAAATATACAAAATAAAAAATAAGCAAATAAATAATAAAAAATAAGTAAAAATTAATCCAAATAAAAAAATTAACAAATCGCTCCCGCTCAAATAACGGTTAAAACTAATAAAAATAAACATAAATAATCAAACACAAGTAAAAATAATCAATCCAAATAAATAAATAAAATAATAAACAAATTAAAAACTGTCCCCCGTCAAAATATCAGAATAGACTACAGCAATCAATCAAAAAATTGGACGAATAAATAGATTTATCTTCCCAGACCAAAACAAACTATTAAATAAGCGACCTAAACAAATCCCCTGAAAATTTTTACTACGATAATAAAACATCGAAAACAGAAAATAATAAATAAATATAGAAAATGAAAATAGAAAACAAGTAAAATAAATTAACCCAAATATATACATAAACAAGCCACTCCCGCCAAAATAGCAACCAGAATGAATTACCCACAATGCATCACTGATCAACATATATAATTAGTCCAGAAAATCAAACACTTGCGGCCCTGACGATTGCGTCTAGCATGAAACAGCCTGTCGCCCCTAAAGTGTTGACTTCAATGTTCACTTATATATATATATATATATATATATATATATATATATATATATATATATATATATATATATATATATATATAATGTGAGCATATATATGTGTGTGGTGTGTGTGTGTGCGTGTGTGTGTGTGTGCGTGTGTGTGCGTGCGTGTGTGTATGTGTTTGTGTGTGTATACATATATAGTTTATAAATGTATGTAGACGCACACAAAAAGAGATACAAATGTCACAGAATACGGGTGGTCTATTTATATTTATATCTTGGTCAGCCTCTGAAATTTCCATGCGACCCTCTTATATATATATATACATATATATAAACTATGCGCGCACACACACACGTACACACACTCACACACACACACACACACACACATACATATATATATATATATATATATATAAATATATATATATATATATATATATATATATATATATATATATATATGGGGGTAATTTTTATCACTTTAGGAACATATTGCCTGCTACTAAGGCATATATGAGGACATGTATTTACCGAATGACGAGAATTTACCGAATGACAGAATTTTAAGTGAAAGGAAAATAATTTCCCTTGCAGGCAAAGGTCGTGAGGACACTAAGAGATAAATGCAGAAATATACGTAGCCACACACTTGCATAAGCACACTTATATTCTTATTGTGCGTGCATCGTCTATATACGCACACACGCACACACACATATACATTTATAGAGAAAGTGGATGATAGAAAGATAGTATGTCGAAGTGTAAGCGGGAGATAATAAGAAAATATTGTAAGGTCAAATGATCACGGCCCCTGTGTTCCTATTGTAATCAAATAGTTTTCTTTCTGCTTTTGTCCTATGGCATATTATCTCTTTTCCACTCTCTCTTCTCTCTTTTCGCTCTCTTTCTCTCTCTCTCTCTCTCTCTCTCTCTCTTGATATATATATATATATATATATATATATATATATATATATATATATATATATATATATATATATGTTTCTGTGGGTATTAATACCAATGAATGAAAGCAGCTAGGTTTTCCTGAAATTATTTCTACTCATATACACACACCTAAGTATATTACTGTTTTTGGCATATTAACCACTATGGGTTATTTAATGCCAGATCCAGTATTTACTAGATATATCAAAAACGTATAGCTGGCAACGTCATTGTTTCAAAAAAACATATAGCTGGCAACGTCATTGTTTAAAAAATAAAATAGCTGGCAATGTCATTGTTTCAAAAAAACGTATAGCTGGCAACTGTTTCAAAAACGTATCCCTGGCAACATCATTGTTTCAAAAACGTATCCCTGGCAACATCATTGTTTCAAAAAAGTGTAGTTGGCAACATCATTGTTTCAAAAACGTATCCCTGGCAACATCATTGTTTCAAAAACGTATAGCTGGCAACATCATTGTTTAATTTTTTTTTTCTACTGATTGACCCTAAGCCACCGCTTTCCATCACATTTTATGGGTAAGGTGTTAGTATATTTAGTGTAGGGTTTGGGTGGGAAAGTTAATTGTAAGTTGTAGTTGTTTTGGGATGGGTTAGATGTGATGGGGCATGACATGACCAGCCGATTGATTGGATCGACGGCCTTTTGGTTGGACGTAGTTTATCATCATACCCAGGACGCGGATGTAGTTTATCGTCATACCCAGGATGCAATATTAAAAGAATATGAAATAAATAAAGAATTAGCTGAAAGTGCCCGAGACAATGAACACTTCGAATGATTTCTCTGCACACTATACCTTCAAAAAATATAATGACACTGAGAAAAAAAAATCTCCCCATCTATGCAATGCCTATATTTGCATATAGGGATGCGTGGCGAGTAAAAGTACTAGAGAATAGGATTTATATCAATTTATAGGTCAAAACATAACAATATAATGTGAAAACTCGGCTAGATATAGTGGAAAATTATTAAAAATATGCAAAGAGAGAGTGGGAATGCAGACAGCCAGATACATACACCGGGTGTAACAGCAAAATTGTCCAGTGGGGGGGGGGTAACAGCATGTGATAATTGCACTCCCCACAAAATGTTTAATATCTAAAAAAAAACAATAAACTGAGTTTCTTTTTTCCAGGTTTTCAGATAAGACGTTTAGCCATCTTGACAACATTTGTCGTAAGAATCACCGAAAAAACCCTTTGAGTTATTTAGCTAGAAAGAGAACAGGCTAAAATTTTGTGTCTCCCAAAAATCTTCCCAACTGAGCGACGGTGAGAGGAAAAAGACCAGATCTTCAGTAATGGTCCCAGCATTCATACTCTGTCTTCCATCTTCAAGATACATTCAAGAACCATCAAGAGAACGGTGAATAAGTTTAAACGAGGAAGCAGTACAGAGGAAAACTGAATCAGGAGGGAACAACAGCAAAAGGGATCATCATTTCAACTTAGAACTACATACATTCTTATTGCCTAAAGTAGAGTCCAGTTGTGTTATAAAAACCTCGGAGAATTCCAGTAAGATATCTTTAATCGTTTTTAAGTTCAAAGCTTAATCTAACAACTGGACAATATGGCAGTTACACGCGGCATATATGTGTATATATATATATATATATATATATATATATATATATATATATATATATATATATATATATATATTGTCATCCACAGACAGAGTGTTTCGCTGTATCACAGCTCATCAGTGTGACTAGACATCCGGTTGCCTCTACCTACGATCGAAACCTGACTGAATTGGCGTCAGTCGGGGATTCTACCACTAAGCCGTTGGCGAACGGCAGGGATGAAGGTGAATTTAAGCGTATTTATTTTTTTAAAAACTCACAGTGACTGAGAGAACTCAATTCGATTTACCGAATAGTCTTGCATTAGTAGCCGTAAATGTCACTGCTTACAAACACGCACTTCCTCCCCAAAGAGGTAAAACCGAAATAATTTTTTCAGGAGAATATTATATATATATATATATATATATATATATATATATATATATATATATATATATATATATATATATATTTCTTTTCAGTAGATAAATTATATAAAAACTGTCCAAATGTTTTTCGAGCGTTTTGGCTATACGTTTAACCATTTTCAAGGTTGAAATATATTAACTGTCAACAAGAAATATATTGTTGTATGTATTTATTTATGTAATGTTTCATTTTCAAAACACAGTTAAGATATTGTGTCCATGTTTATAGTTGATAATATTGCGTGGTGTTTTTTTTTTTTTAAAAAAGACTTCCATGTTTTATTATACACGATGCTATTATATTTGTGTTATCAACAAGTATGTTATGTAAAGGGCCCAGTGGGTCTCTGAGTATTTCAATGAAACCTAATTGAGCTATGGTCAGAAAGTTGTAGTGTGAGTCTTCTTGTCAAACATGCTGTAGTGTGGCCTATATAATTATTTACGAATTTTAATTGATCAGGAATACAATACCTTAATGGAGATTTAAATTCGTAAATAATATTTGTCCTATTTAATTTTGTTCTAAGAAGTTAATTATAATTTTTAATTATAAATTTGGTGGTTTTAAATTTTTTGTAATAAATTATCCGTTTATTTCTCTTCTCTTTTTTTGCTATTGTCTACTGGTGCTGTGCATTTTATAATCTTCTTACTTCTAGTTTCATCTTGTTTGTAATTTTCGTTCATACAATTTTTTTTTTTTTTTTAATCATATCACCCCGAGCAAGGCCGGAGGCCACTATCACGCAAGGGGTTAAAGAAGGGTTGGATGAAGAGCAGATAGGAGTGACAAGGGAGGGGATGTGGAGAAAGAGAAAGACAGTGGGTCGATCAAGGCAAGGGGGCCACAAAAGATCCGGAGCGAGAGCAGATAGGAAGGAGAAATGAAAGGATGTGGTGAAGGGAAGTGTATAGATCAAGGCAACTGGAGATGTCGATTGACGCTACACTTAAACCGTTGGAGATTGTATTTGTCAGGGAAACAGTAATAGGGAAGGGAGTTCCATAGGCGAGATGTGCGAGATATGAAGCTATTGGAGTAGAAGAGACGTCTACATCTAACAGTTTCCACCGTGTAGGGGTGGAAGCGGGATGCCAGCCTGGTGGGGCGTTTAAATTCACGAGGCCTGGGGACAAGCGAACGCAACTCCTCAGAGCAATTACCGTGGAAGTACTTGTAAAAAAGGCAGAGCGAGGCAACATCGCGTCTGTGAGAGAGCGACTGCAGACGAGATGACAGATCAGAGCCAATCACGTTGCCTATCCGTCTCTGGATCTTATCAAGAACCCCGAGGCAAACAGCAGGGGCCCCAGACCATATATGACAGCAAAACTCCATGCAAGGGCGAATGGTCGATTTATAGACTTGAAGGATCGATTCCGGGGAGAAAAATTTCCTGGCTCGGCACAGAGAACCAACTTTCTTTGCGGTGGCTGATGCAACTGACTCGATGTATTTGTTCCATCTCAGATCAGCAGACAGCGTGAGACCGAGCAGCCGCAGGGAGAGCTCTCGAGAAGTTGGTCATCAGACATTCTAATGGGATGCAGGGATGGATCCTTGTGGTGGTTGATAGAGAGCAGATTTGTTTTAGAGGCGTTAAAGTTAACCATCCATTTCTCACCCCAGATCACAACCGATTGGAGGTCCTTTTCAATTGGAGCTGCCAGGTTAGCTTTGACCGCCTCACTAAATTTGTGTTTGAGGCAGGAGTCAATAGTGGTGTCGTCAGTGTAGATGCCGACTTGGGAGTCTATGGCGTCAGGAAGATCGTTTATAAATATGAGGAACAGAGTAGGGCCTATGATGGAGCCTTGAGGAACACCTGCGTTAGCGGGATAGGATCTGGAGATGAAACCACTAAGAACAACCTTCAAATCCCGGTTTGACAGGAATGATTGTATTAGGTCAAACAATCGACCTGTGATACCATAACCCTGGAGCTTGCGGAGAAGGCCGGCATGCCAGACTCTATCGAATGCTTTGGATTGTTTATGTTTCTACTTTTGCCGTTGCTGTTATCTACCTTAGTCAGAAAAAACTTCATATGGAAATCCAACAATTGACATGGAAATCCGTTATTAATAAGCGTTTGTTTTACGTTATTTACTTCTTTAAAGAACAGCGTGTGAGAGGATGTATTCTCGTGCAGTCTCTTGAGAAAATTGTTTTATATCTAAGAATGCATTCACTACAGACATTAAGATGGCAAGAGTCTTTACTAGTTATTTTTTATAAACTGAAGTTGTAAATGTATTATTACTAAAATCAACGAGAATATCTAAGAATGGGGATATTTTTCACGATGTAAAATTTAGAACGCAATTTTGTTGAAATGTAGTTTTCAGATTTTTAATTTCCTTTTTGTCGTCAGCTAAAATAAATATCTCGTCTACATAACGAACATATATTATAGGTTTAATAACTTTAGTAAAAACCTTGTTTTCAACATAGGACATATAATAATTTGAGAGGCACGGCCTGAGAGGGTTTCCTATACTTATTCCATCAGCATTGTTGGATGTTCTTTAGCAGCAATTTTCAGTTTTTGTTGAAATAAGAAAATTCCAATAAAACTCAAAATTGCTGATAAAGAATAAAAAATGACAACCCTAATGTAGTCATCAGAAAAGCAATAATAGGCCAGTCGTTTTTAATTAAACTTGTATAAAAGAGGGATTGCTGCCCAAATACACAATATATAAAAATGCATACGTATGCATTATGCGAGAAGATAAACTGATTGTAAAAAAAGTGCTTAATTGTCTGAAAGAGAGATGGTGGTCGCTTTCTATGTACAAAGGACCCTTGATATATATCCAGCAACGGTTTTATAACCTTAATATTCAGTGAGAGTAAAATGAAATCGATGAAAACAGTTGTTCGCATTTAAATAGGCCCGAAGTTATTCGAACGAACATTTGCATCCCTATGAATCAATCAAGTGCCTGAAACTGAAGGCCAAGAAAATCAATATTGCAAAAGAAACGTGTTAAAGGTGACATGTCTACACGATTCTCTCAAAACAGTGAAACAACCTTGCATTTCTTCTAAGTAAACTCACATCCAATTTTCTATAATCCTTGGTGATTTTCTCATTTCTCTATTTTTCCAACATTTTCTTAGTTTCTATGTACAGGAATCAACCGTGCGTGGGAATTGCCAGTTTCACTATTCTATGCTATCGCCAGCCCAGGTGTTCGGAAAGAAAGTACGTTTTACAAGACGGATGTAAGATAAATAGGATTTAAACTTATTTAAATATTATTTTTGAAAAATAGAATCTCGTTGATTTTCATCGACTGCAGGCCAACGGAAAAGGCAAATTTGAATAAATATGTGTTTTTCATTGAAAAATATTTGAAAGGCTGTTTTCTAATTTTTTTTTTTGTTTATGAATGTTACGAAATATCTTAACGATCACAAGGAAAGTTTGTTGTTGCAAAATCTGGTGAGTAGTGAAACGATCCTACTATCCTATTGATATTATTTTTACTTGGGTTTGTTTTGTATTGTCAAGCTGGAGAATAACACCTTTTTTCTGTTTACCGAAAAAGAACATTTTCGATGTAATTCATGGTTTATCCAATCAATTTACAGGCAATAAATGCCTGCAAGGGTCCGTTCATGTTCCAGACGCTTGTAATGCATTTTATATTTCACTCGGCACGAAGCAAGGATTTCTGTGGATGCAGTGTCACTTTTAGTGTTGACACCGGTTTTATCATTTTTTGATAAACACTGTTTTTGGTTTGTTTTGGTTTTTTGTTTGTCTTTTTAATTTCCTGTTGAAATGCAAACCCTCTTTGTAATTTTTTTCAAATTAAACTCTGAAATGCGCTTTATAGCATGCATTTTAATGACACGCTTTCGGACAGAAAGACTTATTAACTAAATATACATGCACTCTCCTACAATTCAATCTTGATTCTGCTTTTGAGAATTGATTAATAAGTCATAGCGGTGATATATATATATATATATATATATATATATATATATATATATATATATATATATATATATATAACGTCAACACTTAGAGGCGACAGGCTGTTTCATGCTAGATGCAATCATCAGGCCACAAGTAGTCTATTTTGGCGGTTATTTTGCCGGAAGTCGTTTTTTTTTATTTATACATTTGGGTTAAATTATTTTGCTTGTTTTTATTTATTTTTATTTTTATTCCTTATCTTATATATTTACTTATTTATTTTTATTTTAATCGGTATTTTATTAACGTAGTAAAAATTCGATTATATCGCTTATTTAATATTTTTGGTCTGGGAAAATAATTAAAGCTATTTATTCAAATTTATTCTAAGTATTATTTTTGCGGGAGCAGTTCTTAATTTGTTTATTACTTAATTTATTTATTTGGATTGATTATCTATACTTGTAACGGTTAATTTATCGGGATCGGTTTGTTAGATCATTTATTTGAATTAATTTAGATTAATTTATTTTACTTGTTTTATTATTATTAATTTATTATACTGTATATTTTTATTTACTCTTTTCGGTTCTCGATTTTTAAGTAACATAGTATTTTTTATCGTTATATAACAGTTATAGCTATGTTTTTCGTCCGATTTTTGGTTTGATTTTTATAGTCTAACTAATATTTTGGTGATAATGGTTTGTTAATTTGTTTATTATTTACTTTATTTGATTTTCATTGATTTTGTTTTTTATTTATTTATTCTATTTCGTCTATTCTAATAGGTGTAATTTGGTAATTTGTTTGTGTTAATTTATTTTACTTATTGTATTATCATTTTGCTTATTTTTTTCTTTTATTAGTTTTCGATTTTTAAGTAACGTAGTAAAAATTTCTTTTCATGTCTGCATTTTGAGATGAGCTCGGGTCGTTAATGTTCTGGATTCCGTGTGAGTTCGAATTCCTCGTCGCCAAATTGTTGTGGTCGACGAGGGAGAATTTTGTTTCCTTTTCCTTCCGTGTGAGTTCGAATTCCTCGTCGCCAAGTTGTGGTGGATTCCGGGATGAAATCTGGTACCAATAATAACAAACGCTAAGTATGAATATAGGAAAATAAATGTATTAACGTAATAATACAAACTGGTAATACAGGTTAATAGTTCCAGGAATGCGGGTTAGTAGAAATATATATATATAGTCTTTGGTATCGATGTATCGCTGTGTGACTTCTTACTGAGTCTACGTGCTCGCTCACTGTGACTCTTGCTCGCTACGTTCGTACGCTCTCGTTCGTCGTTCGTTCGTTCTCGTTCGTTTCCTCGGGTATTCACTAGCAGTAGTATACGTATACCCTGATTGAGTCCATTTGGGAAAAAGGGGAGGACCCCTCAACAGTTAATTTAATAATTTATTTTGGTCTGGGAAGGTAATGATAGCTATTTTTTCCTCCAACCAAAGTTTACAAGTTTGGGATTTGTTGTTGTAGACTGATGATCTTTTCCTTATTTTCCAAGATATTTTTGGTGTGATGTGCGTTGTTTTTAATTTCCCAGATATACTGAGAAAAGATTTTGCTGTTCTCGTATTTACTATTTGTGAAAAATGTTTTGTGTGCGTAATTTCTTTGTTTCCAGTGTCCTTCAGTTACTCCTATGTATACTTTTTTCCCTCATTATCTAGTGATTTTATCGTGGCTTGGTATATTACGTTGTTTTGTAAGCAATTACCGTTTAAGAGAAATTCGTTCTTTATTCTGCAGTTACACGTGGGTTCAATTTGTTCGTATGCTTTGTTGATAGTTTCGAGAAAAACAAGCAACACTTGTGGCCTGACCATTGCATCTAGCATGAAACAGCCGGTCGCCTCTTTGTTGACTTCAATGTTCACGTTTATATTTACACATGCTCTATCTCTGATATTGAGCACATTATCCCATAAATAGAGCACACCTATATTTCTTCATATATATGTATATATATATGTATATATAGATGCTCCTGGAAAGATTATTTCGGTTCAGCTCCTCGGGGAGAAAAGTCAATTTGTAAACAGTGACTAATATTGCTGTTGATGCAAGAATCTTCGTTAAGATGAATCGAGTTCTCCGTTCACTGACGTGTTTGAATAAAAATAAATACGTCTAAATTATACTTCATCCTTGCCGTGCGCCAACGGCTTAGGGATAAAATCTCCGACTGATACCAAATCAGTCGGGTTTTGATCCTGGCTTGAGGCAATGGAATGTCTAGCGATGAGCTGCCTAACAGTCTGTCTCTGGATGACTATATATATATATATATATATATATATATATATATATATATATATATATATATATATATATATATATATATATAGGGTATATCACAAACTTTGGGGACGGATTTCTCACACCGAATCATGGTCAAATGTCCGTATAAACATATGTCCGCAAATCCTTCGTTTTTGTGTTTGTAAAATTATTTTTGATACACCCTATATATATATATATATATATATATATATATATATATATATATATATATATATATATATATATATATATATATATAACCTGAATATTTCATTTTAATGGTTTAATTATTTCAACGATGTATGTTGCTGTGTTCTGTCTGATCCATTCGGTTTTCATATTCTTGGAGGTATTCATAGCATTGCCATATCCGTTGATCTTTGCGCGTTTCTAATTTAGCTTTCAAACGATTCAGTTAAGTTTAATATATGCTGTCCGAACGCCATTGTTGGCATTAAATAGATTTGCTTTATATATATACTGATTCTCCATTATACATCACTTTTTGCTAAATGCTTTCCAGCGATTACATCATTTCATTTCAATGTTCTTTTTGTTGTTTGCTATCATCATCTCTTGGATGTATATGTACTTTTGATTTCTTCCATTTATCCATTTTCATTTTTATATCTTTTCACAAGTAAACACTATTTTCAGTTATTGTTAGATATGCACTGAGATTTTCCATATTTTATTCATTTAGTATTTGTTGAAATTAATCTGAAGGCATAACAACAGCAACAACAGCAACAACAACAACAACAATAATAATAATAATAATAACAATAATAATAATGATGATAATAATAATAATACTCCTAAGTACAGCTCATACACTACGTATCATGTAAAATGTATGTGATCTTAGGCGTTTTTTTTCTTTTTGGGTTTTGTTTATAATCAGTGGAAAATACATTGTTATTTCTGACCTAAGATCGCTGGGTGGGATTCGGAAGGAAATGTATACACAACAAATTAAAGGAAATAATAATAATAATAATAATAAATGCTGCACTTTCCAAGTATATTTATCTGCTAGGGTCGCTAACTAATCCCTTATGCAGACGCCTGTTCAGGAACTTTTTTGTTTTGTCAATATTCACTGTTTATGCCTATGCTTTATACTGAAATGGTTTTTGAGCGAGACTTAGAGTTTCTTGAAAAAAGTGCATCATTTTTCGTGAACATCAGTTTGTAAAGAACTAGTACATTCAAACCCTCCATCACGATAACCTGTGGTTTTGCATTATCAAAACGATTGACAAACTGATCCGTCTACAAAATTTCACTCACAAGTATTGGGTTAGCCCGCCGTATGGTTTTCAAATACTTTCCAAATGTGCCGCATTCTGGGATCGCATCCCCAAGCCAATAACATCAAGAAGTCACCTTCCTAACAAATCGACTCAAGTAGAATTCGAACCTAGCTCCGATGGTCGGAAACAGAACCTGCTAAACATTCAATCACAGCATCCGATTTAATAGTCTGCTAATAAGGATCTAAATTCATTGCCTCGTATGTCTGCGGATAGAGATCTGATGTTGAGCCGACACAGTCTAAGCAAGACACACATTTGGATGTTAAACAAAAATAAAGAACAGAAGTTCTTCCCTTAGAACGTACAAATTATAGCTTACAGCCACTGACTGAACCAATTAACGATGGAACTGAATAACATCTCCTAACATGTGTTAAGTATAAGCAAGACTCTTTGGAAAGTGAAGAAAAGTTACCATCTATTTGATTTGAAGGCAAAAGACAATAACACATTTTCTAGCGTATGATATACAGTCAATAACACGTCGAGCAAAACGTAATGTTTTGACAATATATCAGACAGAACAGATTGGGAAATTTATGAGACTTGAAATTTTTTGCAACACGCTAACGCGTGTTGGAATCCTCACAGTATTTACTATTATTGAAGTTATCGCTAAGATTTTTGTCAAGATTTACAAAATCTAAATTTCGTTCAATTTCGCAAACCAATCGATGAAACTTCAGTAAGCTGATTTGTGAAAAATACTTCACGGTTTAATAATTTCATAATTTTAATTTAATTTTATAGGAATTCATGGTGAACAATTTTTTTTAAAGAAAATATATTTTTTTCCTTTTTAAGAGCGAAGAATAAATGCTTAGGATTTCTTACTCCTGAGCTTGCAACGTACAACTGGCTATGCGTAAATATTTATTTCTGAAGCCAAAATCCAACTTTTAAAACCTTTGGCCTTGTGATTTGCTTATAGATCTTGCAAACGCAGGGCGAAATGGAAACTTGATTCTTGTAGATTAAAACTTAAAGAAAAGATATGCAAAAACAATTTGGCATTTATATTAAATAAATAATTGATATTTTAATAATTAAATTGTTTTAAAATAGTGGACGTAATTTATTTGTTAAATAATATATTTTTAATTTTTTCAAAAAAAAATATAATTAAAATGTATTGTACTAAGGTACGCACCCTAGTAAAAGCAACTGGACTTTGGTTTTAGATGTTTGTATTTCTGCCCAAATTTTGGTTTCGTTCGGTCAATGTATTGCTATATTAGAGGGTGTGAAGGACGGACTAACGGAAGACACACAATTTTATATATGGTTTATACAAAAGACACAAAGATAATTGCGATAAAATCTGCATTCCGTTGGGGGTGGTGAGAGAGAAACGTGTTGATTGTTCAGAAATTGATATCATATTTGGAAGAAGAAAACGTAAATGTAATGAAATATTATTAATCTGTAACTAACTCAGTGTCTTTAGACATTCTTCTACTATGGGCCGTGACCCTTCAGGACGTTGGCGAACATAGCTCTTGACTAATTTGCTGTCCTTTGTAACTCAATAAATGTTTATTTTTTGTTATCTGCCCAAAGCCTGCTCCGCCATCTTTTAACTCCAGCTCATTATGTACGTTATGCGTTGTTTTTTTTCTGTCTCTCTTGCATTAAACCTGTCCTGTGAGTATCAAAATTACCAAGCCCTCTTTCCTTATTATGTGCCCTTATTATGTGAAAATTTCAAATGTTTATAAGTTTCCTTTTCGTTTCCATTTCCTCAAAGACTTCATCGTTGCTCACTTGTTCGATCTATAGTATTCTCAGCATCCTTCCGTAGAACAGCATTTCTGTTGCTTCAAATGTCTTCTTGATCTGTGAAAACATTGCCAAGCATTCACTGGAATATTGGAGGAATGATAGTATGTAAACAGTTCAGCACATTTTTCTTTGTTTCTATTTTTCTCTTTCTTGATATTTTGTTTAGCTTTCGCTATCCCAGTGTGTCTTCGAATTTCAGTGTCGCTCATTTTCTCCTCTGTTAAAATACATCCTTGGTATGTAAATTCGTGTACTTATTTGATTTTTGTAGCTCCACCTTATAAATTTCAAGTTGGGCTCTTCCTTTTGCTAACAACCATGCATTCTGCCTTCCTGCAATTGAGGTTTAGTCTTTTCTTTTCGCTTTCCTTCACTATATTCTATAGGAGTTATTGTAGTTTCCTTTCTGTGTTGGAAGAAGAAAACGTAAATGTAATGAAATATTATTAATCTGTAACTAACTCAGTGTCTTTAGACATTCTTCTTCTATGTCAAGAGCTATGTTGGCCAACGTCCTGAAGGGTGACCCTTCAGGACGTTGGCCAACATAGCTCTTGACTAATTTGCTGTCCTTTGTAACTCAATAAATGTTTTTTTTTTGTTATCTGCCCAAAGCCTGCTCCGCCATCTTTTAACTCCAGCTCGTTATGTACGTCCTCCCCCAAATATGTCAAGCTGACCTAGCAGTGCCAACTGTTCTTTGTCAAACGCTTTGGCATAAAACACAGGTACACATCCTTCTGCATTTGTATTGCTCTTTCTGGCATCATTCTGAGCATAAAAATCGCATTCCTTGTTCGGGTGTCTTTAATGAACCCGCACTGCTTTTGTCCTATTTCCTGCTTAATTTTTTTACTTCATCATAATTCGGATAAATTTTATATGGCTCATTATGTTGATAACCTATAATTGTATTCTTTTTTGGAAAGTGACTTGTTATCGACATGCTTTATTACAAAAAGAAATTACATTCGTGGATATTCCTTACAATACATCACGTCAGAGAGATGCATAAGGAGTTAGGAAAATTATAAATTTCTGAATGATCATTTGTGAATCTTTTTGGCTGTGATCGAATAGTTAAATGGTCTTTCACTATTAATTCAGGAGAGTCAAGATAAGTATATATTTTAATTAAATAATAATAATAATAACAATAATAATAATAATAATAAAATGATCACAATTTTTTGTCTTCCTTAAACCTGTTCTTTTATTGTCCTTTCTCCTCATTAAAGTCTTCCCAATCACTTTCAGGGTCATTAACTCCTGGCGATTTAGAGGTATTATCGACTTGCATGGGGTGAAATGATCTTTTTAAATGATAAATAGATATAGGCTGAAAATTTATTTTGCATAGGAATTGTATAGTATACACAAAGATACAAAGGCTGGTGAAATATTTCACTTCAATTCTCTACAAAACAAGCTTTAAATCTTTATATATATATATATATATATATATATATATATATATATATATATATAACATATATATATATATGTGTGTGTGTGTGTGTGTGTGTGTGTTTGCATCACCGATAGCACAACTCTGATTTAAATGCACGATGTCAGGTAATGATTGCTTCAAAAGGCATCGCGCATGAAATTCAAAGTTGTGCTACCGGTGGGGAATAAAATGCATAGCGTATAAATTATTGGCATAAATTTTAGCTGATATGCATCTAGCACTATTTTATTACCACCAGCACTCAATGTTGATGCTTATATATATATATATATATATATATATATATATATATATATATATATATATATATATATATATATATATATGATTTTTTTCAATAATAACGAATTTCCATGTTTACCATTCTGTCTTTGATTAACACTATGGAATACAAAACCCCCTACTAATCAATTCTCGATGCAAGACATCACCCTGTTCTGTTTTTTCGACTGATTTCATTAGCAATTCAACAGTAAAAACGGCTGTGTAATTGCAATTCCGTTCTGCTTAAGATATACAAGCTACAATGCTTCGTTTTCCGTTATTGTCTGTTGTCAAATATAAGCTGAATGAAGTACAATAAGAAAACGTGATGTCAGAAGTGATTAACGCTACATGTTCTTATATTTCTGTAGTTTTCCTTTGCTTACATTTCAGGATCAATCTATCCCAGTAAGTAGCTTCCGGCTTATATCAGTCTATGCATATCTACTTCAGTCTGTTCATATCTATGAACGTATATATTCTTGTATTCCGATTTAGCTAAATACCTTCATCGTTTCATGTCAATCAAAAATAAAACATGGTATGAATGTGTAGTCTGAATGTATCCATCTGATTACGCATTTAATTATTTTAACTACTTATTCTATTTAATATGATTTATTTATATTGTATAAAAATAGCTTCTAGTATTTTTTGCTTAGTTTTTATTTGCATTTGATGCTTTATAACATTTTGGAATTATCCATTAATATTTGTCTTATGTTTGATAGTTGTACTTTTTGTTGTTCATGCTGTGCTGGTCGATATGTGCACGAGCTGCACTGAAATTCGATCGGCGATAAGTTAACCTTCGAGAGAGTGTGATGCATGTGTGGGTGATGGAAGAATGTAATGCTGTTTTTATTGTTAATATTCAATTCGTAAACAGATGTTGACAAGGGAATCTTGCCTACCAGTTAGACATTACATGTTTTCTTGAAAGTAAATGACATTGGCAGTCGGAAGATTAAGAGATATAACATAAATATATACTTTAAGAGCCACAATGAACAGGAAGTTGTGGAGAGTCATGATCGCTTAAATCCTGAGGGAATATGGCTTATAAAGAAGAAGAATGAGAAACTCAATTTCCGATCTCCAATTGTCAGCCCCTATTCCAACCCTGTTAAATTCTGTCTGCGTCGTCCTATCTATTGTTGTAGATGATATTATCACATTTCAGGCCCCCCACCTATATATATATATATATATATATATATATATATATATATATATATATATATATATATATATATATACTGGGATTTAACTGCAAAATTAGCCAATTCGTGTAAAAGCAAAATTATTGATTTGTTAGATTAAATTTTGAACCGTGGTATCTTAGAAATGATTAAAGTTATTTTACTAGAATTCTCCAAGGTTCTTATAACACTATTGGACTACACTTTGATCAATAAGAATGTATAGTTATTCTCCAAGCTTAACAGAAGAATCGTGATGAAATCGACCATAAAGGAAAATGACTTGTTCATCATTAATTAATCATAGCTAAGGATAGGAAGCTCGTGAAGGATTGACATAATGTTCAAATATATATATAATGGCAAACATTACTTGTTCCTTCCAACATTCATTCAGAAAATTTCAGCAATATATATATATATATATATATATATATATATATATATATATATATATATATTTCCAGATCATTTTCCAATTTATTCAAGATGATCTTCGCTCTCCTTAACCTTCTAACTTTCTGTCCTGGAGGAACAAACTGCCTCATACGTTTCACGTACAATTTCATTCCAAGTCTTTTTTTCACTGCTATTTGGACTCTCATAGCTAAAACTCCTCTCTCACGTGCCAAACGTCTTATCGGTTGGGTTGGATCTTTTCTAATTGATCTCTTTGTTAGTTTTTTTTTGTGTACCAGGTATATACTAGTGAGCCAACCAAAATGAGCTGACTCATTTTATAGTTCACCAATAGAAGACTAACAAATCAGAAGACTTTAAATATTCAATCAGACGTGTATAAAGGTGGCCATTTTGTTTTCTCCGAATATTCACTGCCAACCTCTGATATGGAAGACCTTAAGAATTATTGAACAGCTGCTACTCGATATTGGTGTTGTTTCATTGAACAAATTACTTACTACGTTGGATTCTACATTCAGACTACGGTGGACATGTATAACACTCTTTAGCTCTAAGTTGAAATGATGATCATTGTTCCTGATCCAGTTTTCCATCTTTTTAAAACTTCTCTTGATGGTTCTTGAATAGACTTTGAAGATTGAATGTTGGCACCATTACTGAAAGCCTGAATGATGTTTCCTTTCATCATTGCTCAGTTGGGAAGACATTTGCTGAAATTTTGTGAATGAATGTTGGAAGGAACAAGTTATGCTAGCCATTACTGAGAAATAGCAAGAGTTATGTATTTGACTAGAAAATCCTGCAATAATTTCTCTGTATCTCAATGATGATTTCTCAAATTTTTCTGTCTCTTTCAAGCTGTTTGATTTGGTTTTATTGATAAAGTAAAAATCTAAAATGAATTGAATTGTGAAAAGCTGAGATCATAAGAAAGAGAGAGGGGGGAAGAGAAACACAGGGTTAGGGAAAATTTAAAGATAACAATTTTTGAATGAATAAAGAATTTACTGTATTTACAGGCCTTTAGGCAACATTGTTATACAAGTGTATTTAGAAGAATATCAAACACAGAATCGAGAAATGTCCATTTCAAACCTTTGTAGAAGCACCTGTGATATTAATATCACTGCAGTTAATGTAATATAATAGTTACATATTTTAATATATGTTAGATTGTAAGAATAATATTTTGCAAGTTAATATTGAATTAATTTCTGTAGGACAGCAATTTTTTTGCAAATACAAGAGTATATTATTTAACCCATATTTGGTGTGAGGAGATGGATTTGTACGTACATAAATGCAAAGATTTCTATTGGAATTCGAACACGGTACTCGGATTTCCCATTTCGAGCAGCTATCCACTATGCTACCTACACATCCACCCAAAATGAATACATTATTTATAAACAAGCCATATATAGTTAAAACTTTTACAATTATAGTTGAGGTACCTAAAAATTAAGACCATATTCCACACATGCATAACTCCCACACATAAAGAAAACAACAAATATGTTTCATCTATAATTCCGCAACTTGAGACGTAGATATTATTTGAAATATTATCTAATGTTTTCATTGTATAATGTTCGATCAGTATTCGACGTGGTTTTAATGGCATTGAAAAGGAAGATTATTTTGAAAAATAAATATTTCTAACGCAAAATCTATAATTTGAATATTGGCATAGGATTTTATTGATTTTGATTTGCTATTTTTTATTAGATGATTAACATGAATGGAAATAGGATAAGCATAAGTAGAATGCAATTCGTGTGTGTGTGTGTGTGTGTGTGTGTGTGTGTGTGTGTGTGTGTGTGTGTTTGCGTGTATGTGATTGTATATAACTCAGAGAGGGGAAACAAAATCGTTACTTACCACTTCAAGTCATGTTCCTTACTAGATCGAAACCGTTATTCCGTCTACTTTCTTTTTTATGGAAGAGCGTAGATTTCTGGTGAACAGGAAATTACCAATGATTGGACTGTAAATTGCCAAGCGGAGTCGCAGTGTGTGATTAAGAAAATAGAGAATATTGTAGCTGACGGATGGCACACAAGTAGATACGCGATCAGTATCGGGTGGGTCACTGCGAAGAGGGTGTATGATGTTGAAAAACCCGAAACCCCTAATTAACCTAGGTTAGAAACATCACTGATGATGTCTGCCAAAGCATATAATAGATGTGTTTTATGAAAGAATAATGTAGTAATTTACTTAGAATGTCTTAGTTTCTTTTAAGTCCATTGATGGGAATGAAAAATCTAATGTCCACTTCTGTTTGTCCCTTTCAGTCTGGAAAATTTGTATATAAAATCCTTTTCGTCGTGTTCGAATATTTACGACTTTCTCTAGTAGGGAATATGAAACTACCCCATAGACAAGCTCAGCATATTTGCTGTTATTTAATAACATTATCTTTGAAATTAAGTGATATTTAGATGAAGAATAAGGGGAGATAAATGCACCAAGGAAATCCTGAATATGGTTAATCATTCGCTTAAAATATTATTTACTTGAGATCAACACCCATTAATTTGTATTAACCTTTCTTTCTTTTCTTTTTTTTTCATTTTCTTCGTCATCTGGAAGCATGAAAACAAGTGAGCTAAAAATAGAGAGGACTAGCATTAGTTCAAAGCACTCAATCACATTTTGGTTGGGTCGCATCGTCCTTAGGTAAATAAATATGAACAAGTTTTACAGACATTTACTGATGTCACTCTTTCAGCCGAAAGGTGAACAATTTTTAATAATTTATGTATGGTTGACAAAAAATGACCAGTCTTCCATGGTTTCATATTTCCGATTTTCATACACTCCTTTTATAAGCATTTTTATTTTGGATCATCTTTAACGTCACTGTTGTTATTATTATTATAATTATTATTAATATTATCATTATTAGTAGTAGTAGTAATATTAGTATTTCAACAGTTGTGTGATCGGCATCTTCTCAAAACTTTCTTTTATCTATATTTCTTCCACTATGTATAACTACTGAAGAAATATTTGATGTCATTTAATTTTTATTTAATTTTGGAGAAATCAGTGTTTCATTTCGTTATCTCGAATCAGAATTTACACTATCGGGAATATTTGCTACAACTTCTGTCAGTAATTTTTTTTTTTTTTTTACGGTAAAGTTTACCCTTTACAAAACTCCGGCGTCACTCGAGGTAAATGGTTACGTTAGCAGGCAGTTTGTATGGATAGGTAACTGTTAACCTCAGACTTGAACAGGTTAAGATTTAGTGATTGGGGAAACGTCCTCTTGGTAGTCGGTCCCACATGGCAGTGGTTCGGTGGCGGGAAGAATCTGTTCGAGTGGAACTTACATCTCACCGATAGAATACGGAGGGAATGTGGGTGGTTTGGGACAAGTGGCATAGCGGGTCATAGCAGTGAATGTTAGGCATGGCGGAACCAATGAGTGTAGTCCGTCCGAGCACTTTCCGTAAAAGTAGCGATGGAACAGCGAGAGTCCTGCCGCATCCCGCCTGTGAGAGAGCGGCTAGAGGGAGGAAAATAATACACATAGTCAGAGATACATATGTTACAATTATATATACAGTGTGCGATTGGTAAACTGTCGCCATTTTATTTTATTTTAATATCGCGCATGCGCGTTATTTGTTTTCATTTTGCCGACTGCACAGTATAGTAGGGTCAGTTGGGCACCGTCTGTGAGAAAAGGAGCACCATGACATAATTCACTCCACCAGAAATTTGGAAACGGCATGCTGTACTGCTTGACATTCGTGTCGGCAGCACCAATACAGACAGAGTTTGGGTGTCAATCTGAACGCAGTACAAAGGATTCGGAAACAGCTGGATGAGTCTAGTGGTGATAACGAAGGTACAGCAGTTCGGAAAACTCACTCTGGTCGTTCTGATAAGAAAAGAACTCTCGAATCTATTGGTGAGGTCCTCAAACTGAACGCGGAGGCCCACATCAAGTGCCTTGAAGAGGTAATGCTGCCCTGAGTCAAGATAGTGGCTGCTGGAAGAATCTATCTCTGGTAACAGGACTCTGTACCAGGCCATACATGTAGGAGAACCCAGTCATAGCTGTCAGACAATTTCTGGGACCACACCACCTCTTACATCTGGCCACCTAACTCAGCAGACTGCAATCACCTTATTATTTGTTGAGCAAAAGACCAACTAAACTCCTTGTAACACCAAAGATGAACTGAAGGGAGGGATTATAGCAGCATTTACCAACTTAAACAAGGAGACCATTCAGAAGAGTTGCAGGAGATTCTTAAGTTTTCTGGAGGCTGTAGTTAATGCCAATGGAGATTTTATGGAGTAAATTTACTCTTCAGTATTTCAAGAGATTTTTTGTGCAATTTTGGTAAATAAATCTGTTAAAATGAGATGTCAGAGTTATTTTCATTTTTGCGTCATTATCCATCGTACCCTGTACATACTAAGAATTTTGAACACAATAAAATAGATGACTTGAATAAATGGTTTTTAAATGAATGTATATGTATATATCTATAGATTAAATATTTTCGAAATACTAATTTTTAGAAGGCAGATATTATAGAAAAGCATGCTAAAATTTAATCAATTTACTCATCTAAACATATAATATTTTCCATAAAAATATATTATTCAACAGAAAAGCAGTGAGCTTGAAGTTCTAAAGAAAGAGAAATATATGAAATGAATTATTAAAAGCAAGTTTAAGAAATACCTGAAAAAAGAATGATAGAAGAAAGGACCTAAAATGGAAGTCCGTTTTTCAGAAAAGAAAAAGCGCAAAATATCAAAGAAAGCATTCCTCATAGAAAATTTAGGCGGGGAAATGATACAGATGGAAACTTAAATGTCAGAATCGTTTATTCACAATTCCACTCGAATACAAAGTCATGAATGCATTATCTCATTCACGCAACGAAGTAAACAAAAGAAGACTATTATTGGATGTAATTATATCTAAATAATTGCATTACAACATAAAAAGTGAAAACTTAATTCTAAACACATAATTGACATACAAAAGAAATAAAGAAAAATGACGAGAAAATTTGCAAAAGAAAATAAAATTTTTCAAAGTCTCCGCAATATTTTCGTGGTGGTAAATAACTGTTTTTTTCTATACGAAATATAGACAGCAGAATGAAGAGACGTTTGGCGTATAGTGGGAATCATTTACGATAAAGAGAAAAGCCAGAAGAGAAAGAAAAAGCAGGAATGTTAAAGTGTAAAGAAAAATTTCAGAAAAAGAACGAAATTAGAAAAAGGACATAAGAATCGTGAGTGTCAAACAATAAAGGTAAAAAGAAATTTGCAGAAAGAAAATATTTGCTAACTCATATTTAGCCTCACACAAAACGACAATAGTAAGACACAATGTCAGTATAGTGGCTATTACATACGTGAATTGGTCCGCCATTGCACTATTGGGACGATCATAGGGAAAAGAGACAGCTATGAAAGAAGAACAACAGAGAAGCAAACAGGAGGATGACAGACATACAGACACTCACAGTCATAGAGAAAGACAGACAGACAGGCAAGAAAGAAGACAAAATATCAAATAGAAAGGAAGAAAAATGGTAAGGATGACACACAGGCAGCCAAGAAAGAAACTAAGAAGGCATGGATAAAAGCAAACACTAAGACTTTGAAAGAATGAAAGTTGTTTTAAAAAGAAAAACAATAATGAATCTAACAAATGAAAAACGATTAAACAAATAAGGAAGAGAAAATAAGAGAGAACCATTGAATTTCAAAAGGAACATATTTGAATTGAATAAAACCTTCTCCAATCAAAATATAATAACTATTGATTCGTGCTTAATCTACACCCTCCAGATATTAAACTAAAATTTACACAATTAAAACTAACAAATAAAAGTGGATGAGTAAAGCAATTATGCATAGATATATATATGCGTGTATGTGTGTTTTTAATAGAGAATTTCAACGGATATCAAAAAGAATGATCGTGTAGGTGTATTATATATTTTATACATACGAGTCTAGAAAATCAGATAATGATGTCGGCTCTTAATTATAATGTATGTAACAGAGGATGCAAGGAAGCAGCATAAGATAGGAACAATAATAACATAGTTGTGTCGTTTGATTCTGGCCTGTAATTTCAATTAATAACATGACAAAATGCATGAAAGGCCTGGGGAAGTTTAATGTCTTTCTTGACGATCTTTTAATTTGTTTTTATTCTCTCTTTCAATACATTTTTTTAACATTCTGACAATTTATCGTGTTGTATATTTTGCACTGGTTTTCAAGCAATTCAAATGAACGTTTCGTAAAAACTGCTTTCAGATTGAGTTTTTGTTCAAATGTTAAATTCATTCTCTCGATAAGTGCAGAGATTTACAGCACTCATAAACTAATACAAACACACAGCCAACATAATGTATTCTACATAATTATAAATAATGTATATTTCTGAATATTCTACCAAGACATTTAATTTTGCTAATTTTGATGATTACTCTCATACCACAGTATACGTGGAAACTCCAGTTTTCTTATTTTAATTTTCTAATGAAACGTAATTTGTAATTTAATAAATGAATTAACTACTTGCGAGCTCTCGGATTCTAAATACCCGTGAAAATATCCTTATTGCACCATTAAATATTCACAACGTTAAGAAATTATCACAATACAACTCAACAATATATAGTGAGAGGACATGAAAGAAAAGATTCAACATTAAAATTGTTTTCTATTTCGATTAAGTAGATCTTAAGCATATAAGAACATTATTTTTCCTTTCTTTTTCTTTGTTTTCTTTTCTTAATAAAAGCAAATGGCGTCTCTGACTTGTCCTTTACTCAATTCTTCCCTCGCAACCAGTATGGAAAGGTAACAGTAATATTAGCAGAAGGAAAGATTAGGAATTCATTGACCGAACAGCCAGTGTTACTGTTTGTTGAAATTTTCATTTATGCCATGTTACTGGTCCTGTTCTGGCACCTCAGCTTCAGTCATTTTCCCGTCGTTGTAACGTAGATTCCTTGTACCTTTTCTATAAATAATTTCACGCTAATTTTTCCGATGAACCTTCTTCTATCATACCTAGACTTTATTAATTTAAGTACAGTACTAGATTGGCTGCACGGTCTCATCATTTTACAATTGAAATGGCTAAATGTAACCATAGGTTCGATGCTAACATTTTCTTCTCTGGTACTTCTCGCTTGTGAAACTATCTTCCGGCTTTTTGCTTTCCAGTCAACTTTGAACTTCAAAAAGGTAAATGCAATGTCAACCGTTACCCTATGTCTTCTTAATTCCTGTTCTTTTATTTTCTCTCTCCCTAATAATGTTCTTCTCGTATTCTCTCACACTCGGTAAATACTTGAATCTTAGTAGCCTTATTGCCTTGCTTGGAGTGAAATGATTAAAAAAAATTATAAAATCTCTCTTTAAAAGCTCTTCAGGAAAATAGGTTTTTCAATTCCATTAGCTGCTACTGCTCTTTCCACTACTGATTGATGCTTTCTTCCTAATCTTTTATTTGGGACGGTGTGTAACGTCATTATATTATTTTCTCTATTGTAGTTGTTGCTGATGTTGACAGTTTTCAAGTGGTATGGTTTCTATTATTTAGTAAAGTTATTTTTTGTTATTCTGTAGCGCCAGTCTACTAGATTCGAAGATGGGTGGTCCTGAATCCGACCTACACGCTTCATTCACTCGAAAACATTTGTAATCATTGATGTGAGAAAGGTGCTCTATACAGTGAGACAGTTTCGATATTTCTGAATGGGTTTTACATCACGCAGGACATCCATGGGAAGTCTGATGAGTCTATTTAAAAGCATGACTTAAGATTTATGTTAACATTTTGGTTGCGTAGTAGTTTGCGGCATTGGGCGAAACTACCCTTCTTTTATGTTTCTTATCTCCTATTTTTGTTGTAACTAATCCAGTTAGCATTTATTAATCACACATCATGAATATCTGATTAAGAGTACATGTTAGCAATGCATTCATTCCAATTGAAAGAACTCTTCTTACGTCTAAACAATATGGCTGCTGCTAATCACCATGAGAGTGACTCGTTGCGCCTTCTTGTTCTTACATTTTTGGCTGACATATAATGGAAAGATTATATTGAATCCATTGCTAGGATTTGCAGCTAAGAAAGTTGAATTTACTGTGTCATGCTAGAAAATTCTTCACTTCAGAATCTATCTTACATATTTATTAGTTTACCATTCGCCCATGCCTTCAATATTGATATCAAATATGGTCTGGTGCTCCTGCTGTATGTCTTGAGATTCTTGATAAAATCCAAAGAACAATCAGCAATATTATTAGTCCAGATCTGGCCACTCGGCTTCAGTCACTTTCCTACTGCTGTAATGTAGATTTCAGGTGCCTTTTCTATAAATACTTTCATGCTAATTTTTCGGGTAAACTATTCATTATAGTACCAAGACTATCAATTTAGGCGCAGTACTAGATTGGCGATAAGCTCTCATAAGTTCACAGTTAAATTGTCTTCATATAACCGTAACTTCTATGCTAACAGTAATTTCACACACTTTTCGCTTGTGGACACTTCCGTCTCTAGGCTTTCCAGACAATGTTCATCTTCACAAATTTAAATGCAATGTCAGTCGTCATCTATTGTCATTACTCATCTGTTTTTATCGCTCTTTAGTAATATTTCTCTTTTTTCTTATTCTTTCACATTCAGTAAATCCTTGTGTATTAGTGGCTTTGCTGCTTTGCATGGAGTGATATGATTAAAACAATTCCACATCATAGTTTCTGTTTTGGAATGTTTTATTAGGTTGGTGCAAAATAATGTCGTTTTTTGACGTTCAACTTCAAAAGATCATAACTCCTTTCATAATAAACTTTATTAATCGAAATAAGAACCATTAGAATCGACACATTTTTGCCAACGAGAAACAAGTTTATTTATCCCATTAGCATAGAAATCCGGAGTTCTGGAAGCGATGAAGTCATCGAAGGCCGATTCGGCATCATCTCGGCTTTTGAAGCATTTTTCGCGCAGGAAGTTGTCCAGATGCTTGAAAAAGTGATAATCGGTGGGCGAGAGGTCCGGTGAATATGGCGGATGAGGCAGAGTCTCATAGCCCAATTCGTTCAGTTTCTGCAGGGTCAGTTGAGCAACATGCGGGCGAGCGTTGTCATGGAGGAGAATTGGTCCCTTCATATTGACCAATCTCGGGCGCATACGTTGGAGCTTCTGGTGCATTTCGTCAATTTGTCGGCAGTACTTCTCCGCCGTAATCGTTTCGCCCGGATTCAAGAAGCTGTGATGGATGAGACCGGCTGCAGACCACCAAACAGTCACCATAACCTTTTTTTTGTGCAATTTCGGCTTCGGGAAGTGTTGTGGAGCTTCTCCGGCATCCAACCACTGTGCCGAACGTCGCCGGTTGTCGTAGAGGATCCACTTCTCATCACACGTCACAATCCGCTCGAGAAATGGGTCATTTTTGTTGCGCAGAAGGAGCGTAGAAGACACCTCAAAACGACGATTTTTTTGATTATCGTTCATGCGGCACCCATTTATCCAACTTTTTTGACTTCCCTATTTGCTTTAAATGGCGAACGACTGTTGAGTGGTTGACCTCGAGTTCAACAGCAACTTCTCGTGTGGTTTTGCGAGGATCGGCTTCAATTAAGGCTTTTAAATGTTCGTTATCAACCGCAGTCGGCCGGCCGCGACCGTCTTCATCTTCGAGGCTCTCGTCACCATTGCGAAATTTCTTGAACCACCGTTGTGCCACACGTTCGTTAGTGGTTCCTGGGCCAAACGCATCATTGATATCACCAGCTGCCTCGGCAGCTTTTCGGCCTAGTTTGAACTGGAACAAGAAAATCGTGCGGATTTGAATTTTGTCCATGCTGTCGAAAAGCCTGCAAAAAATGAATCAAGAGATTCAGAACGGTAACGAATAACACGATTCGATAGAGCGAAAAACGCGCTTCAAAATGATATATAACATGGCTATATATATCAATGAATTAATTCAGAAATCATATATGAAAGTAACATATGTGAGAAAACGACATTATTTTTGCACCAACCTAATATCTTGAATCCTATTTCTTGGAATAATTGGTAGGGGGTGATTTTTTTGTTCGAGATCATTCTTCTCCAAATAATGAATACCACTGCCATTGGTATACTTCCTCATCACCTGTACAATATTCTCGACAAGGAAACGGGAGCTTTGTTTCCTATTAATATATACCATTGTGATGTGTTACGGAATTATTAAGTGATAAGTACACATGTCTTTTTTGTATATGTACAAATCACCGACTGAGAAGAGATTAAAGTAGGTATCTCCAAAAATTTTAAATTAGGTGCTTCAATAGTAAAATAGCATATAATGAAAAAATGTCACACATTTGATAAAAAACAAATTTTATCAGCAATATATTTATGTTACAATTAACAGAAAAGTCAAAAGTATCTTGTTTGTTATTTTATTAAATTCTTTAATCCTTTCTACCTTTCTAGCACGTTCGAAATTTTCGTTAAAAGTCTTTTTCTTGCGTCAGCATATTTTCCAAATTATTGCAAAAATAAAATAATCGTCTGATCTTAAAGAAATTATCAGAACCTATTTACAAATGAATTAAATTACTTTTAAAATAGTTTTCTTTAGAAAATCTTGGAAAACATATATTTCTTTACATCTGTTACCGCCACTTATTTTATGAAATTTCGAGAAATTAAAATTTCAGTCTCTTCATATTTACATTAGATAATTCTTTGGAGAATTTAAATCATGTTTTTTTTTTTGTTAAACAGAAACACCATTTACCTAAAATCTGATCTGAATCATGAAATAAAAAATTCAATAAAATTATGATATTATTTATTTAGAAAAGCTTTTAATTGCTGCTATAAATAATATATATTATGAATATTACTGTCTTAAGGTAAAAATTATTTTCGATGAATAATAAATTTTTACAAAAATTGTTTTCATCTTTTAATTTTAATTAGAAAAAATTATTAAGTTTTAATTTTTTTAGAATTCTGTATTAATTTCAGCCTTTTGGATGACTGTTATTAAGTGAATATTATATTTACTAATCATAAATGGAAAAGCTTAATATAAATCATCAAGCACCAATATAGTTTTGAAATATTTTTAAATTTTTTTTGTATGTGTATAGAAGTTCCTATTTTTGTAACAATGACACAAAATTATCAGAAAATAAGAGAGATAATTATAGTAAATTGAAATGCAACATTCCTAAATTTTAATAAAACATTGGATTACAGAAAATATTTTCCTAAACTAAAGATTAATGAATACTTAAAGATTAAATAAAAAATGCGCTCACTTTATTTTCTTAAATTAGATTTTAAGAGAGTCTCCGTAGAACAATACGTCAAAACAGTTACTGTTGAGTTAAAAATACATTTCTGTGGTATATTTTATTTTGGGAGGATTTTTAATAAAAGGAATTACATTGCGATGAAAGACGACTCAAAAACGATGATAACCAGCTATTTTAGAAAAGAAACTTCTTCCAGTAAATTCAAATTTCTTGAAATACAGCAAACTATTTTGCTTCTTCGAAATATTAAATTCAATCTATTACATTGAAATGAAAACTAAAATAAAAGCTTCCAGAAATATGTTTCTTTTCTAAATATTCAATTTAAACCTTGGGTATAGTTTGTTTTTTTTAATTTATATATATATATTTTTTTGTGTAGCTAGATTAAATAGATTCCTACATTTCCTACTCCCGGTGACGTTTCATATTTTCCGGTATCGGAGCCTTCACCAGATATACTGTAATAGTTCTTTTATCAGATCTAGACATGCAGTGGAATCTGAGCTTGGAAAATGATTTGAAAGGGATGAGAAGTGAGTGTCTTTATTGATATGATCATATGCTGCTGTGAGGTCAGCAAACCAAGTATACACTTCCATTATTTATCTTAGGTAATGGTAGAACGTAATGCAAGTGTGACCAGACTAAGTAACTGCGGAACAATCATAATAATAATAATAATAGTATTTTCCCTAGATTTTCTCTCGTTCTACTTTTCTCAAGATGTTGCGGGTTTGCCAAAATCCTACTCTCTTGTGCCAAATACAAAGTTTGACTGGAATAGTCATGTTGGTGGGAATTTTAAGTTCAATAAACTTGGAACAAAGCGTCCGTGAACACAAACAAATAATAAACGTATCGTAACAAGTAAGCACCTTTGCGAGGTGGGTGAACCGTAGAAAATAATTTAATCGTTCTCACTTGTATTTGTTACACAAATCTAGATTACCAGGGATTAGCAGCTGATCTTTTCTCTGACCCAGCTCTAACAGATCACTGGCGGAAAATTGGCTAGTTTCACTGAATGCCTCAAAATCCAAAGTAGTGACATTACATCAACGGGAATCGAACCGAGAACTATCACCAGTCACAATGAATAGAGGTTTCTTCAGGGAGGCCCTGTGCCTTTACCGTCTATTGGGACAAACTGAACCCAAACCTCAAGTGTAAGTCGTGCATACAATCCATCAATAAATCTGATGGAAAAATAGTCGGTTCCCTGTACCTGACATTTCTGCTATCCTCTATATTTAAATGGATTTCTGTTGTCATGTCTGGGTAGGAGCTGCCCAGTCTTCACTTCCCAGCCCCGATAGCGTTCACAACCCTCTCTGTGTCCACTCTCCAACCCCATTCTGACAGACGAAACGTTGCAAGCCTCACGCTGCTCTATCGCTACTTCATTGGAAAGTATTCAGACGAACTACATTCCTTAGTTCTATCAATTCTTACCTTCAAGGCAAAGACCCGTTATGCTACGCGAATTACAGCGAGCAACTCTCATCCAATTAGTATTTTATTGGTGAGATGTAAGTTCCACTCGAGCTGCTAGTTCCCACAATCTGCATATCCCAAGATTATGCTTTCCCTAATCATGACAACTTAATCTTTTCCAGTCTATAGCTAACCATTATATTCCACATATATCCGCATAAACTGTGCTCTTACACTGTAACCCGCTACCTCGTGTAGCTTTGGGGGCTTGTACGGGGTAAACGTCATTGTAAAAACAAAAAAATCACTGAACTAAATCTTAGTTAAAATCAATGTGATGAAGATAATGTAATCGTATTCTTTCTGTTTTGGACACTATATGTCATACCTCCGACCTTTCAATGGACAATTGTTCATTTTCTTCATTCATTTTACGAATCACTGAGTGCCTCGGCCGACCTGGCCCAGACAGTGGTTTCCTTTCTGGTGAATTTGTAATTACAAGTTGCATAATGTCAAAGTGATTTCCCAATTCGTTGTTATTACTTGCTTACTAATTGCAATTTCGAATTAACTAACAATGTTGTCTAACATAATCTGACAATACGCATTTTCTTGTCATTGTAAACATGTCAATGTATAAAACTTTATTAAATGTCTGTCATATTAAAAATCGTCTATTTATTTGCTCCTTCTCTGTATATAATAATAAAAATAAGGAGAATAAGAATGCAGACGCAATATTATTATATTTATGTGAGAACATGTTGAGACAATTGTCCACTTAATTAGCTATCCAATGTTGATACAAAGATCGACATAAGTATGGGCAGTATATTAACTGAAAGTTATGTCAATATTACAGTCCACTACTGAATCAGCCATACATGGGGGTAACTCTTCTTGGCATTTTACAGTTCGGAATAGACAAATATTATGAACCGTTTCACCCGTTGTTCTCTACAGTCTTCTTCAGTTTGTGTCTATTCAAGTAAGCTTTATGGGATTTCGAACTAAATACTTTATGTAAGGATTTGATGGTTCTCTCTCTATCTTTCTCTATCTCTCTTTATATGTGTGTGTGGATAAATTGTATGGGTATCAGTTTCTGACTCTGGGTTTCACGGTTTTGCGATCTTTAGACAAACTGATTTATTTTCTAAAATTGGATCTATTTATGCTTGTTTGACTATGTTTGGTGGCGGACGGGAGTATCTACTTATGTGTTTGTTTAATTCACACCCAAATGCTTACATCTGTATGTATGTGTCTATGCGTATGATGGTGGTACCCCAAACCATGTCCATACAACTTATTATACAAATATATATATATATATATATATATATATATATATATATATATATATATATATATATATATATATATATATATAAATGTATATTAATAGACTCAGATTTTAGTACAACATACACACGAAGAAAAAAAGAGAAATACTGGATTTTAAAATTAGACACATATAAACTAGGGTTAAACAAAGACTTGGTAATTTTAAATCTGTATAAATATTTCAATAGTTAAAAAATTTCTTTAGATATAGTTGAAAAACCTTTTTAAACAACATTTGAAATACTATCGTTAGATTTACGTTAAAAAATTCAAACATAGTTGCATTCCACATCACGTGACGTCCGCGTCTAACGACGAACGCTGTAAAGTGTAAACAAACTGCCAAATACAGTAATACAGTAATTCAATTAATTTCTGAGGAAGGACCGAGGTGATCTGAAATATTAAATATATTTCAAAACATAGAAATAAATACTTTCGCAAAAAAAACACCCAATTTTTTTTCAGTTATTTTATCCATATATATATATATATATATATATATATATATATATATATATATATATATATATATAGATAGATAGATAGATAGATATCGGTACAGATATATATATTTGAAGACAGACTTATTCGCCTCGCCTTCTATAATTGCAAATAGAGTTGTAATACTCTAAATTTTCATGAAAACTTTTTATGCATTTTTTCACAAATTATGAAATAATGGATTTGAAAGAATGTGCCAACAACAAAATCTTTATTTTAACGTCAAACAATAATACAAAAAACAACAAAAACATTTAACATAGAAAACAAATTATTGGCCCTCTTTCCTCAATGATTTTTTTAATATTTATTCCTCATTATTGCCTTTAATCGTTTTTGATAGTTCCTTATAATATCAGTACACATACTGAAGGGTATTTTGATCCATTCTTTCATGGCATAAGAGTTTAGTTCCTTCAAATTCTTACATTTTCTTTAAATATGCTCATAAATTTTCAATGGTGTTTAAGTCAGGACTTTGTGCCGGGTATACCAATACCATAATTTTACTATCATTTTAGTATTTTGTAACAATTTGTTCTGCGTGTTTCGGGTCATTGTTATGCTGGAATCTCCAATGACGCTCCAAAGACAGCTTTCGTTCACTTTGTTTTATATTATTTTAAAGAATAGCAAAATACTGCTTTTTATCCATGATACCCTGTACACTGACTAGTTCTCCTGGTCTAGAAGAAGCAAAACATCCGCCAGAGCAGAATGCTCCTACCACTGTGTTTTATAGTAGGAAGGGTATGGTTTTCGCTTTTGACCTTCCTTCACTTTCCTCCATACATAACGGCAGTTCATGTGACCAAATAATTCTAGTTTAGTTTCCTCAGACCATAAAACAGAGTTCCAATATTTACTCCCATGTTCCTGATGTCTTCTAGCATAAGCGAATCAGCATTTTAGTTGATCAGCCTTAAGCAAAGGAGTTTTCCTTGGGCAACAGGCACGAAGTCTTGCTCATTAAAAGGATCTATCGAATGTATTCGTCGATTCATTCAACCGTGATGCCTTTACATCAATGACACTCACCTTTGTCGTTAAGTGATGATACTTCGAGACAATTTTCTTTTCCCTTATCTCAGAAATTAACAGTTTTCTTCAAGTTCTTAATTTATTCTCAACACAATGAGCTTCGTTGTACTTCTTAATAATGCTACGAATTGTCGATCTACGAAAATTTACATGCTTGATGTTTTATATCCATCACCATGTTTGTACGCATAAACTATCTTCATTTGGTGCTTTTTGTTCATTAACTTTTAGAATGAAATACAATCTCGTCTATACTAATTCATTTTTAAAGGGTGTTTGTGCTAAATGTCAGTTTAAGAAATAAAACATTAGATTTGCCGTAGAGCATTGTTATTTTATAATTTCCATACGAGGGCCGAATAATTTTGGAGTGCACCAATTTTTAGAAAATCTATTACTATGAATATAATAGATTCAAACTTCTAAAAATTTCAGTAATTATTCAAAACTAAATACCAAATAAAATAGTTATGGTAAACTCAGTAAGTATTTGCAAATATTCGCATTTCCTTAGAAAATGTGCAAATATTCAGTGGGGGCGAATAATTCTATCCACAACTATACATATACTATATATATATATATATATATATATATATATATATATATATATATATATGTGTATGTGTGTGTGTGTGTGTGTGTGTGTGTGTGTCTATGCGTGTGTGTGTGTGTGTGTATATGTGCGCGTGTGTGTGTGCGCACGCGCGGGCGCGTGTGTGTGCACCAGTGGATGCAGCAGAAGAAAGCATTGAATGTCCACAGTTTGATAAAGGCTTTTTCTTCAACTGTGTCGACTGTGATTGTACTATTCACTGTTCTTTCTAACCATCAACCCATTTCCATTCATCTCTCCAGCTTCTCTTTGTTGCTTTTCTCATTACTTTTGTTATCCACTGGACACTAATCACCCAACGTTTGCATCGTTTCTTATCCTTGTAATGTTTCCCGCCTACCTCCATTTTTATCGCTTAGTCCTTTTCTCTTAGCCATATTGGTCTATTTCTGTCTCAATGACATCGCTGTTTACTTTGATCTTCGTCCATTTCTAAGTTTGCTTGCAAACGGTTTTGATAATTTCCATATTTTGCGCCTGTATATGACCATCCTTGGTATTCGACATTCATTATAAACGTTAGGTTTTAAGCGTATTGTAAAGGTCACATTTAAGTGCCATATATACTAGCGAATCATGTGAGTTTAAGACTTAATTTTGAAGATAATTTTACGGGTGTCGCATCATACACGAGATATAAAATTAGCGCATATACTGTTTGTCCTGGCTGCGACGTTCACCAATATATATATATATATATATATATATATATATATATATATATATATATATATATATATATATACTGTAGCCAAAATGTACAGCTGCATTTAAAATAAATATGATTTTGATGAAACTGATGATTTACTTAACTGCCTCCAAAAATAATGCATGTGATATTCACATATTAGTATCTTATCAAATACGAACATAGCAAATATGCATCTTTTATATTGTTTACGCTTATAAGATTTTTAGCTGTTTCTCGTTCAGTTGTTTATGGCTGTACGCGTTTAGGCAACTAGTATAGCGTTACAAACGATACTTTTATCATTCTTTTACTTTTTTAACTTATTTAACTAGAAGATGCGATAAAGAGATAGAGGAAAAGAGGTTAGCTTATTGTAACTTGGTCACTCAAAATGGAACCCGCTTAATACAAGAGATACATGATAAAATCATCTTTTATAAGTGAAAATTTAGGGTCGCCCGATACGCAAAATCGCGCGTTAGACAGACAATCGTTATATATCGTTTGATTTCATTTTCGGGGGACATTCTTTAACGTTATCATTGATCCTAACTAGATGTATTCGATGCCACGTCAATTTCTTCGTCCTTTATTCTTATAATCTTTTTTTGTTCTTTTTAAACATTTTACCACAATTATTAATACGAATAGGAGTAGATAGATTCGCCTATCATCCAATTCATACACTAGACTGATCTTTTAAACAGGCGTAGAGGTTTACCTCTTGTTTTTTTTTTTTTGTTTTTTTTTTGTTTAGGATTGGGTTACTGCTTCCTTCTAAAGTCTGCTTCAACTCTATACCTCTAACTTCTTTGCTTAAACACTGTAAGTTTATTCATTAATTTTGTCCTCAATGGGAGTAGACAGGTTCGCCTATCGTCCGATTCACACGCCATCCGGGTCTTTTGAACAGGAATAGACGCTTACTCCTTATTTCCTGTTTATGATTGTGTTTCCTGTTCCTTGTAATGTTCCCTCACTCTTCACTCCAGTAGCCCCATGCCTCTTAGTGGGATCATTGCCTTTCTTGGGGGGCGGGCACTGATTACAACAAGGATGAAAATGGTACTGGGTGAGAAACAATATGTGAAAAGAAACATTATTAAAGTGAAAGAATAATAATAGAACAGGAATCTATTTTTGGTTTGAAATTTGTGCAATTAAATTGTGTTTCCTATTTTTCTCGGCCTCGTTCATATCATTCTCTTACTTAATTTATTTTATTGATGCCTATATGGTAGGTTTAAAGACATGTTAAAGTGCATGCTAGTGTGTTCTCTCCTTTTTTCATATGTCGTTGAAAGTCATTCATTTTCTGGCCTATTCTTCAAACTGGATTCGTACTAGAAGACAAAACAAATGTAATTAAATAACGTTCTCGGTAATCTATGTCAGCTAATACAGAGTTGAAACTGATATAAATTGAAACTCAGGCAAACTAATATAAACAGAATGAGATAAAAACAAATACGAAACATAATTGTTGATTCGATACTCGATATGTTCATAGATGGTATTTAAAATATCTCTTCATTATTTTATGTAATTTGCTTAGGATTCAATTAATCTTCTCAGTGTTTATCCACGCAGATATTTGTAAGATTGATTAGATTTACCTGATTATATAAATGGCTGTTCCCTTGTACGGGCGCAGATACGTACTCTATAGTTAATCTATATTTCAACAATAATAAACACGTTGAATTAAATTATTAAATATTTCTGTCAAATTGACTCTTTCCTCGTGCATTCGTTGGTGTTCATAACTTCATACATACTCATATTCTGTTGATTTATATATATATATATATATATATATATATATATATATATATATATATATATTACTAAAATAAACATTTAATTTATGCTATATTTATAGGTAAAAGCGCTCAATATTAGCAAGAAAGGCTATGTAAATATAAAAGTGGACACTGGAGTCAACACCGTGCGAAGGCATTATGTTTCATGCATCAACGCAATCTGGCATGAAGAATATACTCTTCAGGCCAGATTGTTCATATATATAGCGTACGTATGAACACTAATGGGTATATTCCACACCTCATAAATACGGTGGACACTGTTGGTAATATGCTGTGTAAGTAGTCCACCACTAGATGTGGTTTACCTACTTCACGCCTCTGGCGAGTATTTTATTTTGTTGATGTTATAAAGATTACCATTTCATTTCTAACCTCCGTTTTGGTTATTCCCCATTCAGTAACCCTCCCTAGGTTGCACGTTATATTTAAATATGTGCAAGACAATATCTTAAAATGACTAAAATCGTCGTTGAAAGAGCTCAGTTACAAACATTTGTAAATATCGATGCCCAAGGATCTGTGTATTTTAATAGAACATATGTCTATAAAGATTGTATATACAATTATATTCATAGTTATAGATTCTTCTAAAAATTGGCGGAGTCCAAAATTATTCGGCCCTTTCTTATGTAAATTATGAAATAATATTTGCTCGATGGCAATTGTCATGTTATATTTCTTAGTTTGATATTTAATACAAATATATTTGAAAATAAATTAGTATTGACCTGGTTTTATAACATTCTAAAAATTAATGAACAAAAAGCACCGAATGAAGATATATGCTGCGTACAAACAAGGTGATATATATATATATATATATATATATATATATATATATATATATATATATACGATTGCCTCTAGCATGAAACAGCCTGTCGCCTCTGAGTGATGATTTCAATGCTCACACACACACACACACACACATATATATATATATATATATATATGTGTGTGTGTGTGTGTGTGTGTGTGTGTGTGTGTGTGTGTGTGTGTGTGTGTGTGTGTGTGTGTGTGTGTGTGTGTGTGTATCCGTATCCGTATCCATATTGCACTATTTTTGCGAAGATATTTTAAAAAATAACCGGTAGGGGATCAAAATATCAATATAACATAATTTGTTTTATTGCTAATATGTATGGATACATGTGTTAATACACACACACACTCATATATGAATTATATATATATATATATATATATATATATATATATATATATATATATATATATATATATATCGATAGATAGATAGATAGATAGATAGATAGATAGACATTGAGGAAGAGTTATCAATATAAGAGGTAGATGTCTGCTGATCACTTGAAGCGGATGACAAATATTTCTATATATTCATTCTTCATATTTCTATCTATCTATCTATCTATCTCTCTCTCTATATATATATATATGTGTGTGTGTGTGTGTGTGTATGGGTGTGTGCGTGTGTGTGTATGTGTGTGTATGCGTGGAACGTTTTATGTATGATGACGTGGGCGTAGGTTCTTACACATGCAAACATTTCTTCTTTCCATCTCCCAATACACGTAACACAACCAGGTTACTAATTATATTAACTAAGTCAGACGTGATTAATAAGGTTGGAAATGTTGGAGGTAGATAAAAATCGAAAAGAAACTTGGTGAGAGGATAAATGATTAATAAACATATCTCTCAATCACATTTTCTATAAAAATTCCAGCTTTGAAAACATTGGGAAGCATTGGAGCTTTAAAATAATTTTAACGACGAAGCCTAATTTTGATGAACAAGAAAACATATTCATAATTTTACAATTGGTTTTATATTTTATTACTTCTGCAATTACCTTTCCTGCTGTATATTTATATAGACTTGTTCAGGAAGGTGCATATCTATGCTGCTTTATTTTTAATGATATTTTACACAACGTTGTGTTTCAACTATTCTATTGGCTTTATTAGGTATATGATTTGTAAAAAATATGGGGACACTATTTGAGTTGTTCAGATCATATTTCTGCAAATTTATAAATAGGGGGCGTTCTTTGAAATTCAAAAAAACAACATCAGTTCTTGTTGTTATTATCATTATTATTATTATTATTATTATTATTATTATTATTATTATTATTATTATTATTATTATTGTTGTTGTTAACGTATTATTATTATTATTAACAATAGTGAGCGCGCACCAACAAAGCAGGGCTGGGGTACAAATATACAAAGCTGTGAATACCCATCATGATACCCAGTCTGATAAGTGTATACGAGATATCTGCATCACAGGCAAACTTATGCGATATTGTTTCAGGTTTTAATAAAAAGAGTGAATAACCTTGCATGTGGTAGCCAGTTAGAAAGACCTTTAGGTCGGGCATCCCCATACAATCAGTCCAGGTATAAAAACTTAATGTCCTTCTCAAGTATATAAACGTGACTCCCATCAGTCAATCAAAAGATAATCCTCTTGCAATCCGACCACGACGCTCTCCCACAAATTCTGCTCATAAGTGAGGTGCAGTGCATCAGTCATTGGGGCACACACCCAAGATTATTATTATTTTCTTTGAGTTCTGTTGTATACGCATTTTCTTCCAGGTCACAACCAGAGACCTAAGGTTAGAAATTGCTTCATATCATTTTCCACTGAACATTTTTGTAAAGAAACAAAAAAAAATCACCCATATTTTACATAAAGCTCTTCGTAATGTGTGTTTGTGCGTATAATTGTTTGTATTTCTTGAAGGCATTGGCTACCAGGAATCCCTTCAATCCAAGGGCTATAATCTACAACTGTAATTATTGATGTCCTCACGTGCCGCATCTTTTAGATTTTTACTTTATGATCCTTGTATTTTGATAGTTTTTAAGATCTTCAAAGATACATGACAGTCTACAGGGACTGCCATGTCAATAAGAATGCACATTCTGCTTTTGTGGTCTTTGTTCACGACATCCGGGTGATTAGCTTTGATTGTTCTGTATGTGTATATTGTAAAGTCCCATAAAATTACTACAGTTCTTATCTCTGTAACCAGGTTTGGGTGATGTTCATACGAGTTTCTTCCAGTTTTTTCACGTAAAAGTGTCATATTTTTCAGTGCAGATAATGGCCCTCTCTCTTGCAGTTTATATTCAGTGGGTGATAACACCGTGTAACCTAATACAAGATTTTAATTGTTTCTGGTTATAGAATCTGCATTTGGGGGTCAACACAATGTTTCATTATGTCTGCTTGGTAATTTCTAGTTAGCAAGGATTGGCCTTGTGCAGCAAGAATAAAACCTTTGGTTTCAGCTTTTAACCCTGCACTATGTAACCACTGATGGATATGAGGCTTGCCTACATCAGATTGTTTGCTACGAGCAGAGTATTGACCAAGAAGATGCTCATCTTGCCATCGTTTTTACATTTGGTACAAATAATAATAACAACAATAATAATAATAATAATAATGATTATTATTATTATTATTATTATTATTATTATTATTATTATTATTATTATATTTTGCTTTCAGTTCAGCAAAATCCTTTATCAGTGACCTATGTTTAATGCAAAGTAGTAAATATATGAATTATGATTGCACAGCATGATGTTAAATTAAGTACCTCCACGAGATCGCTAAAAAAATAACATGATGAAAAAGACGCCAAACTTGACGAAAACAAAATTTAATCTTCTAAATGTTTATGTTATTATTAAGAGGAAAGATCAAATTAGTTAAAAACCGCATCCACCTTCGTAAGTGTCCTTATGAGATAGATCTTTTTTTAGAGCGTTGTAAATTGTATAGTTTTGGCTAATCAGAAGACCCACAGTAATTAAGAAATGTAATTTTGTGTTTATAATCGGGCTCTGATTATAAAGTACGGAAAACCAACCAGAATACAATTAAGTTGCGTTATTTGAGTTAAGCATTGTTCTCCGCTGTTAAGGCCTTTAATTTTGCGAAACACGTGTGGAGACGTTTATTTGATTTTTCAATTTCAACTGAGAAGGGTACCTAAAAGTATCAGTATCATCTTATGAAATTTATATGATCTTATTTTTATATTAATCTCAGTTATGACATTTTTCCATAAATGAAATATCAAAATTAATAATAAAATGAATGGAAATACAAATAACACAGTAAAATGTAGTAAATGTACATAAAATTATAGTATTTTATGTACACTTCTGATAAAATTTCATGAGAAAGGTACCTATAAATTAATTAGATACCTTTCTTATTAAATTTAATCTGATTCTTAACAGTCTTATTATAATATCTTTATAATATATTTTCCATAAAGCATCGTAAACGTAAAGATGAAAGCTAAGTACAAAAAAGATAAAAAAATTAGACCGCTGAATGTTTTCCTGAAAAATAACGAGGAATAATTTGTTCACTGAAATGTAAATAATTTCACTTTTCTCCTTCCGTAGAACAAATTGTCGTAACGGAATCCGTCAATATGTCATTCATCACCTGTCAAGTGACGCGAAAGTTTATGACCTGCTTTGTTTTATTTTTAAAATACATCTTTTCGGCGCAGAAGCTAAGTTAAGCTTGGTTCAAAATATTTTAAATAAACATTATAATTTCTGATTTTCTTAAAATATATTTTGACAAAATGATAATTGATATTTAAAAGAATTTCAAACTGAGATGGTCATTTTTTTTATAAAATAGAAAAAAAATTTGCCATCTGTGAATTTTACTGACTCAAAAATCAAGATTTTTTAACGAAAATTTCGGACATGCTACGAACGATTAAAAATGTAACAAAATATCGCAAAAATACTTTGATCTTTCCTCTTAATAATAGCATAAGCAGTTAGAAGCTAAAATTTTGTTTTCATCAAGTTTAGCGTCTTTTTCATCATACCATGCTCTTTTTTAGCGATCTTGTGGTGGTACCTATGTTAAGTGGTACTTAATATGTTTTTTATATTTTGTGTAGATGAGCAACACCACGCAGTGCATTTTTTTAAATCTCTTGTAAACGGGAATTGTCAGGGATTTTCTCAATATTCTTGTCTGTACCTTTTTGATTGTAGCCAGAGCCCGAATTATTATCCGCAATAATTTCAGGTTCCACTTTGTGTTTTTACTTTTTATTTCAAGATCATTATATTTATGTATTTTGTCATATTCTTAACAGTTACATTTCTAACTGATGGCTCTGCCATATCTATGAGAAATGTTGTGTTGTCTTTCATCACAGTGTCGACTCGATAAACTTTTATATATCTGTCAGTATGAATTAGGGCGTTTTATGGCCATCTATGACTTGTTTAGTCTGTTCATACCATTTTCAAGATGTGGCGCACTGTAATAGTGATATGAAAATATTGTACAATCTTATCATGCTGAACTTCGATATCTGGATTGGACAACTAAACTCGATGTCGCCATTAATACTATTTTTACTTTTGCTGTTACTTATCATTGCTGTTTGATTAACAATGCTGATAGTTATATTTTTCTTATTTTCAAAGGTCTTTTTTTCTGTTATCATCCCGAATATAGTGAGCTGCTTAACGAAGAATGAAGTACGAATTATGAAGATTTATCACCAATGAAAATAGTAATAGTACTACTGCCTGAATCATTTCCAATCATCCACCCATTTGTATTATTTGACTTCTTCACAAAAATCCTTGAGATCATTTACAATACTCCAATGATTACGGCAAGGCTGTCCTTCACTTTTTCAGCATATTATTATTATTATTATTATTATTAATAAGTAGTAGTAGCAGATTATACATCTGTACTATATTGTAGCTTAAAAGGGTGATTAAGTAACAAGTTTTGACGATACACCAGCACTCTCTTCAGACATCCACTTCCTTCCCAATTTTACGTGAAGCCCGTCAGGATCGTTTCCAGTGCCCCAGCTGCTATTGGCACAACTGTCACCGTAAAGTTCCATAATTTATTCAGTTCCCTGGCTAAAACTAAATATTAAGCATATTTTGCTCTTTCTTTTAATTTTACTCTGTAATCTGATGGAACAGCGAAACCTAGCGACTGACAAACCTTTGTCTCCTGGTTCACGGTAATTTGACCAGATCTTCTGGCCTGGATTCATGTAGGGAGCACTTCCGGAGAAATATTTCTTGTTTTTCATTCTTTAAGGCAGATAGTGAGTTCGGGTTATTATTATAATTATTTCATTATTATTATATCGCTTTTTTTATTTGGGTGTTGATTAAAACTAATTAAAATTCATATTCAATTCTTCATATTTTGATTGAAAGCCAAAATGAATGACAACAAATACAGATTTGGTACGATATACTGCCAACATCGACAGAAGCAAATTAACTGAGATCGTTGTTAAAAACGCTAGATTGCGAAGTTTGTTTAACGGAATATCACCTCCTTAGGGGCCCTTTAATGCCAACATTTAATTTTCATGGGAGCTTAGAATTACAATATGTTATTCTGCTTTCGCAATTAAATACATGGTAGATGATACTCAGATTTTATACAGATACATGTTTGTGTGGACATAATTAGTAGAAGTGGTGATGTGTTTTATGTTATAGTTTTCTTAAAGTTGTATTTTGCAATATTTTTAATTTAAATTGTAGAATATTATATATATTAATATCATAAAAGTTTTTTCATGTTGTGTATTTTATTTTATTTACGGCATATCAACCAAAATCTAAATGTTTTAAACACAATTTTATGGCTTTAAGTAAATATTTTGAATGCAATTACATGTCTGCAACTACAGATAAATTGCATTGTCGGTTATTTCACTATATACATAGAAATTGTTGATAATTCTTCTGTAATAGGTATATTTATATTTTCATGGATTTGTCTTTGTTTGAAGGTTCACGATTTACCCATAGCTGGGACCATAACAGGTGCTACAACCCAGTTCAGGGTGGACATGGAAACAACAGCAATTAGGAGATCCTCGAAACCTCCAGTGTCCCGATCAGAGGCTGCTGGGTTTAGTTTATCGTCATACCCAGGATAAAGCCTGAAAAGAGTTGTACTTTTGATTTAAGGAGAGCCGTTGTTTATTGGTCCTAAGCCGCACAAATAATAATTTTATTACTGCTATTGTTTATTTCAATAATCTTGCAGTTGTTGTCGGATATTCCGATTAAAAATTGTTCGCGCATCTTGCATATAGATTATTCAAGTCCATCCTTATATTATATTTCATTTGGAATAACAGATTTCATGGGTGGCATTGAAAGAAGAAAACGATTTTTACCGCATTCATTGTTTTTCAATTAAATGCATAGCCAAAGATTGATCTAAAATCAATAAAAGGTTTTAACACATCGCTTGCGTACGTACATATGGTCATTTAAATGTAGTAATGGATTTTGATTACATGCATATTGTCAGATCGATTGATCGAGTCAAAAAGAGAGAATGAACAAACAGAATTGATAAATTTAATGACAGCTCCTTAATATTTTATTCAAATATCTATTTCTATCTGCCAAATTTTTTTCTAAATTTTAGCGTTATATCATTTCCATTTGTTTCTTTCTTAGCGATTTATATATTTTTATTACTAAATTTTTTATTTTGCTTATTTCCTTTTACTTCCATATATCTTTTCTCAGATTCAATTTCGTCATTTCGAAATAAGATAATGTCGAAATCCTCTCGTTGTTGAGAGATTTCAAATGTTTTATGCGTCTTTATGGTTATAAACACAGAATGCAAGTTATGTTTACATCATATTACTTCATAAATTGTTTTATTTTCTTTTGACCATTTATTACAGCAACTACCACCATGCTCTTCTGTGGTCTTCGTTACATACATACATATATATATATATATGTAAAATGTGTATGTATATATATATATATATATATATATATATATATATATATATATATATATATATATATTTCATCGGGAGACTGAAATTTCTATGTATCGGAACCTTAACTGTGTTCCATTATCAAGCGATATTCAGTAACTTTTGAAGAAAATGATTTACTTTTTAAAGCGTAGTCGTATTACACTGAACATTTTAAGGATGGAGGAAGAAAAAGATTTCAAAATTTTATGGGTATGTATGTGTTTGTGTGTGCGCAAAAATTTCAGATAAAGAATATCTATAAAAGGACAATATGAATAAAAAACAAAAGTAAAACTTAGCTATCGGGTTTCGTCCTGTGGAGGACTTTATCAAGGCACTCAGAGGACAAACACATCGACTAAGATAAGCTTTCCTTTTCTCTTTATTCATACGTACATACATACATATATCTATCTATCTTTCTATATATATATATATATATATATATATATATATATATATTATATATATATATATATATGTGTGTGTGTGTGTGTGTGTTTGCGTGTGTGTATGTGTGTGTGTATAAATATTTCAGGTAAATTATATCTGTAAATAAAACTTAGCTATCGGGTTTCCTCCTCTGGAGGACTTTATCAAGATAAATGCGTGGATTTTATTTGTGATATTTTTTTATATACACGAGCAAAAATGTTATTGTTGTTTCAAAATAAAAAAATACAAATAAAATCTCATAAATACAATCGTCGCATTTGCTTTGATAATGTCACTCAGAGGACGAAACACGTCGACCAAGATAAGTTTTCCTTTTTTGTATATATACATATGTATGTATATATATATATATATATATATATATATATATATATATATATATATATATATATATATATAATGAGAGATTTTACATATAAGCAAATAGGAATATACTGAACAATTATTGTATTCAGCCAACTTTGACGCAATTGCCAAGCAAGCGCTTAGAGGACAAACTATAAACCGTACCATAAAACAACGAAGGACGGTTAGTAACTCTTAGCAATATCTGAAATTGTCTGCGCATAAAGGCCGCATAAGTTTCGATGAATGAAGAGATACATGCTGGCTAATTTTGTTATCTCTTCTTACAATCACACTGCTACCCAAAATAGTGATAAGGAAAAAATATTATGCGAAAGAAACAGTTTACTTACCGCATGCGTTTTTTCTTTTTTTTTTTTTTTTTGTATTTTTTTATTATGGCATTGTCAAGCAGAAACTAATAAAACGTCTAGACATGTTCTGATTTTTTCGGACCTAAACGTTAATGCTGGAAACGTGTGCGCCCTTCTTTAATATTGCAAGGTTTTTAAAATAGATGAGGCTTTCGTAACTTTCACCTGGTCGACTCTAACGTTGTCGGTAGATGATTAAATAAATGTCGGCTTGGATAGTCATAATAATAAAAGCAAGAAGTAACAGAAAATGAACAAAAGATAGTAACTCGTAAAAAAGCGGTAAAATGAAGAAAATAAAAAAGACACGAGAAAGTGTAAAAGAAAACGAAAAGGACAAAACAAAAAACAGACAAGGCAAAGAATAAAAGAAAAAAGAAAAGAAATTCTAAATGACAATAGAGTCAGGACCTCGTCATCATTGTTGGCAGGAACTAAATTATCATAAAAATCAATAGAATCCAAAAAGGAAATAATAATAATAATAATATTAATACTAGCGATGAAAAATAGAACAAAATAGATATAAATTAAAATTGAAGGGGAATCTTTCAAAAACTGTTGCTAAAAACGAGGCACGTTACAATTACAATGCTTCCGATATATTTTCACAGAAACTCCAACAGATACTGGGAGCAGCACAATAAAGCCATTGGATAGGGCATCTTATTAGTGACAAAACAATTCTTCTATATCCTCATCACCATTGACTCAGCATTGAAGAAGCGCCTAACAATTGGAAGCCTGGCATTTTTGCAGAATCACCCAGATCTTTGCAGACATGCAAAGTACTGAGTGATTCTGCACATTATTGTCACCACTGTTGCAGCCAATTACACGATGCGTAACTGTACGCACATCTGCTGTTTAGTCTCAGACAACATTCTGTGAATAACAATTGACGCTTTATTTCGCATTGAGAAAGTCAGTGACATAACTGCAAGTTGTATTTCATGTCAGGCAACATTTTGCCAGGCTACCAAATCTAACAGCGCAAACAAATGTGTTACTACACCTACTTCATTACGAGCAACATCTAATTTTGATCACGTTTGACAACATAATAAACTAGGATGAATTTCTTTCGGAACGACCCTAGAAATGAAAAGATCAAATATGATTTTGCAGACGTCTTAATATTTTTAAAGGGCTGATTGCTCATTTCTCCGTGTCTGCAGATTAATTATCGTTAGATCCGAACCTGTGTCTCGTTGTAATTTTATTTTCTTATTTAAAATTTCAAGTTCTACGTATTTTCTTATGCTAATATTGTCTTCGTCGTGCATTCTAGTAGCTCTTATCTTACTAGTAAATTTTCTGTTCCTACATTGGGATGCCTTGTGACACATTTTTTCACACGCTAGACATTTTTTATATTTAAAACGACAATCATTATTCCTGTGTAATCCTCCACATCGATAACATGCAGATGGGGGGGGGGCTTATATTTGCTTAGATTTTTGTTATTATTTGCCCTATACGTTGTACTTTTTCCATTATTATAGAATTTTTGTTTTTTTTCCGGGGAGGGTGAAAATTTTTTTTCATTATTATACAATTCTTGTTTTCTTTTCGGGGAAGTTTGAAAAACGTAAACTTTTATTCAACTCACGTATATGTGCTACTCCTGACTCCTCGATATCCTTGGAGTCTTTCTTTATACTCAGGCATTTTTGGCAGTCTTCTGATAATTTTCGTAGTGTTAATCCAGGCTCATTTTGCAGTTTTGAAAGCATTCTTTTGCGCATTTCACTATCCTTAGCTGAGACTAACCCTTGAACAAAAATAATTCTGCCAACTTAAAGTCGTCGCAATGTTTGTTTACGATTGCGGCTAACGTGGAGTAGTCCTCCTTTTCGTCCTTTACGAGGTTAAGACACTTCCACCTTTTGTGAAAAAATGACGTCTTTGCACTGAAAAGCTCCGTAAGGCATGTAACTGCTTCGTCAAACGTTAACTCATTTGTCTTTTTTGGCAAGATGTAATCCACAAATTTTGTGTATTCCTCAGTTCCTAATTTTCTGAGCAACAGACGTAGCTTCTTTGCTTCCGTCCAGTTTTGACAATCTGTAGATGTCTTCATGCTGTAGATGTCTTCATAACCTCTGAAATAGTCCCCGAAATTATTATCCTCTTCTAGAGAGTAATTGAATGTTTCTATCGTATTCCACACTGCGTCTTGGGAAAAAGTCGCCTCTTTTTCGATATTTTGTTGTTTGTTACCCGCTACCTTTAATATTAGTTCCTGGAGTTGCATTTGTCTTTCTTGATTTTGCAAGGACACAAATAAAGACACGTAATTTCACATCCGTATTCGAAACTTTTCACTGAACTCTGAACATTTACATCACAACAGGAGACCATCTGTTTATAAATGCTTCATTCTTTTCTTCATTTCGTTGCAATATCAGTTATTTCCACTGGAAGTGCTGGAGGATATCATATATTTCATTATATGATATCAATTCTGGCTAAAGGGAAAGGATCAGGCGTCACGTCAGAGAAAATAATTATTAAGAAATATTAAATAAATGATTACGGCTTAATGAAAATCAGGAAGTTCTGTTAACGTCAAAAGCAAAAAGTGTAACGTTGATTCATTAAATGAATGTAGTAACTTTAAAATCACGCTACACCACCTGTGACCCGTCGGCTCAACTTTGTTGTGTTTACTGTTTACATTTAGTAGTTTCATGAAGAGTTTGTGAAAGTAGAGATATTTTAAAAATACATTAGTTTGAAAGAATAAAATTCAGTAGAAAAGACAACGTAGTTTCAACAAATAAACATTAATATAACAAGAATACAAGAAATTGACCATAGATTGGAAAGTAGTGTCTTTTTGTTTGGGTTAATAAAATTCTGAAATAAAATATAAATTCCATTTGTGTACGTATGTGAAAAACAATGGAATGTTTTTATATGTGTGTTTGTGTGAAAAAGTCAACCCGTGTGTGCGTGGACGGTGTTGCCGTAGTCTGAAGCGGTGTCTTTGAAGTTTGTCAGCGTTGTCGTTTTTAGCAGGAGGTGGTGAAGTTCACGAACGAGAGTGGCGTGGACCTTGATGACAGCTGTTCGTATCCTGTTTGGGGCCGGATTTCGTGTGTTTTATACACTTTCTCGTAATAAAATCGGCTCCATCCTCCACTTCCTACACGATAATGAATTTACATCTTTCTTTTCCCAACTCATATGACTTGTATATATATTTATTTTCCGCATTCTCTGTATATGACTTCTGGCAAACGCACAAGATACAAAGTGCACAGTGTTTTATATAGGAATAAGATTTTTATTTCATGAAATAGTTAAGTGTATAAGTAGCTACTGTAGACATTATGCGATAATGCCAACAAAGAGTTACTGGGAATGAACGAGAATGACAAGGCGTTAGTGAGGAGAAAGTACAATAAGAGAACATGACTCAGGAAGTAAGAAGATGGTGACTGATATTGCATTTGAATCTTTAAGAAACTGAAAGAGACCTCAACAGGCGAGAAGTGCGAGACAAGAAGCTATTAAAATAGAACTTATGGTTACATCTAGCTATTTCAACATTAAAACACTAGGACCTATGCGCCAATCTAGTAGTTTGCTTAAATTAATGCAGTCGGAGGAAATTTCAGCAGAAAAATGAAAATATTTGTTGAAAAAAATTATGAGAAGCCAAGTCACGGCGCTGAGAAAATGACTGAAGTCGATAATATTACATACCCTACTTTGGATTTTTTCAAGAATCTTCAGATATATAGCAAAAGGACCAGACCAGATATGGCAGCAATATTCAATGCGCGGACGAATGGTGGATTCATAAATATGCAAGATGGATTCTGGTAAGAAACATTCCGAATAGTAGGCTTAGCAATTGATTCAATATAATCACTCCACAAGAAGGCGCAAAGAGTTGCCCGCTTGGAGGTTATCATTCGCCATGCTGCTAGAAGACAAAAAGTTATCTGTAATTATTAAAAGATAGTAGTTTCATTTTGGAATTGAATAGTTAGACAATTCTATTTATAAACAGCCTCACTTCATTTAACAACTCCACCTGAACTTAATACTTACATATTATTTATTGGAAATAGGTGAAATAAGATATTTCTAATATTTTCCATAAGAACTGAAGTTTTTCTATGGCGACAAAAACTGATTATTTCATCCGAAAGTAGAGAAAAAAACGTGCAACTACCTGAGTTTACTTAAGTGGTTGAAGCGCGCAAATTAAAGTACGGTGTGCAAAAAGAACCACTTATAATCTTATGATAATAATCATCACTGAGGATATCAACAACTTGTATCCGTCGATTTTCAATAAGTAACAGTAAATTATGTAATGCAAAATGTGTGACTACAAAATCGTCGAAAGCAATTTGTACTCATGAGATAGATTTTACGAATGAAGCTATATTTCTAAAAAAAAAAAAATGGACACTCATCCCACTTCCCAAATACATATAAGCCAATCTTTAGCAAACTGAAATAAAGTGTTATAGAAATTATGAATTGAAATGTATCAACTGTGTGTTAAACGAACTGGTGTAAATTAGAAGAGTACATGAAGAGTACCAGTCGTACTCTATCCATAAGACGAACTGGTAAACACGGAAGTGATATGGAGCTTGAAAGAGTTCGGGATTATGCTTCAAATTATTTCGATACTTTGTATCGACTGAAAGAAATTATGTGTTATATAAGAATAAGGTGTCGCTGCCATCACTTGAGTTTGAACATAGACCGCCAGTGAGAAAACACTGGAGATCCCATTATTGAATTAAGTGAACCACGTGACCATAGAGGAAACGCATATATGGAAGGTAGCGTGACGTCTAATTGATCACTCTTTCTAGTCTATCTATACAATACGAATCGCCATTCTATTCTATCCTCTATTACTATTCGGATCTTCACTTCTACTCTATCACGATACGGACCATTATTCTCGACTCTATTCACTATACTATTTCTCTATTCAAATCACTATACGGATTACTATTCGAGCAAGTACTATTAGCGCGAGTGTTATTCGACGGCGTCTGACACCAGTATTGTTCAACGGCGTACTATAGTTGTATCTGCGATTACAAAGTCTCTACTACAACGAGTATTACGAAGGAGACAACGAGTATTCGTTGGCAGCACAAAAGTGGTAACGAGTGTTCGTTGACATCACAAAATTATGGATAATATGTCTTATCTAGAACTACTGAATAGGGTTGGGCTATCATACACTCCAAATTGTATGATTTGATCGGCGGGTTCTCTGTAATAATGACGAAGTGGGTCCTACGATGAAGGCAAAACATGCTACGAAAACCAGCCAAAATAGATGAACCTCAACACCTTAGAAAACTTAAACCCTTGGTATTTTTCTGGATCTCCATAATATATGTCTAAATGTTAGGAGAAATCTCACTGGAGATAGTGAAATTAAATGCATAGATGCACCGTGGATATGATAACGGATTAAACAATTGATGGTCGGTGTTTCATCTAATATTTTTGTTTGTTTGTGTGAATTTAATTGCTAATGAAACAGACAAATAATTGAAGTGTCCCTAACGTATTTCCTTTGGTTTATTTAATATTATGTATTTGTGTTTAAATCGTTCATATTCAAGTAGATATCATCTAAGAGAGCTATAATGGGATTTAATCCGTCTTTGCTTTACGGACAATATAAACTAAATAAAATGAATTAATTCAGATTTTCCAAATTACGTGATACAATTATGTTTACAAGCATAGAATCTTCATGATTATTGAAAAAGTAGAAACACCCAGAGTAATTAGAAATAATATATAGTATTTATTAAATACACCTGTCTGTATGTGTCATGTCTGAGTGGGTAAATTAACTACAAGACTGAAAATTTTGAATCTTTAATTTCTGAGATATTTCAAAATACATGTTATGTGCTACTTTATATATTTGTTCAGAAACAATTGATCTCGTGCCAAATTCATAGAACTCTGGTGATTTAAAGAATTCCTGTACTATAAAAGTGATTGCTTAAAAATTACTTCAAATAATGATGTGTTTTGAAAATGACTTGGAATAAATATACAATCGAAGCAATGACATTATTTTCTACGCTTAACTGAATTTTTAAAAAATTTTTATATTAAATAAGCTAACTTAAACATTAAATTAGCTTAATTAATTACTAGGCTACAAGTAAGCGGCATCGAGTGATTAGCGATCTACCTAATCAGGATTAATGTTCAACCAGACTATCTCGCTAAACTTTAGTCGACTCCAAGGAGCCAATGACTGAAGTGAGGTTGTGTTACATAAAATTTCTCGTAAGCCAGATTCACGTATCTCCCAACAAATAAAGCACTAACAAGTCAAACATTACACTGCTACAGATGACCGAATTAAAGTTTTATTCATGTAGTTTTCGTTCGGTTTAAAGCTTAATGAATATTATTAAGATGTACTTCACGCACACACATACACACACACACACACACACACACATATATTATGTATATATATATATATATATATATATGTGTGTGTGTGTGTGTGTGCGCGCACGCGCGTGCGTGTGTGTGTGAGCGTATAGAGAGAGAGAGAGAAAGAGAGAGAGATGCCAGATGTAATGAAAATCATTATATAACTAATTGTGTTTACTAATTCTAAAGTTCACCTTACACGGAAATTTCCCTCATGTCGTCCGACGAGTATATTAACTGTCTGAATGTAAATGGTACATGCATATGAGACAGATAGGCATTTTATGGACATGGTATATTTATTGTTTGCACGTAAAAACAATATAAATTTTTATGCAGATTTATAATATAAAGATTGAAAAGGAAGGCTAATTTATTGGGATCTATAGAGACACAGACTCTATTCTATTTATTAAATATATCCGTTCTATGTGTCCTTCAGCATGACTTGATGTCTAACTAATTATTCATCAGAAATAACCCTCTTGGTCCAGAAAGGCAACTAAAAAGACAGTTTTTAACCTAGAGAGAGAGGGGGGCAGCGAAACTATAAAAAGAGAGTCCAATCAACACGAACGTGCTACACACAAGAGAGGAATATTCATTTTAGCTAAAGAAATAAACTAAACAAAAATAGCCAATGAAGAGAGACCTATACAATATAGACAGTGGATTGCTCAGTCCAGACATATCCGCACGTTCTATAGTAACAAAGGGAAGTTTTATAAAAAGGAAAAATAAGATACGTTAGATGCAACGTAGACAAAAAAATATGTCGTAATATGGAGATGCTAAAAGGAACGGGCGAAAAGGCAAAATGGTTGGTACAAAAATACCTCTTCAGATTAGAACACAGAAGAAACATTGTTATTGCTTTCGTTCTCGATACTATTATTACTACTACTAGCTTTACTATTACTGCTATAGTTTAAAGGACGAAAGCAACTACAGATGAACAAAAGCAATATTTATTATACAAGGTAACCAAAAAAGTTCTGTCCGTTTTTAAAGGAAAAAAAGAAAACGCTTCACAGTATGTGTAACTTATATTCAGTCTTCGAAGTAATCGCCATCGGCATCCAGCACCTTCTGCCAACGTGTCTCCAGCTGTTCAATGCCCTTGCGGTAGAACTCGGGGGTGGGGGGTGACGCAAAGAAGTCCGTGAGGGCTTTGCGCAAGTCTGCTTCATTGGTGAAGGATTTCCCACGAAGATGATTATCCAGGGAGTGGAAGAGGTGGTAATCGGATGGCGCAAGGTCAGGTGAATAAGGTGAATGGCACAAAGTCTCCCACCCAAGTTGCTGTATGGTATCCCTGACCACTTGCGCGACATGCGGCCTGGTGTTGTCATGGAGGAAAAGCACACCTTTGCGATTCACCAGTGCTGGCTCCTTCTGGCGCAATGCCTGTGGCACACGTTTCAATTGCTGCGAGTATAGGTCTCCAGTGATCGTTTGGCCCGTTGGTAGCAGTTCACAATGAACCACTTGACGACCTGTCCACGAGACACAAAACATAATCTTGCGTGGGTGTATAGGCGGTCTTGCGGTGTGAGGGACAGCATCCTGAGGAGACAACCAATGTCTGGAACGCTTGGGAGTTTTGTACAGAACCCACTTTTCATCACTGGTAGGCAATCGATTGAATAAGGATGCGGTACGGTGGCGAGAAAGCAGCGATACGCAGGCTGCCACTCGTTGTCGCTTGTGGACCTCCAACAGCGTTTGCGGAACCTACTGGCTCAGTTTGTACGTCTTACCTAGGCGGTGCAGGTGAATTCTAACTGTTTCATCGGAAACGTTGACCTGTCTTGCAAGTTCACCACACGTTAGACTACTGTCGTCTTCAATGGCTGCCTTCAGGACTCCGTCATTCAAGACCTGTGGATGTCCACTGCGAGGCTCATCATTGATAGACAAATCTCCCGACTTGAATTTAAGAAACCAACGCCTTGCAGTACGTTTATCCACAGCACTATCCGCAAACGACTTGATGTAGCTGCTGATAAGCCCACTTTGAAGTTGTAAAGCAAACAGCCCCGAACGAGATCTCTAGACACTTCCATCCTTCGCACAGTTGTCCAGCTTATAACTGATGGCCGGGCACAGTGCGCGTGTTTTTTATAACGTCTGATGTTCCTACTTCCGGGTGTCCGAATTTGAAAACAATTGCTACACGCATTTCGTATATATTTCAACTTCATTCAATGACTAATCAAAAAACAGACAGAACATTTTTGGGTACCTTGTAATTTTAGTTCTTCTTAACAGGTGAAGAAAGAAAAAATATATGAATTAATGGAAGCAGCTTTTGCACGAGACTTGAGATGTGAATGTGACGGAAGTGCTCAGAATGATTAAAGTTCCGACAACAATTTAAAAGATTCTCCCTACGAGATTTTACGAGATGTCGCAAGAAGACAACCATTATGGATGATGACGAAAAAGATGAGATTTGACAAGAGAATTATTTTGATACTAAAATACATCGAATACAAAGTTCGATAGCTACTCCTGTTATAGGGTTACTGTTACAATAGTAATAATGATGTAGATGTGTGATAGGATTTGTAGTTCAGGTTATAGGGAATTAATATCAGATTAAGAAGGACTGCCGCTGGACTTAAAGAGATCAAGATTATAGTGTCCAGGGAAGAATCGATTCGAGGGTCTGTTCCACAAAGTGACAGTACACGAGGAAAAAATTGGGTGGAAATTTAGTTTCTTTTATATTATGCTTATACGCTCAAATACCCTTGGGAAATTTATGAATCTATCTCCTCCCTCCACTATGGGTTAAATAGTAGGATTTGTTTCAGAAAAAATGTGATTCTCATAAGAATTTTTCAATGCAATATTCATTCGCAAAAAAAAAAAAGAATTATTCTTACGATCGAAAATGTTTCGGATTTAAATAACTAACAAACGATACTTTATGATTCAAAAACGGAAAAAGAGTTTATGAGATATCCTCGACTTCAGCAAGTCGTTTCTTTTCCATACGACAGAACAAATAATTCAGATAAAGTATGATCAGGTGAATATCACCCTAGCATTCCACATATTATTTTAGAGGACAATAACAGCCTTATTGTTTTGAGCCAGAAACTCTTGGATGTTCAAATCCAGGAAGACGAGGTGGATAGGGACATTGTTAATCGGTTACTCTGCATACACTCAGTTAAAAAAAGACCTTTCTGCTTCAAAACTGTCAGGTGAATCAAATTCCGAGTGTAATAAATTCCATATCAACTAATCATGACAATAACATCTTGTTGGATTTTATTTCATTTGTCAGTTTCTCCTAGGTGCATGCTTGATTCATTTCTGGACCGTTACAATAACACATAACTTTCCAAGGAAACTCATCGTTAGATCCATCGAATGCTTATTTTATATTCCAACATTTTTTTTTCATTTGCAATCAAAAGACACTGAAATTCGTTCCATTTTCTAAACGATCGCTGGAAGTCACTCACTTCAGATATCTCATTAATAGTTTGACGACAATCTTCATGGTGTGATGAACCTTGCCAAATTTTTCTACATTTCGCCGTCATCAGGTTGTGTTTGGTCTTCAATCGATATTTAGCCCTGATTGAAACAGGAATATATCTCATACATTTGTGTTTATACAAAGCTTACTCCGTGAAAACTACTTTTATATTCTTAAGGGTTCGTCCAGTCATGAGTCCGTAATTTATTAGGGTCGTAGGATACAACGGTTACTGGAGTTATAGCAGCAGTCTTGGTCATGACAGCCTGACGGATCCCATCCTTATACATTCTGGTTTTGAATTAAGATACTTCCTTCTTCTCGGCTGGATGTCATCGGAGTGTAATAGAGACTAGTCTGCCCTGATATTTAATCTATAGCCGGAGCAATGTGGGTTTGTGTATTTTGCAAGACCATTACTGCCATTAGAACGAAACAAAAATTTAACTCGTCACGTCGAATTTACTTTCCGTGCCGATAACCATTCCATTATCCTTATCCCCTCTTAAGCATAACATTTTTAACACGCTACGTTCTTATCCTTTTTAGTACCCATAGCTCTAATCACTAAACGGGCTTTCAAACACTCGACAAATGTTACGCGTAGAAAACCAGTCAATCTACAAACTCGCAAAGCGGCAACCTGGCTCAAAATAGTGTCGACCTATGATAAGGTGCATTGTACAACTAGGCCACATTCAAATTCAAATTATTTAGTATGTTTTCTTATGCACAGAAACATATATTTTATGCATCTCTAAGACGACATGCTTAGTGTGCTTGAGCGGGAAACAATGGTTAGCGGACAAAGAAAAAAAAGGAAGAAAAGCAAAAACTGAATGAAGAAAGGAAGCAACAAGACAAATAATGTTTTTTTGAATAAGAAAGAAGTCAAAAGAGAAGGAGTGAGAGGAAAATGGAAATAAAAGAGGGAGAGTAAATTGGAGAGAATGAAAATAAGAATGACTAAAAAGAAATAATCTCAACAAAAAAAGGACAAGTGAAATTATAACAAATAATAAAAAGCAGCTAAACGGAAAAGATCCTGATATTTCTTTGCATGTTTGGTTCGTCTTTTTTATTATAGTTTCTTTCCACAAAAAATAAATCACGATTAAATACATGACATGAACAAATGCTTTTAACATCTGAGTCGGCGATGAGCAAGATCTGTCCCAATTAGTTACGTTACTCAAAAACGAAATGAAAGGTCAAAAATTATGCATGATATAATTGATGAACGAAGAAATTATTAAAACATGAATGTACCTACGTAAATGTCATTTTTTGTGTATGTGTGTGTGTTTGTGTGTGCAAATTTTTCCAGGTTTGTTTCATGAAGGCACATTACTCTGACTTTGTGAATATCCGTATATAAATATTCATAGTATATATATATTGCCTGCATAGATGATAAAAATTCTATCCATATGAAGGTATGTAAGTTTATAAGGCTATACTCGTGTGTCACACCCTTGCTGTTATACAAACACACATTATATATGTGTGATAGGATAAATGGCTTAGTGACAAAACCAGGCGCTGTAAGCATGAATGTGAGGCTGGTGTAATAGATAATGCCTCAGAATTGTTAATCAGAGGGCCGAGTTCCAATTTCAATTGGGTTCGTTATATACACTTACACGCAAATATCCTTGGAAAAAGTATGAATCCACCTCTTCTCCCCAGCCATGGGTTAATTAATAAGATTTGCATCACTAAGTCAATATTATATTTAGAAAAATTTATTCTTAAAATCTAAAAATATTTTCTGTCTTTCAATATCGTGCAAAAGGCTAAAATTCGTAAAAACGAATCAATACAATCATATCATTAGAACCCAAATCGGGAGCCCCATTGCCAGGAGTATGTAATTACGGACGCATTTCTATGTAATCTGTACTTTTGTCAGTGGATTTTAAGTGCAACGTGTACATTTAATAAGTATTCGTTTCTATTTCGAGCAGACAGAGTTTTTCCAAATCAGACAGCTTTTAACATGATGATGATGCTCAACGCTTCAGGGCTTTAGTACAAGTTTCAAGACTATTGTGAGCATTCTTTTTCACATCTTAAGAGGTTTGTTTAAGTGTATGTATAAAAGCAATAACTATTAGTTTATTAATTCGACCCCACACATGAAAGGCGAAAGTTTATTGTATGGCACGAGATCTTGAACGTTCCAACCAATAACACGTATTTTTGCCTTGAAGTTTGTCTGCATTTTGTCTGATACAAAAGTAAATATGAACATTTAGTGTGTCGCTGCATTTCGTCATACAGGAAATACTCATTGGTGTTCATTGATTCGTACTGAGTATTTCCGGAGACGAAATAATGAAAGTGAGCACAGTTAGATGGTAGGTAAAACATTTCAGCAAAACTGGCGGAAACGATGTCATCAACAACCAACGTTTTTCTACGTTGGTGGCAAGAATGAATAGTGATGACTGTGAAAAGTTGTGTTTTGCAACTGAATACTGGCCCCATCCAACGCTATTATTTTTTCTCTCTGTATCTCTTTTAGTTTCGAAAAGAAATCTTTTGAAGGTATTACTTTCGCATCGTCCCTCTTTACATATTATATCTTTAAATATCTAATATTCTAAACAGACAACAATACACTATAAATGCATGCGACTGAATAGAGTTAATGCAGATTTTTTCTAATCATTTCAACCACCTCCCAAAGTAAGGCGATAATGTCTCTAAGACGCAGGGGGGTACTAGGAATGAATGAGAATGGGAAAATTTTAGAAGGAACCAGAAACCTAATCATAAACAGGAAACAAAAAATAAACCCCTGTTCAAAAGACGAGGGAGAAGTGTAAACCGGGCGATAGGTTCCATGAAATCCATGACATGGGAATTTTTTTTTCTTTTTGTGTCTTCGTTGAAATAAACGAGGACACATAATGATTATATTTGTAAAAGAGAATTAAACAAAGAATGTATTTATATTAAAAATGTCACTAAACTTTTATATGGTTTTCCCCTAATAATTCTGACGGGCATGGTTCCCTACTTGATCTCTTCCTTGCCTCCTCTTCAGAATTATGTCGTGCTATGTCCTCCTAGCAACTCCGACCTGGCAGTAGCGTCTATAGATAACTCTTTCCGATCTCCAATCTCTCAAGAACACCTTTCTCTTATCAACGCACAGATTGGGACTCATTTCGTGATTTCCTTCGCGATGCACCTTCGATTAATATTTTTAATCATCCTGTTGAGAAATGTGACACTGAGATTTCTTCCTGAGTGAAAGCTGGTATAGAAGCTTTCGTGATTTCAGGGAAATACCAAGTGTAACCACAATTTTCTATTTGGTTTTCTCCTGCCTGTTCATCCGTTATAATCCACAGGAATCACTTCTTCCGGCTAGAGCAGTGCGACGGATCGGATTGTAACAGACGCCTCTTTGTCACCGCTCGTAATGAATGTAAGCGTGTCCTCAAAGAGAATGAATGAGATACCCTATTGTCTCTCGCAATTTTTGATTCTAGAGACTAAAGGCGGCTCTGTAAGTGTGTATTGAAACGAGGCAAATCCCCATCCCCTGCTCTTTTCAATCAAATTGTTGTCATATAATTCAGATAAAACAAAGTGCTTTGTCCCGAAATTCTATTCCAACTCCCATCTCGACTCATCTCGACTCTCTCTGCCTCATTCCCCTTCCCCACTCAGGAAACTGAGTACCTACTGAGGGATATGCACATAATTCCGTCTATGGATCCTGCTATCATTTCTAAACTAGATCCCCACATGTTTCGAGGATTCGAAGGTATCCCTGCAATTGTTCTAAAGAAATGTGCTCTTGGACTGGCTCTTGTTCTCGCCAAACTTTACAATAAATATCACGCTACATCTTGCTTTCCAATTTGTTGGATGTCATTCTCTATAGTTCCTGTCTTTACGAAATCTGAGGAACCGTCTGACCCCTCGAATTTTCGCACTATTTGCCATTTACCTTTATTTGGCGAAATATTATACGCTCTTATTAATGCCGAATTGGTTAACTATCTTACTTCACGCAACCTCCTTTCGGATAAACAATATGTCTTACGTTAGTCTTTATCAACGACCTTACCGGTATCATCAATTCCCAAATAATTATCTATGAAGATGACACAATTATTTATCCCTGTCTTAGTAGCAAGTCTGAAAGATCCGACAAATTAAAACAGGCAACTGCTCTTAAAAGTGGTTAACTAGGGAAAAGAGTGTTTTTTAAAATTTTATGCCTCAAAAAAATACTGCTTTTATTTAATCACCATAGATGATTTTGTGACTACCATCAGTATGGCTGATACTAAACTACGGCAGAGCAACACTTTGCGCCTTCTTGGATTCACGTTTTCCACTGACATGAATTGGAGCCTAATTCTAATAATGTTGGTTCACTATGTCGTTCGAAATAATGCTTCTCGTCAGAATCAATTTTGCCCATTTATAAGTCTACCATTCGACTGTGCATTGGATAATGCTGCCATATCTGTTACGGTGCTCCTATTATATATCTCTACATTCTTGGCAAAATTCAAAGAAGAGTGTAAGGTAATCGATCCTGTCACGGTATCTAAACTTTAGTCACTTTTCCCCCTGACCAAAGAAACTTCCCTCTGTCTTTCAGGGCAATTGTTCTGATGAGCTGTTCCCCTTAGAGTCTCGGTCGCATGAATCTAGGCCTTCTACTAGATTGACAACTAGTTCTACCCGTTTTAATGTTGAACTAGTTAGATTCAACCGTTACTTCTACTCTAATAGTTTCTCTTCTCATATTTCTCACTTGTGGAGATCCCTCCTTCATTGTCACCTAAAATCTTCAAAAATTTACATTCAACGTCAATCGCCGTCTTCTGCCTCCCTGAATCCTCTTCCCATATTTTTTTTTCTCACTAAAGTTTTCTCATTTTCTTTCAGTCTCTATAACCACCTGAATCCTAGTGGCATTAGTGTCTTTCCTGAATGTTGGGTAAAAATGGCTTCGTCTGAATTAATTCTATAAAGAGTAAATTAAACGCTCCTTAACTCGACACTATAGATTGGCACTGCAAAAACATAAATGAAAGGTTTTACCGTTAACAACACCACATCGCTTGAACAATCACAACAATAGAAACAGCAAAAATAGATAGATCTAACTGGAAGAAAAATTAAAGTAACACTATCAAAACAACTACCAAAAACACTACCAACTCTACCAAAAACAAATAATTGACAGGACACTCCAATCAGTTTTATAAATATAACATTCAATGAAGTTGAGAAGTCTAATTTAATAAAAACGATTTTATAAATGTCACTCGGCAATTATACTAACTGTTCGGCCAATAAATGATGAATTGAACTGTTAATGTCGCCATTACCATTAGCATTATCGAAATGATGCAGGCGATGGTTTTTATTTTAGCATTAAAACCCAACTTGCTATTTACTGTCATATAAATTATCCTGTAGTTAGTTGATATTAAAGAGATAGAAATAATAAGGTTTTTAAAATTAAAAGTTGATGTTTCGAATGCTGATTTCATCATATCTCTGATAAATCAATAAACAGAAGATATCCTGCAAAAATAATAAAAGAATGAAAAGTAATCAGCGCATATTTCTGATTTAATTATTTAGTGTAACGTTTTTCATTTTGCACTGAAAAAAATTTTATTCGCTATTTGAATTATTTTCATTTTTTTATCTTATCATTTAAATCAAACTCAGTCATTGGATTCAAAGTATTTAATTATCTCATGTGAATAGGCTATTGCAACAGTTACACCAATATAGAAAGTTGATATTTAACTCAAACCAAAGATATAATCAAGGTCCCTCTGGCTACCGATAATCAGCTTTATCGATAGGTTCCGTCTTTCAGACGGCGCTTCATTTTCTTTAAAAGGGAAATTCGAATGGATTCCCTGGTATCTTTGTTGAGTACCAGTGCGCTGCGGGCAATTTCTGAAGATACGTTCGCAAGAAACATCTTGAACTAATTATCCAAACCTGGAGTGGCTTAATTAAAAAAGAAAACGTCCATAACTATGACAAAATTCTTATTACAAGGAAGATTATTATGTCACAATTCAATTAATCCACATTATAGTTAATAAGAAACTAACTGCTGTAATGAAAAATGTAACACTTAGAAAAACTTTCTCTTTTTCTTTCTACCTGAATTTCCTGGATGAGAAGTTAAGATTATTTACACTATTTATAATCGGACTATTTCCTGATCTTTGTTGTTGTTATCCCACCGTTTCGGCCGTTGTGCCCACCGGCCTTCACCAAGTGTATATTGATCCGGGTAACCTACAAGGAATTCCGAACTAAAATCTACGTGGATAGACTGGTCTTGTTCCGCTGCACATGTCTAGGTATATCTCGTCTAGTTCTTAATTTTAGTACGGCTCAGTTATTGCTCGCTCTGTTTTCACTGAATCCATGTACACAGTGACCGGCCTAGGGATTAAACTCACAATGTCTCATAGACTACAAGGCAGTATAAAACGAGGACAGTCAACCACAACAACAAAAACCAGGACAATAGTCCGAATGTAAATAGTGTAAATACAGTGTTTTCGTCTCCAATAAATTTCCAAAGAATCCTTTCATTTTGAATATTAGTTGATTGATATTAATAATCAAGTGTTCAATTATTCTTCTTTCAGCTTTAACATTTGTATTTTGTCTAAATATTACCAAAAGACTATTACAACTAACAGAGCTTCTTTGTATTACCAACATTGATAAAGGGTAGGAAAATATTGCATGTGTTCAGATATATTCGTTAATGGACACGTAATTCTGGATACATAAGACATTGTAACAGGATATGGAGTGATAAACTTTGTTTGAACAGTTGATAACACAATACGTCTTTGCTCTCCACCACACGTGAAATGACATAGCAATTTTGACGTTTTCTTTCTAAAAATATTCCGTGCATTCTTGGTAGTTTTCCTGTGTTTCTTTGTCGAAGCAACTGGGTACCTAAAGTTGATTTGAATTTTTCGCCTTTGACACACAAAAATAACACGAATATGGTTTCAGGGAAATGAATCTTTTAGGTCTTAAGGAATACAATTCTTCATCGGACTCTTTAGAGTGACGCTTTAAAATCACAAACAGCTTTATGAAATAACAAAAACACATTTTCAAAAGCAGCAAGAACTAACATCTAACTAGAAAGAAAAATAATGATATAATCAAGATGTTGACTTTCCAAAGGACCTTAAGCAAAACGCTTGGAAAAAAAAACTCCAACCAACATTAGAAAGAGCAATAACAGTGGACTTGAGAAGCATCATCCCTTGAAAAATTATTTACGTAAAAGATTATATACCGTATATTTTAGGAATATAGGTGTATAAGATGCAGCCGGTGTATAAGATGCAGCCTTATTTTGAATACAACGTTTTAGAAGTAATGCTACACACGTATTTAAATTATTTTTAATGAACAGAAATTCCATATGATGATTTAAGTATTATTTATTCTTCTCGACACAAAAGAGTTCGAAACATCAAAATAGGAAAATTCCATAATTCCCTAAAAATTGGTTTAGTTACTTTCAATACCTACAAAATCTTCATTGCTTTCACTATCACCTGGAATAAAATTAGAAATTTTCATCAATGGATCTAATATTATGATCAAAGAAAACTTTATACCCGGTCCCATCCATTGCGTTATTGAGACCACGTTAAAGAAGCGTGGTACCAGTAAGCCAATAGTTTATTAAATCACAATATAACTTATTTTTCCCACAAATTCTTCTTCCTTACCAGGCATACCCGAGAAAGTATCTGCTGTATCTAGTTGCTCCATTTCTGCTGTATCTAGTTGCTCCATTTCTCTATATCTAGTTGTATCTAGTTGCTCCATTTCTCCCCCACTAAACTCTTAAAAGGTTTCTTAATAGAAAAATCGGAATGTCGCAGTTGTTTTGCATATATTTACACATGGCGTGTGAATCCCATATAATTCGGCGTATAAGACGCAACCAGATCTTATGCACCTAAAATATATGGTAAATATCAACCCTAACCGTTCGGTCAATGAATGCTGAATATTTTCTTGTGAGTAAACGATTATCATCACCCTTACCATTTCCAAAACAAATTTTAAAAAACACCCTCTCACCAGTTTTCATCTTTTCCAACTTGAACTATTAATTTAAAAGTTGTTTTCACAAAATTAAACGTTAATAAATAAAAAACGTAATGATAATCGAGAGAGATTTTTAACTCAACTATTATCAATCGATATTAGTTTCTATTTTGCACAAAGTGTGTAAAGTGTATGTATTCTTCCTTTCTTTTTACATCATAAAATGGCGGCAACTTTTTTTTTTCCTTTTCAAGAAAAAGGAATCGCTAATGAGAAATGCTTTAACGCGTTACCAACTTCAAGCCCAGGTAAGGCAGTTAAATTTTCAACTGATTGCCTTTGTCTTTTGAAAATGGCGTCTTTTGTACACCTTAGACGTTTTGTTTCTTATTTAACATTATTTATTCGTTAGCGATATTTCTTTTCCTTCCTAAGGGATTATTTATGCAAACATTTTGGGATAATTAAAAAATATACGAGTTTGATTGAGGCTTAGATAAATAAATTATCAATAGAAAAGTCTTCGCCTACACAAAAAGGATAATATAATGTGAGGTGACATGAAGGTGATAGCAATGCCAATCAGCATCCGTGAACAGAGTCTCAACGACCAGAGAAAACGACTGGATGAACAGGGGAAGAATCGAAACCACCCAGAAGATATCTGTACAGAAAATGCGGGTAAACTTAGAAGAATATTTAATTATTGCGGTGTCATTTTGACACTCCAACCTCCGCAAAAACCACTTGATATTGCCGACTTAAGAATAATATTTATAATAAGAATATTAATTAATTGCTCTGATGCTGTACCAGGCATGTCTCTCATGACTTATAATTTTGATTTATTACAAGTCATAATATTCACATGTTTTGTCTTTAGTAAATTCAGATGGGCTTCAGCAGATTTGCTTGTCAGCTGCATAACGATAATCAGTTGGGCATGTTTTCTATGGGATGACGCGCTGTGCTTATCTACTCAAGAGTGTGAGCAGTGGGGTATTATCTTGTATCAAGGGTATAAAATTTAACTTTAAAAGATGTGTCACACAAGGCAACTTGAGAATCACGGCTAGATGAATGGGAACACTCACAATTGGTGACGTCTGACGAGATGGATTACATGACTTCAGGTTATTTATAACTGGGATCACCCGGCAAGATTATGTGCAAAACTTCTAAAAATCGCCCGCGTTTAGCATTGATGTATATGGCTTGTCAGACAGGGTGCCATGATGGGATTTCCATAATTGTAACCCAGATACAAATGTATGTATCTAGTTTTATAGAATTTTTTATTTTATTTTCCGAACACGGTCAGAACATTGTGGCTCTGTTCATAGTTGATGCTACCGATTGTTATTTATAACTCTAGATGCATACATACAAATTCCATATATTCAGCTAAAAATAAAAATCCTCCTTGATCATGGCTAAAAGAACAGACGAAAGCGCGAAGTAACAAATAAAAATAACAAATAATCGTAATTCCTTGCCAGTCGACTTCAATGAAATTTACATATATATATATATATATATATATATATATATATATATATATATATATGTGTGTGTGTGTGTGTGTGTGTGTGTGTGTGTGTGTGTGTGTGTGTGTGTGTGTGTGTTAAAGCAAAAATCCAAAATTGCCTCATGTGGTTATAGTCTATTTCAGATCGGCAAAATTTAATGCCGATCGTGATCTTCTATCGTCACCAACACAAGACCCTTAGCAAAAACAAGGCGTCCCTTTGAGTAGGACTGTTATATAAAATAAATTCAAAACGTCAATTCCAGAGAAAGATTCAAGGCCTGATGAGGGTCTGAAATAGACTACACCCACATGAGGTAATTTTGGATTTTTTCTGTAAAAATTATATATGCTCAGTTATAATAAATACACTGAGCTGTCTGTGGATCAGTTTTAATATTTGATATTACTAGGATCCACCTGGATTATATACCAACTGATTATTACCTGTAATATATATATATATATATATATATATATATATATATATATATATATATATATATATATATATATATATATATATGTCAATTTTGTAGTGCGTAATCAATTTATGTAACGTAAATCATTCAAACGAAAAACAAATACTGAAGCTAATTATACGGCGAGAATCATTCTCACAAACAATATTTACTAATAAAATACAATCAACTTCGAAGATGATTGTATTTTATTAGTAAATATTGTTTGTGATATTGATTCTCGTCGTATAATTAGCTTCAGTATTTGTTTTTCGTTTGAATGATTTACGTTATATATATATATATATTTGATAAGATTGTGTTTGTTGGCATGTATCTCTAAACACAATTGTGAGCCGAGTTCGAATTCCAGTAGGATCCATTACATTTACTTCTTCTTCCTCCAGCTATGGGTAAATAGCAGAACAGACTGGGTTCCATAACCTTGGGTGGCAACCGGTCTAGGAGAAAGTAACTCTGAATTCAAAACTGTATGTAGCCCTGGCGTAGGACATACCACCTAAAGAAAGAATCGTTCGCATTGGCTCGATGATCCAGATTACGGTCGACAAATGATGATGATGAAACCCACTTGAGGTTATGTGGAACAGGCTACAGACCCAAAGAAATTCTCTGTAGTCAATAAAAAAAAAACACCGCTCAATTGTGGAGATGTCTGTAACGTGCCTGGATATGAATGATTCAAGTGATTTTTGTCCACCAGGCCACCTCGAGTAGCCGCTGCCATCCATGTGAAGGTAGAAGCATCGCTTTACTATTTTCGTGACAAAAATTAAGCAAATTATAAAGAAATTATCAAACATCGAAAGCACACATAAGCATAAGTAAATGTAATAATAATAATAATCAACACGAAATAATTAAGTATCTAATAACAAAAAATGATTCAAATTGTTAAAAAACGAAACTATAATCCCATTCGCATCCACAATTATTCCTACTAATTAGCCTCTAGCATAATTTGAAACAACCCTTTCCACCTTCACAATAACCGTTAGGATAATACAATATGCCTTGCTACCTATAATGCACCATTGGCCAGCGTACTTAAAAGCCTGCATTTCCACGTTCAACCATGAAAGTGAGGGTCAATACTCAGTGCCCACACTTTAAATATAAATTCAGTGGGCTGATTATAGCAATTTTGACTTGTTTAATAACGCCTCTTTCTTTTTTTTCAGAAAATACCGTGTTAGTATCATGCTACTGTCATCTATGAACAATAGCTGACTTATATCTTGCAATGAAAGTTAGTGGAAGTAAGGAAATTAGTGAATTTCAACAAGGAAAAATATTAGAATGGCATCAGTGTGGCAAGTCAAATAGAGAAATTGCTAGGTTTTTCCAGGTTAATCATCAAACGTTTAATAATATTTTTAAGAAATTTAATGAAGAAGGACATTATCGAACGAGATGGGCACTGAATAGGGAAGCCATCAGAAACGGTCATCAGAGCGTCAAAGATGTCGCCAACAGTGTGGAAATGTCCTCATATGCGGTGAGAAAGACTCTAAAAGAGCCCGGCTATCAAGGAGGAGTTGCAAGAAAGAAGCCCTTGATTTCAGAGGTTAACAGGAACAAGCGTATAGACTGGACGAGAGAATTCGAGAACAAAGATTATGAAATTCGGCAATCTGTAATTTGGTCCGATGAAAGTAAATTCTGCCAATATTCTAATTCGATATTGTTTTATGTTTGGAGAAATCAGAATAAGACTTGGAACACTGAATGTCTGCAGGCGACCGTAAAACATGGGGGCATTGGAGTAATGGTGTGGGGCGCTGTCTGGTTTGGAGGGAAATGGTCAAAAATACTGTCAAATATTAGGAAATGTTCTACTCCCACTATTTGAAACCAATCAGATTGAAAAGAATGTCTACCTTTTCATCCGATCAAAGTATCAAAGGCCTGGAAGGAATCGCAAGGAGTCACGGCCATGGGTAGCCCAAAATCCTGACATGAATCCAATAGAGCATATTTTGGAGTACCTTGACCGAAGACTTCGAGAGTGTGCAACCAAAATCACCTCAGTGGCAACACTTAAACAAACATTACTAAAGGAGTGGCACTATATGGCCCAGATGGCTGTTTATAAGTTGATCAAATTCATGAAAAATCAAATACAAGCACTGAAACTATCAAATGGAGGACCTACTCCATACTAGTTCCAAATAGTGTTTGTTTATGTTGAATAGGGATTACGTAATTAAAATTTGAAATTGGATGTAGTTTATTTCTCCTGGCTAAAAACATTTCTTGGGCAATTGTATATATATATTTGTATGTGTGTGTGTGTGTGTGTGTGTGCGTGTGTACGCGCATGTGTGTGTGTGGGGGGGGTACGTGTGTGTGCAAAAGATCAAGCATAAAAAGTATACCTGTGAAGACAAAAGAACAACTTTTCTATACCAAAATGTTTCGTCCCTTGAGGAATTTTAACAAGCCAAATGTGGAGATTGTATTTCATAAATTGCTTTTTATACACAGAAATAACCCGGAGTAAAATATCCTTTTCAAATTATAAATTTGAGAATGTTCTAAAATCTTTTAAAGCTATTTGTGTAAGGAAAGGCAAGCTATGGCGGGCGCTAAGTGATGTAATTTATTGCCTGATAAATATTCCTGCCACAACACGTATGACCATAAAAATTAAAAGAAAATTTAACTCATGACCTTTAAATATTTAAAATAAATTAATAAATCTATATATATATATATATATATATATATATATATATATATATATATATATATATATATATATATAAACACACATTCAGGATATGAGGTGTGAAAAATACACATGAAGGTTACATGAAAACTTGACCGTAATTTGTAATTATGGAAGGTGAGGAGTCTGTGCACAACTATATATATATATATATATATTATGTTAGGTAATGAAATGTTTGTAATCCGTAGGGATAATCTAAATGATGATGTAACCCAGAGAGCTCAATGTAAAAACAGAAAGAATATTAGTTTAATTAAAAAACAGACAACCTTGAGGGTTCATTGATTATACTTTCTTTTCCCAAGAAAGGAATTTTTCCTGATTCCTCAGATCATTTTTCCAAACACGAAAAGAATGGTGTAAAAATTCACATATTAGTACTTTTATACAAGTCTTTGAGAAGTAGTTTTAAGTTGATATAAAGAGAGGGGCGGGGGAAGAAAACGACATATATGATCGAAATCAGAGAAGGAATGGGGAGATGTTTAAATCTATCTTTAAGATACTCTAACTAACGCCTTTTTTACACTGTGCCATGCTTTCTTGAGGACACATGGCACAGTGGATAAAGTCGTTAGTTAGATCCAGTGACAGGACCCAAAGAGTGTGAGTTCAATACCTGGTTAAGGCGCTGTAGAACTTGGAAAGGGGAATAACAGGAGATAACTGATAACCGACATCCTTTAGACATGGCACGTAGAACTAGAACAGTCTACCCCAGCCAGTGAAAAAAGGGTTAATTTCGACATTCCAACCACCTGAAGGAGGCGAGTGTACAAAGGCCGAAACGTTATGATAAATATGGCAACAAAGTTGAGGATAATAATCCGAGAAATGTAAATAGTGTACATAATACCTCATATCAGAAATATAGACAGATACCAAACGGTAGTGTGGTAATAATGAAAAAGGTAATATTATATCAGTTATAACCCATTTAACCATATATCCCTGTACACACACACACACACACACACACACACATATATATATATATATATATATATATATATATATATATATATATATACATACACAAATACATATATACGTACACACACATATATACACACATACATACATATGCATCCACACATATACATACATATATATCCATACACATACATATACATATACACATACATACACATATACATTTGTACCTACAAATACAAATACATGCATGTAAATACACATATATAAACGCATACATATACATACACACATGTGTATGCTTATAAATACCAGATTACCACTTACAAATGTCAACACATTTAATTACATGAACACATATCAACACAAATATACACATACACAAATATCTTTAAACATATACAGTATAACATAAACAATTAATCCTACATATGGGCACCAGGTATTATTTCATGTCTTGATAATTTAAAATTTCGGAGTTTCCATGGACAGGTCTCCCAAAGATTAGATGTAATTTGTTATTTTGAGTCGATTTTTGTGCCTGAATTTGAAGATAATTTCACTTCGGTGATTTAGTAATTCTTCTTCAATATTTGATTATTAAGATTTTCTCCTTAATGAAGAGGTCACAGCTGTCTCTAAAGTTTCTTGCAATTTGAGCCCTGGAGATAATTCTCCATTTCAACTGCGGAGTTAGCCGCTCTCTACGAGATCCCAATAATATTTAGACAGTGTTGGTTGATGTTTAAGGGATTCTTTACTGAATGAAAGGCAATGGTTATGAAGGCGCTGCTTCCAATTTCCAGCAGATATTCTAATATAAACCTTTTTCTGGTTCACATTTCCCTTTGTGAAATCGTGGCTTCATACACCATTGTTTCTGTCATACATAATCCTCCCAATGGGCATTCAGTTTGTACCCTACAATTACAGGTAGAAGTATGTTTTTTGTAATTGATTAATATTAAATTCTCTAATAAGATTATTATTGTGGCAATTTATAATGGTCTCCACAAAATGATCTTGAAAATGTTTTACTCATGTGTGAACGTGAGTAAATCATTTTCTAGTTCATTTTATTATTCAGTGTATTGTTTTTACTAAAATATTTATCTATTAACTTTAAGAAAAATTTTCCTATATTGATGTTAGATAATTTGCAGAATGGAGGGTTGAACAATATACCCTTCCTTTTTCTATTCTTCGATTGATTGGATGTATTGTCAGTAGGTTTTTCTTGATAAGTTAATGTCTGTTGGAAGTTAAAGTCTACTCTTTATGAAAGCTTATATCTAAATTTGCTTTCATTAAATATTTTTCAGCTAGAAAACAGAGTGTCGATTCTGGCGCTGACTGTGTTGGAAATCTGGTTTATAACTGCTTTGGTGTGGTTCGAGTTGATGTTGATGTATATGGGGGTTTGGTTTTCTTTTTGGGAGGGTTTGGAGGGTTCAAACGTAACATCCAGGAAATTAACGATTTTGAGTTGGCTGATATATCAATTTCAAATCCCAGACATCGGAAGGCCTTAATGATGTTTTCTGTACCTTTGAGGTTAGAGGACCATTGCTATTAGGTATAACAATGAGTCCATCATCTCTGTACAACCCTACATTTTTGGGATCTAAGAATCTACTTAGAATATCTAAAATATATATACATACTAAATTTATTTGGGTTGAATCATACGCTGCCATAGGAACATAATAGGTTCTCAGAAATTGCAGGGGGGGGGTAGAAATCGATTATATCAAATTGAGTAAATGAAGCTTTTGCCTTAGAGTTTATATTCTGGAATCATTGAATGGTATCCGAGGAATGTTTCTAAAGGCTTACGAGGTATTTTTCTAGTATAGATGTAATTATTTTTTTAAGGATATTCTTGGAAATCAAACCTAACTCAGATTTGGAGGGATTTATCAATCGGGACTGCAGATTATTTTGAAAATTGGGTTTATGGTCCTTAAGAATTAGGTGGGCAGCATGCGATTTGTACACACCCTATCAGCGATATCATATTTATAGGTGAATTTAGCAGTTTCTCTGTTTATAGAGGATAAGGAATTTCAGTTCTTGTCTTTTTTATAAGAGTTAGAGATTTTATTTAGAATGAGATGGTGGTATTCAGAAGGATCAATTTTCTAAATGTTTTGGATTTATCAACTTTAATCCATAATTTTATAGTCTTTTTGATATTCTTAATGTCTTTTTTGAATTGGGATTGGAATTGGCTGGATATCTTCCTAAATGAGATCTTTTTAATTAAATTATGCATGTCGAGCTCGAAAGGATCTAACAACTTATTACTAGGTGGAACGTTTTGAGATTTCAAGTTAAATGTTTCATTTTTCTCCTTAAGTTTGCTGAGAGGTTTAAAGTGGAAGTAGATTTTCCATCTCATCCTTTTTATGAGATCAATAACTTTTTCAGTTAAGGAAATGTTGAACGACTGTAAAGAATGATTTATGGATGTTTTTGTGTGAGTAATCAGGAGTAAATTTTTCCATTCCTTTTGTTGAAAATGTGGAGTCTTAAAGCAATTCGGCAGGAAGTAATGAGTGCTCAACTTATTGGTATAAGGAGCCAATAAATAGTTAGTTAATGAAATGTTTGGTAATCTGAATGGATAATCCCAAGGAGGATGTAATCCAGAGAGCTCAATGTAAAAACAGAGCGAATATCATCAATTTAAAAATATCTCTCATAAGCTTCTATAAAAATAATAATATGCAAATTTGCAAACCATTTACTTTTATGCTTGAAAATGTGATCTGAGGAACCAGGAAATAATCCCATTCCTGCTGAAATAAAATACAATCAATGGACCCTTAAGGTTCTCCGCTTTTAATTAACCTATATATATATATATATATATATATATATATATATATATATATATATATATATATATATACACACAGGAGATCAATTGAATCCGCTACCTTGATTTCAACCTTACGGTATTCTCAGGCGATTTTTATCAATTGACCTCCCAACGCTTTATTTTTAAATAACTAATGAACGCTATATAGTTTTTAAAAAACACAAACACAAGACGTTGGGTGTAATAGAAAAGGAGGAAGAGAATGTGAAGAAGGACGGAAGTTAAGAAAAAGGAGTGGGAGAAGAAAAGAAATATGTCGGTGGTCGGGGGGTAATTGAAATGTATATTTTTCATCCAGCCTCACATGTGCTTAATAGGAATTTTTTTTAATATGTAAGCAAAGACGCAAGATTTTGGATTTCTGGTTCAAAATGGTCTTTGGATCCGGAAATGTCATTTTTGGTAATTTATCCTGTTGGCAGAGGTTGCAAATATTTTTGTGGTTGATAAAAGCTCTACAGGTTATTTTTACTTTAATTTAATTTTTCTCACGTGTACTCCGCACTTTATAATACTACTGTTTCCTGGTCTGATTCAACCCTGACCATTAACCTTTTATATCTATCTATCTATATCTATATCTATATATATATCTATATATATATATATATATATATATATATATATATATATATATATATAATGAGTTTGTTGGGAAAGGTAGTTGCTTCTCCAAGGTTTTTAATCCAGATTTATTCATCTCCTAGTCCTAGACTGGTAGGCAATACAGGTTAGAAATCCCAGTTTACCTCACTATTTAATCAATAGTTTGATATAAAAATAGTGTATTCGTGCTTTTCCTACGGAAAGCAGAGAAGTGGCCCCAACAGACAATGCCGGGGCTTGAAATTGGTTCTCTGGTAACCGTTAGTTATCCGAGCCGCAGTTTTTTTTATTAATCTACTGGTCAGTAGAAAAAATAAAATGTTTAAAATAACTAGCGCGTCTACTTAAATACGCTATCCATTAAAAATAACGCTTGAAGTAATAAAACTAGCCAGCAGTCCAATTACATCCTATTCGTAAGAACCCGCCAGTTGTCCAAACCTTGACTCGTAATTTATGCTGCCGTTATAAACATTTATTTTATTTTCCCCATCTTTCACCAGACAGTTTTAGAATTATTCATTATCTGCTTTATAAAATGTTTTCCAACTTGCTGTCATAACAAAAACACCCAGAGAGAAAAAATGTTGTCTATAAATAAGTTATATTATACCATACTGAAAAGAGTTGAGCTGATTTCCTTGGAGACTAAAAGAGTCAAAGAAAAAGTCGAAGAGAAAATCACTTGAGCGATTTACAGGCGCGATTTCCATTCAGTCTATCTACTTCAGTCAAATTCATTGCACCTGTTACTCTGGTTGTTCTTTGCAAGTCAGAAATACGATTAATGTTAATTGTTCGTCGGGATAAATAGGTAGCTCTTGCCTGTGAGAATTAAGGTTGGGTTTCTGTTCAAGTAGAAGCATGCAATTTTACCTTAATTGGTGTATATCTTGATGTTACGTGTCATCCTGCTTGCTGTCTATCTCACTGCATTTCACGTCTCTTCAGGACGTCAGTTATCATTATTCTCCACAGATTACTGTTGTGATTGTTTTCAGAAATATTTTATCCTTTGTCACCCCTCTTTCTCACTCTCTCTTTCTCATCTCTCTCTACATATATATATATATATATATATATATATATATATATATATATATATATATATATATATATATATACATACATATATATATACATATATATATACATATATATATATACATACATACATAGATATAATACATGGTGGAGTAATGGATAACAGCTTGGATTGAGGAATCGGAGAGCCGAATTCGAATTCCAGTCGAATCCATTACATTCACTTACGTGCTAATACCATTGGGAAAGGTGTGAATCCTCCTCTTCTTCTCCCTCCAACTATGGGTAAATAGCAGGACAGAGTGGGTTCTATAGCCTTGGGTGGCAACTGGTCTAGGAGAAGGACAACTCTGAATTCAAAACCTGCGGAGGGTCGTTTGGTGACCTTGTGGCATTCGTTGCACCAGGTCACTATTCGTCCCTCCAAAAAGTGTGGATGGCCCTGCACAAAGCCTTCGCCACTATAGTCAAATCTCATGTGTTGGTGTCGGGCTTTCTGTTTCTAGGAACTGATCTGCCTGACCCTCATACGTCGAATTCGACGGGAGAGTAGATCATATATATATATATATATATATATATATATATATATATATATATATATATATATATATTAATAATAATAATAAAGAAGAAGTTAATGTTCAAAATTGAATTAGACCAAGAAATAGTAGTATTAAAAAGTGCTCAATACACATATAAAATAATAAAAAAAATTAACATGTACAAATTTTAGGTAGAGAAAATTTGGAAATCAACCGATTCCGCCACTTTGGTTTCAACCTTTCGGTATCTGCAGCCGATTTCGGTCAATAGATTTCCTAAAGCTTTATTTTATTTAAATAAAAAATTATGAACGCTATATTTAAAAAAAAAATAAATGAAATAGTGCACGACGAGCGGTGTGGTAGAAGTTGAGGAGGAGGAAGAGTAAGAGAAGAGGAAAATCAAGTGTACTGAAAATGTATCGGTGGGGGGAGGGTTAAATGAAATATACATACGTTGTTTTATCCCATTTCAAATGAACTCAAAAAGAACTTTTATAGTATGTATTTAACGGGTCATAATTTCCGAACTCTGTCTCAAAGGTACGTACGTACACACACACACACACACACACACACACACACACACACACACACACACACACACACACACACACACACACACTCACATAATATATATATATATATATATATATAAAAGTGGACATGGAAGTCAGCACTTAGAGGCGACAGTCTGTTTCATGCTATTGCAATCGTCACTATTGACGATTGCACTAGCAAGAAACAGACTGTCGCCTCTAAGTGCTGACTTCCATGTCCACTTTTATATTTGCACACGCTCTATCTCTGATATTGAGCACTTTATCCCATAAATATAGCACACTTTAAGACTATATTTCTTCATATATATATATATATATATATATATATATATATATATATATATATATATATATATATATATATATAGTAATTTTCCTCGATCAATTTGCTAAAATATGTTAATTTCTCGCTGTTCCTCCGTTTTCTTTTGCTTGGCATGCGCCCTGTGAAGTTTAAAATGTCCAAGTTTACTATTCTCATCATGTGCCCTAAATGTCGCTTTCACAGTATCTAACACATTATCTAAAACCTTTAAAACATGGCTCCCTTAAATATTTCCCAAAACCCAGTCTATTTAGAAATGTTTCTTTATACATTTTTTTATCTCGTTTAAAAGTGACCGATGATAGCGTTAACTAATATTTAAAAGGATTTCAGTGTAAATTATTTAAAGTATTTTTTTTTATCTGATATCAATAAACAAAAACAAAACTACAATAGCAAGTATCAAAGCCGTTCGATTAACAGTAAAATCATGTTCGTCTAGACCCAAACTTTGTCTGATGACAATGAAATAAGAGATGCAAGGCGAGTGTTGATTTCTTTTTCAAATGAAAATAAGATATAAATATTCCGAAAGGGAATAAAAGAATTATAATATATTCTAAATAATACTATTCGACCGCACTGTTAAACAGAATGCCAACATAGATTCTTTACTATAGTGAACTTCATATTTAGATTTTAAAATTAAGTTCTGATAAGCTAGTATGTTTATCTTCATTTTCTATCAGTACTTTTATTGTTTTGTTTATGGCTGATATAAACTTCCTAGTTATACAAATAAACCCATCTTCTGCTTTGATTTTGGTAATAGCGTTGGTATTTGGATTACAGTCTAGGATTAAATTGAATTAAGCGATATTATATATTTCTCTAGGCATATTCTTATAAATCTAAATTTTTGTTTCAATATATGTGCGTTAGTCTAAATATCGTTAATTATTAATATAAAATAACAATCTCATTTATAAGGTTTCTTAAGTTTGACTGATTTATGCGTTTATTTAAGAAGAAATATTAGCATTAAAATCGAATGAGACATTTTGCACATCAAAAGCGAATTTAAAATTGCAATTGACGCGCCATTTAATATTTGCGTTATAATCTTTTCCTCCCTTCCAAATAAATTAAAATAATAAGTTAGTTAAAAAAAAGGTTAATGTCAATATTCGTTTCAACTTGCATTGACCGTGACACTACAATTTTCTTACGCATAAAAGCTACATTATAATTAGTAAACTGCTTAACACGGTCTTTTTATTAAATTTTTCAAAATGGAAAAATATTCGGAAAAAAAACATCTTAATGAAATCACAAAAAATATTTAAGAATTTGAGAAACGGCGATGCAAGACGAAATTAATCTTGATCCTAAACTTATACGTGCGTAATTTCTTTATCTCTAAAGGATAAAATACAGTCTTTAGATTTGTTCTGCAGAGATACTGAAGAAGGTTTTAAATTTAAAATACTTTTTTTTATTACTAACAAAAGTGAGAGTATGTACTCTTTGCAGGCATTTATTTTTCTTAATAACAATTATCCAGTTTAACCTTTCGGTATGAGACTATATTTCATCTGTTCAGAAACGAAAAATATTTGCCTGCTTTGAAAACGCAAGTTTACAAAATGCCAAGGTATAGTGAAAATTATACGGTACAATTTTAGTGAACAAGAAAGATTGCAACTTTTCTAATTAAACATTTTTTTCACATTTGTATGTCAGACTATTTTCATGAAAATTTATTTTCATTTAAAAAGGAAATCAACACGAAGCTTGCACCACTTGCCGTTGTCATCAGATTTCGTAATGCCAAATTTCATGTCTAGACGAAAATGATTTTGACGTTAATCGAAATGCTTGATTTATTTTAGTAGCTCATACACTTTGTTTTTCATGTCACGCACATACGCACGCACACGCACACACGCACACACACACACACACACACACACAAGCTGGTAGAAAGATGAGAAATCATCATTATAAAAATAAGTTACCAGTAAAAAAAAAAAATTTCAAAGGATGAGTACTTCATACTAATTCTCTTTCCTTTAGGAAACTGTGTCTCTGTTGATCATTTATACCATAATATTCCTCTCATAAAAACTGATCCGTCATTTCTCAAAAGAATATAATAAATTAATATATTACACAAACGCGGCCCGCCTTATCGTCAGATTTTGGTCTCCAATTAAAGGCCAATCCGACTGTAAAAAACGAGCGCAAAACTTATAGGTCCTTTTTGCATCAAAAGAAATCTAGACACTCTCAATAAAATCGGTTTCAATTTAGTCACTCATGTGTAAAAGTGACTTTAACATGTAGTATCATGTTTGGTACAAAAGGCTAAATTTTATTTCAAGTTCATATGACGCGAAACCACAATTACCATTTCTTAGGAAATGCACATCTCTCCTTGCGACATCTTTTGATGTCTATACATGATGTGTTTGTGTAGGCGACGCATTAAGGAGATAGAAACACCCAGCTTTAACGGGAAGTGTGCTTAATATCGCGTAGAGAGCGCGGTTATAGACATAGATTTAAAAACTGTGGGCATAGAAATCACCTATGCTTTTTAACTGGTTCTTTTACGCCTCAAGTGATCATAAGACTATCATATTACGTATTGATTTCTATGGCCACACACACACACACATATATATATGTATGTATGTATGTATGTATACATATATATACGTGTGTGTTTGTGTTTTATATATATATATATATATATATATATATATATATATATATATATATATATATATATATATATGTGCGTGTTTGTGTGTTTATATATATATATATATATATATATATACAGTGTAACCCGGATATAAGAGACCCGGATATAAGAGACCCGGATATAAGATAGATTTTCTCTGGGCCCAAATTAGAGCCTGTGTTAATGTATATATAATAGACCAAACCCGGATATAAGAGAAACCCGGATATAAGATACTTTGTCTCCGGCCCCGACAACTCTCTTATATCCGGGTTACACTGTATATACAGTGTAACCCCGATATAAGATAAACCCGGATATTAGAGAGACTTTCTTTGGTCCCAAATTAGAGTCTGTGTTAATAAAACAAAATAGACCAAAGCTGGATATAAGAGACTTTGTCTCCGGTCCCAAGAACTCTCTTATATCCGGGTTACACTGTATATATATATGTGCGTGTGTGTGTGTGTGTGTGTGTGTGTGTGTGTGTGTGTGTGTGTGTGTGTGTGCTGGAGGGTCAGTCTACGAATCTCTGGACCCGGATGCTGAAGGTAACATCACTCAACTAAATGACAAACTTTATATTTGTATTAATTCATATATATATATATATATATATATATATATATATATATATATATATATATATATATATATATATATATATATATATATATATATAATTGCCCATTGATCTCAATCTACATATATTGCATTGAAGTGTCTTTATAAGCTATAAAGACAACGTGCTTTCCAACTATGTTCGAATCTGAATCTCTCTCGTAGGGAAAGCCAATGTTACCCACGACCACACACACACACACACACACACACACACTTGCAGAGGAAGTCAATGTCAAACCCTGTAGTGAATAAATGTGGTCGAGTTGACATCATTGATTTTTAACAGCGAAAATTTAATTTAGTCTTAATAAAGAGAATGTACGTTCCGGCAGGGTTTCCTTACTAGTTGAAATTGCTTTAAGACTTTTCACAATTTCACGCATTCTGTTAATCAGGTGTGTGTATGTCTATAATCTGTATTGTCCAGGTTAGGCTATTTTTAATATTGCTAACATATTGTAATTCTGGATATTCCTCCATTAAACACGTTTAACACGTGAGCAGTTATCACTAGATTTATTACAAGAAATAATAACAGGAATTTACACATTCAAGCGGGATCATGTATACACGGATTTTTCGTCTTATTTTCTTCATCACTTCAAAGTGCTTTACTTTGTCGGGGAATGTGTTCATCCGTTTTAACTGCGTCATGAGTCAATACAAGCTAGAAGCTGGGCGAATAAGAATGAGAAAATACAGATAGAGAATCAGGCATCAGCAGGGACAGGAATTGAATTAAATATGTGTGTGGGTGGGTGTGTCATAAATATACAGGAAAATATTTTGACACGTTCCCAGGTCAAACAGCGTCATAAAAAAAAAATCAGTTTATTTTTATGTCATAAAAATCTATTTGAAAAATGCTGACGCATTAAAACACTGTTTTTACACTTTCGTTGCTTAGTTTATATAAATGATTTTATGCAAATTGTTAGGTAAAGTGTTAAAAGTTTACATTAACAGTAAAAAGAGGGACTTGCACATACACTACAAGTTCACTGTTATACAGCGTTATTCAAAAAGAAAGAGCAGATTTCTTAAATTTACTAAAAAGAAATTCTAAGAAACAGAGCTACATTAAACATTACTAAATAGGAAAAAGTTCAAACTTATTAATATAAATGAATTTATTTTTAATCTTGCTTAAATACTTCTTTTTGTTGTTTTCGTTTTCAGATTTTGTATAAATTTAAATTGTTACGATTTGTTTCGACTCTTAAAATGTTCACACCACAAGAAATGTCGTTTCATGTACTGCGATTTTTATCTTTTTGTTCCACTTATGCCTGCTACTCTTGAAGTTTTGAAACAGAATTGTTGAAACTGTGGATCAAATATCCACAGATCAATTGATTCAAGTGCGAAATAAAGTGAAATATCTTTTTGATGTTTGTCGTGCAACACGTTGTGCTCATGTTGAGTGCATTCAAGTTGAACAAACTTAGAATCATAAACGTTGAATCTTTTGCTATTCGGTAAATGTGTTGCATGTGTTTCTGCCTCTTAGCATTTGTTTTTATTTTTTTAGATATATGTTTTTAATTTTATTTTATATATATATATATATATATATATATATATATATATATATATATATATATATGTATATATATATATGTATATATATATGTATACATATATATGTATATATATATATGTATACATATATATATGTATACATATATATATGTATACATATATATATGTGTATATATATATATATATATATATATATATATATATATATATATATATATAAAATAATAATAATAATATTAACTCGAAGCAACCTACGGAAAAATGTATTTGGAAGGGTCGATCCCAGCGTGCGGCACCTTTGGAAAGTGCCTAAAAACCATGCTACGGACTCACCCAATCCTAGTGAGTGAAATTGGGTAGATGGAACCCTTGGGTGCCATCGATAGCCATGCTAGCACGAATTCACAAGTCATCGTGGTTGAGGGCTTGTGCGAGCTGGTCTTTTTCAAATTGTTGATCACGCTAGATAACACGCTCTTTCCCAGAAACTTTAACTAAGTTCTCTTCAGCATAGTTGCAGTTTAAACCATAGGTGGGCTCTGGGGGTGTTGAATATATATATATATATATATATATATATATATATATATATATATATATATATAAAGGGTGTCAATCTTAAGTATTTTCTTGATCTAATTCCATAAAATGTTCCTAAGATTTCAAAGCTGAAAAGTTTGTCATATGTGTATGGATGTGCAAATAGCATTTAACAGCTAGGAATCCATTTATTCACCCCGCTGATTTTTGTTAAATATCAGGGTAGACACGCCTCTCAAATTTTGACTAGTAGCTCGTCCAGCAGGAAAACTCAAAAGCCTGTGGAGTGTAATGGGAAAACATTCTACTATATTTCTAAACAAGTCATGCCAAATCACAGAAAGAAAAAAAGAATCAATAGAATTCATACTCGCCTACGTCCTGAAGGGACAAGGCATTTTTAAAAAATAACTAAAATCTTATATAATTATATCTTCACGATGCCAAAATAATTTGTCAATACTTCATATGAGAAAATTTCTGCAATTTCACTTTTCATATTGAATTTGGAATGATAAAACTATAAAACAACATGAATTTGCTCACCATGCAAATTTCGAATGAAACATGATAAAAATACAATTTAGAAACTCAATACACCAATAATACTAACACTGCCCCAGAGACATTGATTTAATATTTTTTATTGGAATTTTCAAAACCTGGCACTTGTCAATGCCAACAAATTAAAAAGCTTTATCGTGTACCTTGGTTTATATATTCTTTTAATTTTTTATCCAGTTTTCCTGTACGTGTTTTTCAGAGATATTCTCAGCGCTATTCTTTTTATGAGTTTCTTGCTTTTTAGTTTTGCTTTTTAAAACATTTATTGAGGTATCATATTTTGTCTTTCACTGAATAAAAATCGACAACTCATCCCTCAATGGTTGTAAGGAAATTAACTTTTTTTGTTAATCATAAGATGATAAATAAAATATTACAAACATCTTGAATATTTACATGCAGAAAGGAAAGTTTTCAATAAGTTCAAAATAATGTATTAACTACAACTTAAAATGTCATTTCTTCGGAGAATTAAACTGAGTTGTTGATGTTACTTTACTTCGATCGATTCTCCTATAGTAAAAAGTCTGTTTCACATTCTGGAGAGGATCTGCGTCAATTAGAATATGATTTATGTTTGTTTCTTTTCTTCGCTGTAATATTGTATAAAAAGAGTATCTCTCCGTTTTAATGAGGAAAGCTGTTTTTAATAGATAGTATGGATAATGATAGGAGCTAAACCAGAAATTGGTTCACTTTTCGGAACAAAGATAAAGGCAAAGAATAATTTTGATTTTCCTATTGCATCCATTCACTTGCTATAATTAACTACAAAAAGTAATAAAAAATAACTAAATCTTTTAGCAAGTTGTTCTTTGCTGCCCAAACATTAAGGATTAACTCTAGTTTCAATTAAAATGTCTTGTATGATACGTGCCTTAGCCTTCGTAGTATGGTCTTCAGTCCGGGGATTATGCATTGTCATTATTCTATGAATTAATTGGACTAGATTCATTATTTTTTATCCCAAGTATCCTACCAATATGGGCTCCTGTTTCTCTCGTACTTTTTGAACTTCTATTATAAATTGTTATGATTATTATAAACAAAAAATTAATACTGACCTGCATTCGTTTTATAATCACATTCCCGTTCATAAGCAATGACCGAGGCAAAGCGAAGAATGGGATTTTTTGTTGTTTTCACTAAATTGAACCAAACACAGCTATTGATAAAAAAAAATAATTAACTCCAGTTAAAAACGAAAATCAGTACGGAAAAAGAAATTATAATAATAATAATACTCACAAGTATAGCTTTTTTTTTTTTTACAAAAATTATCAGAGAAAAATGTCATGAAGCCATTTCTGACTTTAGGTCTGTGGTTGAAACTCGGAAGTTAATGTCTATACAATAGAAATCAAATAATAATAATAATGTTAATATTGATGATAATAATCAAAGACATTATTATTATTATTATTATTATTATTATTAGTAGTAGTAGTAGTAGTAGTAGTAGTAGTAGTAGTAGTAGTACTTTTTTCTTCCACGAGACCTGTTTTAACTGGAGATCTTGCATTATGGGTTTACTCTATCAAGTTGTACGATCTTAAACTGGGAGTATTTTTTGCCAAGCAACGTAGACTTCTGAAGCGATAGGATACTTCGCTTTATTCCGATTTTTCAATATAGGACTTTCAGGTAAGGTGATGATGTCAGTTTCGGTGACATCAAACACGCGGTCTATGGTTGTTGAAATCACGTGAGATCTTGGTTCGGTCATTTTCGATCAACTTCTCTGGTTTGTGGTGGTACCATTTCTTGTTGACTTCATTATTATTATTATTATTATTATTATTATTATTATTATTAAAAATGTATTAATTTATCGAGTTTACCGATTTTCTTGTCTGATGTATAATCAATACATCTCATATGTACCGTAACTTGAATGTCTGAATCTTGTTGAGTATTTGCTTGATTAGAATGTTTTGGCTCCGGTAATTGAAGTCGGATTTTTACCTCAATTTCATTCACTCATTTGCAAATCCTGCAGTTGAAATCGCAAGAGGTTCATATCTGTTAAACGTGTCGGATACTAACCTATCAGAATAATGAGGTTCATACCTTAAAGGCAACAAAACCCACTTATTTTGGGAGGTGAAAATCGAGTCATCATCTGTATTGCCGGTGAATATTTTCTGCTTTTAAATCAGCACTTACATCAGTCCGCAAAGTAGTTAATATCAATCCCTGGCGGTCGATATAACTGTCTAGATGGCCGGCAAAAGCCTGATGTTTCAAAAGGTGCTAACAGGAATCGTGATGAATTACGAATCACCGATTTCTAACCAAATATCAGTCCTCTAATCAAACATATCCTTCTATTTAATAATGTACACCAATTCAATAAAAAATGTATATTAATTCATTGTAACGAGTTTATTGCTACCTATAATATTCACGAAAATTTTCTCATCATTTTCAAATTGTTCCTAAGTCAGCGTGCAGCACGCCAATGAAGGGATGCTGGTGCATAAACATACGAAACCCAATATATCAATCTTGATAGCCAGTCTAATAAAACTACACAAGGCACAGGCTTCACGGCTAAATGTGCCTGATACGGTGAGAAGATTTGATGAAAGCAGAATATGTTTTAAGGTGAGAACCAGTTATGGATAGATTCAGATCAACCTATTCAACTCAGATGCTATATAATGGAGGGCATTCTTAAGTAACTAGAAGTGAATCCCAAGTTGGATGGCTGCCTCCTCCTCCTTAAGTTTGAACGAGGATGCTATCCAAGGCGATTTGGGGAAAACCCTCTCGACACCTGTCCAAATACTCCACTAGAGAACTGAAATGAACACCTCGTCAAACCCTAGGTGATATGATCAACTTAAGAGCAGGTAAACGATAAGCTAATCTGCGTTACTGAACGGGATATTTATTGAATCCTTTTAATTCACCAAGACAAGACATATAAAGTTCAACACCTGCAATGAATTAATGTCAGCTGCCATAAGAGTCATGCATCGTGTATCATCAGGGCGGTCTCGCACACACACACATATATATATATATATATATATATATATATATATATATATATATATATATATATATATATATATATATATATATACGCACACAAATAATAAGAATAAAAGCTAAAGATTAAAATAAATAAAAACTTTGGAATTGAGACCTCAGTATATTTTATATTTTAAGTCTTAATTTACTTTAATAAGTTGTCACAATCTGAATATAATATAATATTAATTCAATAATACTGAGAAGCGGATTTTAGTATTATTTAATTAATAATATTATATATTTCTTATTAGTATAAATATTATTTTTACTGAGTAAACCCGTTTGAATCGCTATCCCTGTCTTTAATTCATTAAACAGAGAAATCAATAACCGGCCTATATATATATATATATATATATATATATATATATATATATATATATATATATATATATATATATATATATGTATATATATATATATATATATATATATATATGTATATATATATATATATATATATATATATATATATATATATATATATATATATATATGTATATATATTACGCGAATCATTCATACGAAAAGCAGATAATGAAGTTAATGATATGGCAAGAATCACTCTTGCAAACAATTTTTAATAATAAAATACATTAACCTCGAATCCGTTAATGAATGGTATGATCCTTCTTTATAAATTCCGGTTTTATCATTTTTTTCTTTTGATAAAACCGGAATTTATAAACAAGGATCATACCATTCATTAACGGACACAAGGTTGATGTATTTTATTATTAAAAACTTCATTATCTGCTTTTCGTATGAATGATTCGCGTAATATAAATTGAACCCGCACCACATAATTGATATATATATATATATATATATATATATATATATATATATATATATATATATATATATATATATATATATATCATACGTGTGCATGTGTGTTATTCTGTGCAAGTCATCAGATGTGAGGTTAGTGTAAAGATTGTCGGGGATGAACTAAATTCTTCTCACTCATCAACCAACTCAACTGTGTATTATTTAGCAGAGTAAATTGGACTCTTGAATTTTTTCCTGCAGCCAGTCTAAAAAGAAAAATTTGGATTTAAAACTCTCATATCATATCCTTCTGAACATGTGATGGCAATTCACAGATAACGAAAGGAAATAATATATATATATATATATATATATATACATATATATATATGTGTGTGTGTGTGTGCGTGTTTGTGTGTTCATATATATATATATATATATATATATTAATGTGAAAATTATTTTTAGTGACTATGCGTGTTTGAGTTTCTGTCCCTGTTTTTATTTTATTTTATCAGACAGTGAAATTAATAACAAACGGCCTATATACATACACACACACACACACACACATATATATATATATATATATATATATATATATATATATATATATATATGTGTGTGTGTGTGTGTGTGAAAGTAATCGATGACGAATCAAATTCCGCTTACCAACCCACTCTGCTGCGTAAATGGGGCTCTTACGTTTTTCTTTGCACCCAGTCTAGAAAGAAACCTTTGGATTTGAAACTGTGTGAAATACAACGGGAAACTAATCTCCTATCTTTGCGATCAAGTGATGCTAATTTTAGCGTTGCAGCTCAGACCACACACCAGGTCGTTCTCAGGGTGTAGCTTCTTCCAGTCAAACGCTTGTGGATTAAAAATAACTCTTTGACCAGATCTTTACTCACGAAATAAAAACATGAGCGGATTGTAGCAGTAACCAACTTTTAATCGGTTGTAACTTATTGCTGTAGTCGAACTAGGCGGTGGGGTGAATATGGCGTGTCTTCCTTTTCGCGTTACGGCGTGATTTCTCTCGTTCTGTCCGCTCTCTTTGTTTAAAAAAGTAATTTATCAAGAATCCAAAGTCTGGTTTTACTCAGTGTCCTGCTTTTTCAGAATCGTTTAACATGGTTTTTGTGAGGTCCACTTGACTTAACTGATAATCATCAGAACAATAAGTGTTTTAAAAAATTTCTGTGATATCTGCCATTTAACAAGATTTCTGCTGACACTGGTATCGCTACACAATTCACAGATATTAAAAGAAAATAATCTCTGGTCATTTGGCGGGATGTCCGTATTTCCGGCAGGAACAGTTTTTGTTACATGCTGGGAGTATTTTTATTTTTTTTTTAGAATTTATTTTATACAAAGCTTTTACATAATTGTTTTATTTTATTTTATTTATAACTTTCATTATAATTATTATTATATTTTTATTCATTTATAATAATAATAATAATAATAATAATAATAATAATAATAATAATAATAATAATGTCCCTACAAACAACCGCCCTGTGGGACAAACTCACAAGAGGATGTTTCCCCGATCACTACAATCAACCTGTTCAAATCTAGAGTTAACCCTCCTATTCATATAAACTACGCCTTAACGTAAACCTCTACCTCGAGCGATTCCCGGGCCTTACATTACTGTAAAAAAGAAGGGGGGGTCTTAATTCAGACTTAAATATCTGGAAGTTGGTGAGTATTATACACGAATAATTACGATATTTGAAAACATTACACTTCATTTGATATGTATAAATCGGTTGAGAATTGCGATCGACGTACGTCGTCATCTTCTATCTACCGTGTCCTTTGTCACTTTAAGTAAGTCTTCCTTGTTTCCCTATCTTTAATCTGTCAACCATTTACAGAAGCTCTTTAGGTAGGTTATTCATCGCTTTCCCCCGCTCCTCTTACCTTCAACACGTCATGTGAGTGTCAAATTCTCCAAGACCTTTTTTGTCATTACGAGCTCGAGTATTCGTAACCGTATCTTTATAACTGGAAGTAAAAGTGTCCATTTTGTTATATATTTCCCTAAAACTTCCTCGGTGCACACATGTCCATTCTATGGTATTCTAAGCATCCTTCTGTAGAACAACATTTCTGCTGCTTCAAGCATCTGTGAGGAGATTGTCCAGCATATACGAAATTTTGTTATTTCCTTATTATTTACTTAGCTTTGGAAAGGTAGTTTAAATTTAATCTAATGTAGGCACATGTTTTAAGCAACACTGCGTAAGTAGTGCACCAGGACATGTGTTTGTAACTATCAGTATATACATATACTTGTAAAATCTCAAATATTTATGTGGTATGAATAAATATCAAGCATTTATCTCACAACGTGCTTACACGTCAACATAGGTATTTTTTTTTTAAATGCATATTCGGAAGAAGCTCGAAGCTAACAGAAATTCTTGCCGGGTGCCCAAGAAGATTAAAATCAAGGTAGCAGTCGTATTGTTGGCAGAAGCTGCGTCGCCATTTTGCCAAAAATGTTTTTTTTATTTTTGTTCCTTTTCGTATAAACAGAAAGCTCCATTTTGTCAAACAATGCTCATTATCGTAGATGCTTTCACGCAGCACCATACAATCAAAATTTCTCACAAAATTACTGAAGAAAAAACACGATCCCCGATGAAAACATAATAGACTTCGTAAATGACTCAAAATATTTCGGTGGCAACACAACGTTAGGGATAGAAATAGAAAAGAAGGAAAAAAGGTTGACAGAGAAATATACAGCATAACGAAAAAGTTTCAAAGACAACAGTGGAATTAGAAAAAATATTCTAATATTTTGTCGGTAAAGCGTGAACATGCTGGAAGATATTGTGTGTCACTGCAAAAGCTAGGTAATGGGATTAAGCAAAATCTGATGATTCCTTGAAATTGGCAAATTACCGACTAAATAAATAAACTTAAATTGATATATATATATATATATATATATATATATATATATATATATATATATATATATATATATATATATATATATATATATATATATATATATGTATATAAATTTAAGTTTATATATATATATATATCTATATATATATATATATAAAGAGAGAGAGGGGAGGGCACGGCGGAGTAATGCATAGCAACTCGAATTGAGGAATCGGAGGGCCGATTTCGAATTCGAGTCGAATCCATTACATTCACTTACGTATTATTACCCTTGAGAAAAGTATGAATATTCTCCCCCTGGTCTAAGACAACTCTCAAAACCTGCGAAGGGTCGTTTGTGCACTTTGTGTTACGTAGTGCACCAGGTCTCTGTATTTGGCTTTTCAAATAGTCTGGTTGTTTCTGCAGAAAGCCTTCACCCCTATAATCAATGTGCAGTTGTCGGTTCCTAGGAACTGAGTTGCTTGACACTCATTCGTCGAAAACGACAGGAGAGTCCAACACACACACACACACACACACACACACACACATATATATATATATATATATATATATATATATATATATATATATATATATATATATATTCTTCATAGTTTAATAATAATGGGCATCCTTACTATAAAATTAGCATGACCAGAATGACTATCGAAATATTAAAATATCTTACTTGTTAAGCACTGATGCCAACAGTAATTCATAATAATATTAATAAATATCTAATTCTAAAGAAAGACCAGTGTCAAACTAAGTCCTATTCATTAATATGTTCCGTAAAACAGGTCATTTTAGATTTATAGGAAGAAGAATCTTCATACGAGGTTTTATCAGAACGTTTCCAGATTATACATTTTATCAGTGTACCATTCAAGTAGAGAGTGGCACTTAACTTAGCGTGTCTGCTAACGTTGCATTGAAACGACTCTTCGGTGTTTACGACGGCTGACAATTCCAAGCATAATGTCTGTATCAGATTTTACGTGAAACTGCAAATATATTAACGGGACTCTCGAAATGTTTCATAAAGGGTTATTCTAGAAAATTCCATATACCAAAAACAGATGTTCGAGGGACAAGATCATTTCATGTCCGGTCGAGTGTCGGCTCAAAGTGATGAACTTTCAACACGACCAAATGCAAAAAAAAACAAAACGCTAGAAACATGAAAAAAAAAAAAACTCTGCTTCTGTGAGAATAAGTCGTCTTGTAGAAAAAGAATTTTTACGATGCGTGAAAGAAAAGTTGAAATTCCTATGTAAATTTTCGATGGGATTATTTCGAAGAGTGTGATAGCCAAACTAAATTATATTTTTAGCATTCATCTGAAACATATATAATGTCAATCTAAGCTGTTCGGAAAGTAATTATGTATCACAGATATGGACTATGAGTCAACCAACCAAGGCTGAACTAAGTCGAAACAGCACCCAGAATTGGTTTATTTATAATTCTTTCTATCCGGCAGTGTATCATTTATACTGTTTTCCAGCTGTTCATCCCAGGGTGGATTACAAATTTTAAAAAGTAACATGTATGCAGTCTACTTGGGCGCAGTGAAGGATCGTACATGTCCGATGAGATTTAAAAGGTATAATAATGGCAATTGCGACATATCCGGCAATCTTCCCTCTGGAAAACGAAGCACTCTTAATTAAAAACATTTCGAAAGTGTTTGTTGAATTGGATACACTTCAAAGTACTAAAGATATGGCGCAAAAACATAATGTGTCATTTTCAACTATTGATGAATATCACAAACGAATTAATAACATTTCCAAAGAGAGAATTTAAGTTCACTTACATTATTTACATTCATATTTAATGTCTTGCCAACAATTTTTTACAAGTGCTTATATTGCAATTTTTCTGTCATTATTATTGCATATATTTTTACCAGAGCTTATATTGGATTTTTTGTTGTTGCTATTCATTGTTTTTCTCTAGGACTGCTTATTACTAGTCCCCATATTGTAGGTTCCACTTGTAATTTCGAATGAGAAGAAAAAACAAAATGTTCACCATCTTTAGTGTCCTTTAACCAGGAATGGAAAAAAATTAGTTTAGTATTGCTTTGCTAAAAGTGACGAAAATAGGTTTTGCATATCAATGAAAAAGAGAGAGGTTATCACAAAATGAGAAACTAATGCCAAAACCAAAGCAAAGCTCTATCCACAGAAATAGATGCTTTGTGGCTGGTGTCTTCCATTAAAAGCTAGTTGTACATAAACCGACCATCACTAGATATATTTATTGTCATCAAGCGAATCATGAGATCAAAAGTTTCCTGCTTTGGTAAACAGAAAATTTCCTATTCTCTAAAATGACAATGTAAAGACCCACTCTGCTAAAAAATCCAAGAGAAACTTCAACACTCTCCATACTCAACAGATGTAGTGCCAACATAATTTAATTTGTTTCAGTTACTAGAACATTTTATAAGAGACAGATCATTTAGAAATAAATAAGAATTTCAAGACAATCTTTCAAACATCTTCGGGGGCAAAAACATAAATTTCTATAAAAGGAGAAACGAAAATGTTCCTCCCCGTTGCCCCATGGGGGTTGGAGTTAAACGTGTTTACATCTTTGTTAAATAATAGTTAACGTTAACATATATTTCATTTTTTTTATCCTTTCTGGTAAACATAACTACTTAACACGCAATCACAAGCACACACACACGCACTCACACACACACACACACACACACACATATATATATATATATATATATATATATATATATATATATATATATATATATATATATATATGAGATAACGTGATATATATTTTATATATCAAGAACAGTATTGATGAAAATGTATGACAAAATCTGAAAAGTTTTCTTCTCCCACGTTTCAGTCCGATGAAGTCCTAAAGGACGAAGCACATCACAAGAAAACTTTTTCACTTTATCATGCATTTCCCCAATATATATATATATATATGTGTGTGTGTGTGTGTGTGTGTGTGTGTGTGTGTGTGCGTATTGTTTTTTCTTAATCATTTCACTCCAAGTAAGGCGGGAATGTCATTAGTATGCAGAGGGTCAAAGAGAATGAAAGTGAGAGAAAATATTGGGTATAGATAGGATTGCGGAAAAGATAAAAGATGAACGGTATTCAAGAAGATATAAGATGGCGATTGACGTTGCATTTAAATATTTAAAGATTTCAATTATCAGGGAAGCAAATAAACGAAAGGGCGTTCCACAGACGTGAGTTGCGAGAAAAGAAACTGTTGGAGTAGAAGTGGAAGTTGCATTTAGGTATTTCAAAAGTTAACAGTGAAGCTTGGTGCCAAAGCATGTAATCTGGGCACCAGTAAAAAGAAAAAGCGCGTCAGAACAATTGCCATGAAAAGATTTATAGAAAAAACAGAAGAAAGCCACTCCACGCCACTCCACGTCGGTGTGAAAGTGACTGAAGTCGAGATGCCAAGTTAGGATCAATTAAATTACAGATCCATCTTTGGATTTTGTCAGGAACCTCGATAGGAGCACAAGACCAGATATAGCAGCAGTATTAAATGTAGAGACGAATGGTAGATTTGTAAATGTGCAAGATTCAATGTAGTCGCTCCACTTCAAGTCAGTTGAAAACTTGATGCGTAGTGTGTTTCTCCACAGGATTCTAGCGTCAGCCTTGCTGATGACAGGCAGAAAAGTTCCTCTATGGCGGTTAAATGAGAAGTTTTGATTTAGAGATGTTAACATTTACGATTCGTTTCCTACCCCAGTTAACCACTGATTGGAGGTTCTTTTCAAAAGTAGCAGCCGGGTTTACTTTGTCAACTCTGACGGATTTACTATTGAGACAGAAGTAAATGGTAGTGTTATCTGCTTAGATGCTTACTTGTGAACTGATAACATCAGGAAGACTATTGATGAATATCAGAAACCTTATTCCCCAGGAGAACAGCCCTTTGGAGAACAGCCGCGTTCGTGTGAAAGGTACTGGAAGTGATTTGTACATTTGTGAAAAACTTTCAGCACCATTACAAGAGTTTATTACATGGAACTATGCATTTTGTATTGTATATATTCGAGGATCTACGGAAAATATAATTTATTCTTATTCAAAACTTGACAAATAAAAGCCGCATACATTTATATGTGAAATTACTTTTTGCTTACAGATTATTTTCAGTTCCACAGATAAGTGGAATGTAAATTCGTAATTGCACTGTGCTTATTAAAACCGGGACACTCCGACGTAGTGTAATGGTTAACAAGCTTGTCTCGCTAGATTAATTATGACCGAGTTCGAATTTCACTGAGTGCTCAATACTTATGACCTTCAGTCCCATCTAAGTCACGCTTAGTAAATCACTTTAAAATATTAAAAGCTTATACAGGCTGTTATGTTTTGGCGCCAGTGAGTAAATATTAAATATATAAGCCACTCGGGCCGACTTGAACGCATTCAAAAAGAAAATGAATCATAACTAATAGGTACATGAATGCACATAGATAAATATCTATGACTACCCATGTACATATTGCTGCATTTATTGTCTATATATAAACGTAAACATTTGTAGATCTACGTAAATATACGACCCAGTTATACATACACGTATATTGGATTTCTATTTATTCATGTGACAGATTTTATTAGTTAAACTTTATTTCTATGTGTGTGCACATATTGGCGTAGACGCTCCGTTTGTTTATTATTTATTTATTTTCGTTTACTCGCTTGAATATTCGGAGATGGTATATTTTCCTTTAATAAAATTTCCCTAATATTCACGTCGGGAGACGAAAATAAATAAACATACTGTTTAATAAATTAACAAAGCGTGTACTTAAATATGAATATAGACTAAAAAATGTAGTTTAAGTAATAACATAGGTGTGTATATATTTACTTATATTTAACGTAAATACAATTGCATGTGCATGGATATATATTTAAACATATGCAATTCTTTTCTGAGCATTTATTATTATCAGAAATAACAATATAAATATAAAATAAGTAGTATAGTATATAGTACTAAAATCATGAATATATAGTACAAAAATATATAGTACTAAAATCATGAATACTTTCAATATGTGAAAAAGAAGACGATATCTCTTTTTTTTAAAAATACAAGTCATAGAATTATTGGATTTCTTTCAATTTTTTTAGCATTTATTTATTCCTGAAAGAACTTGGTTCTTTTGTATTTTTAACTTTCGTGAAAATATTTTTGGGTCATTTATTCTCCCCACTTTTATCGTGAGTAATCTGAACTAGTTTTAAATTTTGAATGTTTCTAATTTTTACATTTTATAAAGCTAAGTCCACGAAAGCATTATACGATTAAAAGAAAAAATTAATATCGAGTGTGAACACATCCAATGTATGGTCTGAATTCTTAAAAAAGAATTCAAGAAAATTCAAAAAATATTTTTTGTTTCCACAAGAAAAAATATCTTAGGTATATTTGTTTGTGAAAATTGGCATGTATTTTTATAGCACGGTTTTAAAACTATTTACATTGTTCGAACTACTGTCCTCATCTTCATTGTCGTATTCACGACGTTTCGGCCGTTGTACGCTCCGGCTTTCTTCAGTTCATTGGAATTTCGAACGGAACCCTTTATTCCGTCCACCAGGGTAGATTTCTCTAGTTCCACGTGCCATGCCTCTTCCGGATATCTCAGTTTCTGTTATTTCCCTTTAGTAAATCAACTCTAAGCCTTAGAAATGTGGCCACCTTCCAAACATCAAACAAGAGATGCATAGATTAAATATCAACATTCTAGGCGTATGCGAAACTAGGTGGGCAAGTAACGAGGATTTCATAAGCGACACACATAGGATAATACTTGAAGGCGGAGAGAAAAAATATTTTTTTCACCTCTGCAGTGGCCTGGTATTGAACTGATAACTGTTTGGGTCAAGTCACTGGATTAATTCAACCAACTTTTTATCCACTCGTCCATGTGTCATTGGCGATTGTTGTGGCATACCTACAGGCGATAATGGGTGTGTCCCCATTCACATAAATACAATAGTAAATACTGTTTGTTGGTCTGCAGTTGGAGATTCGTCTCCAGCTGTGATGGTTAAACTCTCTGCTTCCGGACGGAGAGAATCCCTAGATGAGGCTATGTTGAGGGGAAGAGGCTCGTCTCGGGAAACAACCACCCGACCCCGTTTTATACGGGGTCTAGGGGAAATTTTGGGCGAGCCTACGGGCTCGGATACTTCACATTAAATTCGGCTTTGTGCCACATCTGACCACGTGGGGCGGTTGGTAAATATCCTGTCTTTGGAGATTCGTCTCCAGCTGTGCTGGTCAAACTCTCTGCCTCCGTGCAGAGGGGATCCCCAGACGAAGCTATGTCGAAGGGCAGAGTCTCGTCTCGGGAAACAGCTACCCGACCCCGTTTTCTACGGGGTCTACGGGGAATTTTGACCGAGACTACGGGCTCTGATACCCCACATTAAATTCGGCCTTGCGCCACATCTGACCGCGTGGGGCGGTTTGTAGATATCCTGCAGTTGGAGATTCATTGTGGAATTCACTTGACTCACTTCTAGCAGTTGACTACTACTTCTACGCGCCGATTGCGAATCTTATATGTGTTGTTCTTGTCCTAAGTATTATCGTTCATTTCCAACCTTCGTGTGATTATTTTATTCAGTAATCTTCCCTAGGTTACAACAGGGATTTTAGAACTTTCAAATCTTGACCGTTGCTGATAAAGCTGATATAAAGTAAATGTGTCTGAAATTGTGTAAAATTGTTATAAAGTGTCATGTAGTAATTTAATTAAAAGGTATTTCGTAATACACGACCTTCCAGTAGAGTACTGAACTACTGTGTAATATCAATCTTGCCATAAAGCTATTATTGCTGGACGATTTCTTCACAGAAAAAATTATACTTGTAGCAACAGAGATGTTTTACTTAATTAAGCTGAGAAAATTAGAGAGGGAACACATGGGAAACGAGGAAAATTTTATGGTAATGGAAACAAAAAGGGATTTAATAGTTGAAATTTCTCGTTTAGAGACCCTGACATTCACTGGACATATAGAAACCTACAGTAACAGAGGGAGACAGCAACTCTTCGCCCGATAAGGGAAAGCATGTTCGACATGTGTCACTTGACCGTCATACAGCGACTGTTCGCGTATGGAGGTAAAGTTCCTTCGGAACGACTCCTCACCCAGTAAGGATAGACATAAGCGACAGATATCACTGGGCCATTTTCCATCGACTGCTTGCAACTAGCAAAAACAGTAATCGGCACATGGAACGTAAGGATGCTATACAAATCGAAACACCAAACAAGATATACGTAGATTAATTATCAACATTCTAGGCGTATGTAATGAGGAATTCATAAGCGATACCTAGAAGACGGAGAGAAAAATTAACGACGTACAGGGTTAATATTTAATAATGATATGTAAAAGTGTATTCTAGGATTCTGCCAAACCTCAGACAAAATCCTGTTAAACTAAATGGGAAACCCTTTAATGTAGTAATGATAATTGTATACACATCGATAGCACAGAGGACAGAAAAGTAAAATTGTTAACTTTACAAATCTCTCGACAGCGTCAAGGAGCTATGTAAATTACAAGAGATCATTGTCATCATAGGAGACCTGAATGCAAAGGTAGGAAATGGACGAGAAGAAATAGTTGGCAGTTTTGAACTAGATACCAAAACGAGAGCGGCGTACAACAAACAAACAAGTAACCGCCAACACCTGGTTTTAGAAGTACTGAAGACGCCTATGAACATAGAGAAGCCACACAAATCAAATTGATTTCGTAACTACCACAAAATGATAAGAAACGCAGTTCTAAATTGTAAAACGTACCCAAGTGTCGACTATGTGGGCGACATCTTCAAGTGGTCTGCTACACTACGAAAACTAATGAAATGTAAAACTATTACACATAAATTAAGAACAAATGTAAACCGTTTAAAGAGGAATGGATCAATAGAATGTACACAGATATAACAAAAAAGAGCAACACAAATACAGTAAATAAGCACAACAGAATAAAAGAATAACCAAGACGAAAAATGAGCCAAACCAACAGGCTCTATAAAATCAAATAAACGATCACTGGTAATAGAAAAAGAAAAGAAATTCCAAAGGTGGCTCGAATACGTCAAAGAACTTTTTCACGATGCGAGTGAGAAAGATACGTTGGAAATACGGAAGTGCCAGAAATACTAAAGGATGAACATCAGTTCGCAGATGGACAGGAACAAAGCAGCGAGAATCATAACAGATCGTAACAGAAATTTTCTCAGCCTGGGACGATTCGGCGTTAACAAGATCACTGAAGTAATAAATGAAATATACAGTGGAGGACTTTCCTAAATAGTTCGTAACAGTGGCTAAGATACCAGGTGCAAACGAATGCGAGCTCCATAGGATAATCAGTGTAATGAGCCACGTAACCAAATTAATGATGCAAATCCTGAACGCAAAGCAGAATTAAAATGTTCGGAATAGGACAAGAAAAGTGCGGATTTGTGAAGGACGCTGGAACAAAAACTTCATAATGAGAATAATATCAGACAGAACGATAGAAATACAGAAGCATCTGCGCTTCGGTTTTAAAGATTATACAAAAGCAGTTGACAAGGTACGGCATAAGGATCTGTTTGAATTGCAAGGAAAACTGGATCTATTTGGAAAAGATGTTAGAATAATCGAGAACTTATACTGAAAGAAAACTGCCTGCATACGGATTGAAAATAAATTTAGTGTCTAAACAAAAAATAGAAAAATGAAACCAAGACGTATCTCCCCCCCAGATTTATTCCACCTCAAGAGCGACCCTATTCGAAAGAAACCCTACCGGGATTTTTTTTTTTATTGGTGGACGTAATCTTAGCAATATAAGATACGCAGATGACACTGTGTTGATGGCCAACTCGGAAAGGAAACTACAGGACCTCCTCGGCTGGGTGGTAGAAGAAAGAGAGATAAAAGGACTAATAATCAATTGCAGAAGACAGAAGGTATCGTCATCAGCGAGAGACAAAAATGTGTAAGAGCTACAAAATACTGAAAAATGTGGCGAGACGTGATCACCCACGTCCTGAAGGGACACGACAATTAGAAAAAAGAATAATCGGAAATCTTCGTCAGAAATATAACAGTAATCAGTCTTCTTTTCCATTAAGGTTGGTTTTCATTGTTCAATATAACGATAAAATGAACAAATAAGTTTCAGTACAGAAAATTGGCGAAAAAAAAAAAGAAAAGAAAATCGCATCGTTTAATTTTAGGATTATGTATATTGAAAACTAATGAGAATAGTTTAAATAATTTGATAGAAAGATAGATAAAAAAAACGCCTAGATAGATAGATATTATTGTGGCCTTGTTAGGGCCAGAAATAAAGACACAAGAGAGGAATTGAGTTAAACAAATATATTAACAGAAACAGTAATACAAACATATATAAGCAAGAGTGTTACAGCAAGAATGTTCAGTCCGACTATCAGAACTGACTGCTGAAAACTTTCCGATATTTATTTGTGCAATGGTACAAAATGTGGCACAAGGCCAAATTAGGGAATGAGGAAAAGGACGGTCTTCTTCAGTCTTAATTTTAAACCTAGCTAACCACAAACACTGACCCAAACATACAAACAATATTCCCAACACCAAAAAAAAAAAACGAATTCTTATTTACCTTTCTTACTACATCCACCATAATACCACATTGTCTCTATGAAAATCCTAACTAGTCCCCATATGTACAATTCATTGTCTGTGAGGGGAGGGGAATAAAACAACAATTTAAACACTAGCCCCAATAAGTATTTACGATATGAATCTATTTACATGAAACTAAACAAAATAATGTTAGTAATACCCCCCCCCCCAATCTTTAAATGTGGCAGAAACATCAGTTAACTGGACAAAATTAATGCAGGACTTTAATAATATTAAAAAAACACTCATTCATCCAATCACTCACTCAAACAGGTACTCATTTAGACACAACAACAAATAAGAAAAAATATACCCGAAACAAAAGGCGTCCCGCACCCACCAAAGAACTGGCGTCACTGACCACCTAATGAGGGAGGGGATCGGGAGTTAAACCAAAGAAATTAGGTACCGAAATAAAAGGGGCCAATGAGCAAACATCTTCTAGCTAAGTTAACCTAAAGAGAGAAAAATAAGGACAAAAAACGAAAACGTAAGCTAACCTAAATCTGGGCAGGGTTAGCCTATGTTTAATACAGGAAGAACAACCGGCATCAAAATGCCACTCCAGGTCAGTCCCTTTCACTCGACACAAACGCGCAAGATTCCACCACCTTTTACCAAATTCTGATGAAGTGAGCCGCTGCATTTTCGTCCTAATCTTGATTTTAAGTTGATCCTTAAAGAACAAGATCAGATGGGAAAAAGGGAAATTCTCGCCTTCATAGAATCCCTTCTGACGCGTCGTCCAACTCACGGCTCTCATAACACCTACTAAGAAGAAGAACACATCGTGCTCAGTCTTCGTCATCGGCGGCACTACATTGCTACAAACAGAACTGGCTTCAAAGACAAAGAAATTTCCACGCAGTATGCGAACTATGATGCCTTCAACAACTTGCACAACAGCGCTACCACTCTGCAATGAAAAAGACGTGACCAAGAGTCTCGACCTCATCAACACATCGCCGCCAGTTTGGAGATTTCTCCAAAATCACTTAACAAAGTCTTTTAGCGACCTAGAGGGACTCAAAAATCATCAGCCAGGTGAATGATCACATTTCAACCCGGCGCAAGGCCATATTGAGCGAGCCTCCTGCGTTGTAAGACGGATCTCGTCAATCAGCGCATCACGAACGGCCCCCTTAACTAATACTTGATACAATGCCCTACGAGACAACACCTGAACGTTGGAGAGGCCATTCGACGCCCGCAAGAGTCGTTTCAGAGAAAGGCGGCATTCACGATAGAAGTAGCACTCGGCTTGTGGTAAACGGACGGACTCCTCCTCGCACCAGTGCACACTTTTCAGGGAAGGGAAGTTCTTTCGGGCGACTTCCTTCCAGAAGGCGCCCTCTTTATCCGAATCACTACACATTCGATCTAGGAAAGCGATGCGAAGCATATATTGATGGATCCCAATACTAGGCATACCCAGACCGCCTTCAGTAGGGTGGAGGCAACAGATCTCCCGAGATGCCATAGCGGCCTTGCCTCTCCATAAGGAGAAAAAGAGCCTTACTAATAAAACGGAGGAGGAAGTAGAGAGGATCAGTAAAGGATAATCGGGTAGATGTGCAAAACACATACTTCCGCCCTCACTTTTAAGGAAAGCTTCCACCGAGACCACAAACTAAATGCAATCTCGGTCTTTTCTTGTACCTCCGACCAATTCATTTCCAACTGGATATCGGGACCGAACCAGACGCCGAGTATTTTGATCGGACCGTCCGTCCGGAGGAAAATTCCGGGAAGAGAGAATCCCTTCCACGCACCCAACTGCCAGCCAACAGACTTTGATCTTGGCCCCTGTCACCATCTCGTACCCACTGACGTCTTTGCTGACTTCATCAATCTCGGCCCTGCTCGACACAAGAACCGAAACGTCGTCAGCACAAGTAGAATACCTGTTAGCGCCAGGTAGGGAAATTCCGTGTAGGACCAGATTCATCTTTAACTTGCGAAGGAAATGCCCCAACGCAAGAACGTAAAGTGTAGGCGAAAGCGGACATCCTAGACGAATGGAACGCGTCAATACGAAAGGTTCCGAACTCACCCCATTCACTTCCACCAGCGCACCGGGAGTTGCATACATATGTCGGATCCAGGCGCGAAAGTACAGCCTCCAAGAAACCGATGGTCAACCCTATCTAAATTGATCAGCGCGACTTCAATGTCGACTTGCTAATTGATCAAACGGACCATATGAAAGTTGTCCTGAATAGTCCTGCCTTTCACAGCACAAGTCTGTTCGGAGTCAATCACCACCAGAGAGAACAGCCTGCAAACGGTTTTCTAAGATATTTGCCAAAATCTTTAACTCTGTGTTTAACATGGTTAAAGGGCGAAAGTTACCTAACCCATACCCACCGTTCTTGCCCTTGCGCAGTAACTTGATCACCTTCCTGGTGAAGCGTTGAGGTATAGGCCCCTGCTTCATCCAATTGTTGTAAATCAGTTCCAGCAAAGGAACAAAAACGAGCGACTGCCTCAAGTAAACTTCGTAGGGAAGACAATCTAATCACGGACATTTATCCAAGCCAACCTGTTTCAGCGCTTCCCAAATTTTCGACTCTGTGATGGGACGCACGCAACCAAGCGCTTCAGCTGCCTCAAGGCAGAGAAAGTCGGCTAAATAGGCGTCGAACTGAGCAGGTCTCAGACCGGGCTTCCTGGTGAAGAGTCCCTGGAAGCAATCACGAAAAGCCTCACATATGCACGCGTTTGTAGTCTCGATCCGTTTATCCAGCAATGTGACGCACGCGATATGTCACCGATACGCATTCCGAGACTCCTCTTCACGAAATTCAGTGGCTATATTCGTCGCCTCAGAGGACATTCTTTTTAACCTAGCCCTAACTACCAGAGCTTGATCCTTCTTGATAAGCAATGAGCCTAACTCTGCCTTAGCTAAAACTATTTCCCCACTATCACGGAATTTAACTGCCTGATCTACCTTTTCCTCAAAAATCAATTTAACTGCCTGATCTACCTTTTCCTCAAAAATCAATTTAACTGCCTGATCTACCTTTTCCTCACAAATCACGCCGCTAATCTATCAAGAATGAGTCGACGACTAAAATCGGCAGCAAACGTTCTAATTTCGGATTTTAATTTACCCCACCAGGCAATCCTAACCACAGCCCCCGTCAATTCCCTCTGAATCATTAGTAGCAGCTGGTCCCGGAAATCCTGCTCACCAAATAATGAGCAGTTTAATTTCCAGTAGCCAGACATCCTAACCTTAGTCTTATCTAAGTTTACATGGACCCAGACAAGCCTATGACCCGAATAAACTATGTAATGTAAACTTGGACTCCCTAAGAGCCCTACATCGACTCTCCTAATTAAGACTCGGTCGAGGTAGCTAGAACACACCCCAGCAGCCAAGCCGCCACTATTTTTCCAAGTCCAAACTACCTCCCGAGTGTGCTCATTCCGGTACTTATCGACAAGATCGAACTTGTCCCGAAATGGTTTCACGTCCCGGTTGTTAGTACACGAAGATAGCCCTATACAATCTATGTCGGGGTCAAGGACGACATTCCAAACCCCCGCTAAAACTACCCGACGAGATGCCGTAAAAAACGGCTCGATCTGCCGAAAAAGCAGGACGCCCAGAATGACCATTAGGCACATAAACTCCAATGAGATGAAGAGCCTTATCCTTTATAGTAACATCCAGCAAGCCTGCCCGCCGGATCTGTGAAGACAAAAGTACACACAGCCTTCAAAAACTTGCTCACCAGCAAAGAGACACGTCTCGAACGACCATCAAAACATGCTGAATAGAGAGAAAACCCTCTAGACAGAATGTCCTCATAGTCATAAGTAGAAAACCGGGTTTCCTGTACACAAAAAACATTCGCCCCGAGCCGCTGAATGTCACGAGAGAGCTTCGTCCTTCGAGACTCCGACCTCAGGCCTCTGGCATTCACATTTGCTAACCAGAGAGTCATAATGAAGCCGATTAGGGTTGCTTTTCCGCAATGAACACTGCCGGGATTAGGACACCGACGGCCTCTCCCATTGACCTAGTCCCCATTTCAGTCATGATGGTGTCATCAGAAGACAGGCCGCCAATGTCCAGGGGGAAAGTTAACTTAAGTGCTCTATACAGGGTGGGAGTGAATAAAAAGCGGGAGCAGTATTGATTAATTTTTTTCTCATTTTCGTTATCGAAAAATGCCAATGGTGGGTAAACATCGAAAGAGCTATTGGCTTCACGAAACATAGCACATATGTTTTCTGACACCTGGCCAGCTCTAACGACCGTCAATATTATTGTGGCTTTCGGAAAGTTTGGGGGGTTTTCGATGTTCAAATCATTTATTTTTAATATTCAAGAGTATATTTAGATTTTTCCTTTTCGTGATTAGGAAAAAGCTTTGTCTACCTGGTGTTTGGATACCCGACAGATATCCTCCCCCTTAATGAAAAGTAGCTTTTGCTTAAATTTCTTTTCAATGGTAGGCTCTGCTGAACCTGAGGAAGGGCTGCGTCGTCTATTTTATATTTCAGACATTTTTGAGGGTGAATTTCTGGGGGTTTGATGAGGAGATGGATTGGGAGTTATGGACGGATATAATTTTTTGGGAGAGGAGGCTTTCTTAAGGAGATTCAGTTTAGAAGGGGTCAGAGTTATAGTTTTCAACATTGTGGGGGAGCCATAGGGAGCTGTCTTGAGGATGGCGATGATGGAGCAGATGAAGATTGCCTTAGTATTTTTGCAGATTGATGTCGATTCTCTTTTAATGACTCTTTTGATTTTTCATTTTTTTTCCTTTTTCAAATGAAGGCTCGTGATTTAGATGCTTTTGGTGAAATTTGACAGAGTAGTTAGTCGGAGAGTCGCCCTTAGATCTGGTAGAGGGAGTGGGGATGTGCGTGTCTTTAGCCGTAGGGATTTCAGTGGAACGAGGTCCCGCTGCCCGGAGCTTCTCTTTGACCCTGCCAACGACCTGACATCCCCCTCTTCCTTCTCCAAATCCGTGCTAGAGGCGGACAAAGGCTTTTCGGGGAATGGGAGCTGAGAAACAGACCCAACCGCGCGTTTATCCACACCGGTCCCGATCGCTGGTTGCTGATTACAAGCGAGACTGAATTAACAGAATCAGTCGCAGGGGGATTTGGGACGACAGGGGCCAGAATCTTCTTCTCTGTGCAGGAAGAGGACAGGTGACCAGACTACCCACACTTCCAGCAAGTTGGTCTCAATCAGGTGACAATAATTGGTATTTTTTGGCCCGCTACATCCAGACAGTTGGGGATGGATATGATATCCTTCCGATCTATCATTATTTCGAAACTCCATACTCCGGTCAAATCGTCCGAGGAAGTACTGTGTATCTATCCAAATAGACATAGATATGCAGTCAAGTGCTCACCGACAATCTGAGGAGGAATCTCAAATACTGATATTCCTTCCGCCTGTCTTCATATTCTGTTCGAAGAATAAGGTCTTTTGTAATTAGATCTCGACTGGATGTGACTTCACAGTCGGCAGGCGTGGGTAACAGTACGTCCCACATAAAGTGTCCCTTCCATTTGATCATCATTTGAGGTTTGACCTCCGAGAAATTAGTGATTTTATTACGGTGTCTTTAGTGGCGCAACAAATTTTGCGCGAACGCTTGTCAACCACAAATACTGACACAATACTTTTTTCAACTTTCTGTAATTCATCGGGATTTACCAAAAGTCCATCTGCTGTGACCAGATGTGCGTAACGTTTGGTTTTCTCGAGGAACTCCGTAATGTTGATCGTACACTTAGGTGGGGACGTTCAGCAGGAGGGCATTTCTCCAACCACTACATTTTCATCTTTGCTTATGTTGTCTTTGCTTATGTATTTTGATCTATTTGTCTGACTTGCTAAATTTTGACCATTTTCAGCACACCATAGTTTCGTCTGGTATTTCTGGAATTTGTTCCTTTTCAGCTACCATATTTTCGCTGGAATTTTTATTTTCTCCAATAAAATCTAACTTGGCTTTGTTTTTCATCCATCGATTTCTCTATATTTTCTTCCTGCTTGCTTTCATTTTTATTGGGTGGGCCTTTCTTTTTTTCTTTGTCCCAAAGAGATTTTTCCTGACAATTTAAAAAATAAAATAGAAAGGGAGGTCTTTCTTTTCTCATTTAAACAGAAACAAAAACAGTAAAATGTTTAGACAATTAAAACAAATTTGACAAGAAGAAACGTGAACAATTGCTCCCAAACAAGTAAAAGGTTAGAAAACGAAAAATTAGATATACACAAAATTAATACAGTTGACAATTAAACAGTTTAAAGGGAATAACAAAAACAAGGGTTATACAAGCGAAAACCAGAAAAATATACAAAATAAGGCAAACAAGAAAGAAACGCGTTAAACAACAATCAATCTTTAAGTTTTAAATTAATGTAAAAAAAGGACAATCTACAAACAGAAATACGAAACAAACAATTAACAAAAATTCAATATGGTTGCCGTTAAAAAGTCAGTCGATGAACCAAATACGAAACTAAAATTTAAAAACGGATAGATTAGACAAAAAATAAATACACCGAATGTTTAACATATAAAATACAGATGACTTAACAGATATTTACAATAAAGACCGAAACGAATTAACACGAAGAAATAAGAAGGTAATAAATTTAAACGTAGAGTAGATAAACAAAGAGGAAAGAACAAGTCTTGCGGGGGTGATACAGATAAATTGAAAACGGAAAGGAAATATATTAAAAAAATAACTAAAAAATAAGAAAAAAATAATAAGTAATAATAAAAGAAAAAAAAACAAGGGGACAAAAAAAAATAAATAGGGCGAAAAATGAAAAATTCAAAACTTTTGGCAAAAAGAGACAGAAAAAGTAAGGTAAAAAGAAAGTAAAATAAGGAAACTTAACAAGTGTTGCAAATCAAAAAAACAGTTCAACGAGTAAACGAAAACGGCCGCTAGCGTTCAGCAAAGAACAAGGGATTCACCGTAAGTGATGAAACCCACAGACTCATTTAGTGCTGGAAACGTCCCTCTCCAAAAGGCAGTACCTGCTCCTATTTAGAGCTGGGTGAGTAAATTACCATAGCAGATAGATAGATAGATAGATAACAACACATCTTGGTGAATAGATTGATAGATAAAAGAAATTCTTGATGGATAGATTAATAAATAACAACACGTCTAGATAGAATGTCAAATATCAACAGGAGTAGATGTATAGATCTGTAAATAACTACACGTCTATACAGATAAATTGATAACAATACGTCTAGATAGATAAATTGATAAAAAACAATACGCCTAGATAGATATATTAATAACACGTATATATAGATAGACTGCTAAATAACAACACGTATAGATAGGTAGATTGATGAATAACAGCACGTCTAGATACATTGATTGTTAAATAACAACACGTTTATATAGATAGATTTATAATTATCTAGCAGGTTTCGCCCGCTACTATTGCTTCACAAAGTAAGATATATTTTCTACCTGAAATCTTTGAAACAAAACTTTTAAATGAATATTCCATTTATAAATTGGCTTCTTATAGTTAAGGAAAGTTCTACAAATAGATGCCAAATTGTTGAAGGTCAAGTAAAATGCAAATTTCAAATATTTTTTCTGCTCTATATAAGAGGATATTTCTAAACAGAACTATTTTTATATGAAAAGTAATGAAGGACAATTAATTAATGAAATAAACTTTTTTTTAATTAATATGCAAATTATTTAAACCCGAAGAGTAATATTGCCTATAACTAGATAATATATAATACAGGTATTGAGCTTTTTGTGTATAAATTATAGCAATTTATACTATAAAGTAGAGGTGGGGCTTTTTAATCTCAGAGTTCTTGGGAAGATTGCGCTCCCATTCATATAGATTTCATAATATACGTTTCATTTAATTAGCTATTAACATAATAACTGTTAAAGGTATCCCCTTTTCACACAAATGGACTCACCGAAGGTATACATATACTACTACCAGTGAATACCCGAAGAGTGAAGGAATCGAGACGGAACGAGAGAAGAGTAGTAGAGTAAGTCACACACAGAGACGGCGGCAAGCGTCACAGTTAGCGAGCACGTAGACTCAGTACGGAGTCTTACCGCGATACTTCCATACCAAGACTGTATATATATTATTGCTACTAACCCGCATCCCTGGATCTACTAACCCGTATTACCAGTTTTTCTTTTACGTTAATACATTTATTTTCCTTATCCATTCCTGGCGTTTGTTATTCATTGATATCGGATTCATCCCGGAATCCACAACAATAACTAATTAAATAAAACCTATATTATGGAATCTATATAAATAAATGCGAAATTGGAGCCCAATGATTCCAAAAATTCTGAGATTATAAGGCCTATCTCTTCAAATGTTGATTTCGATTTCCTCATCTTCATATTAATTTAATTGTCACATCTTCTGCCACCCATGAATTAAAAATAATTGTTTATACGGTAAATTTGGATCTACGTACATCAAACCGTCCTTAAGTGGCAGCAGAAGAATTATCGTTGAACTTTTTAAAGGTATGCTTAAACATTAATTCAATACTTAAATGCAGCAATCAATTTTGAGTTCTTCTGTAGTTTATTGATGCCTATCGCATTTTAAGCTGACTGCAATTTTAGATACAAAAGGAAAATAAGAGTTACTCCTCTTGAACCATGAAAGCAACGACAATGACTAGTATAATATATTAATATATATTTTTAACTTCGCATAATCTAGCAACCTTGAATCTGGGCTCAACGAAAATCTTTTCTAGCGCTTTGAAAGCGCTGGAAATCATTGAAATCGGGCCAGTGGGTGCGGAGGAGTTGCTTGGAAGCATAGATGCACAAATACACCCACATACACTGTACTTTATATATATAAAGATAACACGTCTATATAGATAGATTGATAAATAACAACACGTCTATATTGACAGATTTATAAATAACAACACGTCTAGATAGATTTATAAACAAAGTCACGTCTCGATAGATAGATAGATAGATAGATAGATAACAACACGTCTATATAGATAGATAAATAACAAGTCTAGATAGATAAATTGATAAGTAACAATACGTCTTGATAGATAAACTGATAAATAACAATAAGCCTAGACACACTGCAAAATAACAACACGACTAGATAGATTAATAACACGTTTATATAGATAGACTGCTAATAAACAACACTTTTAGATAGACAGACTGCAAAATAACAACGCGTCTAGATAGATTGCTAAATAACAACACATCTACATAGATAGATTGAGAAATACCAACAGGTCCGGATAGATAAATTAATAAATAACTACACGTCTATATAGATAGATAAATAACAACCCATCTACATATATAAATGTATAAACAACAACACGTCTAGATAGATAGACTGATAAATAGCAAAACGTCTCGACGGTTTCATAAATAACAACACGTCTACATGGATAGACTGATAAATAACAATATGCCTGGATGGATAGATTGACAAAGAACAACACATCGAGATAGATAGATAGATAGATAGATAGATAGATAGATAGATAGATGACAAAACGTTTAGAATGGTAGAAAGGTAGAAAGATAACAACTGATCAAATGATTGATAGATAACTGCTCAAGAAAGATAGGTAGATAAATAACAGGTCGATGTAGATAGATAGATAGATAGCAACATAGGCATATGTACGTACAAATAAAAGCCTAGAATAATATCATAGTTTTCATATACAAATATTTGCTTGTTTCATATTTAAGCCTGCCCATTCACCCATATGAACTCGTTTAATATAAACTGTCTCCACCCACGCATATGTTACGAGTGTTTCGTATGATTGTATGAGAGAAACGAAAATACAAGAAAAAGGGGATAGCTCGCGCAAACGTATGTTCTCTGATGCAGACGCGTTCTAATTGGCACGTACATAATACACGTCATACTGCCAAGATCCTGGCAATACTCGGTTTCTGTCTTTTCTTCTTTTACATAACGGGCAACTGATTAAGATTTACTCTTCTCTGACATTTCATCGATTTCTCTTGTTTTCATTCAGCAGAGCAAACGATCTCGAAAGAGACTTTATTCTATGTACGTACATTTCTACAGAAACTTTCAACAACGAGTCAAAAATGATGCTAATATACGAAATCCATAGATAGATAGATAGATAGATAGATAGATAGATAGATAGATAGATAGATAAGTGTGAATATGGCGACAGTCCGTTTCACATCTTTAAGGATCATTACACAATATTAAATAAAGCCAAGTTGACCGATTGTATTGAATCAGTTGCTAGGTCTGATGCTAAAAAAATTTGTTCATTGTGTCGTGTCAGATAATTTTTTTCACCAGTATCTATCTTATAAATATGACAGATAGATACTGTTGAAAAGAAATTGTCTGACACGACACAAGTCTTCTAATCGTCCGTATATCGAATATTGCTGCCACATCGAGCCTGCTATTTCTGCTATGTATCTAGAGATTCTTGACAAAATTCAAAGAATTTCCAATGTCATCGCTCCTTACAAGGCATTTCGGCTTCAATCCCTTTCCCACAGATGTAGCGTAGTCTCCCTCTGCTTTTTTTATAAATATTTTCACGCTAATTGATCTGAGGAGCTTTTTTTCTACTTGGTACCTCGACTTCACGAATTTAAGCACTGTACTAGATTGGCAGCTAGGTATCATCATTCTCTGTTGAAATTGCTAAGTTTTAGCTTCTATGCTTTCGCTTATTGCACCTCTCCTCTGGAACTCTCTTCCAACTCCTTATTTTCCTGTCAACTAAAGGTCATCACAGATTTACATGCAACGTCGATCGTCATCTTCTGTTTCCTTGAATCGTAGTCTTTTATTGTCCTCTCAATGTTTTCTCAGATTCTTTCACTCTCAGTAACCCCTTGCGTCTTAGTGGCTTATCACTTTGCTTGGGTGAAATGATTTAAAAGAATTAGATCTAGGAAGTGGGAAACCTTTCCAGATTTTCCTGTTGTGCTTCTTTTTTTTTTTTTTCTTTTTTTGCTTAGTTCTAATTGTTTAGATTATTTATCGGTCCGGTCTTGTTTTTAGCTTATTTATCTATTCATATTTTATTTACATATTTATTTTACTTAACTGATTTAGCTTATGTTAGATTATTTATCATTTTTATCATTTCTCGGGTGAACATTTTAACATTTACAATAAAAGTTTTAGGTTACTATTTTTTAGTTTGGATGTTGTAGATAGAGTAGTATTAATTTGCTTTCTTCTCTAGAAATAAGCTCTGATCTTGGTATTTAGGAGTAGCTATTATTCTGTTCTTATTATTGTTATTATTCCTGTTATTTTCTCCTTCGAGTTTAGATTACATTGTTTTGAGATTTTGTTGGAAGCTGCTGCTTATTTTCCATGGTATTTCGAAAACACCAGTGTATATTTTTATTATATTTTATCGTTTTGTTAAAAGATGTTTTGTATTACGGAGCATTCTAATAATAATAAATCAAGATAAAAAGCTTGAAGATCCATTTTGGTTATAATTTATTTCGTAAATATTGTTATATTAATCTCTTCAGAAGGAAAGTTCTTAATAAATGGAGACAATTCATCCGGATAGATATACAAGCTTAACAGGAGAAGAAGAAAGATGAAAGAAAAATAACAGATTTAAAATATATAATGGCGATAATTTACACATCGCACCCTGCATTACTGGATTTCTATAAAGTTCCTCTGTTTATATCGACTCTCGTTAAATTTATTAATAAGAACAATCCCTTAGTCGTAATATTTATGGGAATGTTTTATGTAAACATCTGATGATTAACGATATTATATTACTAATCAATTAGTTGTGCACCAGAAATATTTTCGCAAAATAGATCTAATAGATATTTGTTATTAAAAAATAAGCTAATTTTGCTTGCAAGATTATAGGCGGCCAACACTGGTCTTACATTTGAATTTGAAATACGTGACAAATTTGTTTAACAACTCTAAAGTTGTTATGTTTTTGCCTAAAATATTCGAAGGCCTTTAATTACGTCTATTTCATTATGTTGGCCAACAACATGACGTTTTGGCAGTAATGGTTAAACCGTTTTTTATACGTTGGGATGCAGAAGACTATGATATAACGCCAAGGGTAGGGAATGAGAACGCTGACAGCCGAGGTAGAATTTCAGTGGAGTTCGTTATATTCACTTATGTTCAAATACTCTTGCGAAAGATTTGAATCTGTGTCTTCTTTCCCCCAGCTATGGGTTAAATAATAGGATTTATAACTGGAAAATTATATACTGCTTCCTTTTTTATGCGTTTTAATTTTACTGCATGACAATTTGTGACGTGCATATATATATATATATATATATATATATATATATATATATATTTATATATATATATGACGATTGCACTAGCATGAAACAGACTGTCGCTTCTAAGTATTGACTTCTATGTTCACTTTTATATATATATATATAAATATATATATATATATGTATAGGGTATATCAAAAACATTTTCACAAAATTAGGGCGCGAGTTCTTCACACCAAGAAAAGAACAAAATCAATATAAACATATGTCTGCAAATCCTCCGATTTTGAGTTAGTAAGTTTAAGGTTTATGGTAGACGCTTTTAAATATTCAATCCTAAAAATATTTTTACAAAGTTTGGTGCCGGTTCCTCAAGACAAAACAAGGTAAAATGTCTTCATAAACATATGCCTAAAAGGCTATCGTTGTACTTCAACACAGCAAATCATGACAAATGTTCAAAATGTCTTCCGCTTGCTTCTGCACAAACATGCACCCGTCAGATCATTGACTGGCGGACCATTTCAAATACTCCGTCAAGGTGTCGAATGGTTTTGTAGAACTCTGATACATTGATGAAGCATTATTAATGTCTGCTGCATTAAACCAATTTTAGGTGGCCCCACAGATAAAAATTCAAAGGATTGAAGTCGGCGGAAGGTGCAGACCATGGAATTGTTCCTCCCCTACCTATCCATTTTTCAGGGTAGTTGTCAGCCAGCGCATCGAGGACAATGTGACTGATAACTGACATCCATTAAACATGGCACGTGGAACTAGAACAGTCTACCCGAGTGAGCGAAATAAAGGGTTCAGTTCGACATTCCAACCACCTGAAGAAGGCCGGAGTTTACAACGGCCGAAACGTTGTGATAAACATGGCGAGAAAGATGAGGACAATAGTCCGAATAATGTAAATAATGTTAAATTCCCCAGTTTCGCATCCACATCTAAACAATCTAAATATATCCTTCTGCCAGCGAGCACATATTATTCTTTAATGAGATTTCTCGAATGTTCGGTCCGATAGACGAAAATAAATAAATACATTGTTTAATAGATCAATGGGGTGTCTACTCAAATACGAGTAACCACTAAAGTGAACATTTAAAGTGATAAAAATCTCTCGGATTGTTAAATAAAAATCCATTACCAGGGAAAATTACTTTGTTTACGTTTGGATACGAAACTAAGCAAATATGAAAATTTCGAGGAATTTAATAACAAGGATTTCATTTAAAGGAACTTTTCATACTTTGGTTGATCGGTATGGCGGCTCCCTAAAATGGAAGCGTCAGGCCATTTCAACCTTGACCTTTTGATCGTGTTCCCTACACGCTGGTAATTTCGTTTTAGAGATGAGCTAATTACCTTTTAGTTCGTTGGTATTACGAACCTAGTCGTAATATACCTCTAAGCATTTTTAGACCTTAGTTTTTGCGTAGCAAATCTCAACTCATTTTTTAGAGAGATTTTATAGCATTTTAGCAAGACCATGTCTGTTGTTAGTCTCCCTTAGCATAACACGCCGAAATCCTGGTCGGTACTGATCGGTTGGTACGAAGGCTCCTGGCCTTAGTGGCCAGGACGCCGACTCGGGCTGCTTATTAAGTTACGCTCCCATTTATTTGTCTGCCAACTGGACGCGAGTTGGATCTACCATGTTCGACTCTCGGCATTCCGTCCCTACTGGCTGCCCGCACGTCGTCCGTAACCTTTCCCATACACTACGGTTACGATTATTACGGGAGGTTTCGATATAGGACTCGACCAGCAGACACGCAACGCCAGCACCGGACATTCGATATGCCCAACAACATCGCAACGCCAGCTCCCTCTTCCTTCCCGACACGTCCAGTTCGAAACCAGACCAGCCGACCATTAGCGATCATCTGCGACGACCAGCAGCGATCACCTGCGACGATCAACTAATCTTCCCCAGTTGTAATTACTATGGGAGGTTTTCGACAGCGACCTTGACCAGCAATGCCTGCGCTGCAATGTCCAACCGTCGACACGACCGGAACGTCTGCACCCCAACGTCTGCACCTCAACTTCCAACCGTCGACACGACCGGAACGAACGCACCTCAGCATCCCGTCGTCAATCTCAACGTCCAACCATCGACATGACCAATCCAACCCTCGACACGACCAGTCCGACCACCATTACCACTATTCCCAGACCAATATAACCCACTGGTTTCTTCTTTATATAATAAACTTAGCATTAATCATACATATCCTCGTTCTGTTGTCCATTTTGTTTCACCATGTCAGATTTCACCTCTTTAAAAACGAAAGATGTTGGCCTCACCATTTACGATACGGGGTGCTCGAGCCGTGGTTTCATATAGCGCCCCACTCCAGAGAGTCCGCTACACTGCTCCGTTGTTGAGTCCCTTAAAACACATTGGATCTATCGACGATTTCTCTCTGTGTTGAGGGACGCACGTTCGAATCCTGCCGCAGATTTCGCGAATGTTCAGGCACGTAAACGAAAATTAAAATATTCTGTTTAATAAATAAATTGAGTGTCTACACAAATAAGGATATCCACTAAACTTAACGTTTAAAGTGATAAAAATTTGTCGAATTGATTTGTTAGATAAAAATCCATTACCTTAAAAATTACTTTGTTTACGTTTGGATACGAAACTGATTACGCACACACACACACACACACACACACACACACACACACACACACATATATATATATATACATATATATATATATGTATAACTCATTTTTACAATTTATTTATTTGTTTCAATCTAGTCCTTCTTTCTGTTGTATTAAGGTGTTAAAATATCACGGATTTTGTTTGTGTTTTGGTAGTTTTTTTTGTTGTTTTTGGTTTGTCTTTTTGGTGGGGAGTTAGCTTTTTGTTTTTGTTTTGTTTTGTTTTTTTTGTTTTTTACTATTCAGTTATTACTCACCCTTTTTCTACTGAGTCTGTATCAGTACTGCCCGGAGAAGGTGTTGAACTCAGATTTTTTATGCCACCAAATTCATGAACCAACGTTTTAATCCACAAGGATATATACATACGTCATGTTGTAAAATTTAATTCTCATCCATCAAAACTATTTTCTTTATGTCGAAGACGCCCCAACATAAAGGATGCATTTCAATTCCGCCTTGCAGAATTTTGCAAGAATATAATCAACATAAATCTATGTAAAATGAATAATCTCTACTTTGGACTATATGACGTCGGGTAAATTTCAGGAAAATACACCGTGTTCGACGCCGGGTAAATATGATAATTTAGCATTTATTTTTCCTTATCGTCACTATGTTACACAGTAGATTCTTTGAATCTAACTGTCATATGCTTGTGAAGTGGGAAGGACCTGTCGATGGAATAGTTCTTCGCGTGTCCGTTTTTTATTACTCCTACTTATTTGTTTGGGACCGGCAACCGATATAAGGACACAAACAGGAGGGTGCACTAGAAAAGAAGATTTCCAAAATAGTTTTTTTTCTTTATCGAATTGTCGAGTCGTCGTCACAAAGGTTGTCTTTTATGGACTGGAGTTCCCTCGAATTAATTTAAAAAATTTGAATAAATATGCAATCTGAAACATGGCTGCTTTGCGTGTTATTGTGAAGAACTCATCCTTTCCTTTTACGACATAACAACATTTATTTTATGGGATTTACTCTGAAATTATACGTAATATGTATATTTTTATTAGATGAAAATGTGTAGGGGAATGACATGCACCCAATGTTGGAGGGTAAAAAATACGATGGGTTAGTATGTGTCTAATTCTTCCCATTTTAAGGGTGATAGCAGCGACCTTTACAGTGTCATAACTTTCAGGTCGGCAACTAGGGAAGATGTCAGGAGTGCACTCCTTCAGATTTGACATTTGTTCAGAAATAAAATACACCAGTGTAAAAAATACTTTTTATTTTATACATTACATTACATTTCAATACAGTGAATTTTTTATGAGAGTTCAGTTAATTATTCATAGATTTAATGATGTTTCCAAATCGTATTTAATGTGTAATTACTTAATGCTGAATTGATTCAAGAAAAAGTGTAATAGAATGGATGCCAAAAACGTTAACTTGTTCTATTAAAACGGCCTCGGTCTGTGAATTAATTATCAGCTCGTTTTTGTTTTGTTTTGTTTCTTTCATTAATTTTATCAGAACTTTGTCTGTCAAATATCCTTCGAATGCTAATTCGAACTAGAAATAAAGTGGATTCTGCAGTTCATAGCGTGAGAGCTCGACAACACCGTTATCGATTCGTACACAGAAGCTTATGGTTTGGTTGTAAATCTATAGTAATCTTTCCAGCCTGATTTTAATAATTTTAATACTTAACACTGTCATAAAATCAATTTCACCAATTAATAATGTCAGTTTTTCCGAAACTAATTGTTTTTCATCGCAAATGTCAAGGTTGACAACATTCCAACTGTTGAAATAAGTAGTGTGAAAGAAAAAGAAAATGTGGCTTACATTTAGATTTGTAAGATATTATTACTTAGCCACCTCGATAGCCTGATATCACCTCATTGAATTGTTATGTGATGAATTGGATAGGAGAGTACAAAGAGAATACCTAAAGAGTGAGAGTGAGAGTGAGCTTTTTCAGTCGTTGACGAATGTTTGGGAATTTCTACCATGTACTTTTTCCAAACCTGTTGAAAAGAATGCTAAGATTTTGGGAAGCATTAATTAAGGCATGTGTTGTTTTTATTGACAAAAATAGAATATGATGCTGCTGTATGATATTTTTTATACTTAATGTTTTATCATTATGTCAAAATAAAAGCAAATACACAGTAGTACTAAAGTGTTACCTCTTACTTTAAAAGAATACAAAATATCTTATTTTAAGGTGTTTTTAAAGAAATGCAGTGGCTTCAAAATGTAATATATATATATATATATATATATATATATATGGGGGGGAGGATATAATTGTTCCAACGACATAAAAATGTATATTTTTAAAAAAAGAGACACCCCGCAAACGTTTTTGGTTATAATGTGAATTTGTTTTAGTTCACATATTATATTTTATTCTTCATATTGTGGTAATAAAATCATTAGGTTTGATCTTAGTGGTGGCGATGACAGATGTATTGTTGATAGATGCCTCTATCCCCAAAATCACCCCTCAGACTCTCAAATCTATTTTCACTTTGCGTATCGTGTGTGCGTGTATGTGCGTGCGTGTCCCCCGTTAACACAATACACAAAAGACATATTTGATTTTATTACCACTTAGGCAGAAATTCACTTTTGCTAACAATCCAAAAATGAAATCAAGGCTCACTACAAATATAGAAAATGAACAATGAAATTTTTCCCTTAAAAGTTTATTGCTTTAATTTGCCTGAAGAAAATCAGGAGATCGGAAACTCGTGTAGCAAAAATAGGAAGAATAAAATATAATATATGCACTAAAGCATATCCACATTATAACTAAAATCGTTTGCGATTTCTCTCTTTTAATAATATATATATATATATATATATATATATATATATATATATAATGTGCGTCTGTGCTCTCAATATATATATAGAGAGATAGATAGATATAATGTGTATCTGTGCTCTCAGTACTTTTTCATAGCCGTTCTAGTTATAATGGTCAAGTTCAAATTTACAATGTCGTAAATCAAGTCCAGGCACGCGCATCACAGCTAAATGTGCGCGTGGCGGTAACAGGTTTTGCATATTAAACCCGGTTAAATATCTCTTCATTTCGGCTAACCCAGTCCGATCAGATTGTTTATCTAGATATAATCTCCAAGTCGCCTTGGCTGCCTCATCATTTAGACAATGAAAAAAATAACCTTCTTGGCCGCCAGCCATGATACTCACCAAGTATCCCCACTCATTAACAGATGTGCACAGTGAGTCATCCGCTAGGGAGCGTGCCCTACTGGTTATAGTCAGGCAACTGACAAGTAAATATGTCGTACTGAAGAAAATATTTATGGTAGCTAATCTTAACTCACCAAGAAAAAACATGTGCATGTAAACAATCTATTAAGATCAGAAGCTACGAGCGGCATGCCTGCTGGAGCCCCGGGGTATTTACTATTATTGATCAATATCTTTTCCTGAATCCTCTCCTTCCTAATCTCTTCATTTCTAATTTCCCGTATTTTCCATGCATAAGATGATTTTTGCATTAGATATACTTCTGTTTTTAGGTTGCAAGCAAACCCCGTAGATATTAGGGATGATTTCAATATCATCAAGTTAAAAGATATGACATTGTCAACATTTGTTGATGAGGACCTTAGAGAAGGGACAAAATTATAAAACACCATCCGGTTTCCAGACGTTCATTGTATCGACCTCGCCTCATGGGATGACTTGCTTGTGTAATAAAGTGAGGGTGTTGATTAGACTTGTGTCTTTGTTACTTAATAATTTTTCTCTCTAATATTTCGTCAGTTACTTTCAACTAGTGTGTGATGCGAGTACCGTCACACAGATCCGATATCGGGACGTTAGATCTTCCTTCTGCGTGGTGCGGGAGACTACCCAAGAGATACACTACTTCTCTCATGTGCTTATATATGTATATGAATATGCCCGTTATTTTCGTTCTCACGCGCCCAGTACCGAATAAAGGTGTGACATTTCGTACTTTTGCATTCGGTTTCCGCGAGTAACGTGACTTCATTTTACAGTCTGGTGTAAAATTTGCGTTCAGTGTCTGTTCCGGCATCATATTACATTTGTGAACGCTTCTGCTGGATATCTGAGAGCGTCTTTGCTGGACATCTGAAAAGCAAGTAGAAACGTGGAATTGTTTTCTAAATACACGTTTGACAAACCAAGAGAAATTATACTGCAGGTGTTGTGTGAAGGCTTACTTTCTTGAAGCAAAATGCTATTTGAGAGCAAAATTCCAACATATTTATTTTTTTTATAAATCATGCAATTATTTTCCTCTTTCAAAAAAAAGACTTATTAATATTCTATACCATTCTTTAATCGGTGATTGCATTCAGCATTTATGCTATAGAGCACGAGAAATGTTTACGATTTTCTATATGAAATTCACTACTTGCCATTTCTTACGCCCATATAACACCGCAGAGTAAGCCTTTACATTGCGTTACTCCTGAGTTTTTCTGTATATAATAACAGTTAAATTTCGCCCTTTCCAAGTGAAATGACTGAAAACGTTTATTTATTTCAACTACTTAAACCTTTCATTCCCTGTCCGAACATTGTTGTGGCCTAAACATGTACACGAACCTCTAATTTTCGCTGCTGCTGTTGGTTTTGGAACGGTTTCCATTGTATCGATTCATAACTAATTCTGTTTTCGAACAAAGTCCTGATATAGTTCCTTCATTACTATTATTTACTTTTCTTTGATATTCAACCTGTCGCTCTCCAGAATAGTATAATTCACAATTATCTAGCAACCATGTTCGCTCAGTTTGCTTGATTAGAATAATATTTCTTGAGCTGAAAATCAGCCAGTATTTTACTGTCTTTCTGAAAGAAAACTCTGCTTAATGTCCTACAATTTCTCTTTATGGTCAACATCAGCTCATTGTAACACTTTTCAATGTATTACTGGTTCTAATATGCTTGCTAATCTCTATTTCAATTGAGCACGTCTAATGCGTTCATCTCATCCAGCTTGTTATCTTCACAGACATTTGTTCGTTATGTTTCGTCATCATTGTCTTGGCGTAATTTTTTCTCATGCATTTATCGAGGTTGGAATAAAAGTGATTCCTTTTCTGTTTTGGATAGTTCTTGGAATTTTTCATCCTTGTTGAATTACTAAGTGTACCTTCATTTGTTGATTTCTTTTTTCTTTTTTCTTTTTTTTTGAAAATGCTTTGAGCTTTTTGCAGGATTCTTCCTTGGTTCTGCTGTATGCATTTACGAATCATATTATAGCAAACTGAACACAATCTTCAATATAGAAATACGTGTGCATTTTTTGATTTTTCTATCCTTAGAAACATGTTAATCTCCATTTTTCCAAGTCTATAGATACAAAAAATTAATATTAATACCTTTTATTTCATTTCTAATGTTCAATTGTGTCGCGAAGATATTTTGATTGTCCTTAGTTGTCCTTAATCCTTCCTGGCTTGTTTTCTAATTTCCTCTACGATACTTTTGTATTCTGAAACTCCGAAAATCTTGTCGCAATTATTCACACTTTCCGAAACCATTGATTTGTTATTAGTCTAGTATATTCCGCTTTTAGCTGCGATTTTAACAAAAATAAAAGAAGATATATAAATTGAATGCTGTATTAATTTCCGATGTCCTTGCTCAAACTTACAAACAATATTTACAAAAATTTACAACAATATTTAGAGTTCATTTTTATTTGTAGGTAAAATAAAATTATTCATCTACAATACGTGACTTGGCTTTTCTCATTTGTTGCTGTGTTTTACATAATATATTCACTTATCTCGGGAAAATGAAAAATAACAACAACACCGTCTCATATTTTTAAAAGAGGGCATCTTTTTACATTTACCTAATTTATAAAGTTCCTTTTGGTAGTCACTTCCACTTTACTGTTCTTCACAAAATTAGTTTCGGATTTTTCTACTGTTATAAAATCTTGTACATAGTTTGCGGGGCTAGTTTATGTGGGGCGCTGCCTATCCCTTATATGAGAGGTCTCATTGGTATGTTCGGTTCATGTGCTTTTGGTAATCCGCTTTTAACTGTGATTTTAACAAAAAAAGATATATGTGGAATTAGAAGAAAAAGAATCCATTCTTTACCATAAGACATAGGAAGTTTCCTACAAAAACACGAACCGAATGAAATAAAAAGATCAACTATAATAATAAGAAGAATGTCAGTTTTTCGCAAAACAAACTCAGTAAACTCATTAACAATAGCAAATGGTCCAATGTCGACAGAAAAGAGCTAATAACAAACTTATCCAAATTCCAACTATCGGATACACAATTAGAAGCACTCAGCTTTGGTTTAGAAATTTTCCATTGGAATACCAAAATATGATGCCACAGCTAACAAGAAAATTAGCTAACAAGAAAAACATCTACATAGTTTTTGCAGATTAAATCATTCGCGTTTTATGATCTCTTGTCCCCTTAATTAATTAATTTATTTTTGCTGGTCGTAGTCCTTTCCTCTCTATAGACTTGTAGATTGGATTTAATATTTGCCTGATAAGGATTTTCCGGAGTTGATTTTAGGTTAGATATGTAAGTTCTTGGGAAAATACTATCTTACCTATATATGAGTCTACCATTCGTCCATGCTTAGAATATTGCTGCCACATATGGTCCGGTGTCCCTGATATTTACCATGAGCTCCTTGGTAAAATACAAAGAAGAATCGGCAATATTTTTGGTCCTGATCTGGTGGCTCGGCTTCAGTCAGTTTCTCGCCACCATAGGTTGCCTCTCTGCGTCTTTTAAAAAATACGTTCATGGTAATTGTTCGAATGAGCTCTTCACTATGGTACCTTGACATTTTGAATTTAAACGCTGTACTATACTAGAGACAACATTTCATCAGTTTAGAGTTGAGCTGGCTAGATGTAGCCGTAAGTTCTATGCTAAAAGTTTCTTTTCTCGCACTTGTCACCTGTATCCGGCTTCATGCTTTCAAACCAACTTTAATCTGAAAACGTTTAAATGAAATGTCAATCGCTATATACTATCCTACTGATGACTTTTTTCTCTTTTCGCTCATTAATAATGATTCTGTTCCTAATTCTTCCACACCCTGTAACCGCTTGTGTCTTAGTGGCTTTATTGCCTTGCATGGGGTGATACTGATTAGAAAATATGTATGTCTCGTTCTTTCGTATACTGTTGTATAGTTCCAGGTTTATAACATTCAATTACTCCAAAAAAGGCATCTTTAAAATAGCAATACTTGTTTAGTTGCCGTTTTTGTAAGCGTTATGTCCTACTAAATGGTAGTAGATGACGAGTAGGTACCTCCTAGTGGCAATCAAGAGATCACCAACAGATCCTCTTGTTAATACTTGGCAGGTTTGACGTAAATATATATTTGAACCATGTAGTGATTATACATAACAATCCTGTAGATCGTAAGTAGTCGTTGTCATGCTGTAAAGTCACATTTAGTCAAGCCTGTATATCAAGACATAGATCGAACATTTATAATTGATAAATATTTGGATTAATTTATATCAGCCAATTTCATACATCTGAAATATTACAAGCTAATAAAAGTATACTTGACGCAGAATATACTGAATATATTTCTTACCTGCTCAATATAGGTAAGTTTTACACTTCGCCTATATACAGACGGTAAAGGACATGGAAGAGCAACATCAGCTTCCATACAAAGTTCAAGTTCTACAAATTTCTAGTCGTATTCATTCCCTCTACATGTGTGAGACTTGTACAATCCTTGTTGAGGCAGAAAAAATGATCAATTCGTTCGAGAACAAATGCGAGAGAAAGTTCCTCCGCATCTCTTACTGGGAAAGCACAACCAATGACAATGTACAAAGCAATGTCAAAAGTCTCGTAGGCTGACAGGAATCTCTTCTCGCCATTATTAGACGTCGAAAGATTTTTTTGGTTTGGCCACGTCAGACGATATAACAACCATCATACAAGGTAGTGTTGAATGCGGACGCAAGCGGGGACGGCAACACAAAAGCTGGTCAAGTGTTGACGGATATGGCAATGCCAGAACTCCTGAGAGCCACCGTCAACAGATCAGTCTGTTTCTTCTTCTGTCTTTTGGGGCCCACAACAATTGAAGCAGTCAAGGGACTGATGATGATGATGATGATGATGATGATGATGATGATGATGATGATGATGATTGGAGAATGAAGGACTAACGTTGAATCTCTTTATTCTTTGGTGAATTGTACAAAGATCCTACTTGTACGTTGAACAAGACCTACCACGGTATCCCGTATGTTAACTTGCTACTGCCTCATTAATTCTACTGATCGGAATTTATATTTTAAACAAACTAAAGTAATGACAACTGTACACATCAGTACACTGGATCGTTTTGCTTTCTCTTATTTGTAACCACGGGCAGCCGAATTATGTATTACAGGTAAAATGCCAGGGTATCTGTTTCAGCGTGGAAAGGGTTTAGGATCATTTGATTACAGAATGATTGTTGTGGTGTGAAAAATAAAGGACACTCTTTTTAAGGTAGGAAGGGTAATATTATTGTGTGCAGGGAACTGCATAACGCTATGAACCTATCATGTCAGTAAGGCGTGGGGCAAGAATTTCATGCCCCTATAATGGAATATGTTCACTTGGTGTTAGGAAAAACTACTTGTAAAACCACTTCATCTTGAGTGTAGTATATATATATATACATATCTTGTTACTAACCCTTTGCGCTCCCACCCTGTATTCACAGAGTTTTCTGATGGTCGTGGCGATTTCATCAAGATAACTCACTCCCGCAACATACGAGAGTCACACGAAACTTGTTATAGGGACATTGCCAACTAGATATTACACACGATACTGCGCTCGCCAGATTTAAACTCCATTGAGCATATATAAAGCGTGTTTTGCGTCACTAGATTTTCAGAAGTCACGCCCAGTAAACACAACTAAATTTTGGGCACTCAAGTAAAGGTGTCTGAATAATTCTATACAGAGAACGACTCCAGCGCCTCTTACACTATGTCACGTCAATCAGACGCCTTTATACAGGTAACGGTTGGGTCTATACGTTACTAGATAGCTGTGTATAATTTTTATCACTTTTGTTTACAAGCATGTACATAAGTACGTCTACCCGTATGTAAAGACGTATAATTACTTATATCGGTAGAGAAATATGAAGCGTAATAGTACATAAAGACATTTCTGATTGTCTCAAGCAGTGCCAATTGTAAATGATCGAATTAACTTTGGCTTCGATTATTCGTTGCTGCGCTGATCTGGTCACTTGCAGTTGCGTGATTTAATCAACGATCAACCATTACAAACGCTTAACAAAATTACTGATTTATCACGAACAAATGATTAGAAAAATTGAATTTCTTGCAACTTGCTATCGGAATCCGATAGAAACCGTGCACATCTGTCCAAGACGGCAAGTTGACCTAACTTTAAAATAGAAAAATATTCAAGACTTCACGCATTTACACACACATATATATACAGTTAATTATACAAGCATTCATTTATATATATCATCCTGGATATAACGATAAACTACATTCGGCAGATGTTTTGAGGAGCGTCGAACCATCTCATAATTGCTGTTGTTGACCAGGTCCACCTTGACCCGAGGTGGTAGCAACTGTTGGGGTCCCAGCTATGGGCAAATCGTAAACCGCCAAACTGGGGTCAAAACACTATGAAAGTATAAAAAATATATTCTTATAGTAAAAATACCTATATAAATGTATATATTCTCAAATAAATGCCTTACAACGTATTTTAGCGTTTAGATGATGTTGTCCCATTATAGGGTTTTTACTATAAAAAGGGTTTGAAATTTGATTGGAGTCAGTAATTAGTTATTTCTATGTAGCTTATGCAAATATGATTTCTGTTAATGAATTCATTAGATTTATCATTTCCTCAACGGCCAGTTTATCTGCAAAAATATCTAGTGTCTCTGATTTGTGACACTACAGTTCAATCAGAATATCAATTCTGCGCAGTAAATGTTTATTGATCGGGCGAATGGCACGATACCCTACGGGATAATGTGGTACTTGAATGTCGGAATACAAATGTTTGTAGCTTATATCGGTCAAAATTTCTCAAAAATAAGTTGATTCTTAATTCATATTAGTGTGGCATACTGTATGATTTTAACGGAAATAATTATTTAAAGTTTAACTTTTTTTATTTATTTAATATATATATATATATATATATATATATATATATATATATATATATATATATATATCTTGAATATTGCTCTCTTACATTTCCTTTAACGGACTTTGATCTTTGTGTCTTCTACAAGTTTTGACTGCACTTCCAACGTAACGATGAATATTTATGTATGTTCTCGAATTTAAAAGACTTGATAAACCAATGACATCCTTTCTTTTGTATATGAACAACAAAATAAATTCTACATTTGCCTTGATAAAGTCCCACAGATGACGAAACGCATCGGCTAAGAATAGTTTTAGACATAGACGCATGCATTTTTACCTCTAGTATTCCTTTCAGCCAACACTTCGTCGGAATAAAAACGTTGGCGTAGTTTGTGACGAGAACAAAGAAAAGGACAATTCACACAGTAAATAAAAAAGAGGTGAAGAGGGAAAATTATGGAACACGATTAAAATATATTTTTGGGTAAAATAATTTACGAATAAAAAATAAATAATTCCAAGTGAGTATAAAACCCCCTAAAATAACTGAAGGGACGAATGAAATGCTCCTTCTGTTTGTAACTTAATATGAACCGCTTCAAGGAGACGTAAATGATGAGCGGACCGCAGTCTGGGTTATCGAGCAAGTGCTGACCAATGGCCCAATCATGCGTTGAGTGAGTTACTTTCAACGAGTGACTCAAACCACCCAGTCTTATACTGGCATGAATGTATTCACTAATTCGGGTTTCCAGTCGCTGATTGGTTAGTCCTACGTATTCAGCTTCACACTGACATTTGAATTTTTTTACGATAGAACTACTTTGAAAAAAAAGGAGAAATCACCTTTAACAAATGAAGAAAACACTGAACTAATCTCCAAAATAACACGCAACCTGGCAGTAGAAAAACCTGATGTAACGCAGTGCGACAAGTTGTCAGCCAGCATTTAACCTTTCCCACTGAGCCATGGTAATTTTAAATAAACGGGACGCAGGCTGGGGCTGAACACTAAAGGTTCTTAAAGCGTTTAATCTTACGCTCAACAACGCTTTTAATGACATTCACAATCTAACGATGGTGACAAAAACACGATGTATGTAAGCTTCTGATAAACACTGGTAATAACAAAACAGTTATATTCAACCAGTACGTCAACAAAAGGTAAAGTACAATTGTTCTCCACTTCCCTGGTGAACTGAAGGGATGAATGAAGGAAATCGAGTTGGGTATGAAAAGCTTCAGCATCATTGATGGAATCGAACATAGAAAACTTATGATCAACATAACGTACATATACAGGAGGATTACAATAATTTTCGAATAAAAGACCTTCGAAAACCCAACAAAAATGTTAACGAATTGTGTTCCAAAATTTTTTCTCCTCAGCCTTTTTTACTTCCTGTGTGAATTGTCATGTTCTTTGTTCTCATCATAAACTACGCCAACGTTTGCCTTCCGACGAAGCGTTGGATGAAAGGAACCCTAAAGATAAAAATTCAGGCGTGTATTTTTAAAACTCTATTTATGCTCGGTGGTTTCAAGTCCTTGTGATCATATATATATATATATATATATATATATATATATATATATATATATATATATATATATATATATATATACAGGTGTTGGACAAAATAATTGAAACACTTATCAAATTCAAAGAAAATTTATTTAATATGAAGTTGGTCCTCCTTTCGCCTCCCATACAGCTTTAATATGTCTAGGAATGGAATCATACAGCTTCCTGATTTCATCCAGAGGATTTTTCAGCCATTCTTCCATTAACACCTGCTCCAGCTCTTTAAGACAGGATTGTGGAGGATAGTGGCTCCTCACTTGTCGCTCCAAAATGCACCACAGATGTTCAATAATATTGATATCTGGAGATTGGGGAGGCCACTCCATGTGTTCTAGCTCACTTTCATGCTCTTCATACCAATTCTTAACCACTCGAGCGGTATGATTTGGAGCATTATCGTCTTGGAAGATGCAGTCACCATAAGAAAATAAAGTCTGGGCCCTTGGATGAACATTATCTCCTAAAATGTTCAGGTAATCTTTGTTGTTGATTGTACCACGCAGGGCAACTATTGGACCGAGACATTTCCATGATATGGCTGCCCAAACTATCACTGATCCACCTTCATGCTTCACTGTTGGAAGAAGGCAGTAAGGTTTGTAAGCTTCTTTGGGCTGCCTCCACTCGCCTTGAAGTTGGCAAAAGCGAAATACTGGACTCGTCTGAGAATATGACTCGCTTCCATTGGTCTGCAGACCAGGCATTGTGATCTCTGCACCACTTCAACCTCTTTTAAATGTTGCGATTGGAGAGAAGAGGTCTCCTTACGGCGGCTCTTCCATGATATGCAGCCTGATGGAGCTCACTACGAACAATTTTAGTAGAAACTGGACTATTCAGATGATTATTCAACTCAGCAGTCACTTTGGTCACAGTAGTCCGATGATTTGTTGCCACGTTGCATTTCAATGCACGTCAGTAAGTTTGCAAGTCCAGCCTGAATTGCTACGGTTGCTAGAGGTTTCGCCCTGTTTCTCGAATTGCGTCATAGTTCTTGATATGGTATCTCTTGAAAAACCAAACAGTTCAGCAAACTTAGTGATCGAGGCTCCTGCCATGCGAGCTCAAACAATTTGCCCTTTTTCGAACTCGGAGAGGTTACGCATTTTGCTTAAATTTTACTAAATTCTAAAAATAAATAAGGCAAAGAGAGTAAATTAGATAAATAAACGTATTTACAATAGTTCTAACCTGCAATTACGAAGTTTTAGTTAAATTTCTTAATATAATAGGTCTTTGAAATATAACTGTGGAATTTGCACCTGTTCCAATTATTTCGTCCAAGCCCTACATATATATATATATATATATATATATATATATATATATATATATATATATATATATATATATATATAAGTAAATGTTTGTCACTTAATTGATTGATATTACCTTCAGTATCTCGACAAGTTTCGTAGAAGGGCTCGTCCGTCAGGTTCTTCAGGGACCATCTATCTGCAATTGACTCCTTATATTTGTCGATTTTTATATTTATGCACTTACCATTGGTGCAAGTTTGTATGTGTGTGTGTGTCTGTGTGTCTGTATGTGTGTGTGTGTGGCCATGCGCCTGTTTGTGCGGATCTGATTTCGCGCGCGCGACTGTCTGCGCGGATATGCCTACGTGTAGGGTGTTCTTTTCTTCGTTTTTTTCTCCACTTTATACTCACACATTAACTTTTTATGAGAGAGAGAGAAAGAGAATAGCGACCTTGCAAAATTGGAGGTATTTCAGATATTTCTCATGTAATAACGATTGAGGTACGTTGGTAGCGTCATCCGGATGTCCTCATATATAGCCATCTTCACTATGGAAAAGTGAAACGAAAATTGGTCATTGCTCAGGTGTAAAGGAAGCTGAAGAGTAATATTTTAGAAGTCAACATCGTATGTAAGACCTTTGAGCGGATGGCCTCAGATAATTAGGAATAATGAGCCAGTTGCTTCAGGACATTACTGGCTTTGAAACTGACCGTATTCAGTGCCTCAGAGAGGCAAGAGCAAATACATAAACATCATTATAATACTATAAGCCATCTTGCCTTCGTACGCTTCCATCATTTGCTTTGTTGTATTTAAATCATTGGCAAAACTGAAATATGTTAGACATGAACACTTGGACTGATTTAGATATACTGACAGTTATACGTCGAAATCAACGGAAAGGCCAATAATAATAATAATAACATATTAAAGTGTCTTTGAAATGTATTTTGTTTTCTATTGTTTGATTAGTCAGTTAACTGAAGAAAAGTTGTTTTTATCCCTTGAATAAATACTGAAGTTAGGAAAAATATTTCGAAAGGGACTTACAGGAAAAATCGTTCGCAGTTATTCTGTTTCTTCCTCAAAAGAAAAAATGATAAGATGATCATCGCTGATGAATTTATTATGATATTAAAAACGAAGAAATTTTAATGAGTCCCTTGATGAATTTTAATGTTTTCAAAGAATCAGGATAATTACTACGCAATGCTCCAGACGGCAATTGACCAATTTAAATCCTGTAAATGACAGGGTCAAGGAATTCGACGAGATATTTTTTTCTGTACGATGAAGTCTGTCATTTGTGTATTCTTTTGTAAATGCTTTTCTATGATGTTGTTGGATAGGAAATACTTGCATAAACATAGTATTACCTAACACATAACTTGTTTTGATTTGCCGAAACACTTTGTTTAGCAGTGCCAGCACTGTCAGGATATCAAAAAACATTCTTGAAGAATTTATCAAAACAAAATTTGGAATCATTCTCTTATGACTGAATACACAGTGTTGTACAAATGCTTTTTAATGGCATAAAAAATCTCGGAAAATCATTCTGTAGAAAGAATGTTATTAAATATGAATTTTATATGCTGGAAAAAATGCTGGAAAGGCTTCCATCTATGTAATGTAAATATATGAGCGTGTATTTTTGACGGATATCAGTGTGGAAAGTAGGACCAGCCAGCCAGCCAGCCAGCCTAGTTCAAATTCACGTATAATCTCTTACGTTCACTTTCGAAGTAATGTCCTTCGGAAAGACAGGAATCCTTCCCTTTTCCACCCCAGCTAGTGATTAAATAGCAGAGTAGACTCGGTGGAAACCAGTCTAAGAGAACGAAAATTCTGAATTCGAAGCCCTTGGGGAATGCAAGGAGAAACCACGCCACCGTCTTTCCAACGAACAATGGCAGCTCACAGATAATAAAGAAAATAGAATTTGTGGAATATTATGATCTCCAACGACCCGAAGGGACATGACATTAAAAGAAAAAATGTATGTTTGTACGCAATTTCTATTTCCGGAAACAAAATTAATTAATCCATCTTACAATTGAGGTTTTCTGTAGGAAGTTTGACTAAACTTTAACCAGAAACTGAATCTTAGACATCCAACAGTTTTCCTTACGGTCAAAAAATTTATTTTCACGCAAAGACCAGACAATGATTCTATTTTCTAATATCCGAGTAGACACATACCTGTATGTTATGCGTGTTTATATGTATGTCTTGTTAAATGCTGATTTATGTGCGAGTGAAGCATAAGATAACAGCTTGGAAACGGAATTCGAATTCCAGTTGAGTTCTTTACATTCTTTTAAATCCATCTTTTACCCATCCCCACTTAGCAGCAATGGGTTAATGGTAGAAATGAGTAATATAGCCTTGTTTGGCAACCAATGTACCTGAGGAATTAACGGCAGCCTAAATATGGAATTCTTTTGCTAAGTTAGTCATGAATCGAAAAGAGATCGACAAGCGTGCATTACCAATGACACGTAAGGAAGGTGCCTTTTTCAGGGTACGATTTGATTTCTATCTTCATTCGTGTGTGTCTGGGTGTATATTTTTTTAAATTTTGTGTTTTTGAGCACTTAACAGCATTTACGTCAGTGTACGAGTGAGAATGTATATTTCGACACTTTAACTGATTTTTCCTTTTATTTGAGTTTCCTTTTTTTATGTATTGTTTTCTTTTTCCATTTTCGTCCTGTTTTTATTTTCGTTCTGTATTTATTTAGTCCTCTTCCTTTGTGTTGCTTTTCTTCTGGCATTAAACTCGACATCTTTTTGACGTTGTTTTTCGTTTTCCAATCTAAGTCCTTGTGTCCGTACGCATGCGCGTTTGCATATGCTTAAATGTTTACGCAAGTCTGCGCATTTGTTTTTGTTTTAGTTTCTCATTATATCTTTATTTTGATTTATTTCATTTTAATACGTGAGCTTTTGTATTTCTTTAGATGTGAATGTTCGTCCAGTATAAAATAATTCGTGTGAAATAAGGGAAAAATATTTAAAACAAATAATGGAGCATGTACATAATTTTCTGTATAAACCACTTTCTTTTTTTGTCAGGGTTTTGGGGATTTAGAACGGCCATTTTCAATTTTTTTTTCTTAATTCAAGTGTATAGATACCACATTCTAATATCTCGAAACATCAACTGATTTTTTCATGTGTAGAATTTTAGATAAATTTTTAATAACATTTTTAAACAAAGATTTATTTAGATTAGTAACTCAAATTGGTTGTAATAATAACAGCTAAACTGTTTTTTTCGCAGATTTTTTTTTTACATTTATTACTTTTCTGTGGAAAATCTATATATAAATATTTATATATTAAGAATAATTTCGGGAAAATCTATGAATAAGTTTTCGTGTGACGCGTTTCTTCTTTCATTGGACTAAAGTGGTTTACTTAAATGCAACTAGACATGCGCAAGAGAGGACTCTGAGAATTTTAAAATTATTTTTTTAATATGTTTTAGATATATAGTCTAGCTGATTTCTTTAGTTTCTTTTTCTTTGCTCTTATCACTTTTGATATTAAGTATCCGACATTGTGATAACAGAATATCTGCCAAGAAGGTGAAACGTTGTAAGGACCTGAACGTAAATTTAATGTGGATGATCTAGCGATTAAAGCACTTCCTATATATTTTCTTTTTAGTAAATTGTTTTCTCTTTTAATTAGAAAAGCATTTTTTAATCAAAATTATAGCTCATCACAGTGAGCAACTAATGAAGTGAGTGTGTTGTTTTACAAATTTTCTTTTTGTGTTCATATAATCTTTTATTTAAGTTTCCTGAAGTTTCTCCTATGTATTCTTTGTGGAAGTTATCACAAGTGATAGAGGAAATTCTTCCTTCAAGTTTTAAATTATTATATTAGTTTGTATTAATTAAGTATGCTATTGTTTTAGAAGTGGCTGTAACAAATTTTACGTTAAGCTTAGATAATTTCTTTTCAATTATATTTGAGGTTTGCCAGAAAGGTCCACTCTTCAAATTTGAAATATTTTACGAGCTTTTTGTTTCACGTTGTATATGAAATAATTACGGTATTGGAGGCGAGTAAAAGTATTTTACATATATTTGAACTAGTTTCTTTTATCTAATTTCAGTTAATTAATCGAGTTTTTAATGGCTAATTTGTTACATCATCACTGTCTTTCATAGACGACCATATGTAGCATGGTTTGCACGTTTATATCTTGTCTTAAATTACTTTTCCAAGCATAATTTTTGCAAATTACTTTAAAAACTTGAGAACTAAATAGTGAAAATTTCCTATATAATATTTCATTTTAGAATCCTAAAACAAGATTATTATTCGTTTACTTTGAGCTTTTTTCTGTATTTTTCTTGCTTATTATTGTGTAGTTTTCCATTCCCCAAGTCCCATTATCTTTTCTTCATGATTTTTACTTATTTTTATTCTCTTCCCCTGTATCCCACTTCTGCTGTCGCTTTTTTAATTCAATAACTTTTTCTTACACTTTGATTTATTTATAAACATTTCTTCTGCTTATTACTTTTTAGGTACTTTTCACAATCTGTCATTTTTTTCTTTTTCAAGTGCCTCTTTCAATCCTTCATTTGTTATTATTTAAATTTGACGCCCATTTTATGTCCTATTTTTGTTCCTTGTTTGTTCTTAATACTTTCAAATATCGTCTGCTTTTATTCGATCACTTTTTATCTCATCCATATATGCCTTCATTTAGGTTTATAGCTATGCTACATATCTTTTGTCTGAATAAATTATTTTTCAGTCACATCTATCGAAATAAATATTACAACTTCTATGACAGCGTATCACATCATTCCATCAATTGTTTTGGTAATTCATACTTCAATTTGTCTTTATACTTTTCTTATAAGCAAATGAATAAAAATTCATTTGCTTACAAGAAAAGGATATACTCTCATCATCAAATATTTTACTTTTCTGATAATTATTTCATTCTTGTCGACGCGCAAATAATATGTCCCTACATTATTTTTTTATTTTCGTTCATGTATCATTTGCTATGATATTCCACATTTGTAATTTGAAAAAATTTAAAAACAAATATTTGTTCAACATACATTTGTGTTATTCGGTGTTTCTAAATCAGTCTTTCGTTTGTTTATTTTTTTCAGCTTTTTATATTTTCCGCAACATGGAGACTTGACAAAATAAATATTCTCAAGAAGAAATGCGGCATTTTCTCAAGTTTTATGACCGCAGGACAATTGTACTTCTTAAAATCTCACCTTGAATAAAGTAAAAATATTTGGTCAGCATTGAAATGGAGAGCAACAGACAGACGTGTATAGCACAAATGAAAAGCAACACCTAGGAAAAGCCACTGGAGAAAAACCGGCTAATAGCATTACGGCTAAACAAAAATAAATGACAGTAGGTGAGAATTTTAACGCTAGAAATTTTGACGCTGAATATTCTGCATAATTTTGCTCACTAATAATTCAGAACGTGTATTCATTTTAATCATGTTTTTATTTTCATCTTGTGGGTTGGTCGGGTAGCCTTTAGGCATTTTTGTCAACTTGTATCAAATATTAATTATTTTTTTCTATTCTTTTCCAGTCTCTGAAATTAATTTCTTCTGCATCATTATTGTTAATCCTATTTCCCCTTTTATATACATGTCTATCTTCTCCACATTTCACACACACACACACACACACACACACAAACACACACACACACACACACACATATATATATATATATATATATATATATATATATATATATATATTCATCTACCGCAAAGGTAGAAAGTTGGCTCTCTGTGTCGTGCCAGAAAGTTTTTCTTGTCTGAGTCCATCCTTCAAATCTATAAATCAACCATCCGTTTTTGCATGGAATATTGCTGTCATATATGGTCTGATGTTCCCACTGTATGTCTTGAGGTAACTTGACAAAATCCAAAGACAAATATGCAAGATGATATATCCTGATCTGGCATCTAGTCTACAATCCCTATCCCACAGACGTGCTGTGCCCTCCCTCTGTCTCTTCCGCAAATATTTTCACGGCAACTGTTCCGACGAGCTACTCTCGCTGGTTCTGGACTAAATGATTTTAAACCAGTTACCAGGCTGGCATCTCGGTCCCACCCTTTCACTGTCAAAACGGTTAAATTTAACTGTTTCTTCTTCGCAAACAGCTTCTTCTCTCGCCCTTCCTTGCTTGGGATGAATTGATTAACACACACACACACACACGAACACACACGCACATATAGCAGGTGCGTGTTGCGTAACTGCAGGATTTTTCTCTTCTTTTGTCTGCAGTATCATTTCATGACGTTAGCGATAATGGTTCTCCATAAATTCGTAGCTTTTAATAAATTTTATCGTTTTGTTATTTCTCATAAACCTTGCTCCCCCATCCATTTACTCAAGCTCACAACTTGTAAATTGTTTTCCTCTTGCGTTCAATCTGTCCTGTAAGTGTTGGATGATTGACAACTAAACCGTCACCCTCATTCCAATTTCTTGATGTGGCTTGTTAATACCACTAAAAATGGCCTATCACAGGGCGGATTAACGAGTAAACCTCAAACTAACTAGAAGTCAGTAAACCTCAAACTACCTAGTGCCTTGCATGATACACGCTTAGGCAATCATGTATCTTTCGATACATGGCTGAAGAAAAAATCAGCCTTCAAAATCTTGATATTCATTCTGTTTGAACAATAATATTTGTTATCGGTGTAAAATACATTACGAGTACAGCGCGCAGTAGACACTGGAACAAGGAATTTGGTAGTAATTCTAAAGATGATATCAGAAAGAACAGTACACATGCAGAAGAATGTATACCTACGTTTTATACATTATACAAAAGAGTTTCATAGATTACGTCACAAAGAAATGTTTAGTAACTGCTTAGTTACCGTGACATATTAGGGTAGGTTATTAAAATAATCAAGAACATATGCTGGCAGTAAAACGCCTGAATACGGATAGGAAATGAGTTTAGTAGATATAAAAAAATAGAAAGGCGTGTAAGACAAGAATGTGTCGTCTCACCGGACATATTCAACTAATACAGTGAAGCGATTCTGAGATAATTAGAAATTGTACGATGATTCCTTATTGACGATTACAATCTTAAAAGCATAAGATATCCAGATGACACAGAAATGAAACTACAAGAGCACCTATTGATGGTAGTGAAGGAAAGCGCGAAGAAAGGACTAATCATCAATCGCAAGAAGACAGAATGCAAGGCTGTTAGCAAAGGGATGAATCCAACATGCAAATTACAAATTAGAGATACTGAAATCAAACAGGTAACAATTTAAATATTTGCGAGGACAGGACGTGCAAGACCGAAATCTGAAGGCACATTGGGATAGACAATGATGAATTCCAAAAGCTAAGCACAGTACTGAGAAACCGAAATATCGTTAGAAACGAAGAAAAGACTACTGTACTGATACGTTATAAAAGACCTTCTATATATCAATGAATGCTGGACAATCTCCTCACATATGGAGAAGAGACTTTGAAGCAACAGAAATGTTGTTCTATAAAAACATGCTGAGAATACCATTGACTGGACATGCAAGCAACACTGAAGTTTTAGAGAAAATGGAAACAAAAACATACTTAATATCAGATAGAGATAATTAATATATTTGGGGTATATAATGAGAGAAAAGTGTTTCGAAAATATGACACAGGTCATATTGAAAGCAAGAGGGACAAACAACGCATGACCTCTATTTGAAGAGCTTGAGTAAATGGATGGCGGTACAAGCTTTAGAAATGAAAACAAAAAGACATAATTTATTAAGAGCTAAAAATGATAGGAAGTTGTGGAGAGCCATGATTGCCTACGTTCGGAAAGAACACGGCACATAGAAGATAATGAATCATATATTTTTCTCTCTTCCCCACTGGTCATGTTTCTTATTGCGTTCATAGATTCTTACCACAGCGTCTATACTTGTCTATGTATGAGAATTATACGATATTAAATACGTTTCTACCGTTATTACAATTACTCCATATCAAAAATATGTGTCTGTCTCTATGCACCCGCTTGTTTAATATTTTAAATAGACAAATCACAAAGGCACTTCCGTTGGACAATTTGAAAACTGCTGATACAAAGAATAATAAATTTCCCTTTGTATCACGTCTTTTGTCTTCATCGAAATTGTTTTTCTTTCAGTCTGAAAAGGACAGACAACAAACACGCAGATCAAACAGACAGTCCTAATCGATAAGTTGGCGCTTTTTTATGAACGCTGGCACCTTCACAAACTGAACGACTTCAACGAGAAGGAACTGAGGGTTGGGTGGCAGGGGAGAGAAGGGGAAGAAAGATAGACTACGTTAATGATTGAGAGTAATCAGCAACAAAGAAATATAGTAATGATCCTGTGAAAGAGTGTACGAACCTGGAACCCGGTTATTTTCACTCGGTATTAAACGTGGGCTTCAGCAAGAGACAGTAATCAACAACGCCGGACTTATGATAATGACATTTGAAAAAAATTCATAACAAAGAACATGTTTCTGGCTTATCAATATGCACAATGGCCAAGTAGCAACATATTTCATTTGATATTCGACATCATTGAAATAAATTCGTTTATTTGATGATAAATCAAATGGGATTCAAATGCAAATAGATTATCATTAAAAACGTTTATAGTGTTTATGAATCTTTAATTAGAATTATAAAGAAAGGAATATTAATAGCATATTAGCTAACAGCAACTTCGACTGACGCAAGAGTGTGTCAACCGCCCTCTCGAGTGGTATACACATTCTGATACTTACCGGTTGCAGGGATCCGTCTCTGCGCTGGTGGTATTACAGTTATGATTAGCTTAGACCGGCTCTGACCAGCTTGGACCAACTATGACTAGCTTAGATCAGCTCTGAACAGCTTGGATAAACATTGACCAGCTAAGACAGGCGGCCCGAGGGAAGACACTCGGGTCCCACGTTAAAAACCGGCCTTTTGTCACAACCTGACTCAGTGGCGAATTAAGTAAATACAAACCTCGACTGACGCAAATGAAGTATCCACTGATCATAGAACTTAGTAACAAAGTATTATACAACAGCCTCATTAACATTTTTTAGGGGTTCTGCCGAGAGAAATATCATTAATTATTGTAGAGGCAGTATTAAAACGCTTCACATATAGGCAGATTTGTTTGAATAAGAACTTCAATTTAATTTACTTGTGATGTTGAAGGTTTTCTAAATAGAGGTCCCAAGAATAGCATAGACAGAACATGCCAGCAACGAGAAATTTTTATAGAAAATGAGAAAGAAAAGGACAATTATATTTACAATCAGGAAGAGTTGAAATTTCCCAAGTAAGAGGGCTTGGAGAATTTAACCCTAACAAGATAGACTGTAATCAGCATGAACAGAAAAAAACAGCAAATAACCTACCTAAAGAGGTTACGTCACGAGATAGCAAAGGAGTGACTGAGACGGATGGTAAGAGAAGAAACGTTGCTTACAGGTACAAATGGCAAGAAACTGTGGAGAGCCGTGTTCGCCCACATTCTGGGATCAGACGATACTTACAAGAATATACCGAAGTAATGTTCTAATCATGCACGTCACACGAAACCGTTGCTAATTTGACAATACAGTTTATTTGGCAAGATTAATTCCGTTTAAATAAAAACCGGAAGTTCACTCGTGACAACTCCACATAGCATAGGCGGAAGATGTCAGAGCTGCAATGGAAAAGATAGTAACCATGTCCATGAGTTTATGTTTGTGAAAAGAGATGGTTTTCGCCTGAGTTAGTAACCATAAAAGGAAAGACAATTGTCGTTCTTTATGTTTTTACCAAACCAGCCATTGTACAAATACAAGACTAGATTTCTCAGATGCCAATGTAGAAAAGGTTATTCCGATGAATAATTTTCACAATTCATTGTTATTTGTAATTAATTCAATTTCTAAGTAATATGATTCTAATATTATTTCGCCAAAAAATCAATTTTATCATTAAATAAATATATTAAATGAATATTTGTCTTTGACAATGTTATTTGTCATTTAGTTTTCCATTATGTTTTTATGTATATATATTTTTCTTGATTGCTTTTCTGTACGTCTTTTTTCTTTCCCTCTTTTCTTTAGTATGTTTTCATATTTGTTTCCATTTTATTGCTTTTTTATCACGTTTCTTTCTTTGACTATCTTGTAAGCATTTGCGTCTGTCTTTGCTTCTCTATATAAAAAGTGCTATGTTGCTTGAAAGTGATACGTTTGCCAGTTTTAATTAGTTGCTAATTTTTTAAACAACTAGACGTGACAATATAATTTAAAAATTGAATTGCGCTGTTTTCAAACATTTGTAAAAGTAATAATATATTTTATAAGAACTACATTTTACTGGTTGACGCCTTCTTTGCTCTATTCAATACATAAATTAAACTTGCATTTAAATCTACATTTGCCATTTTAATAACTGCCACGCAAGAAAAGCTTCCTAACTGCTATAAAATTATTGCCTACTAAGATCTTTGTTATAACATTTGTATATACTTTCCAACGATTCGCCTTCATGTTCTGGTCAGGCTTGCGTTTCTCAGCAACCCAAACGGCTATATCGCCGGGGGTACTACTGTTGCCAGTTCATTTATTCGGAAGGTAGGTCTTTGCACTAAATGGAAATCACAAGCCATGGAATGCAACATGTGGATTTTGCTGATTCGAAAGATATGCCAATCTCTGTCTCAATTTACAACTAAAAGGGAATCAGACAGGATTCTGGAAATGCCAAAATTTTTAGGATCACTAATTTTCCAAATAGAATTACAGATACGACTATGGTATTGACAATTGTAATCAGATTTGCCACCGATGTATTTGTTATGGCTTTAGGAATTTGTCAATACAGAAACTTTCATTCTTCATCGTTCGTCATTCTGCTGCAACAACTCACGGAATGGAATTTTGACCAACTACTAACTGCCTTACATCACAGGCAAGGAAGGTAACATGTAATCAAGCAATTCTAAACAAGTTCAACATGATGATGATGGTGATGATCATTGATGATCAAGTGTATTTATAGAGTACAGGACTGAAGGTCCTAATACTTGAGGTTCCAGATGATTTTTAACAGGGAAAACCAATATCAAAACAGGAATAGCATCTCTGCAGATAGAACGCCGTGTATAAGAACCGTCAATCATTTACTCTACTATGTTATTCTCTTTACTGTTTTACCAAATTTCACCAATACTATGTTTGAGAGCCACTCAAGTTAGAGGGTTACAGACGAAGTAAGGATGCTGAACGATGTGTGCAGTACTATGTAAGAGAATGCAGCAAGAAATGAAGATTACGAGGAAAAGTCGGATAGCTAACGATTGTCACTTTCCTAAGAGATCAGGAACGAAGTTGAGGGAAGCTCACATGCGTGAGTTTATTTTACAAAAGGGCAGTTCTTGTGAAAGAACTTCCTTCTTACATTTGAAACATAGGAACTGCTTAGACTCAGTCAAATTGTAATTCATAACATTAAATATTGAGTAACTGAAATCTGGAAACAAATATCTAAATATTACGTTGTGTCATATGCACTGGTGTTCTTGTACTGAAATCTCCAGAGTAATACGAGAATTAAGCTAATCTTAAAACCTTCCACACGTCTACCTATCTGTTAAAAGATAGCGTATTTAAGAGATCACCTCAAACAACCAGTTTTCATAGAGCGCTATTATTATACTAGCATTTTATCTCTTCTTATTCATACTTTATAGAGAAAGTTTCATAAGATGGAAAATGTGTCATCTATCATAGGTCATATATCAAATACTAACAAATTAGGGAAAATATTTTGTAATTCAGTACTTTATTTAGTATGCTATTTATCTAATTCGACAGTTTACGAGTCGGTGTCCAGATGTAGATCCGAAAAATATAGCCTCAGAATATATATAGCACAATGCCCTACTTAATATATGTCACTATGTGAATATGCCAATTATAGAACCAATAAATTATAATTAATCGTTATAAAACAGCACATACATAATGTGAAGTAATCTATTTTTATTTGAGATATATAGATAGGTAGAAAGTAAGAAAGAAAGAAAGAAAGAATTTATTATGCAAATCAGTATTTTTCAATTAAAATTACTAACTGATAATAACTAACTGATATTACTATAATTTTCGGGGTATACTTATAAGATAAATACGTACGGGAGTTTCAGTTCAGAATACCGTTCCTTCCCAGCTTATGCTTTATTACGCAAACAAAATAACTGCACTATATCTTTCCTGGTAATTTTTTTCTTTTTCTCATAATCTTTCACACTCATTTAGCGTCTTAGTGGCTTTGTGGTAAAATGATTAAAAAGATATTTTCATGAATAAATTCTAAAATATATAATTGGTTAACATTTTATCATATACAATGGAATAAAAAAGTTGATGCTTTCACCTGCTAGGAAAACATGATTTATTTGTGAAAGATATTAAAATAATCCGGAACTAAGAGCAAATCATCTGCATACGAGTAGAAAATGAATTAAGTACATACAAATAGAAAGGACTGTAAGACAAGGACCTGTTTTCCCACCGGCTTTATTTAATCTCTACTACAAGACTATTCTAAGAGAACTAGGAGTCCTACCAGGATTTATTATAGGTCGGATCAATCTTAACAATATAAGATACACAGACGACACCGAAACACAGAAATAAAACTGCAGGTACTGCTATAGAAGGAAGTAAAGGAAAGACCAAACATCAGTTGTTAAGGTGTGTGGTTGTCAGCAAGAAAAACTTCCTAAGATACGTGCTATGAATTAGAGACGTCAAAATCCAAACGGGCATAAAAGTTTAAATATCTGGCAAGGATTTTAATAGATTGAAAATATTGTGGCACTCTAAACAGAAATCGCATGGGAATAGCAAAAGATGGCTTCAAAAAAATCTAAACCAAGTATTAAGAAACGAGAAAATTTCGTTCGATACAAGTACTGAACAAAAATCAGTCATATTATATTGAAGTGAATGCTGTACAATTTCCACAAAGATGAAGAAAAGACTTGCGGCAACAGAGTTGTGAATCTATAGAACGATGCTACGAAATCCATGAAGGAGCAAGATCATTTTTAGGTAAAGGAACACAAAAAATACTTACAATCAGAAAGAGTCAATTGGGCACAAAATGAGACAAGAAGGCTTGGGGAATTGGACACTCACAAGATATGCTAATGTCAAGAAGGGTAGTTGGAAACAGCAAGAAACCAACTTAACGAGCTTATGCAAAAGAACAAGGAATGGGTGGAATGACAATGTCTAACAGTTACAAAGGATAGAACGTTGTGGAGAGCTATGACCACCCACGTTCTGAAGGGACATAGCACATAAAAGAGAAAGCAGATAGGCTCTTTGATATTCTATAAAATACATCAACTATTGATTTTCTTACCTTATTTTTTAATGTTTCTGCTTAAACATACCATAGGTCAGATATTTATTATTTCCCAGGAAGCTTGTCTGTTATTTTGCACTTGATATGCACAAGAAAAGAGATGCATCTTTTTATATTAACGACAGAATTAATTTTTATTCTATAAAAACTACGAATTTCAATTTTTGTTCAGTTTACAAATCGCATTCAATCCAACCATTCTTTCTATTTATAAAATATAAGTATTCTATATAAAACTTAAACATTATTTCACATAAAGCAAAACAAAATAGAGTAGTTTTAGGAAAAAGTAAAACATTTTCAGTAACTATTAAAAACCATCGGTTCAAAGATTTTTCTCGCCTTATTTAAAAGAATCAATACATTTTCAATTATGTCCGCTGTTACGTTATTGTCTGCTTTTGCAGAAATGAATGAAAATATTGCAAGGACAAAGAAATGAAAATGAAAAGAAAGCTACAAATTGATCTTCTTCGTTATTCCGCCGTTAATTGGATGGTGACGTCACTATATTATCTGTTGCGATGTGATGTACTCCTTTATTGCCCATCTGGGATTCTGACATTGTTGCATAATTTGCACGCGTATCTGTTTACACGCATCTGTTTACATGCACATGACTTTAAGCCACAGGAAGTAAGTCGAGTTAATGAGAGATAGAGAGGGGGAAAGACAGATACAAAAAGAGAGTAAAAGATGAGCAAAAGAAACAAAAATTAATATCAAGGAGGGGTTTAGCTTCCCGGTGAAATTTATTCTCTGATATTCAATCAATTTTAAAGAAGTGAAACGCATTTGCTTGGGATACTCATTGATTCGAAAAAAATTTCAAACGAAACTAGTATTTCTTTTCTTTCAGATAAGAGATCCATGCTTTCAAAGTCCCGAAGCACTTTGAACTTCGGAGAGAATGTATTGTCATTCTTCCATCATTCCGACTATTATCATCATCCTTGTTCTTATTACAATCTCATAAGTTACTTATCATTTTTTTACATAGATATTGCATCGGAGGGAGACTTGTTTTGACGCCTTTATTTTATTATGTATTTGACTGTGAAAGAATCACTAATAAGCTAGATAGATTCATCATGATAAATATATGACATACGCAGTCATAAATATATAGCGCACACTCAGATATATCTCTCTCTTTATATATATATATATATATATATATATATATATATATATATATATATATATATATATATATATATATATATAAAGTGAACATAGAAGTCAACACTTAGAGACAGTCTGTTTCATACTAGATGCAATTATCGGGCCCGATGATTGCATCTAGCATGAAACAGACTGTCGCCTCTAAGTGTTGACTTCTATGTTCACTTTTATATTTACACACGCTCTATCTCTGATATTGAGCACTTTATCCCATAAATATAGTACACTTTCAGACTATATATATATATATATATATATAAAAATATTATTATTATTAGTAGTAGTAGTAGTAGTATTACATAAACGTTAGTTCTAGTGAATATTCGTATTTGAGTAGATGTTCCGTTCATTTATTAAACAGTATATCTATTTATTTTCGTCTACTGTCCTGAATATTTGAGAAATCTTATTAGAGAAAAATATGCGCTCTCCGTCGTGATTCGAACCAGCGTTCTCCTAGTAGAAACCGTCATGAGATCTGACGGGTTTAAACCTGGTCAAGTAATGCTGAATAGTGCGTTTAGAAGCAGTTTTTTCTCTGACTGTCTAAAGAGACATATCTGCTCAGTTTCGTATCCTAACGTAAACAAGCCAATTTCTAAAGAAAGGAAGGGATATTTTATTTATTTATCACTTAAGTAATAAAATAAAGACATCCATTTAGAATAGCACGACTCAGAGTTTCATGTACACCGGACTGATGACCAGTGTAGACTGACCGTTACGTAATTTAAATTTTAATAAAAAATATGCGGTTATCGCAATGTTGGTGCAGTTATATATTATACTGGGATTACAGTTTTTTTAATTTTAATAATATATATTTGGCATTTAAAATAGACAGGACTTTCATATAAACGCGAAAAATCTATTCTCAGTGCCTGAAGATTGTGCTGTGCATAAAATTACAAGTCGTGTTATTGGTGAGGGGTAGTATGTATATTTATTAATATATATTTAATTGTTCTGTTGTACTACATACACTGTTTTATTAATACCAGCACTATAGGTGCAATATATTAAAATCATTCACACACACAAATATATATATATATATATATATATATATATATATATATATATATATATATATTATGATGTTTTTATTATAATAAATTACAATTTAAACACTACATCGCTACACAAAAACATTCATGTTTCAGTACTAAGATGGTACTTCTTCAGGTGGTAGTAGATAACTAGTGATAAAAATGATTTATCAGGGAAATTTAAAAACGAATCTTTACCTCTTTTCGTGAGTTAAATGCGGGGGGTGGGGGTACATAAAGTCAGAAATAAAAAATATATTTATGAGTATTCTGCATTAACCAATTAGACGTCAGGTCTACGCTAAAATATAAAAATAAGGTCAGGGAGTGCAGGTGGGTGGGTTATTTTTGCATGTCAAGAAAACTGATGCTTAGATATGTCATCCAACGATAGTAGAGAACAATTTCAGCGACAAATGTGTTATTCGTGTATTCAAGTATGATTTGCATATTTGTTGAAGTAGACATAAATTTATCAGAAACGGACTTTTTTTTTAATTTAAAAAAACTAATATACACAGAAAGCTTCTTAAATGGGCCAATAGGCATAATTGAAAGTGGAAACAACTATATACGTTGTTAATTATACTGAATAGACGGTAAAACATGGCAATATTATAGTTGAATAAATCAAATGAACCGTTAATTCATTTCTTTGGTTTAACAGGTTTTTATGTAATTTTTCTTGTAAACCTAGGGGCATGGATCATGTAAGGGATTACATCTTCTACTTAATTTTAATATTTTACATTTTACCGTAGGAGTTTTGTTAACTTGTTTTAAGTGCCAAAAATATTTAGAAATTGTAGATCAAATCTATAAAACTTACCAGACGAATTATAAATTTTTTATCGGATTTTTCGTGATGTGCTATTTTTTCCTTTGATACATATCATATTGCTCTGCATGCAATGCATTGAGGTCTCTTTATATATATATATATATATATATATATATATATATATATATATATATATATATATATATATATACTAGCAGCATGGCCCGGCGGTGCCCGTGCTTGATTAAAAAATCGTACGACTCATACAGCAATCGCTATCACTTGACTTAAAATATTTTTGCCCTTCCTTGCCATTAAAGGGGAGTGCACTTTGCAATACTGATGTTGCTACATGCCTTACTTCTTGCCTATCTCACTTTTTTCTAAGCTCTATACTAAACATTAAATCTGTTACGAAAAAAGAACTAAACAAAATGAACACAAAACGATCAGCTTTAAAAAAAGGAATCGTAACTGGAAAAACCGAATGAAAAAGAATGTTAACAACAAATAGTTTTTCCCACCCAACCCAGTTCTGCGGAATCAGAATCCAAGTTAAGTATAAGCAAGCGAATGAGCCAATTGGAATAAAGTGCCATGCAGATATAAATTTTTCCCACTTGTGACGAATGCAGCTATCGATTTTTTTTTGCATGCTCTTTAACATTCGTGTCAGTCAGCTGTTGGTTCTCACGCTGGCCAATAGAATCTTCCTGCCTATTCGTGGCAACCAGCTATATGAACTCATTCTGGCCAGTAGAAAATGGCCGCAAACTACATGAAAACTGCCGTAGAAGCATGAAAAAATCGATTATTCCACTATCCATGAGTGAAATGCAAAATCGGTTTTTGCCTTCCCACTAACGTGGAGCATGTGCATGTAAATTTTGGTGTAAATTCGTCGAAAATTGCGGCCGTGCATTCGTTACACACACATACACACATCCTATCGTATATATATATATATATATATATATATATATATATATATATATATATATATATATATATATATATATATATATGTATCGTAATATTTAAGCACATCAACCGTTTTTAGGAAACAATCTTTATCATTATTAATTTTCTCTCTGTCTTCATATATATATATATATATATATATATATATATATATATATATATATATATAATGTACATTTGTACATTTGGGCTGCGACCTTTCTTTTAAACATCTTTCGTCAAATATGACGGAAAAGCAAAATTTTATTAATTTCCATTTAGTTTTTTCCAGCGTTCCTACATTATTCCGTTTGGTAGGATAGAGGGAGTGCAAAAAATTGCCGATACAGTTCATTGTCGCAAGTGCTTTCCGCCACTTCCTTAGCCCTTTTCAAGGGGGGATGTTGTTAGTCTCTATTCATGTTTTAAGTAAGATGTATATTTTTAATATTAGTAGAAGCGCGTTTATTTCGAGCCTTCGCGTGTTGAGCGCGTCAGGAATTCGACGTTCTGTTTTGTTTTTAAATAGTTTCAGCACATTGTTCAACTAGACGAGGCAAAACACTGTTAAACTAGACGAGGCAAATACATTTTTATTTTAAGCTTTTCACCCCAAGCAAAGCGGGAGTACGCAGGCGGTTGCAGAGAGTGAAAAAAAGACTGGGCCTAGTGGGGGGATTGAGGAAAGGATAAAAAGAAGAACGGAGATCAAGACATCAAAAGATGACGATTGACGTTTCATTTAAATTTGTGAAGATTGTAGGTATCAAGGAAGCAAGTAAGAGGAAGAGAGTTCCACTGTTGGGAAATGTGAGAGAAGAAGCTGTTGAAGTAGAAATGTTTCAACAGTAAAATTGTGGGACCTAGATGCCAATCTAGTAGCACACTTAGATTCATGCAGTCGAAGCACCAGGGAAAATAGCTCGTCAAAGCAGTTGCCATGAAAATATTTGTAGAAAAGACAGAGGGGAGGCACATCACGGCTGTGACAATGCGACTGGGGTTGAGATGCTAAATCGGAACTGACTACATTGCATATCCTTCTTTGGATTTTGTAGAGGAACTCGAGATGAACAGCAGTGTCACCAGATCATATATGACAACAGTATTCAATGCATGGATGAATGGTAGATCTGTATATGTGTAGGATGGACTCAGACGATAAAAACCTAGCATGACACAGAAAACCAACTTTCCTTGCGGTAGATACAGCTATGGATTCAATGCAGTTGTTCCACCTCAAGTCTGTGGAAAACGTGAGGCCAAGAAGGTGCAGTGAGACGCTCTTGCCAAGTCATTCATTAACCATATTGATAGAGGGTAGGGAAGTTTCTCAATGGTGGTTAAATGAGAGTAGTTTTATTTTGGAGGCATTAAAGTTTACAAGCCATTTCCTGTCCCAGTTAGCCACTGACTGGAGTTCCTTTTCAAGAGCAGCGGCGAGGTTAGCATTGTCAACTTTGCCGGATTTACTATTGAGACAGGAGTATAAGGTAGTGTCGCCTGCATAGATGCCTACTTAAGAGCTGATGACATCACGAAAATCATTGATGAACATCAATAACAGGATAGTGTCTTAGGGAACACCCGCTTTCGTATAAAAGGAACTGGAAGAGAGTCCGTTCATGACGACCTTAATTTCAAGATTTGATAGGAATGATTCGATTAAATCTTATAATCGTCCTGTAATAACGTAGCCCTGAAGCTTACGCAGAAGGCCAAGATCCAAACCCTGTCAAACCCATTCGAGATATCTAGAGCTGTCATTATCATAAGCTCAGTTATGGTCGTAACCACATCAGCAGTAGACCTGGAAAAACGGAAATCATAGTGTTAGAGGGTAGATCGTGAGAGGTAAGATGCTTAACCACTTTGGCATTGATTAGATCCTCGAAAACTGTGCTGAAGATTGGTAGGACACTGATAGGGCGGTAGGTAGAATGGTCAGAAGGGTTTACAGAGTTCTTTAAAATAGGGACTTCCAACAGGCTGAAAAGCAAGAATCAGCGAGGCAATAGTTGTATAGTTTGGTGAGAACTGGAGCCAGCTGAGGAGGTCATTTCTTTAGTACTACAGATGGTATCCAGTCACCACCACTTGATTTATGAGAGTCTAATTTAGAGATGATGTCCAAAACCAACGACGAGGATATGCATATATCACTCAGTAGAGCTTCAGTTCTAGGGGCGGGGGAGTCAGGTTTGGGCACTTCGGATGAGTCGAATGCTGAGATGGATGGGAATTTCCGAGCAAAGCATTCAGCCTTATCTGTTGTGGACGTTAGGACTTAGGACTGAATAGAGGAGGGGTTGAGAATTTGCAGTTACTCAGCCAAACTGAGAGCTAAAGATGCCTCAATGCAAGATATGCATGCATAGCTTGCTCATGGACTAGAGTAACAGGTTTTGCAGGGGGGGGTGCATGTGCATCCACTACCGCCCAAATCGATTAGTATGGACGGTTACAGGGCGTAATTGGCAAGTTATCTATTCGAGAAAAAGAAAGCAGCCTTACAAAGGAGAAGCATAGGGATCGAAGGTGGTGTTATGGACAGGGAGTCTAAAACTGATGACAGATACTAAGTTAAAAGTTTATGAGAGATACTAAGTTAAAAGTTTATGAGAGATACTAAGTTAAAAGTTTATGAAAACTTGTAACATAGTATAAGTACCAACATTCACTTCTTGGGGAAGTCGATAAATTCATCATTCGTGAACCATACCGCAAAAGAATTCTCGTTCAAATAAATGTACGAGCCAAAAAGAAATCACCAATGAATTAATGTACAAGAAAATTTTGAGATAACGGAAAGAGAGAAAAATTATTAAAAAAAAGTAGGAAATAAAATTTATACATACTATTGAAAATGACTTATATATTTAATTTCGATTAAATATATTCCTTCTCAAACAAGAAGGACATTCCGTAAGAAATTGTTCAAATTTCATTTCGGAAGATAAAGTAAAAGCAATATGGTCAGAGATTTTCTCTTGCGTCAGCATACTACCATCAGTTTCTGTCTTCAATTCAACATGTCGTCACCCATTCTTTCCAAAACTATTAATTTTCCATTTAGACATTGATAGCATCTTTCACTTTTCCAATTGTAATTATGAGAATTTATGACAATCCTCCATTTTTATCTTGGGGATATTGCCACAACCACTTTTTTAATCTCTAATAATATAAAGTTGTTTTTATATTCATTATAACAGGCTCTCCTCACTTAACGACTGATCTATTTACGAGCGACAACGAATACCGTAAGCCATTAGGAGCATCACATGTACTGCAACCGTAGCAGCAGTGGTGTGTCTAGGACAAGATTACTTAACGGAACCCAATACTCTACAGGCTGTTTTGAATTCAGAGATTGCCTTCTATGGTTGTCAACCAAGTCTATAGGGCCGAGTATGTCCTGCTATTTACCCATAAATGAGGAGACGAAACGGATACATACCTTTCCCAAAAGTATTTTCATATAAGTGAGTACAACAAAGCCGACTGGAAATTGAATACGGTTCAGCAATTTCTCATTCTGAGCAACTCTTCTGTGCACTACCAAGCATTCCAACCAACACCGTGACTTACAAACAGGAATAAAGCTACATAAAGTAACAAGAGATTTAAAAATCCTACCAGTCATTATTGTACGTTGTATGAAATGTTTTATCGTGTGTGTTTTCTCTTTCTTCAAAACGAATCAATAAAAATAAGATGAATAAAGAGAAAAAACATTAAAAAAAATTAAACCATATGCAAAAACGAAGTAATGTCCAGAATATATAGTCAATTTTAGATTTTTGCTTATCACATTTAATGTTCAGTACATTAGTGTACTTTATAAATATTAAGAACAAAGTTAGAAATTTTACAATTGGTGAAAAATTTACATTAAAGCTATCTAAAACGGGTTGACACCGCCCGTTGTATGAAATAGCTGTCAGGTAACAATTGTCGTCAGTTTGGTTAACGACAAGATCGACGATACGACACTTCGTCTTTAAGTGAGGAGTCGTTCCATTTATGATCAATAAGTGAGGCATCGTTGTATTTATGATCATCAATTATTTGTTTAATTTTACAACGTTTCTACATTTCGTGCTAGATCATAGATGTATGCTATTCTGATGACTATGAGATGAAGCTAAAATCAACTCAAAAATACAGATTAAAACAAATCAACTAAATATGTAGTTTTAAATACTTTATTGTTTCAAAGAATCAGCCCATGTGAGTGGACGTGGACACTAGGCAAGAGAAAAAAACAATGAAAAAAATAAAATTCAATGTTCAAAGAAAAAGAAAGAAGAAATTAAATAAAACACGTATTTGAAGGCAGTCTGACTGAAACGGAAGGTAATTAAAAATGTGTCTTACATACCGATCAGTTTGGTATCTTGTTGAGGATAAATGTAAATTACGTCTTTTCTTCTTTGACTGGGTAGAATTAACTAGCTGCTGCAAGGGTTTTACCAGAAAGGATCCAGAAAAGGACATGATCACAACTTCTGCCGAGAGATCTCGATATCAGAAAATATCATAAATCATATATATATATATATATATATATATATATATATATATATATATATATATATACATATATATATATATGTGTGTGTGTGTGTGTGTGTGTGCGCGAGCGCGTGTGTGTATGTATATATGCGTCTATGTGTGTATGTGTGAAATGATTAATCTGTAATTTAAACTCCTTCAAAGAAAAAGAGGAGAGCAAAATATCACATCTACCGCACTTGGAAGTACCAGTTATCTGTCATTATTTTCATTTCAGGTAGAGGTTGTGATCAGAGCATTTTCGGATAAACAAACGGATATATATATATATATATATATATATATATATATATATATATATATATATATATATATGAACGTGAAGATCCGTATATTTTGATACATGTGTAAACATTTGGCATTAAAAAATTATTCGGTGAATTTGTTTAATGTATTCCACACTTTGTTTTTCATTTTGCAAAGAATGAAAAAGTGCTGAGTAATATATGTCTATATTTTTAGATGAGGTATTGTGCCTATTTACACTATTTACATTGTTCGGACTGATGTCCTTATCTTTTGTAATATTCGCGACGTTCTGACTCTTGTAAGCTCCGGCTTCTTCAGGTGATATACTATGGAATTTCGGAATAAAAGGTTCCAAATTCTAACGTATATCACCTGTAGAAATCCAATTCATACAACGTCAATAAAAATACAGACAACAATGGTGGCTGTCGACTCACAACGCGGGTATGACCATTACTGACATGTCCAGTCTATCAGTTAAGCTCCCAACTACAACACTGCATTCATTTGTTGTGTGAACGATAGGGGCTCATAAAGTCAGCCATCGATTAGCATTTCATGTTACACACTTATATATATATATATATATATATATATATATATATATATATATATATATATATATATTCTAATTATCGCACATTGTAATTGTATGCCGTCTAATTCCTCAGAAAACTACTGATACACAGGACATCGAAATTTTAATTGTAAATTGTGCGTCCCTGTATATTTAACGTTTTTTATGTAATATGGTAAGCACTATGTGTTTTAATCTCCGACACTAATACATATTACATCTGACTTAGTATAAAAATCATGAAAACTGCGGAAAACGTCAGTCAATGATGTATCTAAAATAGTTATATCTGTGAAAGAAACGTGTTACTTAGGAGATTTACATTCATTTTGCCATTCAATTACCCATATATATATATATATATATATATATATATATATATATATATATATATATATATATATATATATATATATATATGTATATTTATATATATATATATATATATATATATATATGTATATATATATTTCAGCGCCAAATATATATATATATATATATATATATATATATATATATATATATATATGATGCAAATCAGTTACATCTGTCAAGATATTAAAAATTACTAGAATTTAAATTACTTCAATGTGAGAAGATTTTTGTTTATAAAGATAGAGAACTCAATGCTCAATAAAGAACCATGACAGCAATAATCAATAAATTAGTAAAAGTTTAATCGATTTATCTCTCAACCGAATAAATCGGATCCTCTGGCCCTGATGTTCATTGTTCTGTAAAACTTTAATCATTCAAGAGAAAAGCCTATTGAAGTTTTAATAATTTATTTACGATATATATATATATATATATTTGTCATCCACACACAGACTGTTTCGCAGCTCATCAGTGTGGCTAGACGTCCGGTTGCCTCTAGCTAGGATCGAAACCCGACTGAATTTGCGTCAGTTGGAACTTCTCCCAACTTAGCACGGCAGGGATGAAGGTGAATTTTAGCGTGTTTATTTTTAGATTTAGATAAACACACAGTGGCTGACAGTGACTCAATTCTGCCGAAGAGTCGTGCAATATTAGCTTATATATATTGTGTATATTTCGGCAGCAATTTTTCATTAATGCATGTTTCATTAAATAATATAGACAAGTTTTGTCTATATATTTTTAGTAAGTTCCTTTCATATTGTCTGATAAGCTTAATCACATTATCGTTGAAAGACGAAAGGAAAACATCATATTGATACATGTTTAATTCAATCTAAGCTTTCGGCTTACATAACCCATTATCAAAGATGACAATTTCAATAAATCAAACAACAGACAGACGAAACTACAGTAACAGTCCGCTCTTGCTGCTTGAATAAGCTCAAAATAACGACAAACTGGTATTTACGAGACAAGGAAGCGAATAGAACATAATACTGCTTCAACTAATTCCAAACATATTAATCTCTTTTATCATAGTCAAATGCATACTAATTATAAACAAGATGAAAATATACTAAAAAAAACTATTAAATACTAATATAACTACAACAGATCCTAGCAAAAAAATTAGGTTAATCATATACTACACTAAATCTGCTATATCCAACTTAACTATTCGCAATGATTCTCCCCCCCACCTCCCCGTTAGCGAATTACAAAGAACCAACATAGTTTACTAATTCAAGAGCCCTTTGGGAGATTGTATCTCCAATGGATTAAATAATATTTACGTTGGTCACATCACAAACTCGCTTTCCCGGCACTTAACTCTACATTTAAATGATAACTCTAACATTTTTAGACATTTAAAACAACATATATATATATTTGACGATGAAATATCTGCTCGTGTGTAAGAGGCAAATGACGCTTTTTGCAGCTCTAAAAGAGCGGGTCTAATCTCAGAAAAGACTTCAGAATATAGATAGCAGTCTGCAATACCTCTTTGCTCACATAACTTCTATACTCCTATGAGTTAAAGGTCGTGCGCTGCAAACACTCTGAATATATACTACCAATGTTGTTTAAGATTGTTTCTTGGTATTCACTGGATAAAGTCAATGCAGCTAACATGTCATTCACCTTCACTACAGTTGAATATTCGAACAAATACTTGAGTTGCGTTCCAGTACTCAACCTAGCAGTAACCAAAGAAGACCTTTTTAAAAGTGCTGCTTTTAATATATGATAAACTCTCTCGTCGATTTCGACATATGAAGTCTCGACAAATTTATTCAGATTTTTATGTTTGTGTCCTATATCATACGAATGTCGTGTTAGCGACCTGCATAGAAGTTCACATATTGTGCAAAAATGAGAATCTCAGGGCATAGCAACAGGAACATTTGCTAACGCATTTTGCCGTTGTCGTTCGTCTCTCTTTTATATATATATATATATATATATATATATATATATATATATATATATATATATAAAACAACAATATAGTAATGATATATATATATATATATATATATATATATATATATATATATATATATATAAAAGAGAGACGAACGACAACGACAAAATGCGTCAGCAAATGTTCCTGTTGCTATGCCCTGAGATTCTCATTTTTGCACAATATGTGAATTTCTATGCAGGTCGCTACACGACATTCGTATGATATAGGACACAAACATAAAAATCTGAATAAGATTGTCGAGCCTTCATATGTCGAAATCGACGAGAGAGTTCATCATATATTGAAACATTTGAATATACCTTTGATGACATAAGATCTGTAGCTATAGTTAATTCTATTATTATTATTATCATTATTATTATTATTATTATTATTATTATTATTTAATTCCTAGAGAATAAGTAATTACATGAGCATTGTGTAGAAATCTATAACTGTGAATTAATTTAAAATTGACTTACGTTGTGTCGTGTTCTTGTGCCTTCGTATGTGATTCAAAAATTATCAAATCAAATACCATGGGTAAAATATACCTGATATACTTACTTCTGCATAAGCAAAAATAATATTTCTGGTTGTGTATGTCATTACATGACAGATACTGTGTGTATATACATATTTCAATTCGAATTTGTGCTTTTCCTCTGTGTGTAGGCGTAACTATAATTATATGTAGCATTCATTGCCCATTTCTGTTCATGATGTGAGAAGCTACTTCTCTTTCTGTGGGCAATGATTTCCATGTCTAGATATATGCATATCCTTCGCCTGGTATTTTAGAGACTTTGTTTCTTGTTTCAAACTTAATGTAATCGGTTATGATATATATTCAAGTTTACCAATTAAATTTTGTTCACTTTTTCAATCTTTGCATAATGTCAAAGGTTAATGGAATGTAAATAAAAAAGGTAACAGATTAAAAAGATAAAAGATTCAAGTTTTTAGTTAACGTTCTTTTTATAGTTTTTATTTCATCCATTTTCAGTATATATAATCAACTATTCCTTTGTATATATTTATTTTATACTGATACGTGTTTATGAACGGGATTTACATATTTTCATTGTGGGAGTCCATATTTTTCCTTTTTTTATTCTTTAATATTTTCACTTCGGCGAGAGTTATTTTCGTTCTTTTTTATTTCTCAGTGATTAATGTCATTATTTCTATGAGACTTTTTATTTCTTTCATTTTTTTCTCATCACAGAAATAATATTCATTTCCCTTAATTCAGATATGTACAATTCTTTGGCAAATACAATAGCTACATGCAAAGATTCACAAAGAAAATCAAAGGAATCATTTTGAACAGTTTTCTTTCAAGAAAAGGCAAAAAAATAAATAACAACTTGATGCTTTTTTGCTGTTGTCTTTCTTTTACACAAAGGTTCTGCAGTCCTTTCTAAATTGATAAGAGACTTCAGTTTACCACAAAACCAAAATATATGCTTTTTTTTCAAACTACATCTTTGAAACATGAAATCTGTGCGTGCGTATGAGAGTATGGATTTGTATCAATATATTTGCGAATATGTAGTGACGATTATGCATATTTATCTACAACTCCTGGTAAAAAGTATGTAATTATTGAACTTATAGGATATTTATTCAGATTTCTTACTTCATAGTAAATAAATGACAGATATGAAACAAAACCATTTTTACTTAAAATCTGAACATTCTTTATCACTATATGAAATAAATCACAAACAAATGCAATAGATTTAACTATTTTTCTATTGTTATATTATTAACTAACTGGAAATTAGAATCTCCTGAAAAAATATGGATCATCAAACAAACGACAACACAATTAGAATTTTGTTGCTACTCTATTTTTTATGATTGGCTGGATTTTTGGATACGCTAAATACGCTAATGAGATACAATATGTATTCTTCAAGCTGGTTCCAATTTTATTGAATAACACTTCATATATCACCTTAGAAGAATGTCGCATATGCCTGCACCTCATAAATTCTCAATCGGATTGTTATCTAGACTCTGTACTGACCTTGATAGGGAATCAGTAGACGTTTCTTTTTACGCAGTGGTAAGAGACATTTTCATTAAAAAATGACTTCATCATCATGTATATTATTTTATTAATGGAATGAGAAAGTATTCAACATTTGAATCTACACCTGTGTAGTGCCTGTCATGATTTCTATTTCTCTTTGTCACTTATCTAACATATAATAAATGAAGGGGTGAATTTTCTGGTTTTCTTCAGGAAGCCATCTTGTTATGTTTCATTGGAAATACTTCAAAACTATTCTAGTATTATCGCTTTGTCTGATGCAGATTCGGGATACATACCTGAATATATCCTTCATTCAGTCATCCACACTCCATAATTGAATCTTGCAGACCATTTCAACTTTGTTTTCTCCTAGCCAGGTATTAGTATTGTTTTTCGTCTGGCTTTACTCTATTGAATCTTATTTAATTTCGACGATTTTTACAATTCTATCCCAAATATTGTCACCTCTTTCCGGCTGTTAGATTCACATTTCTTTATTGAGAATGTTCGATTTTCAAGGTATATTATTTTTAATGTTCTACGTTGTCTCATTGAATGTTTTACTTTAAGAAATACCCCATTATCCTCTTTCTTGTAACAAATTTTAGGCACAGCGGGTTGCGGAGCCAAATTTCCTTTCAATTATCCAAAGATATTAGCACCTTATATTGTACAAGCACTCTGATTTGAGGTGGAGACTGACATATTTTCATATTTAAATTTTTACTGGATTTAAAAAAAATTCAAATTGCAATGTCATTCAAATAATCTCTCCTCTTTATTCCGTAATTTCTCAGGAAAATATATGCTATTAATTTACGTAATCTAATTAACTTAATTTATAATATATTTCATGAATTCTGAATGTCCAAATATTACACAGAAATTTTCTGTGTTGATTCTGTTTTATTTATTTGCTATGAAATAAAACCTGGAAGAACATCAAATAAATGTGGCGGTTTCATCATTTTTGACAGGTGGTATATGCATGCGTACACACACACAAACACACACACACACATACACGCACACACACACACACACATATATATATATATATATATATCTGTTGTTCATGCTTCTGTATATATATATATGTGTGTGTGTGTTTGTGTGTCTGTGCCTCTGTGCGTGTGTCTGTGTGTGCATGTCACTACATATATATATATATTTATATATGTGCATGTGCGTGTGTGTGTGTCTTTGTATATAGAAATATATATATACATCCTTGTCTGCGTATCTCTGTATATTTATATATATATATATATATATATATATATATAGAGAGAGAGAGAGAGAGAGAGAGAGAGAGAGAGAGATTATTATTATTATTCTGTCATTCTATATATATATATATATATATATATATATATATATATATATATATATATATATAAAATTAATATGTGTGTATGTGTTAAATGCGTGGATTCAATGAAAATGTGGCAAATATTTTTGCGCGCGCTTTTATATGTGTATCTTCAGATCATTTTTCAAAGACCAAGATTGATTCCAAAACATGCCGCTGTAAAATAAGTGAATTTCAAAAGTTTCTTTAGCAAGAAAACTCAGAATATCGAGGTGACAATAACAGTAAAGAGGAAATTAGCAGACGCATTACTCTCTTTTCTTTTTTTTTTCTGGATTAGTGGGTGGTGATTGTCTTCTCTACGGCACAACTCTAAATTATAGTATTTTTGCGAATGGCTGCGCTTTAATGCAAATTATTCATTCATAAATTATTGTCAATGAATGATTATATACAAATATTTCATTTCAAATCAATTCATGAATCTCTGAAAAGAGACGGTCTGAGACGCACATATATAATTCATTATATGTAATAGTTTTCTATATTTGATGAGAAAATATTTACTGTTTTTAATAAGGGCATTTACATGGCTGTTTTTTCGTTAAATGTCGGTATCTGCATTTATAACTAACTTAATGCATGCGCATGTACACTAGCATGCACTCCTCCCGGTGTGTATGTGTATGATAAAGAGAAAGCGTGTGTGTGCATTCTTCTTTTGCAGATATCATTTTAAAGAGGAAAACGATAACACGTGTGAATAATATTTGAATTATTTAAATATTAAATCGAGGAAAAATCCGGCATTTTTAACATTAAAAATATGTTGTTTTCTTGCTGTTTTTTTTTTTTATGAGAATAGACAGACAGAAATTTTGTTTTCTTTGGCGATACATTTTACCTTTTTTCATGAGTCTTAGCTCATCTGTAATTCGTCACAGAATTATATATATGGGTTACAGAAATATTTCTCAAACTACGCTTTCTACATTATGTACGCGGGCACATGACTACACTTGGAACTAGCTTCAAATGGTCAGCATTAGACTTAATGCATGCACAAACATTAAAACACGCTCATTCACGTTCATGCATCTAAATAAATTTAACTACGACCAGAATTTAAACACAGAAATGTACGTGCATAGCCTACGCACAAAGATATTTTCAAGTTTTGGTTTTAACTATGTAAAGATAATTTCAAGCACTTTTATAGATTTCCGGACGAAAAAGCGAATCCAATGAGAAAGAAGTCTATGATTTCTAGTCAATACAGAGAGTTTGTGTCAGATGTTTGCTTCTCATATATATATATATATATATATATATATATATATATATATATATATATATATATATATATATATATCTGTGTGTATGTGTGTGTGTGTGTGTGTCTATGTATATATATATATATATATATATATATATATATATATATATATATATATATATATATATATAATGTAGATATAGAAATAAGTCCGTAGTCAAACGATGAAAAAACAGAAGAAATATATATTTTTCAACATAATACATTTTCGTGTGAATGCAGTTTATTCATTAGGGAATACTGATTACATAATGCAAATGTTAGTGAAGAGTTGTAAATTTCTGGTTTGAATTCAGCTGTCAGGCTGCAAACTTATTGATGCAACTTCTTTTAAATGTGTATGTGTGTTTACTTAACCCATAACAATATATGATACACACACATGCAAACGTTTTACTTCTATTAATTATATATATATATATGTGTGTGTGTGTATGTGTGTGTGTGTGTGTGTGTGTGCGTGTGTGCAACAGAAAACAGTGTTAAAATCTATTATGATCTCTGAAGATCGACAAATAACTTATATTTTTCTTTTTTCACTAAAGTATTCACTTGTAATGAGTGTTTGATTCTTTGTTTTACAACCCATATTTTCGTGGTCGGGTGTTATCACGTTTATTAGCACAAATTGTTCGGTATTTTTTCTTACTTCAAAAAGATTGATTTCATTTGCAATCATTTTCTTTTCAGCTTATCATTCTTTCCTCCTTTGTTCTTTTAGGGTCTGACCTTTTTTCCATAGTATTTTATTTGCTGGGAAGATTTTCTTTTCTTTTCTATGAGTTTTGTTTTTATGTCGGCTTGTGGAAAGCGAAACTATTCGATTGTAAAATAATTATGACTTCAATTTTCCTGTTCGTGATTGTTCAGCCATTTTTTTTTCTGGGCAGGCATGTTCCTTTCCCATGCAGTTCAGCCGACAGACTCACACCATTTTCCCATTAGGTTTATACAATCTTACATTTCTATTTTAATATTTTTCTCCTACTTTCACACTGCTACATTTTTTGTGATTCCTTCTTCCATACCATTTATTTACGCCTATTTTCATCCATTTCTCGTCTTACACTTTTCAGACTGACTCACTCTGTTCTTTATCTTTTACCATTTTCCCTTCTCATTAGCAAATATGTGCCATGCTTATTTTAAGTTGATTAAGAGTGAGATATGCATCATGAATATCTTTCACTAATTGTGTCTGAAAGGTTATCATCGACAACAACGTTGACTATGACTTGAAGGAAAATGTCGACATAATATTTGAAAAAATCACATTAAACATGAAGTTAGTATCATTGTTTTCTATGAGACTCGCAGAGCTTGAATATAACTAATGAAATTATAATGATGGACAATTATTTTAAACTCTTTTAAATATGTAGATATATGTGGGAGTTCGCAGGCATATATACATAAAAACATATATATGCATATTTATATTAATAGATTATTTGTATATACTTAAGATAACATATTTTCGTGACTTCATAAACACAAAATCAAGTATATATATATATATATATATATATATATATATATATTGTATATATATATATATATATATTGTATATATATATATATATAGTTGTGTTTAGATATCTATATATACAAACATCAAAATATGTATGTATATATATATATATATGTGTGTGTGTGTGTGTGTGTGTGTGTGTGCGTCTGTGTGTGCACGTTCAAAAGTATACGAATGAAACTTGAACGTATTCATGCAACATCTACACAAATATTTTAGGGAACAGTTACTTGGTCAATGCTAGAACTTTACACCAATCGCTTCCTGATGAATTATATATGTAAATATATACAGAATATATTTAATATTATCTATCTATCTATCCATCTATATATATATATATATATATA
>OZ038486.1:82730169-82750169 GCA_964036315.1 Acanthosepion esculentum
TATGTGTGTGTAGAGTGACTTTTCACAACACCAAGAATGAAATCGGTTAAACGAATTATGAAATCAAATGCTGTCTGGGATAGGCTCCATTCACACTATTGTCACTTAGAAAAGACATTGATCGCGATCCTCGGTATCCATTGGTAAATATTACAGTCACCGGAGCAATTTCGCTCTTTAATGGTACCTATCATATTCGTCTGTCTAACATATCAACCAACCTAAAATAATTAAATTTCTGTAAAAACTTAGCAACACTTCAGAGAATAAAATCATACGAGTGTATATGAATATTCTATACGCATAATTATATATATATGATTAACTCTCTTGATCCCTTTTAGTTTCTATTTGGTGTTACCATCACTATTGTTTGTGTAATATGGAATATTTGAATTTGTTTTCTCTTGTGCACAGGATTTACCTCTATACGGAGCAATTTTACTAAGGTATGCGGCAAGAAGGGTTGTTGAATTCATGCCTTTTCCAAGTGATTTATTGTAAAGTGAAAATAACTAACCTTATGCGTGTCTAAAATATATATTTTATGATGATCAAACAATGTTTAAACAAAGACACAACCATTAAATATTAGAATATACCGGCCTTCCTATTTACACACCGAACTGTTTTGTTGTCCTTTACATTTGGTGCATATATAGATTTGCTTTAATCTAATAAATACTGCGATATTCCTTTTGCTACTAAATATTTATCGTGTCGCCACAATAACAAACTACCCAAATGTTCTTTGAAGTTGCCTACCTTACATTTTATGACATATTAATAAGTCGATCAGCAAGTCTAGCGCCACTATTTCAGTACGCATATATAACAGACCATACATGGAATACGCCTTACATTATTGCAACTCTGCCCACGCCAAATTTCTCATCGCGCATCAGATCTACTAAGTTTTCTATAAAACGCATAAATGAAAAGTTACTCAGTATGCGTAACACTAGCCTTCAAATACAACGCGTTAGAGTTGTCTAGTTTGTTGAAAATTTTCCCATTGTATTTTTTTAAGGTCAAGATTGAGCTCGATATCTCTGGCGGGAAAGTGGCATCATGACGAAGAGAAATAAAGTTTTTAAACGATCAAATGTCGTAAGGACAGCCGAATCTATCCAGAAGTTCAAAGCCAATAACAATGGTGTCTGCTATCGATGGAGACCATCGCCTAAATTTTGCTTGTACGAAAACCTCATGTACAAGACCAACGTGATGAGTAAATGATCGAAGAATGCTTCACCTAGACTCTTGACTTGTCCTCCCTAACATTTGACATCCAATTTCCGATTAGAATCCTTTGGATCAATACATCTGAGGTACCATCGAGAGGGAAAATGGTCAGCAGCCGAATCGTAAGAAGAATCGTTATACTGGATTCGTTGGCAAACAGGAAACCGAAACACCTGCCCAAGGTAAGCAGTCAATTACAAGGACGCATTTTACTAAGTTGAACAGTTTTTGTGCAATTGGGCTTGTTCTTTTGAATGTGCTGTTATATATATATATATATATATATATATATATATATATATATATATATATATATATATATATATATATATATATATATATATATATATATATAGACACTGTGTATATTTGTATATCTCTATAGTTTAAGCAATTTATGGATATTTTAATCCAACCCTACATTATTACTATAAATGTTACATTTCGGGACGATACAAATATTTGAGCAGACATGATCTATCTATCCAATTACCTGTATACCAACTATATATATATATCGTTTATAGTAATTGTGAATGGAATTACATGTCTCCCTCCCTATCTTTCCATAGTTATATATATATATATATATATATATATATATATATATATATATATATATATATATATATATATATATATATATATAAAGTAAGACAATACTCATTTGTTTCTGCTTTCCGCAACTAGAAGTTTCATGCGGGCACTTAGTTTTTGATGCATTTCTGTCGAAATTTTCAGGTGGTAAGCGTGACGACAATCTTATAGAAAGCAATTGATGTATCTTATCACACTTATACCATCTGAGGATTTTGAGTAAAAAACATCAACATCTAATATCTACATGAAACTTCTTATGGAAAGAAGAAACATGAGTATTCTGTTACTGTTTTGGATATCTGATTTAATTTTAATATTTTACGTTGGACGTTGTCTGTATAGTCTCCCTATTTGCCTTTATCATACAACATTACAACATATATATATGTGTGTGTGCGTGTGTGTGTGTGTGAGCGTGAGCGTGTGTGTTTTATTAATTATTTTATGATAGAGTGTATGTGTATAAAAGGATAAAATGAATGAATGACAAAAGGTAAACTATTTTTAGTCTTAACTATTCTTGGCTAAGAATTTTTCTTTCACTTGTCATTTTTCATTGATATATATATATATATATATATATATATATATATATATATATATATGTGTGTGTGTGTGTGTGTGTGTGTGTGTGTGTGTGTGTGTGTGTGTGTGTGTGTGTGTACTTTTAAAGATGCACATAAATACGCAGAATATGTATTTGTATATATTGTCTTCCAGCACATCTCTTTGAAATGAAAATGGATTCCCGATTAATGACAATTCATTTTCCTCTGAAAACACGAAATATTAAGTTTTCCGAGAATTTTACTGTCGACCATTACGAACTCGGTGTTTTTTCTTAAACAATATCTCTTAACCCAGATATTGTTCCAGAGATTTTTAAATATCGATTATACATTTCGAATTGTCAGTGGATGGATATGCTTTCTCTCTATTTCTCTAGGTTTATCTGTCTCTGAATTTGTTTGCCTTACCCTTCATCTTCGCTCGTCTTTTTGGGTTCCATGAGAGAAGACTACTGACATGTTTCGAAAATCGCCATTGAAGACCTCATTATTTTGCTTGGTCTACAACAAATGTCTTGTTTAATAGTTTCTGATTAATGTAAATCGATCAAGTATTAATATACATAGGTTTATTTGTCTCAGTTATTTTTCGAATTTCACATTATACGCAAAAGTTACAAATTTTTAATGACTATCCACTAACAGCCATTCTTCGTCTATATGCCGTGTCTCTTCAGATCATGGGCGACCCTGTATCTCCACAATTTCCAGACTTTTTTAGTTCTTAGTAAAGTGTTTATTTTGCTATCTCTTCTGATCCCTGTTCTATCAACCATTTACACAAGCTCGTTAGGTATATTATGTGCTGCTTTCCTTTGTGTGGCAAATTCTCCAAGCCCACCTTCCTCATGATGTGCCCTAGAAATTTCAACCTTCTCTTTCTGGTGCTACGTATATGTGCTCATTTTCCCTAAAACTTCGTCGTTGACCACATGTTTAGTTCAAGTTATTCTCAGCATCCTTCTGTAGAAGCAAATTTCTGGTTCCTAAAGTTTCTTCATTTGTGATGAGATTGTCCAGCATGTTGAAGGACCGATATTACATAACAATTCAGTACTCTTTTCTTTCTTTCTTTCTTTCTTTCTTTCTAATGAAATTTTCCAGTGTCTTAATACTTTTCTTAGATTTTGAAAGTCATGTTTCTCTATTCCGATCTTCGGATTTCGGTGTCGCTTTTTTCTTCCCCTGTTAAAACATTTCCAAGATATTTAAATATTTGTACATGTATCCCCAAATTGTAATTCACATGTTGGGATGTTCCTTTTGCTAACAATCATTCAACTGATACCTTGTCATTTCTTTTCAGGATATATCGTTAAGGTGTCGTTTAGTAGCCATATATGTCAAAGAAGACAAATTAATCTGTGAAAGTAGACGATAACTGGTGAGAATAAGCAAAACGGCACAAATTTTACAGGAGACGTTTTTCTCTGAGTTATGCTTTTTTTCACACCACGAGGAATATATAGAATAAATTTTCCTTCTCTTTTTTTATTTTCCTTCATCCCTTCATCTTCTGACTTTAATTATTCGTTCCTTCTTTATTTTTTATCTCTTTAACATTTCCTTTCTTTCCATGTATTACTTTCTTTAATACACAAATCCTTAATGCGTGTTTTATTCCCAACGTTTCTTCAATATCACTTTCGTTTCTTTGTTTTTCTTTCTCTTTTTTCCGTTCTTTCTTTCCATCTTCTTTCTTTCCTTTTCTTTTCTTTTATTCCTTTTATCCTTTCTTCTGTTATCCTTGTTTCTTTATTTCTCCATTTTCTTATCACTTTCTACAGTCTATCAATTTCTTCCTCCTTTCAAATATTTTATTTTCTTACGCAGATCTTCCTTTTGAACCTATGACATTTCACTTTCTGTCATCAATCTCTAAGATTTATTCTGATATTTGTTTTTTATTTTTTTTGTTTTCTGTTTGTTTTCTGTTTGTTTTTTTGTTTTTGTTTTTGTTTTTTGTTTTTTGGCGGAGGGTGCTTTACCCTCATTCAATTTCTTATATCACAAAATTCAAATGTTTCTCCAGGATCCCTACATTTTTTTTATTTGAAAATTAAAAATTATTTTTGTTTTTAAAATTATTTTCCTTTTTGCACTTTTTTTTCAGTTATTTCCTCCATTTTTAATATTTTTAAGAATATTTCGTCTATACATTTAAGTTCGCATGTTGACAAAGGTACGCATATATCTATTAATACATATATAAATAAATGTGTATATTTCTATAGACATTTATTTATATTTAATACTAATAAATAAAATTAAATTTTAATTTATCTTTTCACTAAACTAAGTTTGTAAATAAAAGAAGACCGAACTTAATGCTATACGCCAAATTTTAATAATTAATTTATCTTTCGGTCGTATAAGAGCATTATCATGACGGGTCCCAATTTGACACAGGAAGCGAAGAGTCACATCTTCCTCGGGATACAAGCCAACAACAACATGGACTCAGAACTCTGCTTAGGGCAGAAGAAATGGAGGAATTTATGGTGTACGCGTGAATCCGACGGTGATGCTTATTAAGTTCCCATCGTCATTTTGGTCCTCAGGATCGGAAGAAATGTAGGCCATGTCACTTCACTTCATTTCTTCCCAGCGAACCTCGGAATCAATGCCCCTGACTCTATCAAGATCTTTGACCGAGAGTTGGCACTACATATTCCAGCAGGAATCTGCTGCCTCCTTGTATGTCAATGTGGCACAGAAGTGGTTGGTCAAAAATATTCCCCTCCTGATTTCAATTCTCTTGACGATGACGTCTGGGATATCGTTGATGGGAAAACAAACAAGCGCCCCACAATACCAAGAACTCGTTAAATGACGACATCGTGAATACGATGGTTAAGATGGAGGCAAACCACATTGATCTGAACATACAGTCGTGCCGTAGGCCGCAACGAGGACATCATCGAGGATTTGAGTGATTTTAATGAATGATTTCTTTGTTTGGGGAAAAATATAGGGTTATGTCTTCTATTATATGGTTTTTATTTATAGTATAATTTTTTATCAGTTCTCTGACACACACCGTATATAAATACATGCACACAGACACACACACACCATATATATATGCATATATATATATATATATATATATATATATATATATATATATATATATATATATATATATATATATATAATTGAATGTAAAATTTAAAATAACTTGTAACAGGTTTCAACCTTACAGAAACATCTTTAATAATGGTTTTATCGATGAAATCGCTTTTAAATACACATACACACGCACACATATATATATACATAAAATTATTTCCTTGACATTAGTAGATACATATATATATATATGTATATATATATATGTGTGTGTGTGTGTAGGTTTATGTGTGTGTGTATGTGTGTATATATATATATATATATATATATATATATATATATATATATATATATATATATACAGAGTGAGAGAAAGAGGGAGTGATTGAGAGATTCAGAGTGCGCTAGTTAAAATTTATATAGACACCTTTAAATATACAGGTACGGACGCACAGCTTTAAATTTAAATATTTGATGTCTGATGTATCCATAGTTTTTGTGGAAAGAATATATGTTGCATGATTCTTATATTATAATGGAATCTGCGGAGAATTAGAGACGATAACGGTAATTGTAAAATAATAACGAAATATATTAAAAGTTGAATTAAATCGAATAAAGTTATACATCTTGATACAAAAGGTAACTTATAGATAGATAGATAGATAGATAGGTTGAGAGAGAAGACTGAATCTATCCAAAAACTATTATTAATCTGAAGAAATTCTTGCTTGGGACGAAATGCGTTACTTACTGATAATCTGATATATGGCTCTGTATTATGCACGTATGAAAAATACTTTTACAAAATTGGAGGCGGGTTACTAACACCAAAACCACGACAAAAGTCCATAGAAACATATATCATTCGTTTTTGTGCTAAAGAAAAATTTAAGGTAGATGACGCTGTGTTGCCATTTGGATTAGGTTACATTTGTCATTCGTAGCTAGTCGGTCTTCAACGTTTAACGTTTATAGTAGCTAGTTAACTGAGAAGTGTTCCGTTTAAAAATGCCAAGATATAAATATCGTGAGTAGGCAGATATAATTTTTACATACGGATGCACGGCTGTATCAGATTGTGTTTCCAGGCGAGACATCGAACTTTTGCTGCTGTTTAGCGTTGACTTGCCGAGACAGGATCCGTGGCACCATAAACTATGGATCGAGGAAAACCGAGATCCGCTCGTACGCCTGACCACGAAGAACATATTCTACAGGCTATCGGAGATGATCCAGGTATTAGAATATATCAGGTGACCCAACCATATTGTATATCTTATAGTACCGCATGGAAGGTACTGTATCAGTATCATTTGCCAAAATTTTTAGAAAAAATATTTGTGCTTTGTATCCGGTACATTTAACCACTTTTATCGGAAATTAATAAACGAAGAATTTGGAGTCATGTTTATATGGACTTTTGTCCTTGGTTTGGTGTGAGGAACCCACCCCCGAAAATCTCAAACTAAGAAAGAAAAGGAAAAAATATGACAAAACTCAAGCACATTCCTAAGCAAAGTAATGTGCCCAACGCTTATTTTAACTAGACAGAGCATAAATGCTTCACAAAGTCAACCATATATATGTATATATATATATATATATATATATATATATATAGAGAGAGAGAGAGAGAGAGAGAGAGAGAGAGATTGAACACCATCACTTCAAAAGACATTTAACACCATCACTTGATAAGAAACCAGAAGTGTTGAAACAAAATGACTATTTTTGTAGTGATTTAATAACATTTATGTTATAATTTTCGAATAAATTATATATGTATATATATATATATATATATGTGTGTGTGTGTATTTATATATATGCATTTATATATATATATATATATATATTAGTCTAATAAATATGATGTCTATGTGCATATATATATAAAAATACATGCAGATTTACATGAAGATGCAGAACCTGAAATGTGCCATAAAATACACATTTTCTTTCAAAATATATATTGATATGAATGGTCATGTAAAAATATCTTGATTACTGTCGTGTACGTGGTAATAAAGAGAGATTTTACAAGTTCCTCTCAAATGAATATAACGCACCATTAAGGAATATTGGTAAATATGTTCGTATCAAGTATTTGCGATGCAAACAATAAATATATCATTGCTCTAATATGGCTACCCATGCACATACACACAGACATACATAAGCACAAACACACATACACGGAAACATGATAGAATATAGTTTTCATTTTAAGCTATATTTAGGTGAGAAAAGTAGTCATAATCAGGAATACATTTTAATTGATGACACCAAAATATTATATTGAATCTAAATCTTATGAATAATCCTACACGTAAAAAATACACTCTATGTAAAAATAATGCGGTTTATGAATTTTCATGTGCTTTGGGGAATGGCATCTCCAAAACCAATAGTCAGCAATATCAAATTCTTACATTGTACGCGTATGCATCACAATTTCCCGTAAGTTGAACTGTCATTTATCAAAATTTTGTACAATTCGCACAAATATAGGTCACCAAATCACAACCAAACCAAAATTATATATATATATATATATATATATATATATATATATGTATATATATATATATATATATATATATATATATGTATGTATATATATATATATATGTATGTATGTATATATATATATATATGTATATATATATATATATATATATATATATATATATGTAAGTATATATATATATATATATATATATATATATATATATATATATATATATATATATATATACGTTAAATTATCTTATTAATATATATATATATATTAATTATTATTATACAATACATATTTTTAATCCAAAAATAGTCATTATTGTCAGCTACCAATTCATCTCCATTTTTAAATCCTTTTAAAATTTTTTAATCAGATTGCCTTCTACTCTATAGCCAACATTTTTATTCAAGAAAAATATCAAAGGCCATCATTTTAATTATTGTTATTACTTTAAAAATATTCTGTTGACGCTCTGGTTTTTAAAATATATGCACTGAAAGTGACACGGCGGGATGGAAAACCACATTGGCTGAATTTATGGGAATAAACGAAACAACAAATTTAATTTGAAGAATATCTAACGTGTTTTCGTAACATAACTATACAATATCTTCTTTTACTTTTAATCTTAATTCTTTTGTTTATTTCAAACTTTATATTGACATTAGTTGTGTTGATCTGCAAGATGATGTCTATGTGCATATATATATATATAAATACATGCATTCCTCACCACGATGGCGTAATTTCAATCACTCGTCTTAGTATATTTCAGAAACTGGGCTGCATACTCACGCCCCCAACACACACGTATATATATATATATATATATATATATATATATATATATATATATATATGTGTGTGTGCGTGTATGTATGTATGTATGTAAATATTTTCTCCAAAATTGTCCTTGATATATATATATACTATAAATGTTATATTTAATTCGTACATGTGTATGTGTAGAGATTCGTGTTATTTTAAACATTAAAATGACTAGCAAGCAGCAATGCATATATATATATATATATATATATATATATATATATATATATATATATATATATATATATACAATGTATATAGTACAACATATGTTTAAGAAGATATTTCTTTAGCAACTAAATAGAGCGTTTGTAGAAGAAATAATGTTAGATTAAAAAAAATAAATTCCTAACCAGTATAAATCAGCACATCTACATAATTAGAAAATGTGTTAAATAAGAAGATTTTATAAACTTCTGCTGACATTGAAATAACAGTAATAACCAGTATTATTTAAACAAGCTTGTCTGAACAATAGCAATTAGTCCAATAACCACCAGGCTCGGCTCTAAATAAAAGAAACTGAGAATGTCCTGTCTGTTCTTCCTCCAACTTCCCTTAATGTGACCTGCCTATAGAAAACCTAGGATACACACACACACACATACATATATATATAGAGAGAGAGCGAGAGAGAGTACGCTAAAAGGAGCATACGGTTTAAAAAGCAGAGAGAAAATCTTGTATTATGTAGTCTGTATCATGACTGAGAAACGTAAATGTGATGTTTTGACAAGAGAAAATATGTTCGAATGAGTGGGTTTCTGACGGTATCTCACTAAGTGGCTCGGTGTGTAGGTGGCGTTATATATAACGGCTTGGAATCAGAAAGCAGAATTCGAATTCCAGTCGAGTTTGTGGCATTCATTTACCCGTAAATAAACTGTGTAGTATATCAGGATAGGCTTGTTCCTTAAGCCTTGGTTGACAACCATTCTACTTCAACATTCTACGGGAAATCTTTTGCTTATCATGTCATGAATCGAAAGAGACATGATCGCCCAACTGTGTATCATGTATGCTACTTGACTGATTAGCTAATTTAAAGAGGGGGCAGAAGGTTACCGCTACCCTGAAAAATTTGTTAAATCTTGTGGCACATCTATATTACAAATATAAATAAACTTAATTTGATGATCGCTTTGAAGCGGGTTACACTGAAAAAACTTGGTTTGTTAATTTACTAAACGGAAATAATTAGAACTGAAGTATTCAGAAAAGGCATGGCACGTAGGAAATAAAATAAGTGAAATAAAGTAAAAGAAATTACAACGTATATCACCTGAAGAATGCCGGAGCATACATCGCCGAAACATCGTGAATATGACAATTACCATTTTTCCATGTAGCATGGTCATGATTCTCCCTGTTTTATTTTAGTAGGTTTTGTTTTGTTCTGGTGGGAATGTAGCTATAGGATGTTCTTCCTCCTGAAACTGTTTGCAAAAAACCTCCTCTCAATAACGAATCTATCTATTGTATTTATTGAAATTTATAAGCATGTTACAAACTTCCTTGAAGGTACAGGAAATAAAACGGAATAACTGTCTCAGCCTAAAAATCTGTCATGCAACATTGTGATAAAATGTGAAAACCAATGAAAAAATTTCAGCATTTGGATTAGTAAATCAGTATAGGAAGGTTTCTTTGTTTTTCTTATTCGACTGACAGATTTTGAATACGATAACAAAATGATACTTGCATGTGCACGGGGAAATATGATTATATATATATACAATCATATATATATATATATATATATATATATATATATATATATATATATATATATAGAGAGAGAGAGAGAGAGAGAGAGAGAGCACTGTTTGTGTTGTCAGTAATAATAAAAAAGACCTCGATTATTTTCAGAGGTAAAATTTTTACTAAGAATAAGCATATGTCTGTTTCTTACTGCTCGATGCTACTGGAAGTTTCCCCCCACATCTACGAAACTTCAAGTAGCATTGAGCAGTGAGGAATAAATATTTCTAAGAGAAGTATATATATATATATATATATATATATATATATATATATATATATATATATATATATATATATATATATATATATATATATATATATACATACGGAAAAGACTATTGCAAAATGGAAAACGATTGCGTGTGACGGGTTTTGTCCCTTAGAACTTCATTGGACTAATTGCTATTGTTCAGACAAGCTTGTTTAAATAATACTGGTTATTACTGTTATTTTCAATGTCAGTAGAAGTTTATAAAATCTTCTTAATTAACACATTTTCAGGACATTATTCTACTGAAGTTTATAACTTATCGTTTTTTCTGGTTTTGATGGAAGTTTCCTTGCCAACCTTTTGTTTCTGGTAGTGTGAAAAGTCAACCTCTTTGTTATTTTACCTTCTCGATATAGAGGCTACTCATTTTTGTTTTTGCTTCTGTTGGAATGCTTCAAACGAAGTATTTTTGTTATTTACCAGTGATTTTGTATGTAGCGTCTTGTGGAGAATTATCTCTGTTTTCAGACCCGAAGCGTTCATTTGCTTCCAGCTATTTTAATCATTGATCTGAGAAAAACGGTTCTACATAAACGATATTTTAGGCATTTCTCAACGAGTTGGACATGAAATCTATATGAAAGTCTAGATCTATGTTTATAAAATATAAAACTTGTTTAAAATTATAGCCATATTTTCAAGAATGTATATATGAGTGTACAATGGATTCATATACGAGGAGATATTGAAGGAGTTCCAAAAATATAGGCAAATGTTTGGTGATTTTATCAGATTTTGGAAAGTAAGTCGCGACGAGATGTTTTTTTTGCACACCCTCATATTGTATTATTTCTTAAAGTGGTTTTTACAATGACAATAAACTAAGAAACAGGACAAAAAGAAGGTAGCATCTACTGGCGTAAAAGAAAATAGATATCTAGAGGAACTAGTAATATATGAGGTTCTTTAGCTTCACATTCATCCCACTAGACACAGCACACAATTTAGGTTTTCCTGGAAAGACTATATTTTATGAATAACTACAAACGAGTAAATTTATATATAACACTTTTAAATACATCTTTCTAGAACAATAGGAGTGTTTGGTGTCACGGTTTGTCATCATTTTCTAAACGGTTATGAGAGATAATCCATAAGTGCTTAGAAAATGAAGAAAAAAACTGTGGCAATCCCCATTTGTTTTCCAATGAACTTCAACTATCAGATTTAGATGGAGCTTGCAAAAGTGTTATAAAAGAAAGTGGAAAACTCATTGACTCTTCTTCCTCTTTTTTGCACAGAGGATACGTAACAGACAAGACGTGCCACGTTTCAACTTCGCAGGACTTCGGGTCCCCAGCGAACCACATCTCGCATGGGACACAACACAGCGTACAAACGCTTTAATCAGTTAAGTCTTCCAAAACAACAAGAAGCTCTTCTCAAATGTATGTATATCAACATCTTTGGTACAACTTTTGAAACACCGTACGTACGAATAAAGACATCTCACTATATACACTTCCAGTTATCTCTTTTTGCATACTTCCTATTTAGTTTTATTAAGTTGATAAAATGCTGCTATTATATTCTTTTATTCTGTTTGTCCGTCTGTTGGTTAGCACGACCGTTACGCCCAGTCAATTCCTCGGAAATAATGACTATTCCGTTTTGATCGTGTGGAAAGATGGAGAATGCATATCAGAGAAGTTACTTAGTTTCAGTAAGATAAAAGAAAGAAAAACAAGAAAGAAACAAGAAAGAAAGAATGGAAATGCTTAACGTCTCTTTCACTAAAAAAGGAAAAAGTTGTCAATTTCAAATCTTCGCATTTGTACTCCCTTATTTCTTAAAATAACGACCAGCATTCATATTGCAATGTGACTGTTATTGCAATATTTTGTTAATGTTTTTAAGCTCAGATATTTCACGATGCAATATGGGAATATCTACGGATATTTTATTATCGAAGAATTCGGCATGAGTTTATTTAGTCATTACAATAGGAAAACCGTGAAATTTTACGGGTATTTCTAGTATATGATATTGTTTCTAAATTAATTCTTATCTCCTGTTCGAGAAAATATACCATGCGATCTCTTGCATAAGTACCTATTCTGTCAACTCCGACAATTGTTGATAATATCAAATTAAAATGAATTATCTCCTACATGCTTGATTTTATACAATTTGTCATTCTACATACTTCACGGACTTTGGCTTCATTTTATTCTCTATATTGTATTTTACACTGTGGTTTTATTTACTTTCGTGGTTTGCATCTATATAACATCATATCTGTTCGAAAGATGGTGTAAATAAGTTATTAAAATATCCTATATGCTCGTGTGTACGCTGTCTTTATTTATAATGTGATCCTGAAATATTTGCATGAATTTTAACCCCTCCATAAAAATTACCCTTTTGTAGTGCAATCGGTCAAACAAAATGCATGATTTTTAACCTCTTCAAAAAAAGTATCTGTATATTTCTGTGTAAAAAACTGATTGTAAAAAACTCACACTATACTTGTGCATATTCGATATTACAAAATCATATAAAAACGCCCCATCAAATGTATATCACCTACAAGTAAGTCTAATTCTCCTCGTCCTTTAGTAAAAGCTTCAGTATACTAAATGTTTTAGGTCTGTTCAACATGCCTGTTCGCATTTAATATAGATTAGATACATTACAATTTCCGTGCGTCTACGTTCTTTTAAATGAGACAGATTATTTCTTTTTTAACTTATGATGAAAAGAAATATAAAAGATCTGCAATAATTACTTGGTTACTGATATGATATTCGGTTACTGATATGTTAATATAGGTACCTCCATGAAAAGTAAACAAAAAGAGCATAGCATGATGAAAAAGACGCCACACTTGACGAAAACAACATTTTATCATCTAATGTTTATATTATTATTAAAGAGGAAAGATCAAAGTATTTTTGGGGTATTTTTTTACATTTTTTAATCGTTCCTAGCACGTCCAAAATTTTCGTTAAAAATCTTTCTTTTTTTTTTGTCATCACAGCTGACAGATAATCCATCATTTTCAATCATTTTTTTTCCATTTTATAAAAAAGATGAAAATCTTACTTTGAAATTCTTTTAGAAATCAATTATCATTTTTTCAAAATTTATTGTAATATAATCAGAAATTATAATGTTTATTTAAAATATTTTGAACCAAGCTTAACTTAGCTTCTGCGTCGAAAAAATGTAATTTGAAAATAAAACAAAGCCGGTCGTAACCTTTCGCGTCACTTGACAGGTGACGAAAAACATTTTCATGACGTTTACATAACTTACGGGAGGATAATTCTTTCTACGGATGAAAGGAAGTGAAATTATTTAGATTTAAGTGAACAAATTATTTACCTCGTTATTTTTAAGGAAAACTTTCAGCGCTCTAATTTTTTGTTTTTTTTTACTTAGCTTTCACCTTTACGTTTACGATGCTTTATGGAAAATATGTTATAAAGAAATGAAAAAATAAGACTGTTAAGAGTGAGATTAAATTTCATAAGAAAGTTATCTAATTAATTTATAGGTACCTTTCTTATGAAATTTTACCAGAAGTGTACATAAAATACTTTAATTTTAGGTACATTTATTACATTTTACTGTGTTATTTGTATTTCTATTCATTTTATTATTAATTTTGATATTTCATTTAATGAGATTAATATAAAAATAAGATCATATACATTTCATAAGATGATACTGATACCTGTAGGTACCCTTCTCAGTTAAAATTGAAAAATCAAATTAACTTCTTCATACGTGTTTCGCAAAAGTAAAGGCCTTAACAGCGGAGAACAATGTTGAACTCAAATAACGCAACATAATTGTATTCTTGTTGATCTTCCGTATTTTATAATTACCGCCCGATTATAAACACAAAATAATTACTTAATTACTGCGGATCTTCTGATTAGTCAAAACGATACAGTATACAACGTGCTAAAAAAAAGATCTATCTCATAAGGACACTTAGGAAACCCGATACGGCTTTTAACTAATTCTATAATATTTTAACAACTTAAATGTAAAAATCTATCATAATTAAAGAAATAACAAATAATTGTATAAAAAATTCATTTTTCATCGAAAAAATTTTTTGGTTTCAGAAAATATTGTCCATATTTATAAAAACAACTAAAAGCAAATAAAAAGCTGATTTTCAAGTACGTGGGGTCCAATTAAAAAAAAACATGATTTGCATTCCTCAAAGCCTTGTGCTTTTAACTATTGTAATCACTAACCCCGATGCGATCGAATTTGTAGAGTTTTCATAAAATTAGTTAGGGGGTGTAATAAATATAAAAAAAATATTTCTGCCATGTCCTTTATAAAAAAAAACATATTTATAATAATTTCCATCATCTATGAATACTTTCTGAAAGTTTCATTAACATCCGACAATTATTTTTATCTTTGCAAGATTTTCAAAAATTAATGTGTGTCATACAAAAAAAACGTATTAAAAATTGTATGTTATTTAGTAGTTCCGGTGATACAAATAGAAACAAGATTTTTTAATCAAAATGTAGAATGTTCTATAAAGAAGTAAAAAATTTAAAAAATAATAAAAAAAAAACTTTGGTCTTTCGTCTTCATAATAACATAAGCATTTAGACGATAAATTTTTTTTTTAGTCAAGTTTGGCGTCTTTTTTATCTTGCTATATCATTTTTTTAGCGATTTCGTGGGGTTACCTATGTTCATATAGCGATATTTTTGTTAATTGATGGCCTGGATACGTGTATATATGTTTACATATTACAGACGATTTAGTCCTGAAATCACTGTTATATGACAATTTGAACATGTTTCCAAATACTTCAAGGATATTCAGGATTAATAAATTTTACGCGTACGCACATGAATGGGGGGGGGTAAGATTATCGTCAGGCTTGGAAATCAGCATGTGAATTCTTGGTTTTTCGTTTGTTATAAACAATACCGACAAGTATAGACAGGATCCTGGAAAGACCCCAGTTACTAAAGAAAGAAAAATTATGGGGTTAACGAAAATCGAACGGAAAATGTAAATATAAAATTAGAAAACCTTTTACTACAAGTTGTCAGTGTAGGTTTGGCACTTTTTCATTGTAATTGTTACATGTATTTTACAGTGAAGTTACGATTATAACAAAATGTTAATTTTCAAAAATTTAATACTTTGCAAATGTATTATTCATACAGCCGAAGGTTATGACAGATCACTTTGCTTCATTTGTTCATATCCAGAAAACATCGACTGAAGTCATCTTGCCAATTGGTCGTATGAAATCCGTTAATGCCCTGCATACTTATAAATGTTAGATTCTTTTACGAAAAATTGCGCAATATTTATGCGTTCAAAGAATTACCATTCAATTGCGAACAGAAAGTTTGTATCTGTTTGCATCTGAAAAGAAATCAAAATGTCGACAACGTTCTTAAACCCACTTGGTTAATTATGTTACACAAAACGTTTACATTAGCCACAAATGTATTTATTAGAAATAATAAATTATTAAAATGTCGTTTGCCCTATATACGATGACTATTAAATCATATCACAGATGGGAATGTTTTATACTGAATGGGATTAACAGAATACAGTTTTGCTTAAAGTTTTAGATTAAACAAACTGTTCCACAATAAATCAATAATTTAAAATGAATGTCTTAATTTAGCAAGAGTGAAAATGACGTGTGTATACGTTAGTTGTGCGAAGGTTTTATTCTACAGTGTAAAAAAGTCATGTTTTTTAAAAGAGAAAATATCCATTTCTCTTAGGATAACCTTATTTCAAAACGAAAGAAATTCTACGCCCTTTGCAGTAGCAACAGTATACCAATGTTATGTGCTTGTTTGACAATAAGGTTTCTATCGCTTTATATATATATATATACTTGCTTAGAAATAATTTAGGATGCACTGGTTGCAATGGTTCATCGTATAAATAAAAGAGTTATTTTGACATCAATATGTTTTTGAACACATGAAGAAATTTACTTAATGTAATGTCATTATTGGAAAGAAAAATTTCTTCAGTTAACATTCTAAGTCTAGTTCTAATACTAGACGATTTCTACAACGAAACTTTTCTTACAATTTATAACTATAAAAACCTGAAAGCATTCAATTTAAATACATCTAAATATACTAATGCGACAATATCCAGTTGGGTAAAACAAAAACATTCTTCTTAAAGTGGTTATTTTTGACAATAATTACTGATACCATCAAAGGATTAGGGATTTTTGTCTACACTATTGTAGATATTACAATGTATATAGTAATGTTATAACTTTTTGCCAGTACTGGAACAGCTATCAATATAAACATTGTATGTGTGAATAAACCGCACTATTTTGTACCTAAACCCATTTTTCAAAAGGCCAAGGCACTCTTTAAACGGGGTTAAAGAGAACAAGAGAAATATACAAATTATATTTTAACTTTCTAAATTCTTATCTAATTTTAGCACAGTGTCTCCTCCTCAGGCGAGACACTGGATCATCCACGACAGTACCTTCCTATTTCGATGTGAGGACGGCTTTATATACTCAAGCCACGAGAACTGAACAATTCTTCTCTTTTCTCACGCCTAAGCGTGTAGTTTCTCACATTAAACCGACTTTGTATCATATTTACTCTCAAAGACAGACAAATTAAGTTGTTCTATATTCTTAAAATGATTTTAAACTTGATGTGTTTGCTTTAGTATTTATTTTCGTCAATATTCATATATTGTTTATATTCTTTTTGGTTGTTCTTCATGTTTTTTGCTATATATCGTGTTATGTTTGTTGTAGCTGATTATTTTAGCCTAGCATAACTACTACATTCAAATAAAGAAAACAAAAAAATATCAAGTGAATGATTTTGTATATATTGTCCACAAGAAGTTACTGTAAAACAATGAATACGCCTTGGATGGAAGATTTTTGAAAAAACATAAAGCTACGCTGAACTCAGCAACAGAATAGTGTTAATACGAAGATATCATTTATATACATAGTTCAAGTGGTTTATATGGGTTAGATTGTGTGACATGGACTCAAAAACTTTCATCTCAAATTGAAAAAATCCCAAATCATATAAACGGCATCGTCACAGCTCACAAACTAATAGAAAAAAAAAGAAGAAAATAATCAACCTTAGAAATGTAATGGATTTACCTCCGCTCTCCTCTATAATCTGAAGCAAATTATTTAAAATAATCGAAGACAAAACATCTAGTGCAGGGGTCGGTAAATGTTGACTTGAAGGTATGGGGCCTGGAAAAAGAAGTAAAAGAAAACAAAAAAAAACGAAGTAGTGGAGTGATAACATAATTCTGTGGTCACCAACAAATGAGTGGCAGATACAAAAAAGCTTTCACCAGATCATAATAAATATCGGAAAGTAAATCTTGTTATTTCGCAATTGGCCACATTCTGGAACAGCGACTAAGGAAAAAACAAGGACAAATGAAATTTTACGAATTATTCTATAGATGCAATTCTTTGTTATTTTTCCAATTACGGTGATTTCTTCTATTACATATAATAATCAGTTCAGGTGGTTTAGTGAATAATACATATTTGTAAATGGAAAAATATCAGTATTTAATTCCTATTTGAGCAGATTTTACAAAATAGTGACCTATGCAGACATAATGACGATGATATGTGCGTTTCTGTTAATATAGTGTGAGACTGACTCTCGATGTTGCTAGAAGAGTTTTTGAAACAAATGTCACACTGGACATGGAAAAAAAATAGATGCATCAGCTAATCTGAGAATGACGTAAGATTGTTTCTTAGCCGCGGCTAGAGTGACGGCCCTCGAAATGTAAACACTCAGGATGGGCAGGCTTTGAAAAAAGCATATGTAAAGTAAATATATAAAAACCAGCCCTAGAAGGAGAATAGGAAAATCTACACGAAAATTTAGGTTCTGCGTTTCAGCTTTTGGAGGGACCTCCTCTTGTGAATCTCCCAGGTCAACTCATTGATGAAGTCTGGAGTTTATTAATATAAAATGTTATGTATGAATCACAGTAATATTACTCTAAGATTATTCTAATACCCTAAGTATTATTAGTTTTATTACATCTGGCTCCAACCTATATTTAAGTTTATTTGTTCTGACAATCTTAAGCAGTGATAATATTCTAGCAACTTGTCGCTTATCTTGGTGTATTCAAGTCTGTTTGCATGGCTAAATAATCTTTGTTGCAGGCACCTGCTCAAGTGCATTTATGTCTGTTCAACAGCCACAGAACCAACTTGCGACTTATTAGTTATTATTTTATTAGCTATAGTTTCTGGTAGAGAGCGCATAACAAAGCCTCAGTCACGATGACTTGTAAGTTCATGCTAGCACAACCATCGAATACTTTCGAACAGCTTCGTCTACTCGATTTCACTCAAAAAGGCTTGCGTCAAACTGTGGCATGGTTTTCAGTTACTTCTCTACGGTGTCTCACGCTAGTATCGTCTCCCCAGGCCGATAACATCAAAAAGTCAAATTTTGACAAATCGACAATGGTGAAGATTCGAACCCGGGTCTCATGGAAGGCTAAGGTTATAACCACTGAGCCACGCGCACACTTTATAATACAGCTATTAACAACGCGAGTTTAAGCGTTGTTACCGAACACATAAGGTGCATTTACTTTGAAACGCTCTATGTGCAGTTAAAAATCCGCTAGTGCTGAGAGTAATAAGACTTTTAGCATTTGTATTACAAAACGTTATTAGACTAACTGCATTCTACAATTCATGTTGCAAATGCATCTACGTTCACAATAGTACTAACACTATTGCTAATACAACTACAATAAGTTCCACTTCATAAATGCACAATAAATAAATACGTCTTTAGGCGATAAGTGTTCATATGCCGACGCATTTAACGGGATAAAAATAAGGAAATAGTTCTCTGGTATGAAGTCAAATAACTATCCGATTTAACGTTTCTACTAATGCGGATAGTACTCATGTAAAAATTTAGTGCATGAATAATTACACTGATACGATTGTTATCGATTATATTACCAAGATATGCATTGATAGTGAACGTTCAATGAATACTGTTGCTACTGCTAATAATAATAATAATAATAATATCGTAATCAAAGAAAGCCGACTTCCGGGTTGAAGTTACCGGAATTTAGGATGTCCAGGCTACTATTATT
>OZ038486.1:82755169-82805169 GCA_964036315.1 Acanthosepion esculentum
ATATATATATATATATATATATATATATATATATATATATATATATATATATATACATGATAACTAGTGCCAATGCAGTATGAATATATGATTGCATGCCACATTGCAAGCAAAACTATAAGTGTTGATATAACTACGACAATGTATAATTCTTTCACTATAATTAATGAAGGTTGGTGTCCAAATCGCAGCTCGCATGCCACATGCGGCTCTTTGACCTTTAATATGCGGCTCATGGAAATATATTGGCTCATTTTTTTATCATTGTTAATATAAAAGTTAAATAAGAAAATTATTATTTAATGGGTATGACTTGAAATTACATTGGATTAAAATGTAAATTTAGTGTTAATGTTTATGTAACAAAAACGTACGTGTAACTAACTTTCTTCATGTTCGCGGCTCTCAAACATCTGAACTTTATCGTGCGTTGCTTTTACATTAAGCAAGCAACCCCTGATCTAGACAAACAATAAAATGAGGAAGGCCTCGTTTTTTTTTTTAAATAATGCACTACTAAGGAATGTACATTATTTCTTTATTTTAGGGAAGACTGTAAATTAACACGATCGTTTAAAATCGATTAATAAATTTATAAAGTCTTTACCATTTATTTAAACATTCCAAGCATTTCATTTAAGTATAAAATCCATTTTCGTGTTTTCATCGTAGCAAAACGATGAAGAAAGTTGATTCTCACTAATTCTTTCCTCCTCCTTTTTTTCTGGGTTGAGAAATGTTTCTCCTTTCTCCTAATGTCATTGGCGTTGTTATAAAACTCTCCGAAATAAATAACATCATTGTTTCACTTCAGTTATTTTTTTAAACCTCAAGCCATTTTTTAGAAAGCATGCTGAAATTTTAATTAAATTTAAACTTAGTTATATGCTTATAGACATGTAAATATTTTTTAATCTACCGGATCTTCTAAAATTAATTAATAGATTTACATGAAATATATTCCCTTAACACTTTCTCATTAAATTTCCTTTAAATAAATAAATTTATTCATTAATAAGTATTGGACATTTTATCGAAATCCGATAATTCCGTGATTTTTGGTACCTTTTCTTTAAAATCTAGGTGTAGCTTTTGTTTACAAATTGAACATGCCCAATCGGGTGTTCTTGAAACGCCTTTATTTTATTGCATTTTCTTATTATTTAAATGTATATGGAGATAGAATTAATAGTTCTCGTAGATCAATATCTCAGAGAATTAAAAATAATTATTATCCAATGAATTGCCTGTTACACTGAGCAGCAGCCAATTTATTTTCTAATCGGATGCGGACTGTAGCCACATATTCGAAGCTTGCACGATTGCAGTGTTAAACCTTAATAATTATTACAGTTAAAATTAATCATCATTATTTGAAGTAGATAATTTTTGTCTTATTTAATTATCTATTTAGAAAACCTTTGTATAATGAATATGTTAGATACAATTGTCATATATATATATATATATATATATATATATATATATATATGTGTGTGTGTGTGTGTGTGTGTGTGTGTGTGTGTGTGTGTGTAAACAAACATCGTTAGTGGAACCAATGGTCAAGCTGCTAAAACCTAAAAGTCTTATCCAGATACAGTCTCGAATAAAACCGACAGTATTGAAAAAATAAGGCCTAAAAGCAAACTTAACTACTCAATAAAGTGCTCGAAGCCTAGATTGCCTAGACTGTTCAAAAAGTGCTTACCAACGTTAAAACCCTATCATGGGTGGCTCTAGATGTGACTCGAGTTTCATGCCCACATGATCTTTAGACGACTTGAATGGAAATTGATAAAGAGTATGCCGGGATTTATATAACCAGTGAATCGTCCGAAAATATCATGGAGATTTTGTCCTTACAAATATCGTTATAAAACCCTTGGGTAACCACACCTACACAGGGGAAAAAGAAAATAGGCAAAACAGAAAAATGTGTGGCTGGGGGGGGGGGGCTAAACTACTAATTGTTATAGTCGAGTGGTGGTTTCAGTTGTCAAAAATTCACCAATAAACCAATGTGCTTGTCCGGTGGTAAGTGATATAATAGGTATTTTATGTTCTGTCTATATCTGCTAATTAACTCTGTATATATATATATATATATATATGTGTGTGTGTGTGTGTGTGTGTGTGTGTGTGTGTGTGTGTGTGTGTGTGTGTGTGTGTGTGTAAAAGACAATAGGAAAACTGTAATATTACCCGACGCGTTCCGTCTAATGTGTACTTTTTCATGGCAGAAACGAAATGAATATATTAAACAAAGTAACAAATAATAACAAAACAAAATGTCTTTAGTAACTGGAAGAATTTAGAGGACGCTATTTTCATACTGTTAAATGACATTTCCGTCAAATACTGTTCATTTAACAGTATGAAAATAGCCTCCTCTAAATTTTTCCAGTTGCTAAGGACATTTTAATTTTTATTATTAGTTACTTTGTTTAATAAATACATTTCGTTTTTGCCTTGGAAATATCCACATTAGACGAAACGCGTCGGCAACTATTACAGTTTTACTGTTGTCTTTTACATTTATAAATATTGTCTTTTTCTACAGGTTTACCCTGAGAAATTTTTCATATATATATATATATATATATATATATATATATATATATATATAGAGAGAGAGAGAGAGAGAGAGAGAGAGAGAGATAGAGAGAGAGAGATAGAGAGATAGATAGATAGATAGATAGATAGATAGATATTGCTACTAATTATAATTCATAAGAAACAATGACATATATTTAAAGGAAATAAATAACATTTTTGAAGAGGGATCTTTTGCCTCTCACCGACTGACTACGAGAATTCGTGTTCAAGTAGGTACGATCAGATGCTATATTGCATTTCAAGTACAACTATTAATGTAGATAGAGTTACGATAGTAAGTGCTTCTATGGGAATTGTTGGTCACGTAGATACGACAAAGAGACGGTACGTTGCATATACGATTATTAACATGCATATTAACAATTATGGCTCCTATAACTGCTAAACTTCGTGCTGACGGCCTGAAATCAATTTGCATTGCATTATGGCTATTACTGTGGATATAGCTACCAAAATTCATATTGACATAGATTCGAAATAAGGTTGTAATACAACAATTTTACGACGCTTAGTGCATATGTAATTCATTATCACATTTATGATATTCGGATGACAGGGTGCATTGCAACTACTGTTATTAGTGTTACTATAAACGCAACAATTAATGCTTCTGTAACTATGAGATTTCGTGCTCTGATACCAACGAAGATCAGAGACCCGATTGCATCAAAGTAGGATTATTAGTGTTGATATACCTGACAATTAGTGCTTCTATAACTACGATAATTTGTGCTCACATTGCGACGATGATCAGAGACCAGACTGCGATTATTAGTATTGACATATGTAACAATTAGTGATTCTGTAACTACGTGAATTCATCCTTACATATAGACGATGATCAGAGGCGAGACTACATCAAAATGCCATTGTTTTATATGACAATTAGTGCATCTATAACTACAGGAAATCGTGCTCACATACCTACAATAAGCGGAAGTCCGGTTTCATTGCAAATATGTTTATGAATGCTGATAAAACTACGATAATTAGTGCTTATACAACTAAGAAAATTCGTACTTACGACGATCAAAGATTAAATTGTATTACATACACGAATATTAGTGTTGATGTCCATAAGTTTTAGTGCTTTTATAACTACGGCAATCCATGCACACATAGATTAGAACCCAAGTTACATTGGATATACGACTATTTGTGTTTATATAACTAAATCAATTAGTGCTACTATAACCACAAGGACCAAGGCTCACATAGCTACAATGATCAGAGGGGAGGGTCCATTGGAAATACGACTATGTGCGTTAATATAATTAGTGCTTTTAAAACTATTAGAATTGGTGCTTCCATAGACATGGCGATAACAGATGAGGCTGTTTTGCAAGTACCACTATTAATGTTGAAATCTACAAAACGTACTGCTACTACAACTACAAGAAGTCATGCTTACATGGTTACGACAAGCTGTAATGAAGCTAAAACTTGTAGTGTTAATATAATAACGACTATTAATGAATACACAGCTACTATAATTCAACCCAGAGATAAGAGAGGAGATAGCATGTTGAAATGTTTAATATTTTGTGCTTCTATAACAGCGAGAATTACGAAATGCTAAACAGATAACAACGAGGGGGGGGCACGGTGGAGTAAGGGAATGAGAGAACCGAGTTCGAATTCTATTCGAATCCATTACATTCGTTTACGTGCTAATACCCTTGGGAAAGGTATGAATACTCCCAGCTATCGGTAAATAGCATGACAGACCGGCTTCTATAGCAACTGGTCTACCGCAAAAAGAAATAGCAATCTACTGCGGGATAACATCTGCCTCGTCAGTCATGTATCGAAAGATAGATGATTGCCTAAGTGTGTATCATATATGGTACATAACTGACCGATAACAACGAGAATTCGTGTTCACATACCTATGACAATCAGAAATCAGACTGTATTGCAAATATGGCTATTAATGTTAATATAACTACAAGAATTAATGCTACTGTAACTGTGAGAAAACATTCTCAGAAGGCAGGTTACATTGGAAAAGAACTATTAGTTTCTATATCTACAAAATGTATTGTTCTTATAACAACGCGAATACGAGCTCACCTGACTAGGACGAACAGACGTCAGTTGGCATAGTAACTACTACACTCAATGTTGATATCATTACAATAATTATTGCATTTAAAACAAGACTTTTTTCTCACATAGACCAGATGCCAAGTGGCATTACAAGTACGACTATATGTGTTGATATTATGACAATCAGTGCTTCTACAAGTATGAGTATTAATTCAGGAAAAACCAAGGTGAAACTGCAATGCAACTATAGCTATTAGTGCTGAGATATATCACAATTAGTGTGGATTTAACTACAAGAATCTGTATTCACGTATGTTCAAGGAAGTGGTCAGGTTCATCGACAGTACAATTATTAATGGATATATGCGGCAATTAATGTGTAACAACGAAGAATCGTGCTGACTTACCCAATAAGGTTGTATTGAAAGTACGATTATTAACATTGATATGATTACAACAATGCTTCTATCATTTCTAAATTTTGTGTACACATATCTACAAGGATCAGATGTCAGGTTGTATTACAAGTACGAATATTAGTGTCGGTATATAACGAACGAAGATTCGTGCTGATTTATGTACGACAAACAGAAGTCAGATTGCACTAGAAAGATTATAATTAATTTGGATATAACTACAACTATTAATGATGATATAAAAACTGGAAATTCTACTAACAACTCAACAAATATCAGAGGTGGGGTTGTACCAAAAGTAATGTTTATGTATACTATTAGCTCTTCTATAACTACCTGAATTCTTGCTCACATAGTCAGAAGTCAAGCTGTTTTCGAATTATGACTAGTATTGGAATAGCTACACCAATTAATGCATCTATTGTTAAAAAAATTCGCACTCACGTAGCTACGAACATGAGAGGTCAGATTGTCTTAGTGGATAAAAGCGTTGGTTGAAGTAATCCAGTGACTTGACACAAAGGGTTGTGAGTTCAATACTTGTCCACAGCAGAGGTGAAGAAAAAATTGGAGTGTTGACTTAGTAAAGGGAAATAACTGAAACTGAGATATCCTGAAGAGGCATAGAACGTGGAATTAGAACAATCTACACCGGTGGACGAAATAAATGGTCCGGTTTGAAATTCAATTCACCTGATGAAAGCCGGAGCGTACAACGGCCGAAACGTTGTGAATATGACAACAAAGATGAGGACAACAGTCCAAACAAATTAATGAGCGTAAATGAGAAATCTTGCTCACAAATCAGGTTGTATTTGAAATACAAATATCAGTATTGATATGACTACATCATTTAATGCTGATTACTTAACAGTTTAGTATATACAAAAATTGGTGTTTTTTTGTTTGTTCTTTTTTACAACGAGGAAGTACTACTATTAATGAATAGTAAGTTCCACTCGAACAGATTTTTTTTTCTACGGACTGCTACTTTGTGGAACCAGCTCCTACTTCGAGTGACTCTCGTGTCTTGTATAGAGGAACATTAGTAAAAACAACATTATCTACAATTAATAATTCTCCAAGTAAGAGAAGTCGTGCTCACATAGCTACGAAGATGAGAGTTTAGATTGTATGGATAGAATCAATCGTAATGTTGGTATTTACTACATTTAGTGGGGTTATATTTACGAGAATTAGTGCTTCAACGTTCCCATTGATTAACATGTATGAATATTAGTGGTCACATATACGACAATTAAAGCTTTTGCAACTACGAGAATTCGTATTCACATAGCTATGAAGATCAGAAGTCAAGACGCATCACAACTACAATTATTATCATTGATGCAACTATGTTAATTATTAATTACTTAGTTACAACTATTTTCTATCAACTGATCACTCTGTTGAGGACGACAACAATTCTTTCTAAAACTATAGACTAGCCCAAGGAACTAAAACATTCAATACTCGAAATAACTATCGATATTAATTCAGACACCATAACCCTTATTATTGATTCATATTTTTAAATAATCTTTGACTATAGCAAGCACTGAAGTTACTATTATTTATTCTTATACTCTAGACTTAATAAATTATTCAAGTCCGATTTCTAGGAGTTGGTATCAAACAGAATACAAAAGTTAATGAAGTTATGTCTGCTACATTGTCTCTTGGGTTTAGATGCGAGAAATAAAAACAGAAGAAAGACGAATCTCCTGTTAGCAAGCGTAATAATAACGGAGTCTGCTCCTAATGAGTTCGTTCTTAATTAAGGATATTATGAATAGGGGGTTTGCTGTAAATCAATAGATCACACACCTATCGATCTGGCTATCTACATTGCGTTATCATGAACAAGCTAAAAAAGTGTCTCATGGAGACAGAATAACTCAAATATGAAATAAGATATATGCCAGTCAGTTATGTGCCATACGTGATACACGCTTAGGCGATCATACATCTTTCGATACATGACTGACGAGGCAGTTTTTTTCCGTAGTAGCAGTATTTCTTTCTGTGGTAGGTGAGTTGCTATCCAAGGTCTACCGCAGAAAACTAGTCTACAAGCTGAAGCTAACCCAGTCTGCACTGCTATTTACCCATAGCTGGGGGTGCAGAAGAAGAAGATTCATACCTTTCACAAGGGTATTAGCACGTAAGTGAATGTAATGGATTCGACTGGAATTCGAACTCGGCTCTCCAAGCGGCTACTCCACCGTGCTCTCCTTACTCTACCGTGCTCTCCATATATATAAACTAGTCACCTGAATATAGCCTGAAGGTACATAGCCAAAGAATTGTGTTTGTAACACCTATAAAAACCAAAATAAGAAAAATAGTTCTCAAACAATCAAGACAAAAATGAGAAAAAGCTATCATACGAGTTTCTGGTGTGTTCTCTCTGTGAGTGCTTCATTAACTTGAATTTAATTAAATTAAACAAGTGACAAAAAACACATTAGTTCATCTTTACCTACACTAACACTTTATTACACAGCTAAGCCTTGTGTGAAAATAGAAATAGAGTATTCAAATGATGAATATAGTGACTTATTTCTAAGTAAATTATTTTAATATGTAACAATATATGTAACACTTATGTGCACATAGGAAAGGACAAAAATTCAGTTTAAAGGTAGGCATGAATTTCTGTATCGGCAATGTAAATCGCATTTGCTTGTTGTATAACCAAAATATAAGAACAATAGACGAGATACTCTACACGTAGATCGTTTTACATTGAATATTTTTAATATAACCATTGATATCTTACTCATAGATATCAAATAAAATCAGGAAAAATGGCATTTGCATATCTGTTCAATACAACTACAAATATGCAATATGCAAGAAAAAAATTACCAATACTTGAGTAAAGAGAAACTATTCCAAATCACAAATACGCTTTTTAAAATAAGATAATAAAGTTCCAATAGAAATTTATTAGTTCTGAAGATGAAATAATCTTAACTTAGTTCTGAGGATTGTTGTATTAGAATGACCCAAAATATTTTTTTTAAATTTTAAACAAAAATTAATCACTTAATCTATGAATAATGTTCAGTTAAACCTCTCAATAAAAACATCTATCACTGAGCACAAGTACGGGGATCAGTTAATAATGATTTTATAGAAATACTACATGCTGAAGCTAAGTTTATATATGTCTACATGGATGTGCGGTGTGGAGTAATGGATATCGGCTCGGAGTGAGAACTAAGAGTCCCGGGTTCGTTAGATTCACTTACGCACAAAAAACTTTGGGAAATATATATATATATATATATATATATATATATATATATATATATATATATATATATATATATAACCAATGCCTATTGTAACAAAAAAATTGCTCATTAACGATTGAAGAGCTTATTCTATCAGACCAAGTATCTATTATTTATCGAGTATCTCGCTGCACAAAATATTTTTTTAAGATAGGCATGATAAGTAAGGCAATGTAAACCTTCTAGGACACCACCATACATACTGATCTTACCTTTTAAGCTAATAGTTCAGATAGTGTCATGAAATAGTTCAAAGGATATAAATGCTATTCTGTAAAAAGAATTATACCATCTGATAAGAAAATTTCAGTCATAGAATTTGATAAACTCTCCAAATATAAGAAATAAAATTTGCAAGAATACAATATTTAATTATAAGCAAAATTCCCGTATGAGTGGTAGCGCTCGAAATGACAAATAAGAAGAATTGAACACATCAAGAACATATGGAATACAAAAGACTGTGTAAATGACCCGTAGTTTTGTTAAGATACCTCGAAGAGGAGTTGACTTCTCTGCTCCTTCGTTGGCAATCTACCGAGTGCTGGTGTCTCGAATAGAATATGTACTAGGGGAGGAATAACCCTACATTAACCAACTCATGTTTGCAATGACGGAAATCAATAAACACTCTTGGTTGTGTTTCCGTCGAAATTAGATCCGAAGGGGCATCTAGAGAACTAACAGTCGGGCACGGAATGCTTGGAGTGGAAAACCGGACTGTTACCAGTCGATATCCCGCAACTGGCAAATCGTGTAACAATAATAACTGTAGTATGTAAGGGATAATGGTAACAATAACAAAAATCAATTATATTTGCTCTAAGTAATACGAAGTCAGTAGGAATTTTTTTTTTTCAAATTAGAATAATCAAGACGAGTCCGAGAAATATATCAACAACAAAAGCAACAAAAAACGAACAGTTCCAGACATAGGGTATAAACATATATATTCATTAACATAACAACAACAACAACAACAACAATAATAATAATAATAATAATACAGTGTACATCATACTGAATGAAACAGTGACCTATTTTCTGTTTAATGACATTACAAACATAAAAGAAGAAAATATTTTGATCACGTGACCAGAGAGTCTCGCCCATATTTCTTCTTGTACATAGCTGCCTTTATTTATTAGAGAACATCGGTTAATTCAAATTGAATCAACAAATCATGTCACAATGTCAAACATTGTTGGCGGGCTGTTTATTTAATGTCCGTTTTTTTTTAAATACGCATGCGCTAATTGTGCTAAATGAGATTTTCCTACTACATGAATTGTATATGGTAGGGTTGCAAAATGTTTGGGAAAAATTATCAAGGTGTGTACTATTGACTTATTTTACTTCAATATTGAAGTAAAATGAAAAGACAAAACATTCATTCACGGGACGAAAAGTATCGAGTGACGAGAAATGCTATTACATTGTAACATTAGTGACCCTCAGACATCATGAAATGACATTTTTTAATTGTATTTTCCCTTTAAATTAATAAAACATAGAAATAAAGAAAAATTAAAAAACGAAAGGTGAATGTTTTATTATTTATATTAATCTTTATCGTCTTTTTGAAAGTCTAGTTTTAAATGTAAACTTTTGAAATTAAAAATTCCATCAGAATTTCGTGTATTTCTGAAGTCGTAAAATTGAAAATATCACTTAGGTAACCTGGTTTCTACTATGTCATAGTAAAAATCAAAATTAGAAGTACCAAATAGAATTTTAAAAGTTTGAATTAATTGTTCTGTAGCAGATTTAATTAAGCTTGCAATAAAAAAAATCAATCATAATTTATATTTTCTGCGCTACAGTAGATTCTGGGATGCCTAAGCCAACAACTATAGAGAATTATCTTGTTAATTAATGAGCAAAATAACTTTTTTAAAACTAGTGTTAGTGAGTATGACTACTCGGAGATATTCCTGAAGGTTTTCTCGATGGGCGAGCTATTTAGCCAAAACATTCAGACATTACACCCAAAAATGTTTGTAGGGGAAAAGGATTATTATTTTGAAGAATATAACCAGATATTTCTTGTGTACGGAAATTACTTATAGAATTATATATCTGACACTATGATGGCAGATGACTTACTTATATCTGTGAATGTTTAAAATGGCTGAAAAAACATTTTGCTTCCAAAATGTAGGCAAACAGAGTAACATTGTAAATATTACTTATGGACAGACATAAGACTTTACGCTTTCTCACGCGTCAAAGAATTATTACACGGGAATCAATAATGATAATAGACAGTAATCTAACAAAATTAAGAATTTGGAAGGGAAATCTCTTATTCGTCGAACCGGTAACATTACTCATATATATATATATATATATATATATATATATATATATAATAAAATGTTACTGATCAGGGTTGAATTGGACCAGAGAACAGAGGTATAAAAAAGTGGTCAATACGCGTGTGAAAAAAATAAAAATAACATGTAGAGTTTTAACTTTAAAAATTAGGAGAACAGTTGATTTCTTTGAAAAAGCGAAATCAATAGATCTCCTAAATTTTTATATATATATATATATATATATATATGTGTGTGTGTGTGTGTGTGTGTGTGTGTGTGTGTGTGTGTGTGTGTGTGTGTGTGTGAGTGAGTGTGTCTCTTTATTTATATAATAGTAAGCAAAGGAATAAGATTCAAAACTGAATAGTCATACGTCTCGTTTTGAGAAAGAACTTCATTAGACAAACGTTATATTCATGGAAATAATATTATATAATATATAATAAAAGGGCAAATGTTCATATATATATATATATATATATATATATATATATATATATATATGGGGGTATGTGTGTGTATGGCATAATTATATATTTTTATATATCAAGAACAGCATTGGGGGAAAATATGACAAAGTGTTAAAAGTTTTCTTTTGACACGTTTCGTCCTTTAGGACTTCATCAGACTAAATGAAGAACGTAACACATCATACATATATATACATCTTTCCTCCTGTTCTAATGACAGGGGAGACGTGTGAACCTATCTACTTCTAGTAGGTGCAGAAAGATCTCTCTTTGATCCAATACACAGTATTTGAAGCAGTCACCAAACGTCATTTATTTTTTTATGAAAAGCTTCTTGGTCGTGCTGTAAACACCCTGAACACTGTTATATATTAATCAGGCGAAATGACAACGGATTACAGTTCATTTCTAAATAAAACATTTCTCTTTTCTCCGCTAACCTAAAACTGTAAGCTCTAGCAATTCTTTTGCGTTCCCTACACGGCAACATAACTGAGATATTTTATAATGTATCTCTAGACTGAGCCTTTTTTAGCATGGCTATTGACTAAAATTCTTAGCTTTTGCTTCCACTTGTTTGTAAATGATATCTGAGAAACGTTGTCGGACTGAATATTTAGAATACTCAGTAAAGATCGAACATGGAACTGTACTTTACCTTGTATGCATTAGAATCATTGTATAACTCCAACTTCACTTTTGTGCAGTTTCACAAGAATGACAGAAGAAATTACACCAATCATTATAATAAAAAATTAGAGAGAGGCATGACCAATGATGTTTCCAGAAATAAATATTTGTGTTAAATAAATAAAATAGCAAACTGTATGAAATTATGCAATTTATAATAATTGAGCTATTGTAATTATAACTGATTGCAAAAGACTTTTGCCAGAAAATGATTTGATAGTAATAACCAAAATGTTATTAATAACAGCAAAATAATATGGCAATAAAAAAGCATAGCAATAACAAACTTAAATTTGGCATATATAACCATTTTTATTATGTGGTCGATTACGGCTCCCACAATTTGAAATAGTATAGATGCTTTATTGTTTTTAATGATTTCATATCGTCAGAAATGTCCCCTTCTATGAACGCGGAATTCAGCCTTAAACCCACTTTTGTTTGCTATTGATTGCTTATATATACCAGATATTAAAGACTTTATTGTACAATTTACTATACATTTGATAAGGTTATTACTGCATAATTACAGAGAACATATATATATATATATATATATATATATATATATATATATATATACATACATACATATATATATATATATATATACATATATATATATATATATATGTATGTATATATATATATATATATATATATATATATGTATGTATGTATGGATGTATGTATGGATGGATGTATGGATGTATGTATCTATGTATGTATGTATGTATGTAGGCATCATAAAATGATTGATATGAAATATCCGAAACAAAGTATATACGATGGAATATGTTAAAACCAGTAGTATGTTAAAATTGTATTCTGTTATTTATGTTTCGTTCAGTAAAAACAGAAAAACAAACTAAAAATCATGAGATATGCAAACTTACTACATAAAACATTGGAAAACTTTGGAAAATTTAACAATAAAATTGAATATAAATATATGTGAATGAATCAATGAGAGAATATATATATATATATATATATATATATATATATATATATATATATATATATATATATATATATATATATATATATACATATATATAATCAGTGTGTGCGATTCTTCGTTAGTTTTATAGTTTTATTTATCCCTTTATTTGGGCAAATACATGGATGTTTGTTAGGAATGAGAAATTGGCGAACCGAATTCAAATTCCAGCCAAGTTCATTAGAATCACTTACGCTCAAATATCTTTGGGAAAGGTATGAATTCATCTCCTCCTATCTATGGCTTAAATAGTAATATCTCTATCTGAAAAAAACTCAGTGTAATTCTCAAAAAATATTTGATTCCAGATTCACTCGCAAAAGAACAATTATTCTAACAACCCAAGATATATCGTGAAAAACATATCAATCAATCAATGGGCGAATACATGAGAGATACACATACACGCACAAAGATATATATATATATATATATATATATATATATATATATATATATATATATATATATATATATATATATATATATATATATATATATATGTATGTATGTATGTATATATATATATATATATATGAAGTATATGTCTAATGTTTATGTAACGAGGTACACCAGGCACATGTTTTTCAGCATAAACTGCTCCCTTGTATTTAATTGAATATTAATTAGTAAAGTAGATGTAAAATTATACAGTGAAATTTTCAGATCGAAATTGAGCTGATCATTACATGCTGTGAAACTATTAATTCATCATCAATACGGGTATGTATAAAAACTTCTCGTTAACTGATATATTTTCTTTAGAATTACTTATTCTCAGAATAAACGTAAAGATTAAAACTACCTATTTCTTTCATCGATATGACCCCATGAAAACCTGTAAAGCCACTATGATACAAGGAGTTACAGAGTTCGGAAGTGGTAGGAACAGAAACATTAATAATGAGCAGAAGAGGGAAAAGTATTCAGGATGATATTGCATTTAAATCTTTGAACATTAAAGTTGGCTGGAAAGCATGGAGCGACAAGAAAGTTTTGAAGATTATAGTTATTAAGGGAAGCCAGTAAAGAGAGTGGAGTTCTACAAGTGGGAAGTGCGAGAAAACAAACTGTTAGAAAAGAAGTGGCGGTTGTATTTAGCTATTTCTACAGTAAACGGGCGGGACCTAGATGCCAATCTAGTTACACACTTAAATTTATGCAGTCGGGGCACCAGGGAAAAAAGCTCGTCAGAGCAGTTGACATGAAAATATTTGTAGCAGAGACAGAAGGAGGACACATCATGTCTGTGAGAAAGTGTCTGTAGTCAAGATGCCATGTCAGGATTCATTACATTACAGAACCTTCTTTGGATTTTGTCAAGAATCTCGAGATGAATAGCAGAAGCACCAGAGCAGATTTGGCAGCAATATTCAATGCACGGATGAAAGGTTGATTTATAAATGTGCAAGATGGACTCTGACGAGAAAAGGTTTCTGCCACAACACAGCGGCCCAACTTTCCTTACAGTAAGTGCAGCTACTCATTCGATGTAGTCGCTCCACTTGAAGTCAGTTGAAATCGTGAGGCCGAGAAGGCGCAGTGTGTAGCTATCCAGGAGTCTAGCGCAGACTATTGTGCTGCCTACCCTCCTTTAGGTTTATGTCGTATTTTCCAACCTTTCAACAACGCAACAGTAGACGTTTCTCCTTCCGCTTTCTATGCTAGATGATATCTGTATCGTTTAATTTACGTGAACGAATCAAGTAGATAGAATTAAGTGCTAGAAGTAACAGACACAATCTGGCATATAACGGAAGGAGGAGAAACTACTCCCGTGGCCTGAATAAATGGCATGAGACGAAATTCCTTGTAGATTACACAGAGACAGATACTTTCAAAATGCCGCAATATGCAACGTAAGAATCATTAGGACGATAACAATCAAGATGAGAAAAAGATGAGAGTTCTTTAATGATAAAATCCAAGGAAACCCCTGTATAAAGATAACGACTGTAACTGCCATTTTGTCGTAATGCTCTTCAGTGACCGAAAATGCAACACATTCCATAATTATAAGGCCGAAAGCTGGAGCAAACCAATATTGACGAGATGTTTGAAAACAAACTGCGACTCACCAAATTTGAAGTAAATATTCACTGACTGGTTGAAACGTAACCAGGCAAGTTCACTTTCCAATTAACATGCAACTTTTAATTCATAAAGATTTTTGAATTCACACTTGTAAAAATAAATATCAATTGCATATTCATTTGAACAAGTCGTGTCATGAAATTAACTGTATCGACATGAACACAGTTAATCGATGTGTTGACCGTGGCGGTTTCGAAAACGTTCACGCTGATAAGCAAATGCCATATTTCTTTAGTCCTCTATAAATGAAACGTATTATTAAATAGATCATTTTTAAAATCTCGTAGCTCTAATATGAACTAGAGCGAAGTTACAGAGTATCGCAGATATGGATGCATATCGAACATCCTATCAGTTGTTATTGTCCGTTTATATTTTAAGATAAAGAATTTGTATTTAAAAGATTTCGTTCCTTTTTATATTTATAACCAATTTAACGCTGGATAGTCTATAAGAGCGGAATTTCGAAATCTAATTGAGGTTACGATTAAATTGTTTGTAAGAAATATCATCGGCACGTTACTGTTCTTTAAATAAGGGATTTTTCTGACGTCTTTATTGAACTGTTACACAAATCATTATCATAAAAAAATGCTTGGCTTCAATTTACTATCTACTTTATTAAGGTTTATATTGCACCGCAAAAAATAAAGGGTCATGGGTCTCCCCAGATACACTTTCTTTCTTACCTGTTAACTGCTATACTTTCTTTAACGCTTTAGTAAAGTGGTATCCTGTCAACGTCTCCACGGTTGTAGAATTCAGTGTTTCTTAGAGTTAGACTGGTAGTCACTCAAGGCTATAGAGCGCAGTCTACACTATTATCTAACATATTTGGAGGAAAAACAGACACTTGTACGAAAGTGAACGCAACCGAATTTAAACTCGACTTGCTGATCCTATTTAACCATTCACAAATCCGCCAAAAAATGTTTACACATTTCAGAAAGGAAAACTTGTCTTTCGTATGTTTTAGATTTTTACCTATAGGGGACCCCTAAACGATGATTTGTATCGCAGAAAACTGACTACATTGGCTATCTTTAAACAAGAAATTGAAAATGCATGTGCAGTAATCTGGACACTTTGGCCAACGTTGTCCAAGTAAAGGTTCGCCGCACTGATAAATATCTGGAAGCTGAAGCCCACCATTTTGAGCACCTTTTCTGATTGTAGAGTCCAAAGGTAATTTCTATTAATCTCGTATTCTCTGAATAAATTTAGTATTACAAAATATATGCAAGTTTTCCCCTTCCTGAAGTATGTATATATCCATTTTTCGGTGGATTATACGCACGCACGCACGCACGTGTGTATAATCCGCCGAAAAAGGATATATACATACTTCAGGAAGGGAAGTGTGTGTATGTGTGTGTGTGTGTGTGTGTGTGTGTTTAGTCAGAAAATATTCTTTTAGTCATGTCTGACTGAATAAATTACAGACCTTATGTCTACTTATTTTTATTATAATCCTTTTATATTCAGAAATATTTTCCGTATATTACAATTATAGATAGATAGATAGATAGATAGATAGATAGATAGATAGATAGATAGATAGATAGATAGATCTCCAAATATCTGTATACAGATGAATGAACATGTTTATATGCCTATAAAAGTGTTTTTAATTGTGGGTAATATATTACGGGGATAATTGATGATGGAGTTTGTCAAATGATTTGTCTATCATAATCGGTAAAATAATCTGATTAAGACAACATATTTACACCAAACATCGTTATGAATTTCCGAATATAAAGTACAAATGAAGCGATAAGTATTTCTCCCGACAATAGGGGAAGAAGTGAATTACACGCAAATCATTTCTATAAGGTCATTCGTTTATGTCTTTCGCTTCAGTTCGTTACAAGAGGAATAGCGAAAATTTGAATATAGGGAAATTAGTATAAATACTAGGTGCTCAAAAAGTAGGTTAAGCTGGTCATAGTTAAACGAATCTTAATTTGGTAGTCACGTAACGAAAATTAGTCATTTGTGTTCAAGCATTAGCGCAGTCAAAATCTCTGACCGGTATCTCCTACGTTACATTAAATAAAAACGTGGCAAAGGCTAAAAAGTTGATCGTTGAACGTGGCAGTATTTTTTGAGCTGCAAAAGCAAAGTCTCCCTCAACGTGTCATAGCTGGTAAAAATGGACATAGTAAAACGATCATTGCAAATTTCTTAAAAGACCGAAAGGGACATGGAACGAGAATTGTTCGACTCAGGAAAATTTGACGGATTGTCCAGCAAAACACCAGCCGATTATCAAACCAGATTAAGGACGTTACGGACGCATAATGCAGCTCAAAAACAATAAGACAGCATCTCCAGGAGAAAGGGTTTAAAAACCGTAAACATCTTCAAAGTCCACGCCTCCTTCCACACCACAAAACAGCTCGATTAAACGTTGCTGAGAAGCACCAAACATGGAACATAGAAAAGAGGAAGAAAGTTTTGTTATCTGATGAGAAAAAGTTTAACATGGATGGTCCAGATAGCTTCCATCGTTACCGGCACGATAATGATATCCCACTGGAGGCATTTTCTACACGACACAGTAGAGGAGTTTCCATCATGATCTGGGGTGCTATATCCTTCCAAGGAACAATGAAGCTTCAGATTAAACAGAGGCGTCAAACCGCTGCGGGTTAAATTGTCATGTTGGAGAGAGCATCCTTATTGACTGAAGACTCTCGCTTGTGTGAAAACGACTGGATTTTTCAACAGGACAACGCTGCACTCGAGAATGCCCGGAGGACAACGGACTTTTTCATGGCGAATATTGTGATACTTTTGAACAATCCAGCGTGTTCGCCCGATCTGAACCCCATTGAAAATATTTGGGGTTGGATGGCAAGTGAAGTATAAAGAAGCAGGCATCAATTCCAAACGGTGCCTGATATTCATGAAGTCATCTTCACCACTTGGAATAACATTTCAGCCAGCCTTCTGCAGACGCTGATATCGACCATGCCAAAGCGAGTTTTTGAAGTTATTCACAATGACGGCCATGCAACTCTTTAACGAGACGTCTTGTTGGACATTTCTTACTATGTTTAGAACTTCTTTTATGTATGGTCTTAACGTTTTTAACACCTAGTACTTAATCTAATTTCCCAGTACTCAATTTTTTCCTAGTAATGGGTAAAAAAGTTTTTTAACTTTTATTTTCCCTTTGCTTATTTTCATTCTTTTGAGCTCTACTCAAATAATTGGTTGAAATAATACGTCAAGAGACCTAATGTCAGAAATAGCATCATGACATTTTCCACTGAGCAATTAAAAAACATATTTTACATAGATAAAGTTTAATAATTGTTTATTATTATTATTATTATTATTATTATTATTATTATTATTATTATTATTATTATTATTATTGAATGAGATAAGAGCATGCCCTAATAAGTTCAGGACATAACATGCACCAGGTAGGGCACAGTATGACATCTCTTCAATACGTGTAACCACTCAATCTCCACTGGCAGATGTTCACAAGTTGTGAAATTCAAGTCGTCTTTATTACATGATACTTCAAGCTTAAAAGAAAGCATCCCTCTCGAGATGCTTTCCTACTACATCCGAACATGAACATTGATGTATAATACGTCGGCCGCTAGTAAATATGCCCAGATGGTCAGGCAACTAGCAAGCAAAGGTGTGTTACTAAATAGCATAATTCCTAGTGACCTTAAAACACAAAATATATGCGCGTTAACAACCCTTATCAATTATGATCAAACCCCACGAAAGCCATACTTATTATTATAACATTTTCGCGTTCTTCTTCTTCTTCTTCTTCTTCTTCTTCTTCTTCTTCTTCTTCTTCTTCTTCTTCTTCTTCTTCTTCTTCTTCTTCTTCTTCTTCTTCTTCTTCTCATTATTATTATTATTATTATTATTATTATTATTATTATTATTATTATTATTTCCTTGTTCTTATATAGATATTTATGGGGCCTTCTAGTATCTCCTGAATAACGTCGGAGACAATAAAATGGGATAACTATACATCACATTGGTGCATTTTATTTTAATACTGTTTATACTACAGGAGTAATACAATTAGTATTTATTTCACTTTTTTGTTCCGATATTTGCGAAGCAAATCGTAGCAAATGCTGAAGCACCAGTTCACATGAGAAACTTTTAAGGAAATTTGTAAATATCGTGTAAGTAGATAACCTAGAATCTATTCAACATGATCGTTAAGTCTAATGGCCTAAGAACTGCCCTCAGCACTTCATTCAATACTAACCCTATCTCGTCTATTACAGTTTCATATTGTAGAATCCCTGCTTCATTTGTTTTTTTTTAATTTTGACACTAGGTCCGCAACTTGAACGAGAGATGTATTTGCCTTATCGACAGCAACAAAGTCCTGTTGGTTGGCTTCGGTTAGCTGTCTTGTGATCCCCTAAGTATTACCAATGTTTATGGCCGCATATTCCACTTATAATTTGGTACTTCACAGCCTCGGGTTCTAAAATTGACCAGTTTTGATTGTTCATCACCTTGCTATAACTTCGTGGATATTCATGACACTGACAGAAAGTCTTATATACTCGACACATTTTACGCTTGACAGAACGTTTCGGCTTTGGGTGTTTTGACTCGTTTATTGGCGAAGAGTGGTTTGCTACATCTTGGTAATTATTGCAAAATACCTCTTACTTTTCTTAAAAATAACACTTGCTCATCGACATGTCTGTCCCCACCATCTCTGAGGACTAGAGGAAACTCTTCTATTATAAAGATCTAGAAATAGGAATTGAGAGAATGCGTCGCATAAAGGCCACTGCAATATCAGTGGTGATACGGGCACTCGGTATGATCAAGAAATGGATATGAAATATACACCAATAAAATCGCCAAAACAAGTCCAGAAATTCGTCCCCCACGGCACTGCTCGTATATTAAATCCATGAAATAAAACCATTATACACTTATGGTACCCCCAATTAAAAAACATGTTCTCAGCGCAAACAAATCAAGATATTAAATTAAATATTTGTATATTAATAATAAGATATTAATAATAACATAATAGTATTAATAATAATATAAATATTGAATAATAATAATAATAATAATAATAATAATAATAATAATAATAATAGATTCACTACGACTTCAAGAAGACAAGATCTAGTTAACGTAATCAAGATGATTTGTTAGATTGTGGCGATTGCTTTTCAAATATAACACAGAGTAAAATTGACAGTAAATGAAAAGCTGAACAAATGTATAGACCTAGCATGAAAAGTACAAGAAAAAAAACTAATACATGATGACAGTGGTACCTTTTATTGTCGGGGTTCTTGTATCTACAAATTGACTATCTTTTGTCTTGTGATAAATTTCCATTTTCTTATCCTCAAAATATCTGTTAAAATTTATAGTTTTCATTTAAACTTCATTTAAAATATATTTACATTATTTATTTCAGCAGTTATCTCCCCTTTTAGAATATGTAACAACACTACATAAATTTTTGCTGTCGTCATTTTTACTTTAGCCACCATTTTGACAGAAGTATTGATTTTAGTAGGAATATTATGAACAATTTATATCTTTTTCCTCGTATATTACTTTCATTTGAGTATCTATACCGTTGCAATTTCTTCCTAGCATAAAAACTTGTATAGTTCTGCGAAAAAATCTCTTCAAATATCCAACTTCTATCCCATGAAAGTTGCTGAAATTACTCACCCTGTCCAGAATACAAGGAACCACAAACTCTCATAGAACATGTAAAATAGTCCCTAAGTGTCCGTTAAGAATCATTCTAACCTTAGACTACCTAGTCTTCAACGTGGATTAAGTGATCTTATCAAGATTATCGTCATTGTTGATATCATTTACACGATAATTCTTTCCAAGACTCCTCAGAGTTTCGGCGTACGAATATACTTCCTCAATATGCTTAACTCTAGTTTCCATTGTTTTTCCTGTTTCTTGATCCGAATGATTTCCATTCGCCCGAGATAAAGCGAGAATCACGTCACTCAATGAGCCAAATGATAAAGTAGAAATGTTCTACATGAAATTACAGTTTTTGAATCTCATATCTCTGTTGACATTCTTACTTTCTTCGAAGTTTATTCGCTAACGTCTTCGTTAAGCAATACTTTCTATTACAACTGCTAGATGAAATACTTACAAAACAGGCAGGTAATTAATGTCAGCTAATTACATCTTAAAGAAAACCATCAGCCTGCATTATATAGCTATTATTTCAGGATAAAATTTCAAAATAGGTAACTAGGTCAAATTTTCATTTTTATATGTTAAACTTTATACCATGCCAATTTCCGTTTATAATGTTTGTTTTAATTAGAATTATTTTGAATAAATTTTTAGCAGTATGAGATTTTATTAAGTAAGGGTCTATTTTTCCTAGTATAAATAATTGTATATAATATTTATATATGATACTATTATTTGTTCATATTATATATATATATATATATATATATATATATATATATATAATTGTTTATTTAAAAATGTAAAAATAGTTGATGTCATATCTCTGAATGAATTTAGTTGATTGATCTTACCTTGACAATATGGGATGGTGTTTCTGCGAAACTTCAAGTAAAAGATTGAGTCATTTTTTATCGTTTCCCTTCAAGCAAGGCGATAATGTCACTAAGATGCAAATGGTTACTTAGATTGAAAGAAATTTTTTTTTAAATAGTGAGAAAACGGATAATAAAAAATAAGATTCAGGAAGACAGAAGATGGTAACTGGGGTTGTATTTAACTTTTTGAAGATCACTGGTGGCAGGGAAGCGAGAAACCGGAAGAGAGTACCACATCCGGGAGGTACGAGAGAAGAAACTATTAGAATGGGACATACGCTTAAATTACTGTTGTTATGGTTACCAGAAATGATAGCTCAGTAGAACAATTGCCATGAAAATATTTATAAAGCAGACAGAGGTGGAAAAGGACTGATGTCGAGATGCCAGATCAGGACAGATAATATTACAGACATTTCTTTGGATTTTTTTCGAGAATCGAGATATATATATATATATATATATATATATATATATATATATATATAAACGTGTAAGAAGGATTCTAGTGAGAATTGCCTGGTACCACACAGTGAATCAATTTTTATTTATCTATTAACTATTATTATTATCCTTATTGATACCTGTCTTTTTGTGGGTTTTTTTATTACTTTTAGTTTTATAAATATTGTCATGCATTGTAAGACGCGGATATGACCGCAAAGGAAAACAAGTTGTAACGTTACTTCCTGAGGGGAACACGAAATTGAAAATTGAAAATAAGTTGGATGGAGATAATCAAATAATCAAGAAAGAATGTTGAAACACTGGAAAGAAAAGAACAAGAAAAATAACAAACACTAAAAACTATGAAGAGTAATTATGCGGAAAGTATATTTAGCAGAAAGAAAGATTTGAAAAAGCTGCGTTGCAATGGTAAGAGACAGAAAGGATATAAAATGTTACTAAAGGCATAACACCAACCAAACTTTCATCTTTAAATAAACATCACAAATAGAAATTTGTAATTTAGGCGAAGAAATATGCGAAAAAATCTATCTCAATATATGCGTATATATATATATATATATATATATATATATATATATATATATATATATATATATTTATATAGTGAGAGAGAGGCAAATGTGTGTGTGTATATATATATATGTGTATATATATATATATATATATATATATATATATATATATATATACACACACAACTTAGAACATTCTGACATTCTAACGATAATTGTTTTGCTTTTTATTACGTTCCTTCAGAACGTAAACGATCATGACCCTCCACAGATTTATTTTTTATCTATTAATTCTCATGCATTCTTGAGAAAAATAACAGAGTAGTTTCATGTTGGCCTATTCACAAATTGAAATTCAGTTGTCCTCTTAAACTGTTGGCCGCCGAATCCTTGAGAACCCAGTCTGTTCTGTTACTTAAAGTCTGTTGGGGAAGCGGGGAATTTATGCCTTTCTAAGTAAATACTGCTAACGTAATAGCGCCGGACTAGCCGAAATTCTAACTCGGTTCGCCAATTCCTATTTTCGTGCTGATAACCGTTGCACTAACCGCATAGCACGTGCTATTTTGCTAACAGAAATTGTCATGCAATGTGCCGCTTTTGCTGTGTTTCTGTAATAAACAGGCAAATACAGAGAACTTAATGCCCTTACATCACAGGACTTAACTCAGTAACGTTTGATTTTTTGAAGTCTAATCAAGAAAATTGATTATCATTGAAGTTATTTTAAGCAATCAGTTAAGTTTGGGATTCTCTTTTAAATTGCGCTGATGTAATTCTCCGAAATTTCTATGAATGAAATCAGCTTCTCTGTTATTTTCAGGTAAAATACCACATTTGTTATTAGATTTCAATATTACTACTGAAATTCAGCACACAGTTAATTTCTCATGCAGCAGATAGTCATGTTTGCCACGTTATATACGTCTCGGAGATGTTAGTAAAAGTTCCAGCTATCCCCAAAGCTCTGATGTTTAATCGTTTCAACTGATTTTAAGTATCGGATCTGGCAAGAATTTTAATATGTCAGACCATTTGTTTTTCTTTTCTACTTTGATTAAATATATCTAAACTAGGGAACTGTTTGTTAGAATGGAATCGTTTTAGGAAATTCGCCTAACAGAAAATGAGGCATCGGCGACTGAATTCACCCCCCAATTTTTAATTATCTGCCCTCAGAACTTGGTTTCCTTTTTAATGCTCTTACAAAAGTGAGGCTTATAGCGTAATGGATATCGAACAAACGGTAGTTTTCCATTGTTTAAAACACGATAAAATTCGGAGAAGGCATTAACTGAAAATCTTTTCACAGTGAACAGTTTATATCACGGTAGTCAAACTGACTGATCAATTAAATTATTACTGACCAATTTAGCTATCAGTTTGCCCGTATGATGAGATGTTATATACGAGAAATATCAAGTTGCGTTACTAACAGTGGGTGGGTGAAAAACCTTTGATAGTCACATTTTGTCGGAATTGGATTTTCTTATTAACTATCGGCATTACTTAAAAGAAAATGAAAATGTCACTCATATTCCGTTTAATTAAAAATGGGTTCGTTTTGTCTCTTTTTTTTTTAGGGCGTTGGCAATAATATTCCTGTATGAATTCATATTCCTTGCAGCCATTCTGCATCGTTTGACCATTTACTATTCATTTTTGCCTAGGGTCCAACATCCACATGCATAAAACTATTAGGTATTTTACTTACTCTTTCCCTCTGCCATGTCATATGTGTTTAACATTCTCCAAGCCTACTTTTATCAGTATGTATCCTAGAAATTTAACTGGTTTTTTTTTTTCGGATCTTAACTAAACGATATAAAAACAAAATTTTGAGCATAACACTTGCTTATTTAGCTTTGATTACGCAGGAAATATCCTTGTCATTTTGGTCAAACTGCAGGAAATTACATGATGCTCTTTCAATCGTAATGAATAGAGTGATAAACATTTATTATGTATTTATGCACTTTCTCCAGCAATATGAGTGATACTAAAAAAATATTAATTATGACTGTCGAACCAACTTGTGACTGTTCTTTGTTATTCTGTAGAGATGGAATGAAAGAGCTATCCATATCATATTACAACTCTACTGAGATCAGATTTAACTTGGAAATGATTAGCTAACTAGTCTTGTGTGTCATTGGTAAAATGTTCTTTTCTCAAAGAGTGCTGCATCAAATTTTGCAGATCCAAAAAGAAGAGCAATTGTTGGGAAAAATAAATGCTTCCCCCTACCGCTGAATCGCAGAATGCACTGAACAACTAAAATGCTTAATTCAGGGAGTTTTATATTAAATTCATGAATGTATGTATTTATTATAAAAATGAACTTTTAACAAATCAACATTTTATCCTCAACCGGAAAAAAACAATTTTTCTAAAACAAATTTAACAATTATTTTTTGCATTTTGTCCCACAGAAAAAATGCTGAGTTAGTACGAACCTTAAAGCTTTCAGGTGTTATAAAAATTACTTTTTATTTCTTAATATGAGATGTTATTCTTTCTCTCAACTAAATAAACAAATGAATGATTACGTTGATAAAGTTAACCAGTATAGCATCCCACATTAACCCCTCGGAGAGAATAAACTTTGGCGTATGTTTAGGTCTATTTTATACCCGAGACTACTTCTTACTCCGGGGTATAAAGTAGCTTCGTCTAAGCTATACGCAACTTGGTCAATTTATAACCGCTTTTAATATTATTATCAATAACTGGCTTTCTTAACTAGAACTGTATTTAATGACTAGCATAAAAATATAATGGCTGATATTAACTATTTCAACAGTAATCTATGTTTCTAAAAAAGGAATCAATTTTCTTCAGTTAATCCAACTGTTAGTTAAACTTAGACAGGGTTCTCTGGTGTATACAAATTTCTTCATAAAAAAAGTTTACCTCTTTGTCTTTGAATTGTTAGGTTTTCATATCCTCGTTAAGTGCAATAGGCAACCGGAAGTAAGGTCTATAATGCGCAAAACAAGGAATCATAACATAATTGAGGGCTGCAGAATGAACAAAACAAATCTCGGTAGGCGTGTGACATTGCCTAATCGATATCTCCGAATATCATTTGTGGATGCAATAATATACATCCCATTGCATTAGAATATACACTAGATTATGCACCGTTCTTGATGCATAATCTGGAATATATTCTAGCTTGTCCAATTTCATGGTTCATTTTATATTTTAACCATTTTCTAAACTGACATTGTCTAACATATACCTCGCCGATACAAATGCTTAACCAAAAATAACCCCGGGTATACTCTGGGCTGGGGATATACTCTGGGCTGGGGATATACTCTGGGCTGGGGATATACTCTGGGCTGGGGATATACTCTGGGCTGGGGATATACTCTGGGATGTTACATTGGGACTTATGGAATCCTGATCTCTTGGACAAAATTTGTTAGTGTGTTTATGTGATAAATTGTTATCCGTTTTAAAAAATAACAGAACAATATTTGTGTGATAGTATTCGTTCATTGTTCCGTAATTTCGTAATTCTGTTGTTTTCAATAAAGTTTCTTAATAAAAATGCTCACTTTATAGCTTAGTTTAACTTTTGAAAAATGCTTGACCTGATCCATCCTTTTGTAAACTCAGTTTATGTTAGCCATATTTACTACGCGTTACTAGAAATGTTTTCTACGCCAACTCGACAGAAATATAAGAAAAACATTCTAGTCTGACTCTAAGTCCTAGTAAAACTTACACGTTTTCATCGTCGCTTAATATATGGCTGCCATTTGTAAATAGTCAAAATAACATAGAAAATTATTCAGAGAATTTCTATGGACGGACTAGAGTCAAAACAATCATATTGATAAAAGAATCAAAGAAAATAAAATTCATTAATATTCATTAACTGCATAAAAAAGAGAACAAAGCAATCATGCGAAACTTAATTATGGATAAATAATGGTAGTCTCAAAAGAATTACTTGGAATGATTATATTAAGCCACGGTAAAGTTATTTATTTGTCTCTAACATTTACGATTATCTACGGATCGACTTTGAAAGTTAGCAATAGATCATTTCGAAAGAAAGTCGTTTTGAGAATAGATGTTTATAGCAGGAAGGTGTTTTTCGTTTCCCCTGGCAGCAACCAAAGCCGTTTGTCATCTCGAATTTGATTTAGCAAAGAAATTAAACCACATTTTCTGCCGTTCGCTCGTTTTCTCCATGTCTCTTTTGTTTGTTTCATCATAAAAAAGCAAAACAAGCTAAAATGATGGCGCTTCAGAAATAAATATTTAAATAAATATCTTTTTCTAAATGTCGCTAAATTCGGTCCAAAAGATTGCAGAAGTTTTTGCCAAAGTTATAAATTTTTGCATGTATGATTCAGAATATTTTGCCAATCATCTTAGGTCATAATGCGACAGAATATTATTTCAATCAATTTTTACCATTAAAACTCACCTGAAGTTCAATTGTAAATTCTATACACCAGAATTTAGTTGTAAATTTATCATGTGTGTGTAAAAATTCTCGGCTCGACACATTTCGCAGAAAAAGACATAATGATGAAACATCAGATGATTGGTGAACACCTGTCTTTGGAATCACACAGTTACAACACAGTTTAAAAGATTAAACAGTACCATTATTCATCTGCATTAAAAACTAGATTTTAATGCCAAGTGCTTTCGTACACAGATTGTTAAAGAAATCAAGAAGGTAACAGGTTCAAATACTATGATGCTCTCAGTTTGAATTAATTTACAGATAAATTGTCAATGATCTAATGGTAATATTATGAGATTCTTAAGAAATAAATTTCATTTTCTAGAAAGATATTTTGGGAAAAAAAACTTTCACTAATGCCATGTCTGTTTAGAACGTAATTTATCAGAGATCCACACAGATTTCTTTTCTTTTTATTATCATTGAATTTCCACGACGTATTATGAAATGCAGAGGTGTGCTTTCTTGTTGTCTTTTGCACAGTTTGGAATTTAAAATTTTCTTAGACTGCTTCCCACTCCTGGCTAGAGAGCCTCTCTCTAATTTTCTATTTAATCCATAACTGTTGTGAGAAATTGAGTGTATTTGAGCGAAAGTAAACACAACAGATTAGCCCAGAATTTGAACACGACACTTCGATCCCAGTTTTGTCGATAATCGACACTACATCTACGAAATATGTTATCTTCAGCATGACTACATAATTATATGACATTTCGAAAATATGACATGTGGTGCTATTTCTTAAAGGTAAAATGGATAAACTAAAAATTTTCTTAATTTTAATTAGGTAACTTTTAAAAAATAGCGCTGTTTCATTTTCATATGGGAGAAAAGGTTTAAGATGTCAACTGAACAGATGTTAATGACCACCATTTTGAATTCGTTTACAATGAGCCTCTAAATATTTATTAAAATTACTGATTCAAGTATGGATATCCTTGAGAATGACAAGAATTATCGAATTAAAACGATGTATGTATGCACAAGACATTTATATTTATGTTTAAAACAAAAAACGCTTCGACGTAGAAGATTTATTGAATAATTTGATCGGAGGTTTGTCTTTCAGTATCTTTCAAGCATATAGTATTTTCTAAAACATAAGTGACCAAAGTGATCAGGGATCTTTCAAATTGGTGCCCTAATGTGACGTATTCGATTGGTTTATAATATTCGACCAAATTCACTTCAGAAACAGTAAATCTTCAAGAATATAACATCAGATTTACTCGGCAAAAGAGTGTTACAGCACTGATGAAAGGAACATTTGAGGATATATTCCGGCAAAAATGTATGCGTATATCCATTTGTGTACACGTGAGCATATATAAACCAATATTTATTCATATACTCTCTCACACACACACAACAACAACAACAACACACACACACACACACACACACATATATATATATATATATATATATATATATATATATATATATATATATATATATATATATATATATATATATATATACTTATATGCATAGAGTTGGTACATCGTCTGTAGAGTAAAGTAACTATTTGTTAAAGGAATACCTATGGTTGAAAACATTGCTGCTAATTCCATATGTGTAGGCACACACTCAGAGATTATAGATACATACATATATATACATCCATATATATATATATATATATATATATATATATATATATATATATATATGCCCCCGAAAAATTAATTCGGTTGAGCATTTTGGAGAGAAAGCGCGAATTTCTAAACAGTGACTACTACTGTTGATAATGTAAAACTTTCCTAAGGGATTGAGTCCTCTCTGTAACTGGCGTGTTTATTTAAAAATAAATACGCAAAAATTCACCCTCCTCTCTACCAGGCACCAGTAGTTTGAAGCGATTGGATGTCTAGTTGCAATGATAAGCTGTGATACAGCGAAACAGTTTAATGTGGATGACGATATATTTATATATATATATATATATATATATATATATATATATATATATATATATATATAGATATATATATATATAGATAGATAGATAGATAGATAGATGAGAGAGAGATTGAGAGGGAAAGACAGATATGAAAATTATTAAGTGTAAAAATACTAACAAGATAGATAGATAGTTGTAAATTTATGTTAATGTTCAGAATCATTACGTTATTTCCAGTGAAAACCGTAGACGTTGTATTTTATAAATAATAAGCAAAAATTACATATATCGTGCTTATTATATATTATTTATATATTATTAAATAATAAAAAGGAAAAATCTATATGAGTAGATAATAAAATCAAAAAGTATAATATATGATTAGATACTAAAATCATCGCATTAAGTATTTAACTATGGTCCATCGAACTGGTCTTTGCAAAAAGGTTAGATTCGCGTATTTTTACAAAGTATGTCTAAAATCTAAAACGAGATCAAAGTCTCTGAAAATAATTTTTCGGCTGAATAATTAGCTCTTTAGCCAATCAATTTTGGGACCGAGTTACAGCTTTTCACAATAGCAGAAACCATTATAAAAATGCTGCATATGCTGTTGAAAATTTATATAATGCCATATTTGATAGATATTTATTTATAAATGTTATATGCAATTGAAATTAATGGCAATTGATATCCTCTTTAGTTTATCAGTCTAAAAAATTCCTTACTATGCTTTGATTTGAAAATTTGATTTTCGGGGGTGGAACAAAGTGGGTATCGGAACAATTGAAGTTGAAATTTAGTCATTTTTTAGGAATTAATTTCGGAAAATGTAATGGAATTGCTTAAACCACTATCACACTATCCATTAAACCATTTCCTTATATCTTTATATTAACGCAATAATAATTATTATTATTATTATTATTATTATTATTATTATTATTATTATTATTATTATTATTATTATTAAGAAGAAGAAATAATAGAGAAGTATAGTAAAAACGAGTGTCGCTGGGGTACAAATACAGGAAACCCATCAGAACACCGAGTCAATATTACTATACCAGATATATATACATCCTAACTAAATGTGCTATTTGGTGACAGAATTTGACAAAAGCAGCGCATAGCATTGCAGATGGGGTCCAGTTAAGAATACTTACAAGTTGGGTTCCTCAGTCTCTTCAGTTGGTCTCCGATTGAAGGTATTTCCAAATATCCGGAAAGAGTCAAACTGACTAAATGATGAAATGCCATAAATCAGCCTACAATAGAATACCTTTTACTTTGCATGCAATTATCTTGTCAGTAAATAATCATTTTTAAATTTTAAACAAATATAAAACTTCCGATGAAAAAGAGATTTCTACATAATTACTAACTTTTTTGGAACAATGATCTGCATTCAAAGCGATAAAATTTGTATTTATGAAAAATTAAAATTTGTTGCAAAATAAAAATATTTCTATTTATGAGGTAATTACTACGATGATTATGGAGGTTCAATCATTTTTAAGGTCATTATTTATTAAATGATGCCAAAGTTAAGCAATAAAAAGAAAAGAATAGCTTGATTATTTGAACCGATTTTTAATCATGACGATATATTCGTTTTTACTTTGTTCAACATTTTTTTTCCTTTTGAATCTTTGTCTTTTTGACATTATGTCCATTTGTCATTTAGTCAGTTCAATTATTTTTCCGTTCGGTACTTTTTTGTCCGATATTTAGTCTGTTCGACATTTTGTCTTTTGACACTTTGTCCTACTAGCAAAAGATCATCCTGAAGGAGGGCTTTCTCTTTCTTCTGCCTTCAAGCCTCTCGGACGATTGAATCAGTCGAGGGACTGATGATGACCACATTCTAAATGAAACTACGAATAGAAAACAACGAGAAAACGATCCTTCATTTGAAGCCATTGACTAACACTAAAGAAATCACAAAAAGCTATACCAAATAACAAAATGCGCGTTGCTTGGACATTCTCAACAGCAGCATGAAGAAAAATGGTTAGCATATGTAACAAGAAGACTAAATATTGATATAATGAACCCGTTAACTTTCCACGCTACCAAAAAGAACATGTTTAGAAAGAAAGCACCATCAGTATTAGGAGTTATAAAAGTAAACTTGAATCTTTTTTTTAAACAGTTTTTCGAAATATTTCCTGAAAAACTATTTTATGAATAATGACAGAAAGGATTAATTTTACTATTACAAATCGAATACAGCTAGTTGGCTAAAAAGGAGGAGAAAAATAAACATGGGTGGCTGAGAAAATGATCGACTAAGAATTTTGTAAATGATGGTGTAATTAAACTAGATATGTTAAAAGCAGAATCTGTTTTAGAAGAAACAAATAGGATGTCATGAGACGTTGATATGTAAATAGAACAAATGATCAGAGCCTGAATATCAGATTTGAACAGTTTGCCAAAAGAGCAGAGACATTGGATGAAGCTAAAAACATATCTAGACATCGAGAAATGTGAAAAATAAAAAAATCTGAAAGTAGTCCAGTATTATATATTATATGAATTTCAGTAAAGAGGAGAAATATTTTATTTTACATAAAATAAATCCGTTTTGAATATAAACTGCTTTATTAGTGCACTTAATTTAATGGAACATATTATTAACATATGTCAGACATTGTACAGTAAAATAAAATTCAAAAATTGCATGAAAATACGGACTTTATGTTCCACCGTTGTATGAGCAATTCAAAGATTCCATGATAACATTGCAAAAAGGTTAGAAGAATTAGAAATCCTATGAAAACTACCAAGACGACAGAAACACTGAAAAGATGTAGAATGATGAGGAGAATTCCTGGAGTATTGTGGAGACTTGCTGGAACTTGATGTCCAGTGAAATTCACCTTTTACTACTGGGGTGAAATTCCAATGACTCACTCTGTTTACCACCCAATTTCCAGTTTAAACTATCAGTTGCTACTCGTGTGAAAACTCAATAAGTGGATTAGAACTAATTACAACAGGGCAAAAGCTAATGAAAAACGAAAATAACAAATCGCTGTTGGAGAGAAAGAATAATCAAATGATATTAGTTCAAAAGAAAGTCAATGTTCAGTGCGATAGATTTAGGAAACAATTTCCATAGAGCAACTTTGCTTCCACGAGGCAAACAAAGGAATAACCACACACAAGCCTATCTATCCTTAAAAATAAAAGTGCAAATATTTTCGGACTTTTAGACACGAACGAAATATACTATTCAGGAAAAGAAAGATAACGTTTACTTATGATGAAGAAAAGATTTAATTAACAATTTACATTTAGGCCGAGCCGCAAGGAATGATAAGGAAGGATGTTGAGAATTGGGAGAAATGTTATGGTCCTGTTCGAGAATTAAGACAGATGTACACCATCAAATAGTAGCTACAAGCATAATCATAAGTGTAATCCGTATTGCTTGTGTTCATTTACAGGAAGATGTTTTAAGTATAGGTACCGAAAATAAGTGAAATTTTCAAAACTACAAAAGAGTACAAAACTGTATTTGGAAAGCATGGAAAAGAAGGCTATAGATTCGAAGAGATATTCAACCAGCAAGCGTCTTTAATGAATGTAAATCGTGTCGAATTATTATGCAATTATTTTTTATTTTGTAAATGAGCAAAATTAAGTATAGGGCGAGAGTATCGAATGTTTGCCAAAGAGGTACATTGCTTAATAAACTCATACACTCAGACAAGCACAAAGATATATATGACAAACTCCGATGAAGTCCTAAAGGGAGAAAAATGTCACACGAAACCTTTTTTTTTTCACAGTTTGTCATACATTTCCCCAATATTGTTCTTGATATATAACAATGTATGAACCGTTATCACACACACACACACACACACACACACACACACACACACACACACACACACATATATTAGATATTCGGACCAGTTTCATAAATAAATCCAATTTAATAACCATCGTTTCTTTTCGAAGAAATTTCATCAGCCACCCACACTTATGCACGCATGAGCGCACACATGGTACATATATACATACATGCATATATATATATATATATATATATATATATATATATATATATATATATATATATATATACTTCATGTAGTTGTGCTTGTGTTTCTTACCATTCTCTCTAATAATCTTCATGTGCATTTTTGCAAAGGTATGTGCATATGCTATTGTAGCACAGTTATTTAGATTTATTCAATTATTTTTAATATTCCCTCTTATATATGAGTGCGTGTCTGGGTGGTTAGCCAACAAATGTACACACATACGTATATATATATATATATATATATATATATATATATATATATATATATATATATATATATGCATGTGTGTCTCTTTCTGAATATGTAATTTCTCAACATTCTAAAACAAAATGGAGACAAATGAAACAGTAAAACACATTAAGTTTTACATTGAATTTTGCTGCCACAAGTTGTCTGATACTTCTGCTATGTATTTTGAAATTCTTGATAAAATACAAACAAGACTTTGCTATGATATCGGTCTGGACCTCGCATTTCCACTTTTGTCGTAATGCGCCTTTTCTATAAATATTTCCATGGCAATTATTCTGATGAACTTTTGTTTATAGTATCTAGTCTCTGTGGATTTATGCGCTGTACTAAAGTGTCGTCAAGGTCTTATCATTTTACGATTGAAATTACTAGATGATAACGGTTTCTTCTCCCCCTCTTCTCGTTTGTGGAATACTCTTCCAGTTTCTTGCATTGCAGGCTTCAAATAATTAAATGCAATGTTAATCGATACCTTCTGTCTTCTTAATTCCTGTTTGTATGGCTTTCACCCCTTAATAATGTTTATTTTCTCCTATTCCATCACATTCAATTACACCGCTGTGTCTTAGTGGCTTTATTGCCTCGCTAGGGGTGAAATTATTAAAAAATCTATTATCAGTTAGATTTTTGTTTTTAAGATTTGTTAGAAAATATTTAAATATTAACTATAAAAATATTTTTTTAAATGTCATTTAATTTCGAAAAATGAACACAAAATATTTTACTGTTGATAATTTCTTATATTTTTTATCATATTGAGCATTTGAATTATAAAGACTGTCTTATATCTTTATCACCCAGAAATATTATATACTTACCCCCATAAAAATATATATATGGGGGTAAGTATATAACAAAAAGATTTGTGACCCGATTATATATATATATGGCGGTAAGTATATAACAAAAATATTTGTGACCCCAATATTTCTGGGCGATAAAGATATAAGACGAGTCTTTATAATTCAAATGCTCAATATAGTAAAACATTAATATTAATTTTAATAAAAACAATTAATTGCCACTTCTTTTATCCCTATGCTAATTATCGCTAAAATTACTTTCACTCTTCACACGAGTTTATTTAAAAGAAAATCCTGACAAATGCATGTATTATTCGCGAAACTCGAAATTAGGAACATGTAACCTTCTTAATTACTATATATATATATATATATATATATATATATATATATATATATATATATATATATATATATATGGTCTGCCAAAAATGTACATGCTTCAGGAAAAGAAAACTTGTATAGATATTGTAATACTACATTTATTCAGGCATAATACAAGTTATCTTTGGACTCTAGAGTCACAAGAGATGCTGAAAATGGTGACCTTTAGCTTCCAGACATTTAATAGTACGGCGAACTACTGCATGGGCAACGTTTACAAAAGGTCCACTGCGATTGCTGCAAATCATTTTCAATTTCTTGGCTAAGAACCGCCGATATAGTCGGTTTTCTGCGATACACAACATCCTTTGGGACTTGTTGATGCTACAGACATGTCATCTGCCGAAAATATATCGTACTGCAGTAAACGGTGTTATCGCAATTTGACAAAACTTCCTTTCCTGACGTGTGCATACATTTCTGGACGACTGTATATCTATCTATCTATCTATCTATCTATCTATCTATCTATCTATCTATCTATCTATCTATATATATATATATATATATATATATGCGTGTGTGTGTGTGTGTGCTCAAACCGTTTTGACCGACCAAGTAAACCCTCCCCACACAAAAAATTCCACTCTAAAAAATCTATGTGCATTTTGCCCAAACATCTTGCTTTCATTAATACAGTTCTTCAAAGACAGACTAATAATTAAAATGGTTAGTTAATTGTTCCATTTTACATACATGATAACTATGTTTGGTTCCAATGAATGTAAATATTGTCCAAATATTTGAAATCTCGTGCCATTTACTACAATTCTGGGCATTATCAAATCAGTAAAAATAGGATGTTGTTCTTAAATGCGTTTAAGCACACCCTTTGCTGTTAGTGCATTATGCTGGAGTCACGTATAAAAGAAACATTCAAATTATATTATCCACTTGATTAAAAGAGCGACTCGGAAAGAGACATTAGCGAACCGAATTTATTACTTTCACTTTTGAACATGTCTCTTAAGAAAATGTATGAATCCATATCTTTTCCTCTCAGCTATGGCTTAAATAACAAGGCTGACTTGACTTTCTTGCTTTGAGCCGGCAACCAGTCCGAGAGAAGAAAAACCCTGAATTCAAAACTAGACTAAAAAAGATTATCAGGGTATCAGACCCAAGATACACGTGTATATTTTGGTGTCCCTACGTGACTAGAGACATTGTAAAAAATTTGTCCATCATTTACGAATATTTGCAGAATACGAGTGGAAATATTGTAATTAATTTTTTGTATTTTAATATAAATGACACTTATGACTTAAAAATGGCTAACTACTATGTGGGAGATATTTCTAGTTGTATGTCCAATATATCCATTTAATGTTTGGGCATCAAAGGGTAGACAATACTAAAATAAACAAGAAAATGATTATTTACTGACGGTGGAGATGAATGCAAAAACTTTTAGGAGTGATAAGAATTTTTTAATTTTTGTAATATATTAACATTTTATAATCACGTTCAATTGAAGATGTCTCTCTACGTAGAATAGACTTATTTCTTTCATCTTATTTATAATTCTGCCACTTCTGGTTAGAAAAGACTGCATTTTTGCTGTTTTTGTTTCCACTATATTATCATGATCAATGTTCTTTTTTTTTTCTTATCTCTTATTACATGCCCTTCAGATTTCCATTGGCTCCTTAATTTAAATATGAGTGTCCTTTTTGTTGTGCATTTTCTTGAAAACTTCGTCGTTTATTCACGTGTTCAGTCCATGGTATTCTTTTGTAGAACCAAACTTCTGTTGCCTTCATTTCTTCATTTGTAAAGAGATCTGTTTTTAATAATATTTTCTTGTTTTCTATTACTTTACTTTGCGTTTGGAAGGGACCTTTCGCTATTTCAATGCGCCTTCCGATTTCGTTGTCGCATTTTCCATCGAAAATCCCATTAGCAATAAATGTTTGCTTGAAATTTTTGAGTCATTTATAAAATGGTATATGAGAAAAACAGATAAGTTAAAAGCAATTGATCAAATTTTTAATAGCAGCTATAGAGATGTTTGTCATTTTCTTTGAAATGGCAGGAATTTTGCTCTCTCAAAATTGATCTCTGAAGGGAAATCAAAGACTTCATTATTTTACAAGTGAACTTTTATATTTTTACTTCGTCAATACTTAGGATAAACTATTTTCAATATATCCAACGTAGATTGTAGGTGTACCTTCGAGAAGACATGCACACACACACGCACACACACACACACACACACACACACACACACATATATACAGTGTAACCCGGATATAAGAGACCCGGATATAAGAGATTTTCTCTGGTCCCAAATTAGAGCCTGTGTTAATGTATATATAATAGACCAAACCCGGATATAAGAGAAACCAGGATATAAGAGACTTCTTCTCCGGTCCCGACAACTCTCTTATATCCGGGTTACACTGTATATATATATGGTTCTATTCTCAAATATTAAGGACCAACAAGTGACTTCATTTTGGGCTCCCAAGTTTCTATTGTTGACACGATTTTTTGATTTTTTTAAAATCTCCAACGGATATTTCTACAATGTGTCTGAAGTCAGATTGAATACCGTCGAATTTCGTGATTAAGAGTAAAAGACACCTTTCTAGATAATTTCTTCAATACGTGAGAATAGCAAACATAGATTTCATTTGAAAGAATTTTATGGCTGAACTGTTGAGTTTCCTTTGTCAAAGTAAACACGTAATTTCTCAGATTCCAAATACGACTGTCCACGAAGGTCTCTCAATGCATTTTCACCTACTTTCCCGTGTTTTCTCTCCTTTAATACCATTTTATAACTTTATTTTTATTATGTAAAAACTGGATAAAGCAGAGGAGCTTTTGATAAAGAAGTTTCATGTTTGATAGATGCTTTCAGAACTGATGAGTAATCGATAATTTCTTATATTTTTTGATCAAGCAACAAATAATCGACATTTACAAATAAAGTAGCAAAGTTATAGTCCGTAAATCAGTGTGCTTGTAAAATCCAACACAACCGGATGAATCGATGCCTTCACTGATCTCATGAATGCTTATAATTAGTTGATATTACATTTAGAATTTCGTAAGATTGACAGGAAATGCAATCAAATAAAGACAAGTAGTGTATTATCTATTGTCCGTATCTTGGTTGATATAAATGTTGTTATAGACACGACATTTCGACCAAGTACCTTTTAGTAATCATCGGGTGTTCATTGATTAGCTGATACGAGATATCTCTTGATTATGGTGATATTTTGTCCCTGTTATGCCATCGGAAACAAATGTCAAATCAAACTGACATTGAATATAAAATCTTCAAAAAACACACTACTAATGTCCTTCGAGACGGTGAAGTAGTATATATGGAAGGTGGTTATACTAATAACACCTATAACAACCAAGATGAAAACAATAGTTCAAAATATTCAGAATATTGACAATTACTCGTCTCCGTACTAAAAGCAGTGTTCAAGGATTAGTCTTTGTGTTTCTTATGAGTTTTTTTTAAAAAAACGCATTAAGATTGCTACTCAAGTCCCATCAACAGTCAAATAAATTGATGCATCATTTGAGGAAATCCTCTATTTTTGAAAATGTGTTGTCAGTGGATATGCCAGTAAGACAGAACTATTGTGTATACCGGGATAGAAGGCTCAGAATATTTTTTCACTTTGCATCACCGTAACATATATCATAAAAATATACTTTTACAGTGTGCTATATTAATGAGTAAATATCTAGGATAAAGCGTATGTAAATATAAAAGTGGACAGTGAGGGCAACAGCGAGTAGTGACAGTATGTTTAATGCTAGAATGCAGTTTTCATGTCCTGTGTCCGAAGATTACGTTCAAAGACCAAACAGACTGTCGCCACACGGTGAGCACTTCAGTGAGCACTTCATATATATATATATATAAATATATATATATATATATATATATATATATATATATATATATATATATATATAAAGAGTGAAAATAAATAAAAAGTTGTGTGTTCGTATATATATATATATATATATATATATATATATATACACAAACACACACACATATATATATATATATATATAAAAATATATATATATATATATATATATATATACACATCTATATGTAAATACATATATACAGTGCTGTTCGATAAAAGTGAGTCACCTGATATTTTTTACTTAAAAATTTTTTCGCCTTTTGTTTTTGGTGTCAAACTAATTTTTTTAATCTTACTAATATAAAGACCCCTTCCCGACCACCTAGTAAAAATGTTTACTCACCCTAAGGTATTCTTTTGATAATTATAATTTTGGATATAAATGAGATTTAGGAAAAAACCCTGTGCAAAAAAAAGTGACTCACTTATTTCCTGCAACTAGTAATCAATAGAAATATAACCGAACAGCTTTTAATAAAGAATAATCGAGCTACAATTTATCTATAATAGGTAATATAGTTCGAAATATTTAATAATCTATGGGTCCACTTTTATTTTGAATAACCTTTTCAACCCTTTTTGGCATTGACTTGATTAGGTTCTGGCAAATCTCATCTCCAAGCATTGAATTCCATTCGGATATGAAATTCACAATCAAATCCTCTTTGTTGCTCAACTGCTTTCTCGACAGCCTGTACTTTATAATGCTCCATAAGTTTTCTCTGCGGTTGAGGTCAGGAGATTGGGGTGGCCATGTCATAACACTCACCTGCTTCTCATCAAAGTATTCCTTCATCAATTTTGATTTGTGACAAGGAGCATTATCCTGCATAAAAATGAGCTTGGTGGGGTCGATTTGCACCCTAGCAGACAAGACTCTAAAATTTTCTTGTACTGCTCGCTCCTGAGGGTCTTTTCAATAGGTTTTAAGAAACCAGTTCCATGAAAAGAAAAGCATCCCCAGAACATTATACTGAACGGATGCTTGACAGTACTTACTGCTAAATTCAAAGAGCTTTAAAAGCTTCTTCAGATTTTAGATCGCTTATCCTTTGAATTTAGCTCAACTTTCGTTTCATCGGAGAAGAGAACATTTAGTAAAAAGAATCAGGTGAGTCACTTTTATCGAACAGAACTCTATGTGTGTATGTGTGTGTGTGCGTGTGTGTGTGTGTGTGTGTGTGTGTGTGTGTGTGTGTGTGTGTGTGTGTGTGTGTGTGTGTGTGTGTAATTATCTCCTTAAATTCAGCTCTGAAACAAAATCGTTTGACATGTGTATACATAACGGCAAGAGTAAACATCACGTGTCTTTTTTGCGGAGAAAATATATGGGAGAATCGCTCCGAAAATAATGTTTCCCATTTTATTGTGTTGACTCATAACATCATGAGTTGTTGTTGGTGGTATGGCAGTGGAGGTCGACCTTCCCATCAATAACCTATATTATGATTTAGTTTGTCGAATATGACTGCCAAGTGTAGCTCTGGCAAATCATGGCGTCTAACATTAAAATGCATCCGAATCAAACACATATCATTGAGTTCTACATGGAAAAATTCATATTGCTTGCTGAACGTTTATGGAGACTAAACAAAGAATATGAACACAAGCGTCGTTTCAACAGTGTCTAAATTGAAAAATGTAAGGGCTATATTCCAAGCATGGCATACAGGCTTTTGTTCAACACCGTCGAAAATATATAGCCAATAATTGCATTAGTTACTGTTCAAGCATGTTATTGTGTTCCATGAAATAGCAAGTATTACTTTCGGAGCAGTGTCTTCTGCGTACATGATCTCTCTCTTTCTGTATACTACACACGCGCCGCACGCGTCAGCGTGTGCGTGTGTGTTTGTGTGTGTCTGTGTGTGTGTGTGTAAAGTTGGTTGAGAATCCGATGGGATGGTCGATATATAAGACAATTTTGAAAAAAATAAATTTTGCCGTATTTCACCGGCGTCATCACAAAAATAATTTTATTTCACAAGGACAAAATTTACATCAGCGTGACGAAACCCGATTCAGATTAAGCGTTCTAACATTTGTTTTCTATTTTAAGGTTATCCTCATAGAAATTAGAATTTAATTTAACTTCAATTCATTTTTATCTATTTTTGTTTGTTTCTTGACATTATATTTGTTCATCTATTTTTCATGTTCCACTTATATCACAAATGTTCTGCAGAAAATTAAGAAAAAGGGATAAACTTAAATAGTCTGGTTGTATATTAATCGTAAATGACTCCTATGTCATAGTATTTTCATCTGACTAAATCATGTTAAATTTCTATTGAAATGGAATTTCCAGGGTAAAAAATGTGAACAGGAAGTTTTCGGTAGTACTTAAGTGCAGTGAGTTGGTTAATTTCATATACTTTTTATGTTCATATATTATTTTCTTTAAATCGCAGGAGGTTTCGCCGATGTATTGAATTGAATTAGTTAAAATTTAATTCCTATAACGATACACGTAAACGTAAAGGCTTAACGTTCAGTTGCTTAACGTGAGCTACGTTTCGTCTCCCTAATGTCGATTTTGTTCTTTTGTAATAAAACTCTTTCTTCGTTACAGCATCACCGAAGATAAAACTTTAAGAAATTATATATGTGTGTGTGTGTGTGTGAGCGCATGTGTGTGTGCGTGTATATATATATATATATATATATATATATATATATATATATATATATATATATATATATATATATATCGTACATTTCTGCGTATAAGGCGACTTTTAGATAAGACGATGTAAAAAAATGTAGAATATTTTCATGAATTTGTCCTATATCTGTAGTACATAAGACAAGTGCTTATTGATTATATAAAGATTATATTATTGGAAATGATGTTACTAACTGCATCCATAGAATAACAAAACCGATCTTTCTACACACGTCCCCTTAAAAGGAAACCATTGTTTTGTTTACGTTTCATCGCGTGATCTCTTGAGAATGCTGATTCTTCTTTTTCTTCCTCTTCTTTTCCTATATCTAAACAGTTACAAAAAGCCTTGTGTACTTATGACTATTTACTTATACTTCATCGACAATCACAAAATACGGCTAATAACACTACGATAATGTACGATAATAGTACATTCCATTGCAGTGAATGCAATCATAACTCGATATTTACATTTTCTCTGCTGATCTTACATGAATACAAGTTGATTTCATTGATATGGAATTATTCTTCGAATAGGCAATTTATTATGAAGTTATATCAGTAATATATAAGATAGAAATGGTTTTATTACTTTTATTATCAGTTTATTTGATAATGTGAATATTTTCATGTACGTTATTCGTTATCGTTCCGAGGCCGAGGTTAGCCTACCGACAAACATCACTCAGGATTTAAGATTTCTTTTATTAACTTGTAGTATCAGACGATCCCTAATTTTTAAGGGGGATTTTTACGATTTTCAGGTCGTCTTATACGCGGAAATACACAGTGTGTATATATATATATATATATATATATATATATATATATGCATGTGTGTGTGTGTTTGTGTATGTGTGTGTGTGTAATGATTGTGTGTGTCTCTAGAGGATAATCGTCATGCTTGTGTATCGAAACTACCACTAATGGAATGAAATAAACTTATTTGTCAATTTCGACAAAAACCAAATAATCAGATTTTTTCAGCCATTATGGTTATTTTCGTTACTGAAATGTTGACATGTTATACATAATGTCATATAATACGGATTGCAAGCTTTCTAATCTGAAACTTTCAAGATAAACGACATAAAAAACAATGCAATAAAGCCCTAAGATTTACATTTAGTTTATAGAAAAACCAGAGCTATTGATAAGCTCGTACTAGCTTAACATAACCTTTTGAAAAAAAAGATGTGCTGCTTAATAATAATAATAGTAATAATAATAATAATAATAATAATAATAATAATAATAATAATAATAATAGGAAGAAGAAGAAAACATTCACAATATAATACTTTTTCATTATTTTTTACTTTGAAAAATTTTGAATTGACATCTCAATAAAAAATACAAAAAAGTACTTTTGTGAGGGAAAGTAAGAATCGAAGGAGCTTCTGGTATTGACATGCGTTTTCAAAGTTTCAAAAATATCCACTTATAAAAGTGCTAGTAACACTTCACAGATTAGCAGAAATATAATCAGTGGGAGGTTGACGGTGCATTAATTATTTTATCTAGGAGGACTTGCAAAAAATATACATATTGAAAATATTTATCTTTTCATAGGAAAATATTGTTAAATAGTTAAACAAATATATAAATTTTCCTTAATTTCTTTCTAATCAAGAAATAATTCATTTCCTTCTTTTCATTTAAATTTTACGCTGTGAAAGCAATGTTAAATAGTTTTGATTTAGTTGTCTCGTATGGAACAATCAAATAGAGGAATAAATGAATCCAAAGCGATAACAAATCAGTTGAATTTTTTATAACAATAAAAAATAGGAAGGCTGGAAATCGTACTGGCCGAAGTATATTATTCGAAAAAAACATAGGTGATGAATCTTGTTTGAATATGTCCTCAAATAACGAGAATATTTCATCTCAGAGCTTTAAATAACAAATTAAATAATAGTAATAATAATAATAATAATAATAATAGTAATGGTAGTGGTAGTAGTAGTATTAGTAGACATGCCTCTTATAACTTACACCCCCGTTTTCCTCCTCGTCATCATCAACGACAACTGCAACAAAAACCTTAAAACTATTTCCTCAAATTTATATTTTATTGTAATTATGAAAATTATCAACACCATCTTCATCCATATCATGTCTTTTTGCATTCTGACTATTGTCCTTATGTTTCTTGAATCTAGGCTTCTTTCGGAGTCTGTCGATTCGGGTAAACTTCAGGGAATTTTAAAGTTAAATCTTCAAAGCATTGGTTCGTGAATTTGGTGACATAGTAATTGAGAGTTCAATCCCTGGGCCAGGTAATACAGACTTACTCAGTGGAAAGAGGACGAGCATGACTGAGCAATAGTAAATAATAACAAGACGATATAACTCTAGACATGGACAATGGAACGAGAACAATCTACCACCAGTAGATTAAATAAAGTTTTCAGTTCTAAATTCCCTGCAGGCTACCCATATCAACGGATACCTAAAAAGCCTAAAATTTACAATGATCGCAATGTTGGGATAATAACAAAATATGAAGGCATTTTTCTGACTATGTACATAATGATTAACTCATCATCCCATATATCAGACAGAAATTATCAACATTATATTTAATAAATACAGATTGCTTTTCACACGTTCAACGTTAAGTGTTTATAATGCAATGTAAGCCCAAGAGAAAAGATTTGATTTCACATAAATTAATTGCTTCAGATATGCACAGAATCTGCGACTATTACTACTGCTACTATTAACGTTATCATCATCATCATCATTATTATTACTATGATGATAATCATCATGTTTATCGACGCGTAATTTCGGGTGTGAACGAAATTACACGTACCTTACGTACCTTTGTCGATTGGTTTTATGATTCACATGCTTATCAGATTTATATGTGCTGGTGTCTTTGCATCATCTATCACCTACTCGAGGACGATCCCAAAATCATTATCGGTACGCAAGCTACTCTCATATAACATTGTTTCTGATTCGATTTCATATTGTGTTCCAATTATGGTTTTCCATTCGGATTTTTGAGACCTGTGCCGATTTCAGTGACGTATAAGTGCAGAAAGTTTATTTAATACCGCCAAATCCATCAACTACTTATCATCATCAACAACAACATTGTTATTTTTTTTTTTTTTGAGTGAGAGAGGAGCACGCCAAAAAACTGATGGCTGGGTTACAAATATAGGAAGTCAATCTATACCCATTAGGATACACAGGCTGATAAGAGTATACCGGGCACATACATCACAGCCAAATGTACGCAGGGTGGTAAAAAATTCTGATAAAAGCAATGCATAAACTTGCATCTGCGGCCCAGTTATAAACACCTCCAAGTTGAGTAACCCTTTCCGCTTAGAGGTTTTACTTATTTGCTATTTTATAAAAGAAAAATTTTACCTGAAGTCTGGATTAATGGAAGGTTTTTCTCAGACGTTCGTTTAGCATATTAGATTGTACTTTGTTTTCCTGTGCATATTTTTCATGAGAAAATTTTGTCAGTTCTCAGTGAGTGCGGGGTTTCCTGGGATTTTCTTAATATGTGTATCAAAATTATTTTTAATCGTTCCTCGTACACCTTCGAACAATGACTATCATTAATTTTATTATATTTACACCATAGGTCTTTAACCGTGCAGTATAAATGAAAGAAAGTCTTTTCAAACCACATGCGCTTTCGTGTTGGCCAAAACTATTCTTTGGTTAGTATTGTCTTACTTATTTCCAGCATTTTAGATTATCTAATGTCTTTGTGATGGTCTTTAAATTGTTAGGACGATCAACACTTTCATATTATAACATTAGTATTATAACATTCATATTATATTATATTATAACATTAGTATCTATATATTTCTATCGTTTCTTCTTTGTCTTAATGGTTGTTGTTGTCGTTGATGATGGTAGTATTTTCTGTTACAGGATTAACTCGATACATGGACGCCATTATTATGATAATTAGTAGTAGTATTAATAAATAATTGTAGTTGGAATCATAATTTCATCCAATGATACATATATACTGGAAAGGGGTGACTGAAATATTATCGGGTCGAACCGCTTCAATGAAACAGTATTTCAGTAACCAAACATCTGTATATTTTAGCAAGTGTGTCGTCCCAAGAACTTTTCAGCTGCCTCTGGTTTGTATATATATATATATATATATATATATATATATATATATATATATATATATATATATATATATATATATATATATGTCTGTGTGTGTTTGTGAATATGTGTGAGTATTAAACTAATACCAATTTTGACTGTTGAAGAGGATGATGTTAATAATAATTGATTTTTGCAAGGTTACACTCATGTTTTAAGAATGGTTGAATTTAGATTATCTATAATATTTTAGGTACAAATTCATTTTCGATATGCCATAAAGTTTCATCTTTTTGTCTTTGACTATTTTTATGAACTTAAATGTGTTAATATAATGGTATTGTGAATAGATTCCAATTTAAATAAATGAAAATGCAAATGAGTGCTACCAACTATATGGCTACTCGTTGGCTTTGTTAAAATAACTTATGTTTCTGCTTCTGCGTCACAGCAATAAGAAATAAATTTAGTCTTTTAGTTTTTGATTTAACCCTATTTGCCAACTGAAATTGTATGCTTTCTTTCTTCCTCTCATACATAAATAGACACAAACATACAAATATTTTGTTGTCAATAAATTAATGGATGCAAAGCAGTGTCTTTTCTTTTCTTTTTCCTTAAAAACACCCACAAAAATTTCAAAATAAAAATTTCAAAAAATGTCAATACAAAAAATCCCAAAACTTAAAATTCAAAATCATGATCGGTAATAAACGAAAGAAACAAGAAGAGAATGGGGGGAAAAAGACGAAAGAAAACGATTTGAAATCAAATGATTCACTTACCGTTCAGACTGGATTTAACACAGCAAAAATAATTATTTTTAAACATGTGTTTTATTATTCATATTATCTTTGTGTTTGCAATAGAATAATTTCTTTCATATATTCTTTCATATATATATATATATATATATATATATATATATATATATATATATATATATATATATATATATATATATATATATATATATATATATATATATATATATATATATATATATATATATATATATATAAAGAATACTATACCTGTAAAGTTGAAATGTTAAGATGAAGATGGAAATTGAATTATGGCATGAAAATATACTTTAGTGTTAGGGTATCTTTGTGTGATAGATATATATATATTTATTTATTTTTAATATCTCCCATAAGTACCACAAAATATATATATATATTATTTAATATACATAAATGTTATATTTCTCTTTTTATAATTCTTAATATCAACATTAATATTATTTTTTTTTATTTTGTCACCCCCTTCCATTTTTTTTCTTTATTCTCTTTCATTCATTATTTCATTCATTCTGTCTGCTTTATTTTAGCGATTTTCTTAAAGCCACCGTGAGGGGTGAGATGGCAGTTAAACTTTTGCATTTCTTCTTTTCTTTAATTCACTATGATTCATAATTATTAAAAGTCGGATATGATGAGATGCAAGAAGGATCAACTTCACAAGATTAGATTAGTTAGACCATAAGAAACATGACCCACCCTACAAAGTCTTAAGATTAATTTAACTTTTTACCAACTCTCATATTCTGCTTTTCTATTATCATTTTTTTTTTACATAAATAAAAAAAAACATTAAAGGAAATCGTAACTAAACATCTACATCAGAAATATTGTTGCAAATGTTTCCTCCTTCTTTTCAAAATTACCGTTTTGGCCAAGGTACGAGACCTAACAGTTGATCCCAAAATTTGAGTCATTATATGCTAAATATGACAGAATGTTGAATTAATTTGACTTTTTGTGTTAAAATTTTTTGAGCATTTTTATTGTTTTCTTTTAATTTCTGAAAAAGTTAAACATGCCGTCGAAATATATTTTGTAAAAAAAAACTCAGATATAAGGTCGAGTAAAAAGTAATCAGCCTAAATTTAAATCAAACGTCGTCATTCATTTTTTGACAGTCATTCCTTTTACACATTCAAATTGTGTCTATTGAAATATATATTTATCAGTTTTGTTAATGAATTACTTCGGCTTATCCTCATATTTATTGTATTTGTATTTTCGGTTCAGATGATAATCGATAAACGCATTTTTAATTGAAAGCGTGAGAGAGAGAAAAAGACACCAAAACAACAAACGTGAGGATAAAAATTCACAAAAGAAAAAGAAAGAAAGAGAAGTTATACTATCTACTAATTCCCTTCCCTCGCCCTTCGCCAAAATATATTATATATTCAAAACAAAATATACATACATGTTATTTTATAAAGAGAAAAACAGCAAAGTTTATGATATTGTATAGTTATCTGAGATGGGTTGAAAATAATTCTGTATCAGAATAAATTAACTTCGTCAGCTGTCTCTTTTTGTTTATATTACATCATTTAATACGATAAATAAATTATATATATATATATATATATATATATATATATATATATATATATATATATATATATATATATATATATATATATGTATATAAACATTATATTTAGCGACTACACCAGTTTGAGTAGATATTACTGCTTTTTAAACAGTATAACTGATGTCCATCTACACCCTCATTTATAGGTGTATTTATACTGTTGAACCGCGTTGGATTCCTCAGCTTGCCTCTTTTTAGGAAATGCACCACTCTCGTACGGGCTTTTCGAAGTCTATATATAACATTATTTTCGTATTCGAAACAGAAACAAATAATTTCTAAGGAATTAATCCTTCGTAATCATAATCTGACAGTATTTCTCATTTATAAATCAAATCACTTACTATAGAAGAAATGTCAGATTATGTAAAAGTCCATTCAATCCTGAGAAATATATATATATATATATATATATATATATATATATATATATATATATATATATATATATATATATATATATATATATATATATATATATATATATATATATATATATATATATATATGGTATTCTGATTTTGACTGAAAAAGCTAATAAGCTTTCTCAGATGACGAAGTATTTTTTCTGATCACAATTCTTTTGAAACAACTAGATATTTTAGGGGTGTGCAGATGATCTCATAAATAAACAACAAATTTATACACCGCTGCTGAGATTCGAACTATCAAATACCAATGATTCTGACTCAATATTAAATCATTCAGCCAAAAACTTGCTTCTTTATCACTGAATAAATGCAGACATTAACACCTCTTTTGAGAAGAAGAGTTCAAATCGCAGCAGAAGCTAATGTTTTTATAATTTTTTTTAGGTTTTTAATTTTTTTTTTTTATTTTTAAATATATATCGGTACATGTAGGGATGGAATTTTGGCAGAAAATTATACTTTTGTATGATATAATAATTTTTTAATTTTTTTAATTATAATGAAGGTGATTTTATAGATTTGTTTGAAGAATAATTTAAAATATTTTTCTCAAATTTTATGATTGATATTAATATTTTTTTCTAATACTCATACCATATTTCTTTGCCATATTTTCAACATTATTCGTATGCATATGGGGAGACACGCATACGTGTTACATTTAGAGTTTGCCCATGCATTTATGTGATTAAAGATAGATTTTTTTTTGGCTTTTCACTTACCATAGATTTCAAATGAGTTTGCACATGACTTTTCATTTAAATTCTCACATGTTCTCTTACTGTTTTCTCTTTCTTTCATTCTTCTAATTATTTCTATTTCATTCATTCATTCTTTGTTTCATTCATTAATTCATACAATTCAACCCAATTTTTCCACGTAACATACATAGAATAGACACACAGGCGTTATATATATATATATATATATATATATATATATATATATATATATATATATATATATATATATATATATATATATGTATGTATATATATATATAGATAGATAGATGTACACAGACACACGTTTTGGCGCATCACACTCTTTTTCAAAAACTTATATTTTTTCTTTATAAATGGTCCCATTACGGATATTTGGTGTAATTAAAGTCTTAAATATACATGGACAGATTTTTTCTGTTTTTTCTCTTTCAATTTCTTTCTTTTTTCCTTAATTTTTTTTTTTTGTGAGTGATGGAAAATTTTTAATTTCCTTATAGCGGGAGAAAAGGGGAGAATATTTTTCTTTCTCTTATATATATATATATACATATATATATATATATATATATATATATATATATATATATATATATATATATATATATATATATATATTCTTTTTTCTGTAAATAATATATCTTTATCTTGAAACTTTCTAAGTTTTTCTCCTTTTTCTTTTAGTCAAAGTTTCAGTATCTTTTTCCAGTTCTTCATATTTTGTGTGTATTTTTTGCAGATTTGTGGCCTGGAACTAGCGCGTCTTTCGCTTCACAACTACTCAGCACATATTTTTTCTTAGAATATGCCATACTATATGCCAGTTTAATGTTAATAACTCTCTTTCTTTTCCATTCACCATTTCTTTGTTAAAATCAAATTACATGAATAAAATGAATTCAGTTACACACTTTAACAATATACACATATATACATTCCGAAGACAAGTCATATAAATATATACATATGCACATGTATGTTTATTCATGCATGTATATATGTATGCGTCCCATAAATATGCATGTATATATATTAAAAAAATATGTATGTATATATATATATATGTGTGTATGTGTGTGCATATATATATATATATATATATATATATAGTTATATATATATATATATATATATATATATATATATATATGTGCATATATATATATATATGTGCATATATATATATATACAAAATAAAAATATATACATACTCAAAAGAAATATGTGTGTACGTGTATCTATATTAAAAGGTACGTATGTATGTGTGTATATATACATATATTTTCTTTTTACACGCTATTTTATAGATAAAATTTATAAAAAGAAAAT
>OZ038486.1:82810169-82830169 GCA_964036315.1 Acanthosepion esculentum
TGGGGTCCCAGCAATGGGAAAACAGTTACCCCCAAAAAAACTTGGGTCAAAACGCTATGAAAGTGTAAAGATAGGTTTTAATACCAGCAATACATTTTTGTAAAAAGTTATTACCAGCAATACATTGTTGAATAAAAAATATTGCCAGAAATACATTTTTGAAGGAAAGAAAAATTACCAGCAATACATTTTTGAAATAAAAATATTACCAGCAATAAAAATCTTGTCGGCATTAAGTAACCCATTGAGGTTGATATGCTGTAAAACAAACCAAACCAAACTATTTCAAGTCACCAGCAATTAGTTATATTAATGTGATCGTAAAGAAACAGTTGTTTGTATTAACAAAACTTCATTTTAAAAAATTGACTTTTTGCAAAGCTAATGCGCGAAACAGAGAAATAAAAAAATGTGCTTTCATATTTAAAAAGGAGAGCTCCGTAACGATTTCTTTTGCTGCTTATCAATTTCCACAGTTACTAACAATTGTTAATATCAGAAAAGATTTTAAAATGTGTAACTAATGGTAAAATATACACAAGTTTTTTATGCCGTGAATTTAGCAGCTTAACTTTTAAATTCATTGGCATTTCATTCGAAATAGCAACCACAGCAGAAAGAACCTAAAATATTTGCGGTCTTTATATTCCTTAAACAACCCCACCAAACTTAAAGAAAAAGTCCAAAACGGTTTGAAAGGTTTTTAAAAAGGCAGATTCAATTTAAGATGCGCACCATAAACAGATCATCTTGTTGTGATTAACGAACTCAATTTGTTTGAACTCAATGAAAACAAAGATGAAACACTTTGAACTCTGAATTAATGTCATTCAACTGTTCAGCGATATCTTAGAAATGTAGGTAAAATTGATTTGACACAACTCAACCGCAAAGCATGTGTGATCATCGCCATTTCTCGGTACTTCTGTGAACGCATCTAGCCATGTCCCTGCATATTAGTGACTAATGATAAAAAGGAATATGGAGTAACACAGACGATGGCTTAGTGGACTTGAACAGGCTAAAGTACAACCCAAAATGTATGTGCATCCAATAATTATTTTGATAAATGCTTGGTGCAATTGCGTTGGTGTTATAGAAAGTAGCAAAAGCAAATAATAAAGGATAAGGAAATGTGTAAAATATTGGCTGAAATAGCAAATCGAATGTAAAACGCGGAATTTAACCCCAATTTCTGGTAGAAAGTGTTAGTGTGTTTTTAGGCGACAAAGAACAATAAAATGTTGTCCAGTTTAATTGATTGCTACAGCAAACAGTCTGTGAATAAGGCATTTAAACATTGCTAAGAAAGAAAGTCATCCACTGAAACTGCATGTACATTGTTCGACTCTTTAGGTGAGTAAGTAACAAGTGAGTCTTAAAGAAAATTTCAAGAGGATGTAGACTAACACTCCAAATCAGGAAAATACAGCCGAAATTGCTTGAATACATAATGAGGAAAGAGGGCTGAGAAAAATTAACCCTCACGGGCAATCTTGAAAGCAAGAGAGATAGTAGAAGCAGCGAGCCACTTATCCGAGAAAGCTTGTGTGAATGGACGGCAGAACGAGGGCGGGAGCATTAGCAAAGGAATTAAAACTGCTAATAATCACGAGTGATAGAAGTTTAGGGACGTGGAACATAGAACAACACAGAAAAGAGTTGCAGTTCTGTAACATGCATATTTCCACACAGCAAGGATCATTTGTAACAAAGATGAAACACTTGCTCTATCCGATTGACACATATTCCAAAGTTTACATGACAATTTCGATTATATAGTTTTAGAACATATGAACAGGTCTAAAAATAAAACCGGATTTTGAAGTTTGTGAATCATTGGAAGAAGTTTAATGATAATCATACAATTAATGAACTAATTAAAGATGCTTTTTATTTATCTGTTTCTAATCCTAAATTCAAACTTCACATAAAAAAGAAATATAGTCAGGTAGTGATATCAATAGGAAATACGGAACTATAAATTTATTGATCGCAGATCAAAAGCCAAAATATGTAATGATGATTTACTGACCAGACGAGCCATCTGGAAAATGGCGCAATATATACAAGCAGAGGTAGAAATATAAACAAACCAGTTACTATTAAACTCGAGAGGAATGCTTAAGATGCAGGATCGCTTAACTTTAGATTTTTCAATTTCTGACGTCTGATGTAAGAAGATCAATGAAGTTGGCTAAAGTTTATCTACATACATCGGGCGCCCGATATGTAATATTTAAATTTATTTAATCCGAAGAAGTCTTTCTGTATTCCGAAATGCTTAAAGTACGATTTACATATATATTATGTGTGAAATTTTAAATTATTCTTTGGTTATTCTAATTTATAATTTTAGCGTTTTTGTTTTCATTAATTTTCTGCAACCTACAAAAAAAACAAAATTTGCATGTAGTATAATTTGTGGATAGTGGCTCATAATCAGATATCGAAAAATCGAGTTCGAATTCTAGTCGTGTCTGTTACATTCAAATACCATTAGAAGACATATGAATCCAACTTTTCTCCTCCAGCTATGGGTTAGGTAGTATGACTTATATCTAGAAAAATAATTATATCCAAAAAATTGTTAATACAAAATGCTAATTATTCCACAATATGTTTCAGCTTTAAATAACTCACAAACTAATCAATGAATAAAAAACATAGAAAAAATGATAAAAAATTGGAAAGTCAAAATGACATTGAATTGAAGTAAAGAGCTGTGTTATGCGATTAGATTTAAATATAACAGAAAAGAGCATAAAAGCAAAAATCAGATATTGTAGACAATATCAAGATGAAAAAACGGAACGTATCTTCCTCTCTAGATGTTTCAAATAATGGAAAGGTGGTAATTTAAGTGAAAATACTTTTAAATTCTTCAAGAAAACGAAATGAGAATTTGAGGGAATTATCAATAAAGAAATACAAAATAGGTATTCATCTGTGCATTCACTTAAACTCGGAATATGGCACAAATTCCAGTTTAGAACGTGAGTTGCTCATGCACAACGAAAAAACTGATAAACCTTCCTTGGTATTTATTCATTGGCGAAGATTCATGCACCAGAGATAAACCCGACGTGTCACCCTTGTGAAATGTATTGCCTTAAGTGAGGCACGACCCACTAAAATTGAGTGCGTTTAACCTCTTGACACCAATGAGGTTCTGGTTGCGCCATAGAAATATAAAGTGGCAAAGTATTGAAACATTGTCATCGAAGTTTTAAATAAATACATATTTATATTTTCATATAGTTCAGACATATAAATTAGTATATTTTTCGGCAGAAAGGAAAACAGGCCCAAAGACTCATTGGCTTAAATGAATATATGTGCGGATTTGAACATCAATATATATATATATATATATATATATATATATATATATATATATATATATATATATATATATATATATATATATATATATATTCCAAAGTTTGCAGGACAATTTCGATTATATAGTGGGATAAATTGTCGCCTTAATTACGCGAAAATAAAAATAATACTGACATTTCATCTTAACAGATATATCTTGAAATAATAAAGGGTAAATTTATTGAATGTAATAGCCATTGTCTTTAACCCCGGACTCCAGACGACTTTGGAATCTCCTGCAACTGTTCTGGGCGGTCTCATATTTTAAGTTGGTGAATGCTGCCATAATCCTTACATTCAATTAATCTTTGTTATTCCATAATAGTCAAAGGAGTTACAGTCTGGGGAGTTAGGTGGCCAGATATAACGGGTTATATGGTCGCAGAAATTGTCTGAAAGCCATGACTGAAAGCCATGACTGAAAGCCATGACTGAAAGCCATGACTGGGTTTTCCTGCTTGTGTAGAATGTTGCAGATTGCACTTGCCAGACATACGTTCTTCCAGCAGCCACCCTCTTGACTCAGGGCAGCACTACTTCCTCAAAGCAATTGATGTAAGCCTCCGTGTTAAGTCTGAGGCTTCTACCAACAAATTTCAGTGTTTTCTTATCAGAAACATCAGAGTGAGTTTTCCGAGCTGCCGTACCTTCGTAATCACCATTACACTCATCCAACCCTTTACGAACTCTCTGCACTGCCCTCTTGTTAACACCCAAACACTCTAAAATGTTCTTCCGACGAAATACCAAGCAGTACAGCATACAGTTTCCAAATTCCTGGCGGAGTGAATTGCGTCATATTGGTCTTTTTCTCACAGACGGTGCCCAACAGTTGACCGTAAAAAGCGATAGCTAAAGTTTAAAATGGATTTTTAAAATGAAAACCGTTTTCTGAAGCTTTTATTATAGTTTTGATTTCAATATAATAGATGAAATCGAATTTAAACTGACCGGGATGACAAATCGGTCAACACATTACTCACTTTATTAAAATGTATTAATTTCAAAATGAAATATACTTAATTTTACTAATCGGAATTAAAACAAATATTACTTTCTTCTAGTTTCAAATATGGCGGAAAAGCATCTTTTAAAACGGATCTGCGTATTTTTTGGAAATTTTGATGCAATTATCGATAGCTTAAAGTTTGGCATTTTAAGAAAAGGGCACGTAATTGTATACAAGAACAACATGAACGCCTTTTTTATACATGATTTTTATATAATTTCTTAACTTCCCAGTTATCTTAAACGTTTAGGAAAATATTCCATCTAATATTTTATTGAATTTTAAGTACTTCGGCTTTAAATTTACTATGACTATTTAGCCGCTTGTTGATGAAATGTTGCAAGTTTACCAATAAAATTTAAATTTATTATATTTACCGCACTTATTTCCTAATAATGCCCGTATTTACAAAAAAGACCCGGCACGTTTACACACGCGCACACACACACACACACACACACACACACACACACACACACACACACACACACACACACACAAATACAAAAAAAATCAAAATTATTTTTAATATACTGGGGTCGCTGAATTGTAGTAATCTTTTCTATTTATGATTAGTAAATTTAGTTTTTCCTTAACGATATCACCTAAACTCTACAAATTAATTCAGAACTTTAAAAATTTTATAAATCATTATAATTATTTTTTTTTTAAATGAAAACCATTCTTGTAAAATTTTTATCGTAAAAATCTTTTCTTAAGTCAATAGTGCTCATAATATAAGTTATTCATAAAGTCAATTAAAAGTTTTTCTAATTAAATAATGTCTTAGTTTTATTGCATTTTACACTTTTTTCTGTGGGTCATGTTTGACGTAAAAAATTATTTAAACTCACCAAGAACATAAAGCTAAAAAATGAATTTCTGGAAATTTCATAAAATTAAATAAGTGAGGTGTAATACGTGTAAAAACATAATTCTTACTAGGATTTTCTAAAAAAGAAACATTTCTTAAATAATTTAACTCATTTGTGAATTAGTTCTGAAAGTTTCATTAAAATCCGACAATTATGTGGATTTTGCAAGAATTTCCAAATCAACGTTTTCCACTACAAAAGACGGTGGAATTTCCCATATTAATTTATGGTCACAAATGATTAAAATATAGTTTAATAATAAACATTCCTTTGGTATTTCCTGATAATAAAAAGAAACTTAAGTCACGGAAATCATTATTATTACGTTTTGGTCATTTTTCATCATGTATGCTCATTTTTACCTAACCAAACACACACACACACACACACACACACACACACACACACACACACATATATATATATATATATATATATATATATATATATATGTGTGTGTGTGTGTGTGTGTGTGTGTGTGTGTGTGTGTGTGTGTGTGTGTATAAAATGACAATTGGAAAAATCTTAGATTTTGCCGACGCGTTTCGTCTACCGACTTTTCCAAGGCAAAAATGAAATCGAAATATCTCTGTTGTTATAGTTACATTAAAATCCAAATTTAAAAACATAGACGCTTCTGTCCAAGCCTTTTTTTTCAGGTTAATGTAAATTACTTTTGCCTTGAAAAAGTCGGAAGACGAAACGCGTCGGCAAAATCTAAGATTTTTCCAATTGTCATTTTATACCAATATGTCATGTCCACAGAATTGATCTGGGAATTTAACTATATATATATATATATATATATATATATATATATATATATATATATATATATATTTATATATATATATGTGTGTGTGTGTGTGTGTATTTATTGGTAGAGTTAGTACGTTATCAGTAGATTAGATCTATTTGTGAATGTTAATTGCATAGGTCAAATATCAGCAAGGAAATGCCAGGCTCTATACTTATTGATTCACTCTTGTAGACGTAAACATCATTATACAAATATATATATATATTTCTTGAAAATAGCATGAAAGGTGATGCTAAGTTCCACATAATATACTCGTGCCCACACAAAAAAACAAAAATTGCTGCTGCTTTTAGCACCTGACCGAAGACTTATCAAAGAAATTTTGAGAAGCCATAGTAAGCAAACCATTACGTTACTTCATATATTCTATAACGGCAGCGAATTTTTCATATCTTTTCGTATTTTCCTATAGTGGAAATCCATATTGATAATTCGTCCTTGAATTTAATTACACTACCGATGGCGTTGCCAGGCTGATGACATTGGCGTCCATGCAGGAAAACATATTGAAAATGAGTGTCGGCCTGTATTCCTCAGGCAATTTTATGTCTTAATAAAATAATAATTAAAAAAACAACGAAATAATAAAAATATCAACAGTAAATACAGAAATGATATTAATGGAGATGTCGTAAAGATTGTGTTTTGGTAATACTATCGTTGCTCGTATTGATTTTAACCCAAGCATTGTTATAATAATTATAAGATGAAAATGAACATGAAGATATATATTTGGTGTTTACCATATAGCATTTCTTTCTGTTCTGTTTTTATTTTTTAAATATTTTACACCGCCAATATCAGTGCAAAAATTATGCAACTAATACAGCTACGAATATCCTTCTTAAAACACAGCATCGTCAATACTACAAGCTTCAAAAAATATCTTTAATTTCCTAATGTTAGCGCTGCACGACGCCATAGCCAGATGTTGGTATTATCCCTGTAGATGTTGAACCTTTCTGCCAATAACACTTAATTATTTGGGTCTTATTACAGGGTGCGTAAGGCACTTGAAGTGACATTTATGGCCGTCAGAACAACCACATATTACAAAGAAGTAAACCTTACTAGACAGAGGTATTCATCATTGGATTACATGTTAATTCAATGAGACCACCTTCAGACGTAATTATAGCTTCAAGGGGGGGGGGCATGAATCGTTGAAATGCACGGATCACATGGTCTGTATTGATATTGGACATTATTCAAGTAATGGTGGCTTTCAGGAAATCAGTTGTATTGTGGGAACGTTGATTCATCTCCCGTTCAACAACGTTCCACATTTAATAGTTAATTTTATTTAGTAACTAGGGATTTAGGTGGTCACATTATTTAGATGGCCGCTATCGCCTTTTAGGTCACCACAGTTTTGTGAGCAGGTGTAAAGTCCTGCTGAAATACATAAGGCCGCCCATCACATACAATGCCTTTCCAGGCTTCACAAGTGTTTCCATTCCAGCACATCAGTGTAGCCAGCAGCATTTAACCGAAAACCCTGTTGAAAGATGTGAGTGGTATGGCGTATCCTTCACTATTCACCACCCCTAAAACCATCACAGAAACGGGAAACTTGATGTGAATAACACATTGCATCAGAAATATCCGCGCCTAATCATTTCTAGTCATTTCTCCACTTCACTTTTTCATCCTGGTCGAAATTTATTTTCGACTGAAAAAATATCTATTTATCCATGCCAGGTACTTCTGGATGTTTGAAATTGTTCAGTGATCGTTTTTGGTCGGAGTACCCGTTGATCTTGTGCGTGTGCAGACAGGAACTGACATTTCCTCATCATATATGAATTATACCGAATATCCTCATCAGGAGATCTCTGGCAGTGACTGTCATGGACATTCCGGGATTAGCGTCGATAATGTTCTGCGCTGGCTGGGCGAATTATGGTGTCCTGATACTGTTCAAACGTTTTAAATGCTTTTTTTGCGCTTTGTTACAGGCGACACGTCCCTGCTGGAGGCCTTCAATTCCTATCGAATTTGGTGTTCAAACGACATGGCGACTTCCAAAAACGTGCACTGTCAACATCACAGTGTTTTGCATGTATCGCAAAATTTACAGCATGTCGTTTCATCTAATGCGTTAGCTGATATTTCGCCATTGATGCTCTGAGAATTGATTATCTTTAATTGGTTATGTCTTAACTTCAGATGCACAATCATATGACCTGAAATACCTTACGCATCCTGTTCTCTTAAAAGTAGAAGTGTGTCATTGAATTTGCATTTTATGCGGAAAGAAATTATACGCATTGATATCAATCATTGCTGGGCGTTTATGGCGATCAAATAGTGGATACGGGTACAATTAAACGGTGTATAAGATGTTTCAGCGGTGGGGACAACGATGTGTGCGACAAACCAGGTTTCGAACGGCTACGTACAGCCGCTTTGAAAATGATCAGTAAATGGTGGTGATTTTGTGGAAAAACAGGATCCATCCAACGTTGTTAGCGTCTTCCAGGGATTTGTTGTAAATTACGAGGAAATAAATTGAAGGCAACATTTTCGGAGAATTTCCAATAAAATGGAAAACGTGCTGGAGATATCCATATATATACACACGGACATATATTCTTAGTAGATATGGATAATATGGACTGAGAAATAACCAACATCATACAGTGTTGATTCCTATAGCCACCCTGCTTCTATCTATCTATCTATCTATCTATCTAGATAGATAGATAGATAGATAGATAGATAGATAGATAGATAGATAGATAGATAGATAGATAGATAGATAGAATTAATTAATACAAGTAAAGGTTTTGTCACTTAGCTTCTGCATCCCGACTCCAGAGTTTCGTTGACGGACTCTCCGAGAATCACACCGTCCATTCGTCAGGGGTATCAGTAAATGACTGCTTATACTTCTCGATTTTTCTTCTTTATATCCATTTTTTATTGGTGCAAGATTTAATAGCGTATGTGTACAGGTGTTTATGCTTGCGCCCATAGATTGATATGTATGTATTGTTGAAATGTTTCTCTATTTATAGGGAAAAGCAGTCAGTATCAGATATAAAGCATTTGTAAATATATTGAAATTTGGACATAGTAATTATTACCTCATGATCACCGTCATTCTTACGCTACATTACGATCTTCAAACCAACGTACGTGTGTCTTTTATCATTAGCAGCTGTGCATCCCAGTTGACATTTCCCAATTATTTCTATGATGAGTAATGATTTGGCTATTTTATCCGATATGTTGCCAGCAAAACTCTCTAATTTCTCCGTCTTCTGCCTGGTCGTTCCTAACGTGTTTCTAACTCTAGTCCGGCAACTTTTGTCCCCATCTGTTATCATTTCATTTTCTGTGCATTCGGTTCACCTACATATTCGTCGCTTAATCCCATCTATTTTAGCTTTAATCTTGATCACTGATCCCAACTATCTTAAGACCCTATCTATTTGAGTTATCGCTTGCATTGTTTTTCATTAATTCCTGTGCATTTTTTTTATCAAATCATTATGCTAACTCTCATCTCCCACACTTCTTAGCTGTCACGCTGTCCGCGATTCAAACATCTTCGCAAGTTGATTTTCATTTTGAGTCCCCATTGCTTATTTAATGCATTCCAGGTCATCATTATACGTCGTGTTATTTCTTTTTACAGACTTTCTTTAATGATGCTATCTTTTCATTGTAGATTAGCGCTACAGATTCACAAAGAACTGTACCAAATAACAGAAACTACTTCACTCAATGACAACCAAAACCGGCAACAACTAAACTGGATAGCACATGAAACTCGGAGTGAAAATAATGATACAGCGTGCGTAAGGTATTTGATGACACTTATATTTTTGTAATTTAAATTAAAAATATACTAATTAATGTTTTTTACTTTCAGAAGATCCCATGGCAGATACTACTATAACTAATGAAATGAAAAGACACGCTGTAATAGTGTCTATAAAAGCGAAATTCACAAATTGCAAGATTTCTAAAAGTCGCCAGATCTTTCGTTTGCAAAGTTAGAAAGGAGCTAAATAAAAACAATGGTGATGAATTGGCCACGAGCAAGAGAAGACAGCATTGCCAAAGTTCTGACTCATTCAGAACACCTGAGTTTATCAGAAGAGTGCATGGCATGATCGACGAAAATCCTGGGACATCAATGCGACATCTTGCCAAAGATCTTCAAGTGTCTGAAGGAACAATAAGGAATGTTGTTCATCAAGACCTCGGATACAAATCATACGTTCTTAGGCGAGGTCAGTTCATGTCAACAAAAACTCAAGAGAATCGTTTAATGCGTGCAAAACGACTCTTGAACAAATTGAAGCATCCAGAAGAACAGGAGTGTCTTTGGTTTTTCTCCGATGAAAAAAACTTCGACCAGGATCAAAAACTCAATCGAAGAAATGATAGGTGGCTATGTGCGGACCCCACTGAAGTTCCACCTGTTATGCACACGAAGTTTCCAGCAACAGTGATGGTTTTCGGTGTTGTTAGCAGTGAAGGGCACATCATGCCTCCTCATTTTTTCCACAGGGCCTTAGAGTCAATGCAGATGCCTATGTCGAGACTCTTCAAACCATTGTTACGCCTTGGATAGACAACGTAGCTAATGGAAGGGCCTATGTCTTCCAACAAGATTCGGCACCATCCCATAAAGCTCTCAAAACCCAGGATTGGATGGCCGAGAATTTTCATGATCATGTCACACCGAACTTATGGTCACCTAACTCACCAGACCTTAATCCTTTGGATTATTACGTGTGGGGCGTCGTTGAAAAGGAAGTTAATAAGCATCCTTATAACACCAAATCCTCTCTGATGGAAGCAATAGCCGGAGCAATGGAGGACATAAATAAAGACCACCTGATCAAAGCTTGCAGTCGCTTTCGAACTCGAATTGAGTCGGTGATAGAAGCCGAAGGAGGAGATATAGAATAAAACGTAGATTAATATTATATTTATTTGTTTTGTTACAAGAAATTGTAAATTTCAACGATTTAACAGTTTCATTTTCTGTTTTTCTAAAAGTGTTTAAGGTGTCCTCAGATACCTTACGCACCCTGTGTAATATAGATGCTGACATTCTACACTACTTCACATAAAATGTTAGGAATGAAACTCTATCAATACTGGAAAGAATGTTAACAGCTACTGGACTTAAAAAAAACTATTTTTCTAAAAAATTGCTTTAACAGGAAGATTTTATATATTTCAATGGAAAGCAATTCTGGTTGCTAGAACAATGCATGCCGTATGCCTCCTTATAAGGAAATGTCTAATATTAACAGTACCATATAAAGCGTTAAAATACTACATAGAAACTTAATCTACTCAAGTCCTTTATCATTTCTTGAAATTCGTCTGATGATTTGGATGTAGTTAGCAGATCATGGGGCAAATAGTCTTCTTGTATGCTAATCACATTTCTAGACAACCTTCAGAATGATAGACAAAACAAGCTGTCAGTAATCGAGCTGAATCTATATATACCCTTGCTTCATGCCTTTCACAAACTCTATCACTGTTATCGGTTATTTTCTAACACTTATACTGATTAATTAATGACTGGTGAGTTTTCTCCATGGGTAAATACTATTCGTAGTCAAAAGTAGCAAATAATATATTTTGTCATACTTATTTTCCACTCATTTGGACTATTGTTTCTTGGCAGTCAGTTGTTGCGTAGCCTCTTTTGAAACCTGAATATTTTGTGGCTGATTTTCATTTAAAATTGTATTTAATCTATAACCCTGTCGTCTTATGTACCATATTCCTGCAGAACGTGGGTTATCATGGCTCTCCACAGCTTCTTGTCCTTTGTACCTTTAAGCAGCTCTTAGCATCCCTCTCAATCCCTGGACTTCTATCAGTTTCCACAAACAAACTCGTTGGGAAGGTTATACCTTATCACCCAATACTTCCTATGTTTTCAGGATGTCATGTGAATGTCATTTCTCCAAGCCTACTTTCTCATTATATCTTATATAAATCTCAAACTTGTCTCTTTCTTATTCTAATTCTAAATGTCTTTTGGTTCCCATATCCTTTAAGAAAATCTTTGTTTCTCACACGTTTTGTCCATGGTATTCTCATTATCCTTTGATAGTATCACATCTCTGTCGTTTCTAGTCTCATATTCATATGTAAGGAAATTGTCCAGCATACATTGTCATAAAGGACTATCGATATGATAATGATGTTCAAATCTCTTTTCTTTGTTTCAAACGAAAGTTTCCAATTTCGTTAATACCTTTTATCAGTTTCTGGAAAACATTTCCTCCTATTTCTGTGACACATTTTCTGTGTTCTTTTACTACACGAACCAAATAGTAAAATGTTTATAGTTGTTTTCTATTTATTTTAGTTGTTAATATGTTTATTATCTTATTTTCAGCAAAGTAAATTTATTATTCCTAAACGGAATTTCCTTTCTTTACATACTATCCTAATCCTTTGTGAAATTCTTTTCTTACATATTTCAAAAGGGTTTTTACTTGGCCGTGTTCGCCTTGCGGTTTATTTTTTTATCCCAAATATTACTGCGCCTTTTCTTACCTTAGAGATATTTTGCTATTATCTGCCAAAATCATTTTTTGCGCTACGTATATTTCGAAAGTAGACACTCCTCGCTTATACTTAACATCTTGTCTTTATGTTAGCTTTTCCCGCTTCTCTCTTTTAATGTAAGCATTTGTCGTTTAACTATGTAGACTATAAGTCGAGCATGTCACAAAAAATTCGCTTTCTTTACTTGCTTCGTTCACCTTTTCCTGATTCATCTTCCTTTAAAGTCATATCATTCTGTTTTGTTTTGGTTTTTTTTTCAACATTTTCAGTTTTATTCAATCCTTATGTCCAGATTTTCTCATTTTTTCCTAAGTTCAAGTGTCGACATTGGATGTGTTATACCTTTCTCCAGTCTTAATATTTTTATGCTTCTTTAATTATAAATAGTTGGCAATTTGTTATACATATCTTCTATGGTATTTTCACTTTTTGCACAAAGCCCGGTTTCTGTTCCTGTTTTCGATATGAAATTCCGTGATTTTTCTCGAAGATCATATTAAAACATGTTTTCTGTTTTAGAACCCTTTTCTTTAAATCTTGAAGTCAAATTTGACTGCGCGATTTTCCGTTCTATGATTATTTATTATATTACATTTACAACAGTGACTCTTGTAGCAATTATGTAATCAAATTATTTTTTTGATTTCCCCATTTGGGTTTTCTCTTTTTTTTTTAGAGTTATTTGCAGTTTTAAATATTTTATTCCTAAGTGGTGTTTCTTTGAAAATTAATATCACCACCTTTTCATGATTTTCTATCTTTTTAATACCAATATTTGGAAACAGCTAATTATAATATATGAGAACAGTGTGATTCGGAATGTGACGTAATTACGAGCGGCATCAGTGATCGATACGCCATCCAAGATACCAACAGAGATTTTCTAAAATTTCAAGCTTTTTTTAATGCTTAGAAAATTGACGCATCCTAAGTTCTCCTGTTTTGTAGGTTTTAATTTTGGCTTTTTACCAGACAAAGCTAATCTCAGTAAATATCTGTATGCATATAGATAGACAGTGACAATGTTTTTTTTAATCATTTCACCCCAAGGAAGGCAAAGATGTCGCTAAGATGCAAGGGTTTACTGAGCGTGTGAGAATATGGGAGAGAAAAACACTTTTAAGGAGCGATAAAAAGAACGAGAATTAAAAAAAAAACAGAAGATAACGATTAACATTGATATTTAAAACTTTAAATTCAAAGTTGACTGGAAAGCAAGGGTCCGGAAGTGAGTTCCACAATTGAGAAGTGCGATAGAAAAAACTATTAGCATAGAACTCAGTTACATCCAGCCATTTTAACTGTAAAATGATGAGAGCTTTGCCGCCAATTTAGTACAGCGCTTAAATTCATAAAGTCTAGGTACCATGGAGGAGAATTCATTAGAACAATACCCTGCTATTTACCTTGAATTTCTTGACAAAATCTAAAGAAGAATCTGCAATATTATTGGTACTGATCTGACGGCTCGGGTTCAGTCAATTTCCCATCGCCGTAAAGTTGCCCCTCTCTCTCTTTTCTATACATACTTTCATGGTAATTGTACGGATCAGCTCTTCGCTATGGCGCCTAAACTTTTTTTTATTTAAGCGCAGTACTAGACTTACAGTTGAGCTGGCTATATGTAACAGTTAATTCTATACTAGCAGTTCCTTTTCTCGCACTTCTCGTTTGTGGAACTGCCTTCCGGTTCCGTGCTTTCCAGTCAACTTTAATCTGCAAAAAATTAAATTTAATATCAATTGCTATCTACTGCCCTCCTGATTATTCTTTTCCCTTCCCGCTCATTATCAATGCTTCTGTCCCTAATTCTTCTACACCCTGTAACCCCTTGTGTCTTAGTGGCTTTACTGACTTGCATGGGGTGACCGGTTATTTAAAAAAGTTACAGGAAAGCTAGGTTACGGTGGCGGGAAAGTTACTGTAACCGAAAGGCCAGGTCAAGACCAATAACATTGCAGATTCCTCTTTGTATATTATTAAGAATCTCTAAATACATAGCAGAAACATCAGTCCGGTCACAGCAGCAATATTTAAAGCATGGATGAATAGTAGTCTTTTAAATATGTAAAATAGATTCTGATGAGGAAAATTGTCTAACACGACACAGTAAACCAACTTCCCTAGCTGCAGATTTAGTAAAAGGAAAAATGAAATATGAAAAAGAAATAGTTTAAATATGATTCCACATCATTCATAAGAATTATAGGATTTTTTGAAAATGAGAACGAGGTCATGTTATGAGTTGCATAATACATTAGTGTTGTGATGCCATACTTCAACCATAGTGTGTCTAGGGCAAAATAGCCTAACGGAGATCATCCATTTTCAGGCTGTATCTTAATTCAGAGTTTTCTTTCTCCTTGGGTGATTGCTACCTCAATTCATGAGTGCCCCGTCTTCTCTGGTGTGAGAAAAGAAGGATTCTTATCTTTGTCAAGGGTATTACACAAAAGCGAGCGTAACGACTTGGTCCGAATTCGAACACTTGTCACCGATTTGTCTTTCCAAGTCATAATCAGTTTTCCATTAGAACGAGGTCAATTTATAAAAATAACTCAATAGGATATTATATGGCCTCTACTTTTGAAAAGTAACAGATTTATATGGAATTATCATACATATAATATTTGCCAATTTCTAAAGAAGCGTTCATATCGTCCTGGGTGAGTATTTGTGAGTTCTCCTAGGTACACATTTGTAAAATTATAAATTGAATGTGAAATTAATACCCAGTAGAACGTAAATGCTTATTTTAATCAGGTTTAATGTCTAAAACTTTTGCCTGATTATATCAGAAAATCATTTTTTATCTGATACCTGTTAAAAATAATATAATTAATATCAAATTTATCCCAAAGCAACAAAAAAAAACTCATCAGAGAGAAAGGAAAATGAGGAGTGGGTTGGGGTTCGGTTTGACAGTTAAATGTTTTTCTTTATTTTCCATGTTCAATCCTGTGGATGAATTGGAGAAAAATTATCAAATCCTAGAATCGTTTCAAGAAAAGATGAAAAGAATGTGCATGTAGATATTCAGACACATACAAAACTGTTCGCTTTGCACATATGTAAATTAACACATATTTAAGCATCTATACACACAGATATACGTGTCTGATCCTTTTATTTGATTTACTCTTATATCTATATTATTCAAACACGGCGTATCAGGCCTCCACTTTTTGATGGAACTGAAAAGTAAACAGAAGACTTTTCTTTGTCTCAAACTATGACAATGCTACTGTATCATTTTACTAAATTCATTTCTACCATTAATTTTTTAAATAAATCACAAAACGTAATTTTACGGTGTTTTACCCTCCGAAACTTTTTATCTAAATCTAATATATGGAAAAATTCTATAAGCCTCATTCCAAAAAATCAGTACACGCGAGAGCAAATAAAAATTATTGTGTATTTAGCATAAAAGTGTTTAGAGTAGGATAATAGATTAAATAGGTTCCCTTTATGAGTGGATCAAATAAAAATACAGAACCCAGAATCTTGAAAATCTTATTGGTTCATCCACTTTTAACATCTGATTTAACACCGCGTCTTTTACTCTGTGGCGCCTTGTTTGTTATTATAAATATAGAAATCGATATTAATATGTCTTACGAAGGCATTATATATATATATATATATATATATATATATATATATATATATATATATATATATATATATATATATATATATATATATATATATATGGGAATATATATATATAAGGGAATATATATATATATATATATATATATATATATATATATATAAAAGTGGACATGGAAATCAGCACTTAGAGGCGACAGTCTGTTTCATGCTAGTGCAATCGTCAGGCCTGACGATTGCACTAGCATGAAACAGACTGTCGCCTCTAAGTGCTGACTTCCATGTTCACTTTTATATTTACACACGCTCTATCTCTGATATTGAGCACTTTATCCCATAAATATAGCACACTTTAAGACTATATTTCTTCATATATGGGAATATATATATATGGGAATATATATATATGGGAATATATATATATATATATATATATATATATATATATATATATGTATATATGGGAATATATATATATATGGGAATATATATATATATATATATATATATATATATATATTCCCATATATATATATATATACATATATATATATATATATATATATATATATATATTGGAATATATATATATATATATATATATATATATATATATATATATATATATTGGAATATATATATATATATATATATATATATATATATATATGGGAATATATATATATGGGAATATATATATATATATATATATATATAAGGGAATATATATATATATATATATATATAAGGGAATATATATATATATATATATATATATATATATATATGGGAATATATATATATGGGAATATATATATATATATATATATATATATATATATATATATATATATATATATATATATATATATATATATATGAGAACGAGACACACACAGAGACAGACAGATTCAGGGTAGACGTAAGTTCACAATTGTTTTACACTATGTTTTATGTTTTAGATTTAATTTATGCAGATCAGAACTGTTCTTTCAGCAGATTGAGCACCTCTCCATTAACCAAATCTTTCCACAGTGTTGGGTCGGAAGAAAGGATAGCATCGAATGGCCACCACGTACACCTGACTTATCAACAATGAATTTCTTGTTTTGGAGTTGTAGTAAAGAACAAGGTTTATGAGAGAATTCCCCCACACAGTGGACGAATTAAAAGATTACATCTCAGAAAACCGCTAAATTGTTAAACGAATGTACATAAAAAGTTTTGAACAAATGTTTGTAACAATTAATTATAAATAAATGATGTAGAAATAAAATATGTAAAGTCTATGCCTACTAAGTGTAAGCCTTTTGGCCAATCCTGTAGATAGATAGATAGATAGATAGATAGATAGATAGATAGATAGATAGATAGATAAGTAGGATGGTAGGTATTGCAGGTCAACCGGTGCTATAGTGAGTCTGTTTTTTATGGCGTAATACTCGGTTTGAAGTAATGAAGCCGGTATCATTAAACTTAATCAACGAAAGGTAAAGAGGAGATAATTAAACGAAAGACGATGACGTCACACAAAATAAAAAAAGACAGAGACCGCAAAAAAAGAAAATTAAGAGCAAAGTATAGAAAAGAGAAATGAGAGCGAGAAAGGGAGAAGAATGAAACTGAAATGAAAGAAGGAAAATGCGTAGACGAGGCAAAAGAAATTAAGTTTGTTTTTCCATGCTATTTATAAAGTAAGGAAAGAATAATAAAAAAAGACAAGGAAAAAAGTGGTAAATAGGAAAAAAAACTTATGTAAAGATTAATATTATCAATTCATCTTTATATAAGGTTAAAACAATGTTCAAAACTGTAAATAGTAGAAAATGAAAAGTTTTTTAAAAAGTTATTTTAGAAAAATCAATATCCCCACCCCTTTTAGGGGTTGACGTTGTATAGAAACCATGAGCTGCCGATAATGTCCTTCTGAAAGAATGCGACAATGCAATTTAGAGCAACCCATATTACCTCACTCACAGAATACACCCAGGTAGAGTTTAAGCTAATTCAGAATAACAACCAGGACATGACTAGATTAGCTTGCGTCATACCTCGGGGTACAAAATAATTTAGTGTAAATTATACGCTTCTCGATCAATTTTTTACTCTTTTACTATTAATATCAACAACTTCTTTGTAACTGGAATCTTGATTATACTACAGTGAAGTTCTTATTGATGGAATTTATATATAAATTCAAATGTAAAGAGAATGAATCGAATATAAATTCAAACGTTCACAACATTAATTTAAAATAGGGCTCAATACAATAACAAATCTATAACTCTTTATTAAAAGGTTTTACATTCGAACATATGTAAACCGCTACCTTTTAAACAATTAATTAGTACAAAGTTAGGCCATAAGTTTCTAAATTTAATTGACAAACATTTTCCGAAAAGCAATCCGCTTAGCAAAATTTTTAATAGAAATACATTAAAACTTAGCTATAGTTGTACTAATAATTTTGAAAAAAATAAAATTGCAGAAAAATAAAACACTTAACCAATTTAAAAATAATAACCACAATGCAAGTACTAATTCTAATAGGATTAAGGATAGCAACCATTGTAAGTGCTTAAAGGTAGCGGTTTACATATGTTCGAATGTAATACCTTATAATAAAGAATATATATATATATATATATATATATATATATATATATATATATATATATATATATCATCTGTCTGTCAGACGTGAGCAATTAAACCAATTGACACGTGCCTCTGCGAAACAGTAAACAAATCCTTTTGGGCCACCGCCGTTCTGATTTTTATGCGACAGGAGTGGTAGTATGTTTAATTAATGCTGACAAGGCAAACATTGTCCATTTTTTCTGATAAAGCATTGTTAGTTCCTAATAATTTTACAAGATAGCATCATATGTTTAATAAAGAATGAAGAGGCACACAAATCTTTGACTTTCACTCGACGAATGAAAACCCCATTGGAATTTGGGTTTCACAACTAAACACTTAAGCGTAATTACTCGAAACAATTAGGATTCGAAAACATCGTGATGCCGGATACTGAAGTGTTTTAGGACCAGTTTCTGGTCCTACGTTGAATTCGAAGCACGTTATTGAGTCTATCAAGTGGGCTAAACAGTATATGAAATTAGATATTCAGAAAATGCTGTTCACGGACGAATGAAGGATGATGCTGGCTGGTTCCAACAGTTGAGGAAATGTGAAATGCCTGAAGGCGGTACATAAACCTAAGTTTATGAGTCAGCAAGTAAGTATGGGTTATGTTTTGGGCAGGAATCATCAGTAATGAGTTGGCTGGCCCTTGAAAGTTGGACGATGTTGGTAAACTAGTCTCTTCTGCCTCTGTTGAATTCTCAAAACCCATCCTTTACAAAAGAGTTACGAAAGCGTCACCATACCCGTAACAATTTAGAATCGCAGTAGCAGTGGGGTTTCCTGAATAAGATAGCCTGACGGAGCCCAATCTTCTCCAGGTTGGTTTTAAATTCAGAGTTTTTCCTTCTCCTAGACCGGTGGCCACCCAAGGATATAGTATCCAGTCTGTCCTGATATTTAGCCACAGCTAGAGAGAGAAAATATGGATTTCTACCTTTCCCAAGGAAATTAACACGTAAGTGAATGTAATGAACTCGACTGAAATTTGAACTCAGCTCTCAGATTCCGAGCCGCTATCCATTACTTCCCCATGCCTCAAGTAAAGAGTAGTATTAAAATATTTGTATTTGCACATCTCTCCAACTCATAT
>OZ038486.1:82837669-82905169 GCA_964036315.1 Acanthosepion esculentum
GATTATATATGTGTATAAATATATAAGAAATGGTATTAATGATGGGTTCTAAGAATATTAAAAGTTGTTGCATATTATAATATTCGTGTAATCTATTTTAATCGTAGTCGATGTGTTTTAGCGGGTGCTTGGATTCGTGTATACATGTAAACATTAATTCTGACCTCGTGTTCAGCAGGTTAGGCTTTTTAAGTGTTTTTTATAATAAGCTTCTCCAACAATCATAAGTTACATCTGTCTCCCATTCTATTGCATGGCTTAGATTTCGCGATTATTTCTCGCCTAATGATTGGGTTCTGGTGGTTGCTTTTTAATCCCGAAATATACTTTGAAATTGACGTGCAGTTTTTGTATTTAATATTACTCAGTGTCATTTTGTGGTGGTAGAAAACGCCATTTCCAACTGTTCTCGGTGGATCAAAAGTAATATCTAACATTGTCTTAATCAATCCTAGCTCTCTATATTATGCTTTCCGTCATACACTGGCCGTTTAATGGACAGGTTACGTTTTTATTGCAGTTTCATTGGATTTCACTAATATTATTTTTTAATGTTTTGTTTTTGAACCTTCTTAATGCGTTATTGTTATTTTTTGCTATGTAATTATGTTTTTCCCACAGGTATAGCTTAGCTTAATGTTGTTTTTGTTGAAAATCTTTTTAGTGTTGGAGAATGAGCAACGTGTTTCTTAATTAAATTCAGGAAAATTCTACCTACATTGCTTTTGACATAACAGTGGTATGGCGGGTTGAACCATATAATGTTACATTTTCGTTGTTTTAGCTTATTTATATCTTTGTTGTTATTTCTTAAAACTTACACTATGGTTGTTGTGTTATATCTGGCTTTATTATCATCGAATATTTCTTTCTTACTGAAGTTGTTTGATAACCTATATTGTTCGGATTTGTGCAAATTGCCAAGTATACTTTATGGTGATTCGAAGTAAAACTTTAAGTTTCATCTACAATGCAATCGTCAGGTACTAATTAAAACTATGAATTGAGTCACTGTCAGTCACTGTGTGTTTATCTAAATCTAAAATTAAACACGCTAAAATTCACCTTCATCCCTGCCGTGAGCCGACGGCTTAGTGGTAGAAGTTCCGACTGGCGCCAATTCAGTCGGGTTTCGATCCTAGCTAGAGGCAACCGGACATTGATGAGCTGTGAAACAGTCTGTCTGTGGATGACAAATATATATATATATATATATATATGAGAGAGAGAGAGAGAGAGGGGGGGAGTAAGACACACAAGGAAATTATATATTCGGAGAGAGGGAGTAAGAGTGGTAAGAATGATTATTCTGCGCATGAATTCTTCTTCTAGGAGTTGTGTCCTTTCAGAATGTCGGTGATAATGGATCTCCACAGCTTTCTGTTCTAAGCAACATTTGTCTCTTTGCAATCCATCACAGTTTATGTTGTTATATCATCCACTTACATAATCTTAGGTAGATTATTCGCTGTTTTCCTCTGTCTCACTTGCCTTTTATATGTTATGTTAGATTGAAATTCTCCAAGCCCTCTTTCCTCATTATATGCGTCCCAGACGCCTGAATCCAAGTATAATTTTCATTTTCCTTTCCATCTTCCATAAATTTCTCCTTTATTTTTAATAAATCCGATGAAAAGATGCATCTTGCCTTACACCCTCTGTAACATGTTTCGCATTTTTCAGATGAGCCGAGTGGTTAGAACGTTCACTTTCTGACCATGAAACCCGGGTTCGAATTTCAATTGTCGGGAAGGCGTCTTCCTAATGTTATCGGACTGGATCGAGGTGAATCCCGACGTGCGGCACCTTTGGAAAATCGATATCTGTGCTTCCCTCGAGGGCTCAAGCTCTCGAAGCTAGCACAGGTATTGACGACGTGCTGGTCTTCTTCACATTGTTGATCACGCTAGATAACGCGCTCTTTCCCAGAAACTGTAACTAATGTCTCCTCAGCATAGTTGCAGTATAAACCACAGGTGGGATCTGTGGGTGTTGGGCAAACACAAACGTGCCTGAGCGAGCGTCTGCAATAGGGATTGGCTGGGCCGCCCTAGTAGACGTGTATTTTCGAATACGAGTGGCCAGCTATTAATATGTTTCAGAAGTAAAACATCAGGTACAACGAATCCCCTTACAGATATATTTTCTTATGTCTATAGTGGCAGACGCTGAAGACTATTCAGTGTAAAAGTATTTCTATCGCAGAAACGATCTTTAAGCAGAGATGTTAGACAAATGATGTCAGATTCCCAGCTGTGTGTTTTCAAACCATGAGACCCAGGTTCGAATCTCACCATGTTCGATTTATCGGGAAGGCGACTTCCTGATGTTATCGGACTGGATCGAGGTCGATCCCAGCGTACAGCACCTTTGGAAAGTTCCTGAAAACCATACCACGGGTTGATCCAAGCCTTGTGAGTGAAAATGAGTAGACGGAACCCTTGAGTGCTACTTCAACCAAGTCGTGTTTGTATATAAGCAGCATAAACGATTTGAAAAAAATAAGATGTATTACCAACTGCTCTCAACCAAATTTGCAAGCAACGGTTAACTTCGAGTCTTGTCAAGTTCACATAAAATCTAGCTCCCCAAGAACAAAAATACACAAGACTATGTACGCATTTTACTCATTTACTGTGACAACAGTCATGCGCGCGAATGTTTACAAATCCTGGAGATTGACTTGTTGGTTATCGATCCGTAACTTCACAACTCTAAGCGTTGTTGGTGTTGTTTCTGATAGCTGCAAATCCAACTGCTTTGAAATTCAGAGTTGCCATTCTTCTAGAGTGATTGTCAACCAAAATTAGATAGGCCAGTCTGGGCTGCTATTAACCCCTAGCTATGGGAAAGAAATGAATATTTCCATGTTCGTGATGTTCTCGTCTCGAATTTGAACTCGGTACGCCAATTACACTTTCGGTGCCGCAAACCACTACGCTACATACTCAGAGCGCGTTTATATATATATATATATATATATATATATATATATATATATATATATATATATATATATATATATATATATATATATATATATATATATATATATATATATATATATATATATATATATATATATATATATATATATATATATATATATATATATATATATATATATATATATATATATATATATATATATATATATATATATATATCACTTTCCTTACTTTGCTTGACTGTTGTATTCGATTTCTCAATATATATATATATATATATATATATATATATATATATATTGAGAAATCGAATACAACAGTCAAGCAAAGTAAGGAAAGTGAAAAACAGAAAGATGTATAAAAACCTTGATGAAATTATTCCTGTCTTTGCCAGTATGCTTGGAAGAGAGCAAGAGATTTTAAATGACAGTTTCATAACGAATATTTGAGACGACAGCACTACGAAAATTATCAAGAATCTTAAAGAGGATCCTGATCTAGAGAGAAAACTTGCTGTCACTTGATTTCAATTGGTGACAGCAATATTAGCGTGAAAATGTAACGCTTATTTTTAGTAGTAATTTTTGTAGTAGCAGTACTGTTTAATATGCATTTGTTTGTTCACCATAACAATCTGGAGGTTATCGCTTAAATCTTGAGCAACATTTTCAGTGTCTTTGCAGAACCTAGTAAAGCCGTGCTCAGAACATCCTCAGTTATTTCACTTTTTTTTTTATTTACCCAATACCAATTTTTCTTTGTTTGCTTTTTGATTTTTATTTAACATTTTTTCGTTTCTTTTATTTTTTTTATTGTTCCGAGTGATGCACGACTCTATCAGGGCACAGAATGTTCTCAATCCCCGAAGAAGGATGTATTTTATTTATTTCATTTGTTTGTTTTTTATTCATTGTGGCTAGCGACGTCTTCTATCTGACAGGTCTTCTTTCTCTTTTTTATGATTATCTGATTCACTCTTTTCGCTTGATGGGGTGGTCGGTCTAGAACCCAAAGTCCCAGTAGATCTTTTTTTTATTATTTTCCACGACAGCTTCTTGTTTGTGATGATGCAATTCGTTTACATGGTCGAACCAAAGTCGTTTGCATAAATCTAACCGCATCGCTAAACATACTCGATCGTACCCGCCTTTTTTATATTGCTTTTGAGCTAACATCCTGAAGTCACCTTTGATGTGGTTTACGTCTCATATTTTTCCACACAAAGGCTGCATTTGCTATTTTTCTATAGGTTTTATCTATTTTCGCTTTGATATAATTAGACCTGGTCTCCTTCTTCTGTGCATTTTTTTCATATATTCTCTATCCGTCTGTCTTCGTTATGCTGCGTTGTTTCGAGCGGTTTTCATATTTTCACCTCGTTCTTTTGCGTATTTTTCAAATCCCATTGTGGTTACTTGGAAACGGTTATCAGTACTGAGAAGTTCTCTTCCTTTTCCGTTTCTTTTTTTACATTGCGTCTGCAGGTGTCATACCTAAATTTCTATCCGCTGAGTTTTTACACCAGAAGTAATGGGTGGCCTTCCTTGGAAATCAATCAACAATGAGTCTGCACAATACTTCAGTAATACTCTTTAGTATCCGCACTGATTTTATTAACGCTTTCTTCTGGAGAGTTTTCAGTTCTTACTTAAATATCCAAATCTTACAAGTTCTTTCTAAGACATTTTGAAACTGTTCCAATGCACTAATAATAATGGCTGCAACATAATTTCATATTCCACAATTTTCTTTGGTTTTCTTGCGAAGTTATTTGTTTAATTACACACTTTCTTGCTATTTTACTTGCAGAAACACTGAAATTTATTATTTAATAAAATTCCCTTCTCCCGCTCTACGATAACGACATATTGACTTTTAACAGAAATCTGTTAGATAAATTTTTCTTTTTTGTAATTTTTTAAATTACAAAAAATGTTTTTATTTTGTTTTTTAGATAGAAAAATATTTCTTTTAAATATAAATATCTTTATTAGATCGAATATTGATATATGGAGACATTTAAATTGTTTGTCCAATTAGGGGCGCCTTTCTTAGATCGTGAATGAGCAAGTCAAAGCCCTTGCTAAGGAGTGTATGCGGTTATGCTCAGTTAAGCGAAACAGATAATAGATTCATGTAGACATATATAACGGGTGGATTCATGTAGACATATATAACGGGTGGATTTGGGAATATTTTCGGTCCGACCCGCTGTTTGTCATGGTAATTGTTCTGATGAGCTTTCCTGTTTGGTACATAGATTTTATGAATTTAAGCGTGGTACTAGATTGGCGACGTGTTCTAATCCTTTTACAGTTGAAGTGACAAGCCGTAAGCGTAGATGAAATGCTCACAGTTTCTTCTTTTGCACTTCCCGCTTTTGCAACTCTCTTCCGGTTTCTTGCTTTCCTGCCAACTTTGATCTTCAAAAATTTAAATGCAACGTCAATTGTTCCTGTTCTTTTCTTGTTCTATCTCCTTAATAGAGTTTTCTTTTTCTCGTATTATTTCCCACTTAGTAACTCCTTGTATCTTAGTGACTTTATTCTCTTCCCTGGGCTGAAAGGATTAGAAAAAAAACTTCTCAAAATTCATTTTCTTGGTCAGGACAAGACCTAGACAGAACCCCGTTCGTACTTACATATTTGCCCAAAGTATTTATGTTATTCACATTTATTAATTCTCGCTTTGCGCGGCTCTATGAAAATTTATGTAATTTATGCTCCATACCCCTACCGAATAGCTAATACATTATTAATCAATGAGATGTCCGTACCTCCTTATCAAGTCAGCTGAGATGCGGCTTACAACATCAATTAACATTTTCAGTTGCGAGCCAGAGGACTCGAGACTTCGAAACACCATGTGGCCAATCCAAACTCCAGGCAATGTCCAAAACTAAAAACTGACAATTTCTTCTTCTGAAACTATATTCAAACAGACCATGTCTTATTTGGAAATACACCACTACAAATTAATTCTTCATTCAGCACCTTTAATTCAACAACAGACGCTCCGCTACTACGAGTAACCTCTCGACCACTGACAGGTCAGAATATTACAACGTGTGAACTTTCGATATTTTAAAAATTTCTCAACTAATTTAAATCTTATTTCCCATAAACATTTTTCTCTACCCAGATTGTTTTATTAGGCACTCAGAAAAAGGTTTACACCCTTATTTTCTTATCACATAAATTATTGCAAATTCATTTCGTTCAATTTTATACGGTTTAAGGGCCCTTTGTAGTGCGGCTAATGAATCAACCAATTTTTTTCCATATGGCAAAATCATAACAAAATTCCAAATGCCAGGAAATAATGATTCTGTAACGCCTGTTTTACTAATAAAGGGAAGTTTATCTAACTTAAATATTACTTTTAATTGGGTCCAAACAGAATCTCATCGGAAAACAACTAAAATACAATCAAGTTCATATTATTCTTGAACATTCTGTTAATCTAAGCGGAAAAAAAATTGAATTATAGACAAATTTAAAATGATTCGTTTTCTCCCTATATATCTGTGTGTAAGTGAGTGAGAGAAAGAGAGAGTATGTGCGTATGAGTCAGAAAGGAAGAAAGATACAGTGTTTATTTTGGTTTGTTTTTTTGTTTGTTTTTTTCGAGTTCGGTTCACGAATATCAACCCAGACATGTTCCATGTGAAGCAAACGGGTTAAATTATGGCCACGAGTATTTAATTCTTTTATGTTTTCTCCCCTCTTTCTCCTCTCTCTCTCTCTCTATATATATATATATATATAATTTCATTTATCACTAATAACAAACAGAAGAGTAACCGAACATGAACTTACACTTTCTTTTTTTCTTAAGAAATCCTGTAAAGTGGTAGGGTTTATTTTATACTCCTAGAATATTTTCCGAAATACCTTGATCTTTAAGTTTATCAAATCCTGTCTCAGACTGCGTGTGTGTGTTCTGAATTTTAAATTCCCTTTCTGGACCTTCATATTTGATTATATGACAAAAAATGGCTCGTAATAACCGACAAAATATTTGCATGTGATTGTATAACCAAAATAGCTAGTCCCGTTTTGGAAAATGCCCGATGCCTCATTGAAATCAATAAAATGTTTGCTTGTGAATATAAAATACGGGAAAGGAAAAAATCTTTCTTGGTGAAGTCTCGGGGTAAATTTAAATTCTATGAAAAAAAAAAATCAAAGAGGTCGACGAGAGTGTATTCATCAATCTGAGAAATATTTTGGGTTTCCCCCAAACAGTTTAATATCGGATGGAAGTTCCCCAAAGAGTTTTAAGAAATATAACAAAAGAAAACGGAATGATTTATAATAAATTCTGAGCTGTTCACTTCAATACCAATTGGTCTTCAAGGACATGTTTTTTTTTATTTATGTTCCTTCTTTTAATATTTTATTGGTTTTAGTCCTTGTTTTTGTTGTTTTAGCTTTTTTGTTTCCTCCGTTGCTTTGCAATTGGTTTGCTTGTTTTTTTAAAAGATTTCTCTTAATTACTTTCAGGTTTATTTTTATTTAGATCTTTCTTTTTTTTTTTCACAGTCATTTTTCTTCCTCGCCAATATTTTTTTTATTCTGTCCATGATAGTCTTCATTAGATATCCTTCTATTTTTCTTTCTTTCCTCGTAGGATATTTTGACTCCTTTTACTTCTCCCTCTTACTTCACCTTTTTTCCCATCCAACCCAACTATCTCTCCCCCCCTTCTTTCCCCCCTTCTCTCCCCCTCTCTCTCTCTCTCTCTCTCTCTCTCTCTCTCTCTCTCTCTCTCTCTCTCAATTAATCCCTAAACTACAGAAGAAGAATTAGATTATATCTTCCCTATTCATCTACCTATTTCTGAGGGAAGGCTACAAGGTTAGGGTGACCTGAGGGCGTTGAAAAGCATTATGCGTAATTTATTTGTCTCTGCAACCCCAATCAATATATTGGGGTTTTATTGCACGTCACACACGGAAAGAAGAAATATAACGCCAAAGTACAAAGAATAGATGGTAAAAGAATTGAAATGTTGGGGGTCAGGTGTTTTATTTGTTGGCAAATGATTTGTCACTGACAAAAGTACGACATTGACCAGCGACTCCTTTGAAGCTGATGTTGGCCAATTCGCTGGAGCACTTGCAAAGAGACACTAAACGCTAAATGATCAGAGAGCGATACCTACAAATCCATATAATCACAGCATGTAACAGAATAAGTATAAAATAGATTTACAAATATCTTCACTTCTCTTTTTTTCTTTTACATTCTCTCTCTCTCTCTCTCTCTCTCCCATACACATATTATTTCACACAATTACACAAAACCGTATTTAATTATTTTCCAAAATGTTAAACAACTATTTCAAATAAACCATAATAACCAATTGTAATTAAAATTCGCTTTTTGTCACCATACTGTCCTTATGTTAGACTTACGGTCATATCAAGTTGAACACCGGTTCTCATATGGTCCCAAAAATTAAACTACTTCGAGCCTGGTCAGTATTTAGATGGGTGACCGCCTTGGAATACCAGGTACTGTAAGTTTGGATGTGTAGTTTGTATAATGGATAATGGCTCGGGACACGGAGTTCCAATTCCAGTCCGGATCATTATATGCACTTACGCTCAAATACCCTTGGATAAGATATGAATTTACCTCTTCTCCTCTCAGATTTGGGTTGATTAGTAAGGACTTACATCAATAAATCATTACCACCCCCCACACACCCAAATTCATACACTCTAAAAATATTTTCTAGCATTAAATAACCTGCAAAAAGTTGAGAAGCCGTAAAAATCAAATCAATCCATAGCTGTTGTGCTTTAAAATGGCCTCTAGTTTTTCCTGTGTGTAAAATTTAATTGGGATCTACTCTAAATTCATGACATATTATCAAAACGTGATTAGAATTCTTAATCTAGTCTCATACCTAAAGGTTGTAAATAAGTAATAACTTAGCATCATTATGACAACATTTTTTTTTATTTTCCAAGTCCATTCAGGACATGGACGTTCATGAATTTCCGGATCTCCCTGTCTTTTCTTGCTCTAAATAACTTTTCAGCTTTTACCATGTCTTTTTGTCTCGGTTCCATTCACACAAACTCATTAAACACATTATTCATTGTTTTCCTTCTTCCAATATCTCCTATGAGTCTCTCTCTCTCTTCCGAATGTCTTCTAGAATTGTCAGGTTTCTCTTTGCAATCATCTTTGTTGTTCCCATTTTTCTTTAGGTTTCCTCGTTGCAGACAGTCATGACATTAAAATAATTTAAAATACTGCACTAGTACATACGTAATTTTTTTTTTGTTTTTGCTTAGTTTTTTTTTTCTTTATTCCGATTCTATTGGACATGTCCCTCCAGGATATGAACGATTATGGCTTTCCAGAGCTTCCGATCTCTTGTGTCACTTTGTTTCTCCTTTTGTTAAGCCTCCCGCCCCGTTCCACTAAGCATTCAAACAAATTCGTCGTGTAGTTGTCTTGCAGCCTCTGAAGGTTATGATTTTCAACCTCTTCATTATACGTCCAAATAATTTTATCTGTCTCTAATTCTGAGGATAAGTGTACTTTTTGTTACCATTTTCTTCATGACTTCCTTGTTACGTTCGCTCCGGCCATCAGTGGAACCACATTTTTGTTACCTTCAGTTTTTGATTCATTCCTGGATCACATTGTCCAGCATTCACGGCCATACAATAGGATTAATATCACATAATCCAGTACCCTTTTCTTCATTTATATTGATTTGTTTCTGTTTTTTAGTACTTCATTTAGCTTTTCCGAAATGCATCTTTCACTAATCCAATACGTATTCGGATTTCGGTGTCGCATTTTACATTTTCGTTCAAAACACTTGCTAGATATTTAAACTTCTGCATTTTTTATGTTGATATTTTCAACTCATAATTCACATTATTGGCTTCTACTATTCCTGATAACTATACATTCGGTTTTTTATGTTTTTTCTCACTTTCCTTTGCTACATTGCCTAGGAGGTCCTGTCGTGTTTTTCTGTGTCATCTACATATATTCATAAGATTACGCCCGCCTATGATAAACCCGGGAAGGGCCTTCGGCTGCCTTAGTTTTAGCCTCGCTGAAGAGAAGACATATGTATAAAAGGTTGATAAGCCGTAAAACAAATCTATCAATCTGTGTTAGGCCTTTTTCTAATTTTGTGTATCGACTCAATTCATTTTCTATCCGTATGCGGGCGGTTTGCTTCCAGTTCTGTATTAATCAACCATCATTTCATGGTATTTACTGTATCCCCACTAAGACGAGTCGTGACACAGTCATTTTTTAAGGTAGGGACCCGAGCGCGTACACCCGGGCTAGGAACAAAAATTGCCCGCATAACACCCCAACCGTCGGTTGCGCTGGCCTCGGTGGGAGCACTGATCCCTCTCTCTGGTGCAATGAGAGGGCGCTGCCTCGGGCAGCTGTTCCCCAGGGCTGGGAACCTTTCAGTATCAATTTTCCTCAGTTGCGACTCTGTCCTTTGACGGGGTCGCCTCTGAGCGCACTCTACCCAAAGACAGAGACGCAACCGAGAGATGATACATAGATGTGTTACAAACCATTCAAGAGAGCGGTTTACACACATCCTTTCTAAATATATCTAGATTTCCTCGTAGACCAAATAGATCCTTGTGCATTATCTTGGCTAATGTTATTTTTCCACTGTATAAGATATGTGTACATTTTTATGCAGTTGTATTGCTCTCTCCGATGTCATTCTAATCATAAATTTCTTGTTATAAGTTACTTATCGCAAATATTAATTCACCCCAAGAAGTTATAAATTTTAAATCAAGGTTTGTTTGTATTTTATTAAGTTTTTGGCACTCTTTTTAAATTATGAATTTTAAATCAAAGTCTGTTTATTAAATTTTAAATCAAAATATGTTAGCTTGCCTCGCTACAACTCCAACTCTTTGAATTAAAAAATATCAAATTCAGAGAGTTATTCACATTTTGAATGTGCGGAGGATATTCGAGGTACAAGGATTTTTTACAATTTAAAAATAAAAATCTGTTTTGGCTTGTTTATCTGTGTGAGCGTGACAAAGAATCCACACTTAGAAATAGCGCTCCCGAGTCGCTCACATTAGGGTTGATCGCAAAGGTCAACCCAACCGGAGTAAAATGAAAGGGCCTCACTCGGGGAGAATTTGTTGGCAATTTTAGTAAATATAAATCCTTTTTTTGTTTTCTTTTTTTTTTTTTTGGTGCTGTGGTGAATTAACAGAAAACGTCTGTGAAAAATAGGTTAGTGTCATGTTTTGGAAAATATTGTTTTATAATTATAGTTCACTTCAAAGTTGATGGTGCAAATATAAATCCAGAGAATGAATTTATGGACGTTTTTTTGTTTTATAGAGTCACAACCAAGAAGCTTTAAGCTAAATACCATTCATGATGAACAAGTTAAGAATGTATATACTATCGATAAAGAGGAATTTATATTTATAGATGCACACATGTAGAATTTCTTTACTGCATCCTTTTATGCCTTTAACTCTCATTCATCCAAATTCTACATGTTCATTCAGGGACACGTTGAAATCTCACAAAGAATTGCATTAAATCTACACGAAATTAAGAAAAATGATGAAGAAATGCAGCGCGTTATTGATATTCTCTTGCATTCGACAGTGACTATATTACAAATATAAAAAAGACAACAAAAATGACAGAACCTTTCTCTTTTGGGATCGAAGTATAATATATGCATGGATTCTGATTGGCTGATCAGTGGACGAAAGCCACCAGAGACTAGGGTAAGATGATGTGATAATAAATTGACTATCAAATAAAATATAGTCATAAAATATAAAATGTAAAAGAAATGCTACGATATCGTTAAGGCACATCAACTTCATCCGTGACATCGGACCGAAATTGAAAAAAATACACAGAAAAGAGAATAAATATCAAGGTAGGATTAAACCTAGGTATTTATGTCTTAAGTCGGTGTGTATTAAGGGCTTCGTCCGAAGGAATAAATTCATGGGTCCTTTGGTTAATGAGGTTTTCGACAGTGAAAGGCGAGGACGGTGGACATGGTCTTGGAAATGAAGAGCAGGCTTGTCATAATGGAGTTGATTGAGTTAAATATCCTGAGATGCTATAGGATATAGAGTTATGTAGATCGGCCTATGTATTTAAAGGGAACGGAAAATGAAAGACGGGAAAAGCTACAAGGAAGACTGACAAAAGGAATAATTGGAAGAAACATAATAAAATGGAAGGAAGCCGTTTGGGAATTTAAAATGGCAGGTCGAAAAATTTGAATGAAATAACTCAGATAAGAATCAAATAAAAAATATAAAAGAAAATAAAAGACAAAAGATGAAGAGAAGAAAGCGTAAAAGAAGATGATGATGGATAAGAGAAGATGATGGATATGGGGACAACGCGTAAAGTGAATTCATGGCGGTTGATAAGACCAAATGATTAAAATATACAAAATTAGGATAGAAAGAAAAGAAACAGTGACAAAAAAGGAAATTGAAAAAGGGATGAATGAGAAAAAGCTATTAAAACGGTAAAAAGAACAAAAAACATCAAATGAATGAAGGAAGGAAGAATAAAGAAAAACGAAAGAATATATGTAAAAATAAACTAACCAGAAATTAGAAGAATGTGAGACGTTACGAGTTTGAAAATATTCTTCAAAACATGGGAAATTTTCAGGGAAAAGTGACTTTAAACAGAAATATAAGAACAGCAAATGAGTAAAAAAGGAAGGAATAAGGAATAAAAAGTAACATTCAAACGGAGGAGATATGAATGAATTCTTGATTAAATTGAAATGACTCTATCGATAAACGGAACAATAAAAGAGACGAAAATTTCGGTTATTGGATATGTAAAAAAAAATCTTCAAAAATACAAAACTTCCTCAAAAAAATAGAAATGCGAGCTATTAAAAGATTTCTGAAGAATCAAACCAAAAATTGGAAGAAAGAGTAAAAAAGAGAAAAACATGAAGCATATTTAAAATTCTTTTACTTTTTCTCGAAAATAAGAAACAATAAAATAAATTGGTTATCGCTACAAAAAGTCATAATGGCCATTCAATAATATTAAATAGAAAAACAACTGGTCAATCTGTGGTGTCTACAAACATAGTAACACATGGAATATACTAAAACTACGCATCCCAAATTAAATCCAAAGATGATATACAGTCAGCAAAAAAGAAGCAAAGTCTGCTAGTGGTGATAGTAGTAGAAGATTGATAGATTTGTTTTACAGCTTATCAACCTTTTATACGTTATTAACAGCCACAAAATATTTTAGATTGCAAGAATATTTTAGAGATAATAATGATTTAGTGGCACAAGTTCTGCTAATTAACCATATCTGGGGGAGAGGCGCATTCATTCTTTTCCCAAGAGTATTTGTGCGTAAGTAAATATAACAGACCCGAAAGGAATTGGAACCCGGATCTCCGATTTCCAGTTCCGAGACGTTATCCATTACATCACATGCCTACCCAAGCTTACAACACCTGACATTCCGAAGCAGTCAGTACTCATCAGGTTCAATGATCCTTAACTTCGGTGATCGTACGAGAAGCGGCGTTTCAACCTGATATAGCATTAAACCCAGAATATGAACAGGTATAACATGTAATAAGAAAAGGTGGGGTGATAAAGAACACTTGCAAGTTAAAGAAAAAACATGAAAATATGAAATAAATAATACCGGAAATTTACAAAAGGACGTATGATTTAAAAAGAAAAAGATCTTAGAATGTAAAGACAAGAGAAATTTAGAGAATTAAAAAGAACTGCGATGAGAAAAAGAAAGCAAACAGAATATCATAGATGAATGATTACAGTTAATGGTAAGTATACTAAATCCGAGAGTCTGAACAAGGAACACTCTTCTTTACTAGACTAAAGACTACGAAGTAAAAAAGAAAAAAATATTAAGGAGACAAAATTAAGAAAATTTGGAAGATTATATAAAGAAACAGGAAGTAAAATAAGCAATAGGAATGTTTTAAATTGACAAGAGGAATAGTTTGGGAAAAATAAAGGTATGAGAAGGAAAAAGCAAAACGTTAAAGAGAAAAAGGGGGAAAAATTATAATATGCCAAAAGATTACAATAAAAAAGTATGCGATAAAAAAGAAAAAAATTCAAATGGAAAACAGGGAAACATTTTAAAGATAAAACAGATACAAGACGAAGCAGACAGATCAAATATTTTAAAAGGACAAGACGAATATGTAGAAGAGACACACAATGAAAGTTGCTATGGAATGTCGGAGGACCGATTCAGTCTCCATAAAACCAAAAAATAACTAATGTCTTTTGAAGATCAAGAATTTTGAATATCTATCTATATTTTTGAGATGAGATATTGTAAATGTTTACACTATTTACCTTGTTCGAACTGTTGTTCTCATATTTATTGCTATATTCACGACGCTTTCGCAGTTACACCCTCATTGGGTGATATACGTGATAAAAGTTGGAATTCCCTTCCATGAAGGAGGGTAGTCCTTTTTCCACGGTCCATCCTTTTCTCTCTGTTAATTCCTGTTAGTAACTCAACTCTCCAAGTCTTTGTTTCTTCTCTGCTTTGGCTCGGTAATGAACCCTTTGGGTCAAATCACTGTTTGGATAACTTCAACCAAATCTCCTAAGCCGGACAATCATAGGCCTGAATACAAAATGGGAACCGGTAATTCAGAGAGCTAGAGAAAATCAACAATAACAGTAATTGCAATATGAGCCCGGGTAAAAACATTAGGAGACATTAGGTTTATAAGTTCCAAAAATTTCCTCCAAATATAACCCCAAAGACACGTGGCCTAGTGGATAAAAGCGTTGGTTGAAATAATCCAAGAAATGACTAGACCCAAATTGTTGGGAGTTCAATATCTAAAACAGGGCGAGAAGAGAAACTTGGAGAGTTGAGTTACTGAAGGGAATTAACTGAAAGTGATATATCCAAAAAAAAGCATGGTAGGTGGAATAACAACAATCTACTGTCGTGGACTAAATAAAGGGTTCGGTTCGAAGTTCCAACGTTTATCACCTGAAGAAGGTCGGACCTTACAATGGCCGAAACGTCGTTAATATGGCAACAAAAATGAGGACAACATTCCGAACAATGTAAATAGTGTAAATAACTATCTTGAAATAAAAAATTCACTAAAACATTTTAAATAGATAACGTGTAAAAATCTTCCTCTTTCTTATTTGTCGCTATCTGTTAACAGATGCAACTATTAAAATGGTCAGCGCTTTGCCCGTTTGGCAGAAGATTTGGCAGAATCATTGGCAGAGAAGTTGGCTTTCATTCAGGAGTCTTCCATTAGAAGATAACCCACAGTTTTCTTATATCTTTCCTTTATTTCCATTTTTTCGCCAATTTCCAGAGTGAGTGAAGTCATATATGATGTCTGCCTTGAAACGTTAACTGTCTAAATTTGTAGGATGTGTAGTTTACATTATTCACATTCGGACTGTTGTCCTCATCTTTTTATTATTATCGCAACGTTTCGGCTGTTGTTTCCTTTACCCTTCTTCAGGTGCATTTCGATCAGGATAACTTTCAGTGAATTTCGAACTGAACCCTTTCTTTAATCTATGTAGTTACATTTTTCTCATTTCGTGATTAATGACACTAGCATAGTTGGTTAAAACATTGAATTGTGAAATTGCTATTATATAAAATGCAAGTCCAATTCCTGGTACAGTTAATACAGAGAGATCCATTGGAAATAGAGTGAGCACTGACTGAGCTGTATTAAATAAGAATAAGACGATATGTCCATAGACATGGAAAACGGAACGAAAAGACCCCAACACAGAACGCAACAGAAAATAGGCAATAATCTCAAACTTATTCTTATCTAAAAGACGAAGAAAAAGATGTTTTATGTGTGTGTGTGTGTGTGTGTGTGTGTGTTTTATCAAGAGCATCATATTTGTCGAATAAGTTTTCATAAAAATAATCGATTATTCATTAGAATACAAGAATCCCAATTACATTGCTATTACATTTGTTCTGTTGATAAACCTTTACAGAAAAAACTCATTCATTTATAATCAATTACCTCATGTAGGTAAGAGTGAAAATGCAATTCACACTTACATTGTAATGAATGCATTGACAGCAGCCAATAGATCAAAGCTAAGATTGGTGATAAAGATTTCATGGATTTTAAAATACTTGAAAAAAATCATCTTTGCCTAGAAACATTTTTCGCAAAAGACGGCATAATAATTCGATTTATTAAATATTTTATGTGTTGTTTTCTTTTTATTGAAACCAAAAAAATGTCTCCAAATTCTGAATCACCATTCAGCTGTCCTGTACTTGTTAACTTTTCCTATTCACAAGATATGCTTCCGCATAAGTATTAGTCACAACAAGCATATTAATCATTATTTCTTATATATTTTGTAAGCAAGAGACTGTGCTATTGAAAGCGAAATCAGATTTTCAAATTCATAACTTGTTCATCCTTTTCTTTTCGATTTTTATTTCGTCTTTTTCTTTTGAATTGGGACTAACACTCAAGAGCACACTTATTCAACTGTCAAGCGCTGGTGTCATTGTCATGGAGTTCATCATGTGAAATATGGCAATCAATGATTTGTTGTGCTTCACGCTAAGAACTGTAGACCAGACATGCGCTTTGAGACATGTAATGCGTGTGCTTTGGTTGAAGAGGGATTGAGGTGACTTGTTAAAAGTTCAACACGAATTTCAGGTGAACCAATTAAAGCAGTTTTATTCGGGATATTCTGAAAATAACCGCCCAATTGAAAGAAATGTTTCTTTGATGGGATTTTGCAGCAGAGAGAAAACAAACATATAGGTAAGAAAGAAAGAGAAAGAGTAAGAAAAGAAAAAGAAAGTACAAAGAAGAAAGAAAAGAAATACACAGAAGAAAAAAGAAAAAAGAAAAAGAAAGGATAAAAAAAGAAAAACCTAGAAAAAGAAAAAAGAAAAAGAGAAAGAAAAAGAAACAAGAAAAAGAACAAAGAAAAAAAGAAAAAATAAATAAAAAGAACGAAGAATAAAAACAAAGAAAAGGAAAATAAAGCAAAAAGAAAGGGAAAAAGAAAAAGAAAGAGAAAAAGAGGAGCAAAATTACAACTAAAAGATCGAAAAATATATCATGAAATGAAAAATTAAGAAAATGAAGTAAAAAGTACGTTGAACGAAGAAAACGAACATGAAAATAAAAATAAAAAGTATAATCAAAATAAATGAAAATAAAAAAGCCAATACAAAGGAATGAATGAAAACATCCGGATAAAAGAATTATATTCCCCCACCCCCAAAGAAGACAACCTGTTTTAACCGAGCCGTTAATGCCAAGAAATCTCGACAGTAATAAAAGAAAGAAGAAAAAAATCATGATAAAAATTGACTTTTGAAATGGTTTTGTCTCGTGTTCTTTCATCTTGAGAGTCGTTCAGCGATTTGATCTTAATCCAACACGGAGGGATTAAACACTAAAGAAATGTTTTTGAATCACACATAAAGGAAAGATTTGCGCTTGCGTACAGCTACATGGCAACCACCTGAAGTGTCTTACTGTTGGCAGAAGGCGAATAGTTTGGATTTTTTTAAAGAAAAGTCAGGTTGAGAGTTTTTGTGCTCTGGGGCCTTTATCAGGGAAGAAATGTTTTTGTGTGTAAAACAATTTGTAATATCCGCACTGAATATTAACTGATTCTTTGCCAAAGCTGTTGGCTCGCAGATTTTTCAAATGATAAATGAAGGACTGTCTTCTTCTACCGGCGAGATTTAAGTGATCAATAAGCAGAGTTAGGCATGCTTTCGACTACATATTTAATGAGACATGGACAGAAATCTACTCAGAGTTTTTTTTTTTAATATGGTTAGAACAAAATCAGATTTTAAAAACAACTTCCAACATTTTTTGTTTTTCTTTTATGTGCCGTATCGCCTTTGAATGTAGGCGATCATGGCTCTCCACAACTTATCCTTCGTAGCTGCAACCAAGATTTAGTTTTTTTATTATTATCCCTCTTAAAACCTGTCCTGTCATCCATTTACACAAGCTCGTTAGCTAGGTTACTGGCTGTTTTCTTCTGTTCCTTTGGTTTGCAATGTCTTTGTGAGTGTCAAATTTATATATTACGAGCTTAAAAGCTGCCCCATCGGACAGCATTTAAGTTAGCTCCTGCGGAGGGCTCTTGATTAGGCCTTCGGCTTGTTTAGGAGTTTGAGAGTCCCGAATTCTTGGCATATTCTCATCACTGGAAACCGTCCTGGCTGTCGTTTGATCTTGGTTTTCATTTGCACGGGACTTTCTTTTTGTCGCTGCAGCCTTGGCTCTTTTGTTTGCAATCTGGTCCTCCGTTGACGGAGATTTCTTTTTGCGAGGCATATTTCGATTATTCCCAAATTTATTTCCAAGTTAAAGACTTGTTATCGTACAAAACAAAAACGTCGCAAAAAATCCTGTAATAAATCGCCTAAAACAATCTCAGTAATAAAAACTAGGGAAATTCAAATTTTTTATAACACCCGCTATTGAAATTTAGAGAGTTGTGTCTTTTTAATTGAAAAAGTGTGACACATTAACACACTGACATCCGCATTTATTATATAGATATGTCCCAAAAATTGCAAATGTCACTTTATGAGTCTAAGATAAGGGTCCTTTTTGTTTCTCGTTTCCTTAAAACTTCCTCATTGTTCATATGCTCCATCTGTGGAATTTTTATTTTTCTTCTGTAGAACCATATCCTCATATTTGAGGAGATTGTCACACATTTTCTGCCAGAGAGGCGGACTTATATTACATAGCAGATGAATGCATTTTTTCTTTGTTTTTAATAAAGTTTTCTTGTTTCTTAATACTTTCTTTAGCGTTTGGAAGACATCTTTTGCTATTGCAATACAACTTATAGATATTTTCTAAAGATAAATTACTTTAGCGTATACGCAAAAGACCAACAATCATGAATATTCTAACAGTCGTTATCCTCCAGGTTGTCATTCCAAGAATAAATATGTCATATCTTGATTTTTACATTTATGAATCTGAATGAACGAAGTCACATCGAAGCCGGGCGTTTCCATGACAGATTGTCTGTTTCCAACGCTCCCATCCCACGTGTAGAGAGATAGGTGGGGAACGAGAAATCGGTCTGAAGATGCGCACAATGTCCGCACATTTGCTCTTAATATCCGGTGCTATATGACAATTTGTCAAAGTGTCGCAGGAAACGAGCACCAGGATCTCTTCGAGCACACCTAATTAGGCCTGCTTGGCTCATCTTGGAGACATACCTTCGATCCTATTCTGCCAGCGGCAATACAAAGGGGATTATTAATCTTCACCCAGCAAGAAATGCCGACGATGATTAGACGATAGATGTTATACAATATGTGTGCGCGTGTGCATGTATACTATTTGACGCTACACAAAAAGCACGTTTTTCCAACATAAGATTTAAAAATCATCCCACATTCGATATAAGGATGAGAGGCTTTTCAATATTTACTCACAAATAGAGTTTGATGAAAGTGAGGTGCGTATTATATATTTTATGCCATATTTTATTATCAAGTATTTTTTGTAGCGTATATGCGTACCTTTATGCTCGGAGATATATGTAAGTGTGGATTTATTCTTGCAGGTCACCTCGATGCATATGCGTGCGTGTGTATTGGCGCCTGCATGTGTCCCTTACAAAATGAGGATATATTGGAAAGTCGAATAATTTTCTATCGGTATATTTCACTCTATTATTATAATTTAGACTTTTTTTTTATACCATAGAGTATAGGCAAACATGACCTATCACAGATTCCTGTCATGCATTCTTGGGAAAGATAATCTAGTAATTCCCGCCGCGTTCTCTATTGTTTAGTATTATTTAGGCTGGTTGCCACCCAGTTTTAGAGAGCTCTTCTGATATTTAACCCCTCACGAGCGGGGAGGGAAGTAGAGATGCCTTTCCTAAGGTACCTGTAGCTAAAAGGCACACAAAAGACTAACCCGAAATTTGAACTCGGCTCGCTGTTTTCCCTTCACGCGTGGTTATCCGTTACTCTCACTCTATCTCTTCCTTAAATTGTATTAAGCTCTCTTTCATCAGTGCGGTACCTCGCATTGAATCTCCCTTTCATCAGTGCGGTACCTCGCATTGAATCTCTCTTTCATCAGTGCGGTACCTCGCATTGAATCTCTCTTTAATCAGTGCGGTACCTCGCATTGAATCTCCCATTCATCAGTGCCGTACCTCGCATTGAATCTCCCTTTCATCAGTGCGGTACCTCGCATTAAATCTCCCTTTCATCAGTGCGGTACCTCGCATTGAATCTCCCTTTCATCAGTGCGGTACCTCGCATTGAATCTCCCATTCATCAGTGCCGTACCTCGCATTGAATCTCCCTTTCATCAGTGCGGTACCTCGCATTGAATCTCCCTTTCATCAGTGCGGTACCTCGCATTGAATCTCCCTTTCATCAGTGCGGTACCTCGCATTGAATCTCTTTTTCATCAGTGCGGTACCTCGCATTGAATCTCTCTTTCATCAGTGCGGTACCTCGGATTGAATCTCTCATTCATCAGTGCGGTACCTCGCATTGAATCTCCCTTTCATCAGTGCGGTACCTCGCATTGAATCTCCCATTCATCAGTGCCGTACCTCGCATTGAATCTCCCATTCATCAGTGCGGTACCTCGCATTGAATCTCCCATTCATCAGTGCGGTACCTCGCATTGAATCTCCCATTCATCAGTGCGGTACCTCGCATTGAATCTCCCTTTCATCAGTGCGGTACCTCGCATTGAATCTCCCATTCATCAGTGCGGTACCTCGCATTGAATCTCCCATTCATCAGTGCGGTACCTCGCATTGAATCTCCCATTCATCAGTGCGGTACCTCGCATTGAATCTCCCTTTCATCAGTGCGGTACCTCGCATTGAATCTCCCATTCATCAGTGCCGTACCTCGCATTGAATCTCCCATTCATCAGTGCGGTACCTCGCATTGAATCTCCCTTTCACCAGTGCGGTACCTCGCATTGAATCTCCCTTTAATCAATGTCCTAATCTTTATTTCCATATTCACGACGTTTCGGTCGTTGAACGCTCAGACCTTTTTTCGGGTGAAATATGTTGGAATTGCGAAACGAACCCTTTAATTAGTCCACGGCCGTAGATTGTTGTTATTCCACGTGCCATGGCATTTTTAGTATCTCAGTTTCAGTTCATTCCTTTTAGTAACTCAACTCTCCAAGTTTTTGTTTCCTCCCTGCTTTGGCTCGATAATGAATTCTTTGGGTAAAGTCACTGTTTGAATTACTTCAACCAAGTCTCCTAAGCCGGACAATAATCGAACTGAATACAAAATGGAAATCAGTAATTCAGAGAGCAAGAGAAAAACAAAAACAGAAATTATAATATGAGCTCGGGTAAAAAATCTTACTGAGACCCTAGGTTTATATGTCCCCAAATTTCACTCCCTGATATCCCCAAAGACACGTGGTCCAGTGGATAAAAGCGTTGGTTGAAGTAATCCAATGTGTGACTTGACCCAAATTGTTGGGAGTTCAATAAAAATCACAGCAGCTAGAGAAGAAAAATTTGGAGAGTTGATTTACTAAAGATTTTACTCTCATTCATCAGTGCGGTACCTCGCATTGAATCTCCCTTTCATCAGTGCGGTACCTCGCATTGAATCTCCCATTCATCAGTGCCGTACCTCGCATTGAATCTCCCATTCATCAGTGCGGTACCTCGCATTGAATCTCCCATTCATCAGTGCCGTACCTCGCATTGAATCTCCCATTCATCAGTGCGGTACCTCGCATTGAATCTCCCATTCATCAGTGCGGTACCTCGCATTGAATCTCCCTTTCACCAGTGCGGTACCTCGCATTGAATCTCCCTTTAATCAATGTCCTAATCTTTATTTCCATATTCACGACGTTTCGGTCGTTGAACGCTCAGACCTTTTTTCGGGTGAAATATGTTGGAATTGCGAAACGAACCCTTTAATTAGTCCACGGCCGTAGATTGTTGTTATTCCACGTGCCATGGCATTTTTAGTATCTCAGTTTCAGTTCATTCCTTTTAGTAACTCAACTCTCCAAGTTTTTGTTTCCTCCCTGCTTTGGCTCGATAATGAATTCTTTGGGTAAAGTCACTGTTTGAATTACTTCAACCAAGTCTCCTAAGCCGGACAATAATCGAACTGAATACAAAATGGAAATCAGTAATTCAGAGAGCAAGAGAAAAACAAAAACAGAAATTATAATATGAGCTCGGGTAAAAAATCTTACTGAGACCCTAGGTTTATATGTCCCCAAATTTCACTCCCTGATATCCCCAAAGACACGTGGTCCAGTGGATAAAAGCGTTGGTTGAAGTAATCCAATGTGTGACTTGACCCAAATTGTTGGGAGTTCAATAAAAATCACAGCAGCTAGAGAAGAAAAATTTGGAGAGTTGATTTACTAAAGAGAATTAACTGAAACGGAGATATCCCAAAAAGTCTTGTCACGTGGAATAAAAGCAGTCTACAGCCGTGGATTAAATAAAGGGTTCAGTTCAAAATTCCAATGTATATCACATGAAGATTGACGGGGCGTACAACGGCCGAAACGTCCTGAATATGGTAATAAAGATCGCGGCAATTCGAACGATGTAAATGGTGTAAATATTTATTTTCTAATCACACATTGTTTACTTATCTTTGTTATTTTTATGTTTATTCCTCTTATCTTCCTCCATCCGTTTCCTCTATTTCCCCCAAGCTTTTTCGATTCCCTGTACTTTGTCATGATTCTATCAAATTGATAGATTGGTTCGAGATTTTATATATATATATATATATATATATATATATGTATATATATATATATATATATATATATGTATATATATATATATATATATATATATATATATATATATATATATATTGCGTTTGTGCTTTCTTTTTTACGGCTTATCAACTCTTTGTCAGATTGTAGGAAGTTGCTTACAGTTACCGGTGTTCCCAAGCGGTCTCCATCTAAGTACTAACCAGTTTCGACACTGCTTAACTTGGGTGATCGAATGAGATCCGGTCTTTTCAATGTGATTGGATCGTAGTCTCTGCTAAATCTACAATTATATTTTCTTTGCAATCTTTTTATTGTTATTTAGTAGTGGAAAGATGGGGATCAAAGCCAGTATATTGGTAAATGGTCTACAAGATATTTTTCTGAACCATCATGTTACGTAAAGTAATATTACACTCTCTCTCTCTCTCTCTCTCTCGCTCTCTCTCTCTCTCGCTCTCTACTTTTTTCTAACTTTTCCGTCCCATTCATTTTCTACTTTTTTATATTACTTACCCTTTTTTCATACGCCCGCCTCCTCCTCTACCTTTGGCGACATTTATCCTCCTTGTTCCAATCTCTCTCGACTAGTCCCACCGATACACCTCCCATTCCTCCTACAATAATATCTTTTACACTTCCCGCCCAATGATATGCCAAGTTTTCTCTTGTTATTAATCTTATAACAATGGCGATTATCGCGCTATCATTCTGTATTGCAGAAGATGTAGGATTGGACAAGGCGAACGAGATCTTGAAAAGACAGTTGCGAGATCCCATTAATCATACGCTTGGTTGAAGGAGTTCAAACGGACAAACAAAGGAGAGACGTGCTCAACATGAGAGAAAATCAACAATGATGTATGGTCCTAATACATAAAAAAGTAAACGTGAAAATGTTCAGCCTGCGGTCTTATTCTGTGTATATGACTTGTTTACATGCGCTGGACAACATGCAGCCACTTGAAAATAAAACAGATGAGAGAGAAGGGGAATCAGTCAGGGAATGGTAGACAGAGGGAGTGCGGGTAAAGGAAGGAGAGATCAACATTTTACATATTTAACCTTAAAAAAAACTACAAAATAAATATGATGGGAAAATTTCAAAGGATCGACGATAGAAACAAAGAGCTTACTATTTGTGACATCGAAATATCATAAATCCTGAGGTGTCGTGAAATAACGAAATATGCCTCACAGAAAGTAAGCAAATTATTCCGATATCAGAAAACGTCATTAGAAAAGAAGAAAAAAGTATTAAACTGTTTATGTAATGTAATTTTTTTCTCGTCCGAGCCCATCTTGCGCATTTCCAAATCTATCGTTTGTCCGTGCATCGAAGACTTCCGCCGTCTAGGTTCTGGTGCGTCTGCTATTCATCTCAAGGTTCTTGACAAAATCCAAAGAAGGATAGGTAATGTAATCGATCCTGACTTGGCGTCTCGCCTTCAGTCACTTTCTCACCGACGTAGCGTGGCTTCCCTCTGTCTTTTCTACAAATATTTTCATGGCAACTGTGACGATGACCTTTTTTTCATGGGGTCCCGACTATATGAATTTAAGCGTGCTACTAGATTGTAATCAAGGTCCCACCCGTTTACTGTAGAAATACCTAAATGCAACCGCAACTTCTACTCCAACAGTTTCTGTTCTTGCACTTACCGCCTATGGATCTCCCTTCCGTCTACTTGCTTTCCTGATGACTACAATCTTCAAAAATGTAATGCAACGTCAATCGCCATCTTCTTGAATTCCGTTCATCTTTCGTTCTTTCCTCAATCGTCCCTAGCCTTTTCTCTTACTTACACTCTCAGTAAACCTATACTTACTAGTGGCATTTCTACCTTGCTTGGGGTGAAATGATAAAAAAAAAACAACTATTCACCTATATGGCAGTAAATGCGAGACAATCTGCCTACAGGCATACAAACTCGAAGCAAGAGATATGTCGATGTGTAGACTGAGAGAATACGTGAGGACCAAGGACGTCCTAAAGAAAACTGGAAGTGGAAAATTTCGAAGATACAATTACACTTTCTAGCGCCATATTATGGGGTAAGAGGGTTTGGAAATTTTAACGCTTGCATGATATATTGAAGGAAGATGATACAGAGGAAAATAGCGAGTAACCGACATAATGGGTTCGTGTGAATGGATGGTAGAGTGGGAAAAAGAGGTATGATAAAGAGACAGTTGTTGCTTATCACTGCAATAGATGAGATATTGTGGAGTGGCATGATCACCCGAATCATGAAGGATATAGCATATAAAAGGTGCATGTATGTATGCGAATATCGAAGCTAACGTACCTCATATATATATATATATATATATATATATATATATATATATCCAGGGTGCGATGGGTAAATTGTCGCTATTTTATATTTTTAATTGCGCGTATGCGGGTTGTTTTTTATTATTATTTTGCCTGGATCTATATCCTCCTGGAAATTCCATACGGATTACTATATTGTATCATTACTATATACATACATACATACATACATACACACACACACACGCACACACACACACATATACACACACACACACACACACATATATATATATATATATATATATATATATATATATATATCCAGGGTGCGATGGGTAAATTGTCGCTATTTTATATTTTTAATTGCGCGTATGCGGGTTGTTTTTTTTTATTATTATTTTGCCTGGATCTATATCCTCCTGGAAATTCCATACGGATTACTATATTGTATCATTACTATATACATACATACATACATACATACATACACACACACATACACACACATATGTATATATATATATATATATATATATATATATATATATATATATATATATATATATATATATATATATAATTTATTCAGTCAAAATGATTAATATTCATCTGTATTTGGCCGAATAGACATAATTGTGAAAAATGTGTTCCACTAATCATGTGTTGCAAATCATTCGGGCAATGGCGACTGGCCTAAAAAAGAAACGTGCTTCTGTCTCGAGCATGAATTGATTATCGCTAATGGTTGACTGATCCTTTTCAAGTATGCCCATCTACGAGAGTGGCTAGATAATCGCTGTTGCATGCGCCTGGTCTGCTACATTTGTGTTGCTTCAACACCGACAGAGAAATCATTTGTGATTTATAAAGCAACTATGCGTAGCGGACCTTAGTTACAGTTTCACATAATCTGGTACGATCAGCAATTTTTGAACAAGGCCAGTACGCTAAAGCCCTCGGTCACGATGACTTGCTATGACAACTATAGACGGATTCTGAACAATTTTGTTTACACGCCTGCAGGGATTATTTGAAACCATGATACGATTTTCAGGAACATTCCTCTCCATGTTGATAAATTATATTTATTAGAACCCGCGGGTCTCATGATCAGAATTTAACGTTCTAACCATACGTGCACGAATATAATTAAATCAATACGAGACAAAACAGTCCGATACAAAGATATATGAAAGGAAATATGACCTAAGGAAATCGGGTACAATTTAAATTTACTTGTCCACTCATAAATAAAAAACAGGATCATTTTAGGGAGGAATGATTTTTTATAGATTATCATTTATTATCATTTTCTCTCCATGGCATTTGTCAAAATCGAAAAATATTGATATATATTATTTTAGAAACGAGTTCCTGTTCCTAATATAGGTAAAGTGATAAATTGATCCCTGAATTCATAAACAGTTATCAGAACCTAATAACTTTGTTTTTATTTACAGATACCAGGTTTTCAACTGTGGTTATGGCATTAATAACTTCGTTCAATGGATGTTGTTCTTTTTTCTTCTGCGTGAGTATACTGTAGTGACAAAAGTAATCAGGTGTAGGCTTTAAGAAAGCTTTATTCAACTAAGAATACAAGGTTCGCGTATAGTGTCCTCTTATAGTCCCAGTAAACAGAAATAGCCTTCTCAATGAGGAGAGTAATGAAACAAGCGGAGACCACTCTTGATTATTCATAACATATACTTTCAAAAATGTATATATAACTATTTCAGAACGGATTTAAGACTGTATTTATAATATGAAAATGGTCTCCTTTCTAAAGTAATCAAAAATCTTTATTTTTCGATTCAGACAATTTGGGGGGGGGCGAACGTCTAATGAATACTAATCTACTGAAATTGTTTAAAAAATGATTCTTTATTTCTTTACGAGCGGGCCAGTTAATTTAAATAATGCCGAATACTGTATTATGTCTTTATACTTGATGAAACCATATGTTTCTTGAAAATCCTTTTTTGTTTTTTAATCGGCATGCAAGGCAATAAAGCAACTAAGAAACAAGGGGTTACATGGTGTGGAAGAATTAGGAACTCACACACTAATAATGAGCGGGAAGAGGAAAGAGTAATCAGAAGGACAGTAGATAGCGATTGACATTAGATTTAAATTTTTGCAGATTAAAGTTGGCTGGAAAGCCTGAAGGCGGAAGGGAGTTACACAAGCGAGAAGTGCGAGAAACTGTTAGAATAGAACTTACATCTCGCCAGCTCAACTGTAAATTGATGAGATCTCGACGTCAGTCTAGTAATACGCTTATTTTTTTTAAAAGCCTAGATACCATAGCGAAGACTCTTCTGATTAATTACCATGAAAGTATTTATAGAAAAGACACATAGAAAGAACATTACGACGATGAGAAAGTGAATGTAGCTGAGCCCCCAAGTCAGGACCAATAATATTGTTGATTCTTCTTTGAATTTTATCAAGTAGCTCAAATTAAATAGCAGGGACACTTGACCAGATGTGGCAGCAATATTCTAGCCATGAAAGAATGGTAGACTTATACATATGAGCTATATGGTGATATAAATCATCATAAAACTTCTCCGTTACGATACTGATTTCTAAGACCAATGGTCGATAAACCAATAAGTGAATATAATATACATATATATATATATATATATATATATATATATATATATAGAGAGAGAGAGAGAGAGAGAGAGAGATTTCACCCATTGCAAGGCTCGACGGTCACTCAACGTAGAGGTTGACTGTTGAAATGTTAATGATAAATGGCGTGTGAGAAATGAATGGGAGAAGGTCATAGGATGTAGGAAGGCCATTATAAAGATTATATTATAAAGATAGATTGCGATTGACCATTGTCTTGAAGAAATTAAGAGTGTATTGTTTAGTGAAGGAACAATGCGTGGGAGATTGTTAGTCTTGGAACAGGAATGAAATAAGGGTATCTCCACTCGATAGAAGTAGGATGACATGTCCTAGCAATATAAATTTGCAGCGGTGGATTCGTGTGTGTGTGTGTGTGTGTGTGTGCGTGTGTGTGTGTGTGTGTGTCCGTGCATTGATAGATTCAAAAATATAACAAAAGTTCGATAGAAGGGGAGTGAGAACAAAAACATAGAAGTAGAGAGAGAGAGAAAAACAGAAGCGAAGAGAGTAAACGACATATATTTGTATGCCATTCACACTGGCCAACAATCAAATAGAAAGAAGTCAGCCGAAGGACGTTTGATATTTACATTAACTTCCACCAACTCTTGATATTGCTGTGCACAGCTGTGAATAATTCACTGGCATGTATTCATACGCTTTTACATAAATTATCTCCCTCTGGGAGTTTGTTTATGATACAACTTCGTTCAAACGCCGTTTTTATATGCCAGAAGCTCCTAACAAACTTTTTATGACTTATCTTTCTTCATGTAATCTTGACAACCTCTACGTGATAATGTTGAATTCTTCTGGGATTATTCGAGATTGTGCAACAAATCTGAGGAACAGGCTGTTGACCATAATCTTTCCTTGGCTATTTATTCTGTTTCTTAAAATGGAGTAGATATTCTAACAGAAATTTGGAATGATCATCTAGCGTCACATGGTCTGAAGATTACGCTCAACTATGAAACAGACTGCAGCTTCCTAGTGTTGACCGCGATTTTGACTTTTATATTTATATACGCTTTATCTCTGATATTGACCGCTTTTGCCAATAATTATAGTATATATATATATATGTGTGTGTGTGTGTGTGCGTGTGTTTGTGTGTGTTTGCGTGCGTGTATACTTTGGTCAAATATCTTATTATTGATATTATTTATTATTATCATGTATAGAACATTTTTGTTTGGAAATACCGTTTATCCGGATATTCCTACCATTGAGTTTCAGTCATTCACTGAAAAATCACCGAAATAGAGTAGAATTAACACGTTTATGGAAGTTGGCTCATCAATTGTATAATTCCGTCTTGTTGATAAGAATGTTGTTAACGAATAGATGCAAAAAAAGAGAGAAAGATTAGTATAGCTATTGGAGATTTAATATAGTATTGTTGTGAGTGATAGGATGAAAATGTCTGGTTGAATCGATGTCGTCTCTAATGTGTATATTTTAATTTACATCAACTGACGGTAACAAATTAAAAAAGGAAATATGTCCATAATTTTTCTTGAATCAAATTTAATTTGTTTTTAATAATACTTTATTAAAAATTATTTAAAAATAACACATCAGAATTCATAAGATATTCTTTAAAATTCAATATAAATACGTATGTATTTTGAATTTTATAAAATTAGAGTGATATGGCGAAATTCTTTTTTTGCTAATTATCAAAACTGTAATAGATAAAAGAAGGACACATGGCACAGTGAATAAAGGCGTTGGTTAGATCCAGTGACAGACCCAAAGAGTGTGAGTTCAATACCCGGTTAAGGCAGTGGAGAACTTTCAGAGGGTAAATTAGCAGGAGATAACTGATAACTGACATCCATCAAACATGGCTCGTGGAACTAGAACAGTCTACCCCAGTGATCGAAATAATGGGTTCAGTTCGAAATTCCAACCACCTGAAGAAGGCCGGAGCGTACAACGGCCGAAACGTTGTGACAAATATTGCGACAAAGATGAGGACAATAGTCCGACTAATGTAAATACTATATATATATATGAATACAGACAAAAGGAAAATTTATGTTCGGAAGATAAGATTTACTTTTGTCTTTATTCATTTTGTCCTTTTACAGATATACTCTGAATTTTATATATATATATATGTGTATGTGTGTGTGTGTGTGTGTGTGTGTGTGTGTGTCTGTCTGTGTGTGTGTGTGTGTGTGCGTGTGTCTGTGTATCTTATTTTATTTTGTTCGTTGGAAGACAGAATTATGCAATAACCGATATACGCATTTTTTATTCCCTGCATGTTTCTCTTAGCTTCAGTAAATGCAATGATAAATAGTAACAGATTTTGTTGCATAAAATTGCACTAGTGTTTTTACACGATGCTTGTAATAATGGATTGATCTCACTAAATTTTCAGTGTTCTGCAACAGAATAGGTCGCACTTTGGCGAATGTCTTTTACATAACTTTCATATTTAAATTTGTTTCACACGCAGCCATAACCGGACAGCTAATGAATGTTACTCTAGATTTGTATTGATCGACAAGAAACACGCTTACTTCACATCGAAGGTGCTGAAAAGATAGTGGTTTCCAGTTACCTTCTCCGAGGTTTAATATTTCAGAGTTTTTTTTTTTCTCTTACTTTCTATCCGAGGCTATTCTCCTATGCGACGTAAATCATAGCTAGAGAAATAGAGAAAAGGGAATTAGTGAGAAAGTGAATGCAACCTGGAATTTGACCGGCTCGCCGTTTACGCTTGTGTATCTGTTACAATCTCTGCACATGCGCTATGTATTTACTATTTTATTAAGCTGCCTTTCTCAGGTCAGAATAACACTCACCTAGTTAGAATCGAAATCAGTAACACCAACATAACTCTCTGTTTGAAATGTGAGAAATTTCCATTGCTATACACAGCTAGTGAATGTCTTTTAAATAATGCTCATTTACTCAGCATATCAGAGTCACTATATGATAGTATATGATGGAATAGTGAATAATGCTCATCTACTGAGCATATTAGAGTCGCTATATAATGGAATGGTGAATAATGTTCATCTACTGAGCATATTAGAATCGCTATACAATAGTGTCGAGAAAATTGAAAATTATCTGGTCGATATACTTGACGTTGGCTTCATCACTTTGTCTTCCCTAATTGAACAAGTTGAATGTTTACATTCATTCACTAATTTTTAATTTATACGACACATAATGACATTTTACTTCATATAGTTGCATCGTCTCTATTTTTAAATAGAACAAATGAATTGTTCTGTTTTGTTTGGCTTTTTAAGCGTCTTTTCACGATTTCTTTCCTGCTCTTTCCCTCTTATTTTTCCTTGTTTATATATTAATCTTATCTCGCGATGATGAGAAAAATCCTAACCATATCGTTAATTTCACAATCTTGTCAGTTTGAATCAAACTCTTTCTTTGATAATGCAAAAAATTTTATATCAACTAAATCGGGGTGGTGAGGGAGTATTCGGAAGAAATAATTAAAAACGAATTATAAATTATCCGCAAATTCTAACACAGATTGGTAAATTTAATTCACTTAGAACGTAATTTATGTTATTTATTTTTTATTTTTTATTTCTTTTAGATTATACGTCTAATGTGACAGCCAGTTGGCAAAACATTTGATGATGGCGTATTAGATTGAGTCATAAGTAATTTCTGTATCTTCATATTATTTTTAAGTTGACATCGTGGGGTTGTGAGTTATGTTCTTTTGGAGTTGGCAATTAAATCTGAAATCTATCTTGCTAGATGTGGTATGCACAAAACTTTTTCATTGATGATCGCTATGACTTCCGATCGTGATAGTTTCTTATAAAAAATAACACAAGAAAGAGTTTATCTATATGACAAAAGGCCAGTTCCAAAGACATTTCTTTCTGTCTTTCAGATACTACACGGGCACCAATCTATTTCATCTTTCGTGTACAATGTGAAGAGACAGGCTCTGATCCTTTAAACATTCCATACCACATGCACCCCCCTCCCCAACAAAAAATGCATTAATTGAATACAATGTCCCTGATTTCCTTCCAGGGGCTAATATACTGATGACAAAAGGGCCATGATGATTACATGGGTATTCATAGTTGATATAAGAATGGAACAAAAAAGAAAAGCATCCTTTATGTTCCAAGAAATCGTACAGTCTAATTTATTGCACTTCCATTTTGCAACAATATCAGCAAATTATTCTTTGGCCATACCAGCGTAACCCCATATAATATTGCTGATGTAAAGGTCAGCTGAAAGTTATAATTAATTGTAAGAATAGCTGTGACACCATTTGGAAATCGTAGCTATTAAATATTATTATGAAAAACGTAGAAACCTTTGTCATTAAAACAAAAATGATACACATTACAGATGAATATCAATACAAAGATTATATCAGCTCCTTGCTCGATTTGTATTGTTAATATAGAATGACTGTAATTTGACACTGGTGTTTGTTTTGGAGCGGATTTTTGGTGTATTCTGGGTTGAAACCTTGCATCGTTCATCTGCATGTCAGACTTTGTTGAGTATTGAAGTTTTGTCCACAAATGAATGCTTTAAAGATGGAGGATGGAAATATACACTTACTCCAAATTATGCTCTGTGAATTTCGTAAAGGAGTAGGCGTTAGAACTTGCCCAAATCATTCAAAAGCGCTACGGACCGTCAAATAGTGGTTTGGCAGATTTCTTAAGGGTGACTTTAACCTAAACGATCAACGTGTTTGAATATATATATGTATATATATATATATATATATATATATATATATATATATATATATATATATATATATATGTATATATCAACTGCCTTTCGCCATTTAAACAGCCTTGGGTTCATGAAAAACGGCGGGTTTTGGCACATCGGAAAGATGTCAGTTTTCTACCTCAACAGCGTAATACCACAATGTTGCAAAACAGACCTTGAGAAGTTTAAAGAATTGAAATAAGAAAACTTCCAACACCCACCGTATTCTCCTGACTTGACTCCTTTGGATTTTCATTTGTTCCCGTTTCTACAGATCAAATTAAATGACAAAAAGGTGACTCTGTACAGTCAGTCGAAAACTAGCTGCTTCCAACAAAAGCACGAAGTTTCTACGAAAATCAACAAGCTTCTGGAAAGAAGGGAGACAGATGTTAAAAAAAAACTGTGGAGACTGTGTTTATTTGACTAATAAATATTATGCGGTATATGTAAAATTTTGTTTTTAATTTTGTAATCGGGCCCTGAACTTTTGCAAGGATCTAATAAAATAGAGTGAATACAAGTGTCACATATCGATGTGCGCGTAGCATAGCTGATGCCGGAGCGGAAAGTGGAATTAGCCTGCAGAGTTCAAATTACACCTGAGGCCTTTGCTTTCGATTTCACACAAATACCTTTGGAAAGATATGAACCCATCTTTCCTCCGTTCTAACGCCTAATCTAGGGGTTAACTACGTGATAAAACAGGTCCTCTACCTTTTTAACAAAAATGAATTCAAAACCCGTTTGGGTATCGGATTATCAATCCTACCAGCAACACCTGGTGGGGTAAGGCTGTGACCCTATACTCCAGCTGGGAGATTATAAGGTTAAGAAGAACAATAACAAGAGTTACTTGGACGGAAGCAATCTTCACGAATTAACTCTGATGGAGTTGATAATGAGATAAAGGACGCTGTCCCATTTTTTTGAGAAACCTGACAGATAATCTTTTTGACAATGATGTAATATTAAAAAAGGTATTATTCTTATGACACTGAGAATTACAATATTTTATTTTTTATTAGCTAATTCGTACGGTCATATACAATATTTTCCTTTTTATTAAAAATAGTTAATATTAAGAATTTCAACATTATATTAGCCGGAAATAGAAGGTACAACATTTCTACAAGGTATTGAAAGTAATCATAAATTAAGTAAGCCTGTCTCGCCAGCCAGTGCCAATAAATTCGAAAACCACTGGGTGCCCCACTAATATATAATTGTATAAGAAGTTTTATCATATAATTGATACACATCTCCTAAGGACAAAACTGTGGACAGGCCGTTACTAATGAGTTCTACTCCCTACTGTGTGGTCTTTATGTGTAGATTTTTACTAAGCTGAGAGAAATTTACATAATGGATAACTAATATGGAATAAAGGACTAAAACCATGAATAAAATCACTGGGAAAGGAAAAAGCAAAACTATAACAGTTACTGGTCGACGTTATTTCGTTAGAAATAAAGGAAAGTGCACTGAAGTACTAATCTAATATCAGTCCTCCTACATGGCAATGAATGCTGGAAAATTTCCTCACAAATAAAGAGAAAAAATAAGGCAACAGAGACATGTTTGTATAGAAGAACGATGAGAGTATCATAGACGGAACATGTGAGCAGCGAAGGCAAACAGAAATAAAATAGATTCGTACTTAGAATCAAAAACAGTTGAAATTTCTGGGAGACATAAAGAGAAAAAAAATCTTGCACAGTTTGATAGACAGGACAGCAAGAGGGACACAAGGAAACAGCGAGTAACCTACATAAGGAGGTTGTATAAATGGATGACAGAGCAAGGACTGGGAAGGAGAGTAAGGAGATAATAAATGCTCAGGATTACAAAAAATAGGAAGTAGTGGGGAGCCATGATAGCACACTTTCTGAAATATCACAGCAGAGAAAAAAAAGAATATTACACAAAACTCTATAGAGCCTATTATCATTGCAGCCCAGAAGAAATCCACCAGGAAAAATTAAATCAGACCTAAAACCGAGGGAAATCATAAATGCTAATTTGGGTGCATTTAAAACCGTAATGTACATAAAAAATAAATATAGAAAGCTTTCTCAAAAAATATAAAAATGTATAAGGACATTTATACAGAGAAAACTGTGATTAAAGATTTTAATGTTTTTTGTTTGTTATTTAGACATATTTTTTATGACTATCGTATTGAAAATATCCATTAATTGCTTAAATTATTTTGTTTACATTTTAAATGTGAAACTATATGTCAGTAGATATAAACAATTCCCAAATATAGATATACACTTATTGAAAAGCTAACTGCTCCTTACCTTTGCTGTAAGGCACTCTGTGTCCGAAATAGTAACGGCACATCAACTTCAAAGCTGATTTTACAGAAAAAAAAGACGTCATGCATGTTCAATTTTTACTGCGAAGGGCGTTTTCATAAATAAGGCTTCGATATTTTAAAGCGGCGGACGTCATTTCCTATATTTGTCAAGAAACAAGTATGTCTACTCAATCACTTGTATCCTCTAAAACGTTCACAGTAACAGAGAACTAATCAAACGATGTACCTTTAACTACAGAAACGAAAAGCAATAGGATAAAAAATGTTTTAAAAAGTCAAATACAGTGGCACTTTGACATTCAGTCTGACTGTTCCGTTTAAAAGCGAAAGCTGCATCTGATCTTCGGTCACATGGAAAAGACGATCTATTAGTGGATGAAAGCAAAAAAAAGTAATAAAATACTAGAACCATGACAGAAAGTGTGAGACAGGAAAATTAATACTGTGCCTATAAATGTTAGTGCACTTGGAACAAAGTCAAAAGCTCTAAAGCCACGATTAGATGACTCAGACATTCAAAAGCACAACATCAATGCGATCCAGACCACATGTTGCTCTGACCTTAGAGGATGCATAGAAAGACACTGAAGAACGTCATGTCACTCATTTCCCGATGATAGACATCAGATATACGATGGGAAGATGAAAATGCATATTACAATAATAATAATTTCAATGGTTTACTATTTTAATTTTCTGATGAATCTTAATTGTTAAGTTAATGATTAAAAACTCCTTGCGACTTTCAAGACTATGAAAATAAACGATGTAAATTCCCCTGTCATCTCGTTAAATAATTGAGCTTGTCTTGTGCTTTTGCTATGTATTTAATATTCTTGATAAAATATATAGAAGAATCTTTTATTTACGAGGATGTTCTCCTTGTACAAGGCCCGGGGGCCACTTCAGGTAGAGGGTTACAGAATAAGAAATACAGTTTTGCGGATATGTCTAGAAGGTAACGGTTAACTCTAGACTTGTACAGGTTAAAATTCTAGTGATCGGGGGAGCATTATTTTGGGGGTCGGTTCCCAAAGGCAGTGCAATCTTATTGGTCCAGACCTGGCATCTCGGCTTTAGTCACTTTCCCATCGCTATAACGTAGCTTTCTTGTACCTTTTCTATAAATATTTCCATGATAATTGTTCTGATAAATATTCCACTATGGTACATACACTATGATTTTAAGCGCAGTACTAGATTGATGGCAAGGTCTCATCATTTTACCTTAACCGTAATTTCTATACTTAGTTCCATAGTTAGTGGGGTAGAAATGAAAAGTTTCAACATTGACAAGGTTTTACTTTTCACTCAATCACACCTTATACTCGCGTGAGTGTTATCGCTTCCTTTACCTTACCTTTCTTTGTTTCTTTCTTTTCCTTCTCTAATTCGATAATGGCAAGGCGTAACGTACGTGCTAACTAAGCAATGAGCAGAACAGATAATAGGATATTAGAGTATTCTCTATGTCAAGAAAATATAAACAATGAACATGTTAAGTATCACTTAACATCATGAATACATTTCCTACCTTCTCTTAGCTTAACAGAAAGCAAAAGAAAATAATGATCATTATAATAATGATCATTATAATAATGATCATTATAATAATGATTTTACTAACAATGTAACAATCTTAGTAAGAATTTGTAAAGAGGAAAATATCTTAATGAAATTCACCACGTAAATTTAACCTTATTTCTTTTCCATTTCTGCAGATCTTTTTTTTTTAAATCGAATGTGAGTAGCAACGTGCTTCTTCCCATCGCCCACCTTTTCAATCGAGCTGCTTCTGAAATGCACGCAGCTACACCGGTCCTCTACTCTTTCCCTAATCAGCTCGCGGAAATCTACCCACCTTGAACGAACAGTTTCTCATTTTCTCTAATTGCTAAGACCGGAAGTAGCGTCCTTTTTTGCCACGAACACCTGTGGTATTTCTGGTTCTTGAAAAAAAAAAAGAGAGTCATAGATAAGAGGAAATCGTCACTAGAAATAGTGTCTATATGTCTGCCCATCTTGCCTCAATAGACGAAAGAAATGTATCTTCGAAACGCGCAGCCTCTGATGTAATATTAATGTATTTTATCAGAAGACTTTATGTTTGTTTAAAGCCAGTGAATATCGAGATTCAAGCTAATAATCACTTTGGAAAGATAGACACAATATTGGTTATGCCTTTGTCTTTTTATGAAGAAAGGAGAAAAAATTGTTGGAAAGTGAGTTCTCAATGAAAAATAAAATTAATTATATTATAATCTATTCTTTCCAGCCTTTAGAAGCGGAGATATTTCAAAATTGCCTTTGTTTAATTAGAGATAATCTTCTTTAATTCAAAATAACGTTTCAGCATAAGGATTTTTTAAAAATTAAATCCATCTAGAACAACTTCAGTTAACTAGAAAACATCACATGTGGCCTAGTCCTTGTCACAATTGTTTCTGGAATTATCCCTGACAAATGAGAGAGTTCAGCTGGTACTGTGCGTGTATATATATATATATATATATATATATATATATATATATGAACACACACACACACACACATATATATATATATATATATATATATATATATATATATATATTTGTGTGTGTGTGTGGCTTACGGCTACAATACTTTGAAACACTCGTTCCCGTATGATCATCAAAGTAACGTCGAGCCTAGTTACTACCGCTTGGGAAAACCAGGTGTTGCAATCTTGGATGTGCAGTGGTGTAATGGATATTGACTCGTAACTGAAAATCAGCGAGCCGAGTTCCATTTCCGTTTCGTTCGTTATATTCGTTTGCACACAAATACCCATGAAAAACGTATGGATCCACCTCTCCCCACACAGTTATGAAAAATAAAATTAATTATATTATAATCTATTCTTTCCAGCCTTTAGACATATAGGCCTTAGCAATTAGAGACATGTATGACTAAACCATTATTACATAAAAAAAAAATCTTAAAATCTAAAAATATTTTCTAGCTTTAAATAAATTGCAAAGAGTTGATATGCAGTAGAAAACGAACAAATCATCCAAACAGTATATATATATATATATATATATATATATATATATATATATATATATATATATATATATATATGAGTGTGTGTGTGTGTGTGTGTGTATGTGTATGTGTATGTGTGTGTATTTATTTTTGTGAGCGTTTGAATAACAAAAAAGAAATGCCAGTAGATGGTACTTGTAGTAGTGTACTTTTAACTCTTGTAAATTTTGGAAAAATATTCATGTGTATATATTTCCAGGGAACTTCTGTTTCGAGACTTACTCATGATTGTCGTGATTTTTACTGATACAGTCGGATACTCACAGAATAAAAAAAAGCATTTACATGATGAGAATTTTAGAATTATATTTTAATCACCCCGATTTCAAATCATCTTATTTGAAATTATATGCCCATCGAAAATATTTGTTTTAATGTCTCTTCTCTCTCTTTAATTCTATGCCTGATGGTAGCCACAATCAAGAATGTCTCTCGTACACGCACAACAGAAAATCCTATTCAAATGGTGAATTAATCTCGTCTGAAAATGATGGCGATCGATACTACCACGTGACAGTAAAACTAACAGTTGCAAAATTTCATGCTTGCCTAGGGACATGCGTTAGCAAAATTAAACCTTTCTTTATCCTAATATTTTCTTTCCCATTCCTTCGACCGCTGCCATTTTCTGATATTTTCTTTTCTCTATCTTTAGTTCTTTCTATCTGGGAAGTGTTTTAACAGAGTACGTAAAGTACGGCACGTAAATCCAAAAGCGCATTATAACAGCGGAAGGTACCTTCCAAAAGTTAAGCAAAGTAAAAGAGAAACAGGAAAATTTCATTAGAAACAAAGAAAAGAGTACTGAGCTGTTATATAATATCAGTTTTTTCTATTTGGTAGTAAATGCCGTCAATGTTCTTTTAGATGAAGAAAACACTTGAAGCACCAGAAATATAATTGTACAAAAGGATACCGCGAATAAAATAGACTGAACGATGTTTTAGAGAAAATGGAAGCAAATAGGACACTTATACTTAACATCAGGAAAAGAAAAAGGAAATTTCTCGGGCACATGAAGAGGAAAGTGGGCTTGGGAAATTTGATACTCACAGGAAAGATTTAAAGCAAGAGAGACAGAGGAAAACAAAGCATCACCTACCTGCGAGATTGAGCGAATGGATGACCGTGCAAAAGTTAGGAAAGTTGACAAAGAGATAAACAGTTAAGACCTACAAAAGACATGAGATTGTGGAGAGCCATTATCGACACATAAAAGATCTATTATCGTATATGGTTACTCCCTAACATTACACCGTTTTTAACGCAATGCCACTAATCCTTGCATCTTTTCCTTTCGTCTCTCAAATTCTCACCTGCTCAATCTTTGTTTACTCTTTCATTCAGTTTCTCTGTTCACTTCTCTCTCTATCTCTCTCTCTCTCTCTCTCTCTCTCTCTCTCTCTCTCTCTCTCTCTCTCTCTCTCTCTCTACACACACACACACACACACATACCTATTCAGACACATACAGGTGTTGTTTACTCAGTCATATGACCATGATTTCGGCTCATATCACGAGCTTTTACTGTACGCTTTTCTTTCACTTCTGCTATCTATCCTACTTTTCGCATATCTTCCGAATTCATTTTTTCAAACACAATCTCTTCATCATTTATTTCATTCATAGTTAGCTATCAACCAACATGTTTATTCTCATTTAGATAGAACGTGGCCATCACTAATCCAGCATCTGCATACATAACATGCAGAAAAAAGTAATACCCTTTTTGATTTATTAACTTTTAACAAAAATCTACACACACTCAAAGAATCTACTTCGAAGGAGTCAGAAGAAACTAGGAATAAGAGTCATTTCGTTTGATGGTCGAAATCTAGACAACTTTTGAACAGGACACACACACACACACACACACACACACACACACACACACACACACACACACATATATATATATATATATATATATATATATATATATATATATATTAAGTCATCCCATAAGTTCTGTCCGAATTTTAACTTTTTGTTAAAATGAACGAAATTTAAAGAGTATTTTATAATGTCTAATGGAGCTGAACATTATTTTTATGTTTAGACGCATTTAGACTGATAAAATTCTATTTCAGAGAACGAGAAAATTAAATTTTGTTTGATTAAAACCCTGCTAACATGGAAGTATCCAAGGCACATAATGCTTTATGAGTTCAAGAAAGGAAACTTAGCAGCCGAAGCGGCTAAAAACATTCACTCAGTTTATGGAGAAGAATGTGTGAATGAAAGAACTTGCAGAAGATGTTTTGCAAAATTCAGAGGTGGAGATCTCACCCTTGAAGATGAAGATCGAACCGGACGTCCAGTTGAGTTTGATGAAAAGCTTCTTGAAGCAGCCCTTGAAGAAAATCCTGCTTTATCAGTTGAGGAATTGGAAGTGGTTCTCAGTTCAAACCATACAACTGTTCATCGTCATCTTCAACAACTTGGAAAAGTTCCTAAACTTGGAAAATGGGTGCGTTATGAATTGTCTGAAAACAACCTCAAATCCCGAGTTGACATCTGCTCTTCTCTCCATTCTCGCCAACTTGTTTCACCGTTTTTGGATAGACTTGTAACTGGCGACGAAAAATGGATCTTTTATCGAAATGTTAAGCGTCGTAGACAGTGGCTTGGTAAAGGGGAAGGATCCTAGCCACAGCCGAGAAGGGAACTTCAATTAATGCTCAAATATACTGTCAGCAATTAGAGCGTTTGAACCAAGCTTTGAGGAAAAAAAGACCTGCTCTAGTGAATCGAAAACGGGTGATGTTTCATCAGGACAATGCGCGACCACACACAGCAAGAATCAAATGACAATAGATCGAAGAACTTAGTTGGGAGAAAATTCCTCATTCACCTTATTCTCCCGATCTTGCTCCTTCAGACTACCAATTGTTTCGTAGCTTACAGAATAATTTGGAAGAAACAGCTTTTGTAACATAGGAAGAGGGTAAAACTGACATTTGTGAGTTCTTCGAATCAAAGCCAAAAGATTTTTACAATAATGGAATTAGTAAGCTTGTTAATAGATGTAAGAACGTCATAGATAATCAGGGAAAACACATTGTCGATTAAATCTGTAATTAAATGTAACATTTGGTCACTTATTTTCTTTATTCAAAATTCGAACAGAACTTATGGGATGACCTGATATATATATATATATATATATATATATATATATATATATATATATATATATATAACTTTTGTGTTTCAGTAGATATTTTTGGTCGTTAAACAGAAAAATGTAACAAGGAAATCAGTAAATTAATTGAAAAGGAAAACAAATTTTGGTATAGACGCATACAACATCACCTTAAATTTAAGGTCTCCCTAAAACCCAGAAAATAGGTATCACAATGTGTCCCATTAACGCAGGAACAGACAGCGTCCCCATAAATTGACGAAAGCCGTTACAAAAATTCTACCCTCCTCCTTTGAACAATCAGTGCAGCCCATATAAAGAACTCAGGCATATATTGACCTCTCTTTTGTGGATCAGTTTTAATATTTTATATTAATAGGATCTACTTGGATTACACACGGATTTTTTTACATATATATATATATATATATATTAACGAACTAGCTAACTCGAATGACAGATTCACTTATTCAACTATAAAAAGTATATTTTTAATTAAGCCAACGATGATTTAAATGTCTTTTAAATTCACAATTTTGATATCAAATTTAGCCAGGTGAATTTTTCTGTCTTCTATAAATCTTCCAATAATTCTTCTTAACTTTATTTCAGCACAATCTCAACATATCATTTCTTTCACACACATTCGCGCATCTCTTCAATTATATTGGTAATGTATTGACATCTGAGTTAGATGCAGAGGGATGTTTTCAAAAAAAGCGACGTGCCATTACGTTATGACGTCATTTGCAAATCTGAAATGCTCTCTTCTCTGATTTGATATTAAGAAATTATCCAACCTACCTAACGTAAAATAATTAAGGACTATCTAAATTAAGAATATTTCTGTTTTCTTATAACGTCTTCTCTGATTATATATCCGAGTGATTCTGTTCATTTTTACCCAAATTGAAAGGCAGCAAAATGCTGCAGCATAGTATTAAAAATTCAAATCCTCGATATGTTTATATGTCGATCAAAAGATCATTTTTATACTGAATAAAGACAGAAATATAATATCAAAGATGGAATCGACACGCGGTGGCAAAACGAACAGAGAAGCAACCAAATTAGTTATCACTTTAATTTTGCCCTGAAGAGACAAATCTAACACCTGTTTACCACTATTTATGAGTATATCAGGAAGGTAGCCTTTCGAAACGTCACAAAATGTTGTGTAATCAATAAAACCGATATCTTCAACATCTGCATAATTTGGATGAAAATTGGTTCACTGAAAAATTAATTTCCATCTTCTTAAAAATATAAATTTTTATACATACTTACTTAATTTCATAAAATTTCGAGAAATTAATTTTTTATGGCGGGAATTTTTTTATTAGTGAAAAGCAGGAGTCCTTGCAGATGGTAAATCATCATTTTTTTTATTTATTAATTTATTTATTTTTTGTAAAACAGTTAACCTATTCACCAAAAATCTTCTCTGAATTTTAAAATAATAAATGCAATAAAACTATGACATTATTTATTAGTAAAACTTTTAATTGTTTTGATAAATGAAATTACGGTCACTACTGTCAAGAAGAAATTTTTTTCGTTGAATAATTAATTTTTACAAGTATAGTTTTCATTTTTTTTAATTTTAATTAAATAATTTATAATATTAAAAAATTGTTTAAAATTCTGCATTGCTTGAAGCAGGCGGTTTGTTGATATTGTTTAGTGAAAAGTACATTTACGAATCAAAAATTGAAAAGCTCATAACAGTTGTTTGTAACACAGTTGTTTGTAACACAATATTTAATTTTTTTTAATTTTTAGTTTATTAACGTTCCCAATTTCTACCTATGGGAAGCTTTACATGACATAATCCTTAAAAAAGATTACATAATTTAAGTGTCATCCAATACAATGCCATTGTTTTACTTCTCTTATTCAATTCTGTTTCATCATTAACTTCTTTGTAAATCATCCTTTCAAAACTTCAAAGTAAGTTTTACTTTTTTAATTACAATTTCACTAAATGTTTTTTTTTATTTTATGTATTTATCTTACTTTGGGTCATACATCAATTTATTATTTTTTTGTTTAAATTAGTAAACTTAAGAACCTAGAGATGAAACGCAAATTTCTTAAAGCACCTTGAAACTTAACTAAAAGTTAATAAAATATTAAATTATTATTTTTTTAAGCAAATTACACCCCAGGCAAGGCGGGAAGCCACTAGCACGCAAGGGGTTACAGAGAGTTGGAATGAGAGCAACGAGGAGTGATGAAGGAAAGGATGAAGAGAAGTTTAGGGGATAGATCAGGGCATCTGGAAACGTCGACTGACATTACATTTGAATAATTGGAGATTATAGCTATCAGGAAAACAGGAACTGGGGAGGGAGTTCCACAGGCGAGAAGAGCGAGACATGAAGCTATTGGAGTAGAAGAGAAGGCTACATTCAACAGTTTCGACAGTGAAAGAGTGAGAGCGAGATGCCAGCCTAGTTGAACGCTTAAATTCATGAAGTCTGGGAACCAGCAAAAGCAGCTCATCGAAGCAGCTACCGTGAAAGTATTTGTAAAAAAAAACAGAGGGAGGCAACGGCACGTATGTGAGAGAGCGGCTGCAGACGCGATACCAGATCAGGGCCAATTACATTGCATATCCGCCTTTGGATTTTATCGAGAACCTTGAGGCAAACAGAAGGGGCTCCAGACCATATATGGCAGCAATACTCCATGCAAGGGTGAATGGTTGATTTGTAGATTTGAAGGCTTGTGGGGGTCTAATTTAGAGATGATGCCCAGAACTGATGACAGAGTTATATGCAACTCGCTCAATTGAGCACCAGCTCTAAGGGGGAAATAGGGTGTGGGTACACCGGAAGAGTCGTGCGTTGAATTGAATGAGAATTTCCGAGCAAAGCATTCAGCCTTGTCGGCAGAAGGGGTCAGAACCTCAAACTGGTTGAACAAAGGAGGTATAGAAGGTTTTCTGTTGTTAAGTAACCTCTTGCAGAGACGCCAATAATCCTTGAAGCCGAACTTGCGAGATGCAATACGTTCTTTCATTCGAGCAGCAAATAGTGACTTTGCTTCATTGAGGACACGCTTACACTCGTTACGGGCAGAGACTATTGCAATCAGACATGTCGCTATGATATAGGTGGAAGAAGTGATTCCTATGGGCAATGGCAGCTGAGCAAGCAGCGGAGGACCAAGGGGAGGTGCGCGATTTGACCTTATATTTCCTTGGGAGGATGAAAGCGTCGATTCCAGCTTGAACCAAAAGGAGACCTCGGAAGCACATTCTTGAACGGGGAGCGTGAAGACAACGTCCCAGGGAACATCGCGAGGGAAATCCCGGAACGAGTCTGCTCATTGATAGCAGAACGATGTTCTAGTGGTAGGGGGTTCTTTGCAGTTGAAGAAGATATTGACAGACACTACAGCATGATCGGAGTTGCCAAGAGGACAGAGCTGCGTGGTGCTACAGGACTCGGGGATGGAGGTAAAACATAGATCGAGAAGAGAAGCCTTACCGCCCAGGTTGTAGGGAAAACGTGCGGGGAAGTCTACTATTTGCGTGAGGGATTGAGAAATTGAGAAATTAAGAGTTTGTATGCCTGCAAGGTCAGTAGTAGCGTTTTTAAGCCACTTGGTATGATGGGCGTTAAAATCACCAAACCCGAATATGCGAGCAAACGGATGGGAAGAGAGAGAGAGAGAGAGAGCCTTGTCAATGCTGTCAGAAATGCATTCGAATACACCACAGTCTTGGGAGGATGGAGAGCGATAAAGGAAGAAGAGGTAGCTTATAGCATTGAGAAGAGATAGTCGGAAACGCATATACAAATATTCTGGAGATTCAAGAGACAGCTCTCTAGCCAGCGGGAGATGGTCCTTGGCGTAAAAACCAAGGCCATGCATATGGGATTGAGAGTCTATTCTAAGGAGAGGAAAGTAGCCGGGGATCGAGAGGTAGGAGGAGGGGATAGACGGGTCATGGTTGGTCTCACAGAGAGACAGTATATCCGGGCAGTTCGCAACGAGGGAAGATTCCACAGTGCAGAAGTTGGTTCTAATGCCACGGATGTTAGAAAATGAAATGTTAAAGGATTTAGGTGATTTTTTAAGGGCTGGTTTAGGATTTCTTTTTGGATCGTTGTTAGTTGTCATGTGTAATTACGGTAGTAAAAAAAAAGAGAGAAAGCCTGAATTACTTAAAATATGTTAATTTGTAAACATTACTTGGTAGTTAAAAACTAAAAAAATGCGTTCACTTTCATACATTTATGTCAATTCTTATCATACATAAGAGCTGTCATCAGCTCAGAACTTATCGATACCTCAATTATCAAAGAAATTCAGGACCCATCATTAAGAAATGATTTTATATTATTTTTTTATGCTATAAGAAAGTAATATTTATTTCAAATCAGATTAATTTAACTTTATATTTTCTAATTTTACACAAATAACGTCTCAGAAATATAGATTTTACTTTTGGAAGATTTTTAAAACTAATAATTTTGTTTACAAATTTCTTAAAATTAAGATAATGGCCGCTTTTAGGAAAATTTTTTAAAATGAGCATATATTTGATATTCCAATCTATATATTTTCTGTTTGAAATACACCAGTATATTTTACTTGCTAGAAATAATAAATTTAATCATTTAACTTTCAATTAAAGTTAAAATGAATATTCAAGAATGCTTTTTCATTTTAAAAAAAATTCATTTTAAATCTTAGGTATCGACAATTTAGTGGAGGTACCTAATTTAAATTATATTTTTAGTTTGGAATTAATTTGTGTGTAATATGTTTTGAATAAAATGACGTTATGGATTTAACTGTTTCTTTTAATTTTTTAATATTTTTGTAATTATTAAGTTGACATAGAAAAGTACTAATTCTTTCAGGAATGCTTGACTTTTTCAGTTAACTTGGCAAATATTTATAAACGATTGGGTCTTGTATATAAATACTTGTTACAAAATAAAATCCTCGCATTTGCCTAGATAAACTCCCTCAGAGGACGAAACATATTGGATAATATAAATTTACCTTTTTTTTTCATATACATATATATATATATATATAGAGAGAGAGAGAGAGAGACAGACAGACAGACAGACAGACAGACAGACAGAATTGTGGCATTATTTCAGTAATTCCAACTTCTATTAACACTGTATCCTTACCTTTTGATATCGAACACGTCATGACAAAAACCTGCCTGCCTAAAAAGGCTTTCCAACAGTAAACTACGGAAAAAGAACCGCCAATTTTGGCACCTAACTCTCTCACAATTTAATACTCTCTCTCTCTCTCTCTCTCTCTCTCTATATATATATATATATATATATATATATATATATATATATATATTGTGTGTAATTAGGCAGCATTTTTTCATTCATACATGTTTCATTAAATAATATAGATAAGTGTTGTCTATATATTTTATGTAAGTTCTTTTCATATCGTCTGATAAGCTTAATAACATTATCATTAAACAATGAAAGAAAATCACAATATTGATACATATTTTTTAATCCAATCTAAGCTTTCGGCTTACATAAGCCATTATCGAAGATGACAATTACACAATATATTAAGCAATACACGAACAAGAAATTGATGATATATATATATACATATATATATATATATATATATATATATATATATATATATATATAACAATTTTCCTACTTTCGAAGATATATTTAATGATGTCGAAATACTGTTTTTCAAATGACATGTCAGATATTTCAACACATATGACATATTTATTACTTCATTAATTTAATATAACAAATAATTGACCCATTCTTCTTGGGGTGTGTTATCGCTTATATATGTCTTAAAAGCTATTTACAAATACACTTTTGTATAGACGTATCCATGTGTTTGTGCGCACACGTGTAAGCTAATGACGAATTGTCACTAACATTCAGGTTTCGCATGCTTGCCGTCGCCATATGTTTCAATTCTAACTCTTCAGAATCCACTGCCCGCCACTTCGTTTCTCAATACGCAGATGATTTGATTTCTTTCTTTCATTTCCAACAAACAGATAAATTGGTTTGACTCGTTTCCGCCTGTGTCAAGGTGATTTTTAATTTCTCTCCGGTGACTGCCACGACAGAAGCGAACTTACAATCGCCTACCTTTGTGTTGTCACAGCCGCCGTAATGACTGCCGTTAAAATTGATCTCTACACATTATTATAAACTGCTCCGTTGTGTAAGGTTGTAAAGTGGTTTGTCTAGCAAGTTACTAGAAAAAAACGGATATAGAAAAAAAATGTTAACATGGAAAAGACACAAAAATCAGAAGATATCTCGGCGTGTATCTTGTAGCGTAAAGTAAAAACTTGGTAAAGTGATTTCGTCTTAACGAGGGAATCGTAAAGAAAGAAAGAAAAAGAAATAAATCACTATCCGACCAATAAGTGTGTAGAAAATGAAGGAAATAAATAAATATGTATATCAATAAATTCTTATAACAATTGATGAAAAAAGCATGTATTTTACATAATCCTTTTTTCTTAAACAGAATCACCTTCACTCTATTTACATCGTTCGGGCCGTTTTCCTCATCTGTATTGCCATATTCACAACATTTCGGCCGTTATACTCTCCAACCTTCTTCAGGTGATATACTTTGGAATTTCGAACAGAAACCTTTATTTAGTGCACGGGGCAGAATATTCGATTCGAAATTCCAACATGTATCACCTGAAGAAAACCAGAGCATACAATGGCCGAAAAGTTATAAATATGGCAATAAAGATGAAAACAACAGTCCGAACGACGTAAATAGTGTAAACAGTCACAACACCTCATCTCGAAAATATAAAAAGATAATCACCTTCATATCGAATTGATAAACCACTGAAGAAGTAGAGTATTGCTAGACAGGAGGATTTCTTTGGCAACAAAGAAAAGAATACTGAACTCTTATCTGACATCTTTCTTTCTTTACGGCAGCGAAGGTTGGACGATTTCCTCAAAGATGAAGAAGAGACTCGAGGCAACGGAGATGTGGTTCTACAGAAGGATGCTAAGGATATCATGAACCGACCGTGTAAGCAACGATGAGGTCTTAGAGAGGGTGCAAACAAGGAACAGGCTTATACATCAGGAAGAGCTAGCTGAAGTTTCTGGAACACATAACGAGGAAGGAGGGCCTGGAGAATCTGATACTCACGGATCGAATAGAGGGAAAGAGAGACAAGGGAAAACAGTGCATGACGTACCTAGTGGCCTTAAGCAAGTGGATGACAGAATGTGGTCTGGGGGAGGTGGCAGAGGGAAGGAACTAGTTGAGAGCTGCAAGGGATAGAGGGAGGTGGAGAGCCATGATCGCCTACGTCCTGAAAGAACATGGCACATAAAAAGAAAAGAACCTAACTAGATGACATTTCTAGGTGCAGGTTCCATCAGCATTATCAATCAAGGCATCATTTCAGTCCCAGAAGAGTACAAAAGTTTTGGAGACGCATTCATGAGGGAAATGATTGGAAGAAACATGAACTACAACAACATTGATAAAAACAAAATCCAATATATGAATAAGTTATGCAACGAGTAATTTGCAGGTGTCAAGACACACTAAATCGGTAAGAACAGTGTCCAATACCAGAAATCGCCAGTTGAGAACCTCTGAATAATGAATGTTAAACAAGGATCTAAACATCGATGGAACCACCGGGCAAGTTCCGTATTTAGAAATGATAGCTCCAATTGAAAAAGTTGCTTTGAGAATCTATTAGGCCCAGGTAGATGGGGCAAAATGATGGGACAGATACTAGTAAAGGCCAATCCGTCCAAACCTAATATCACAACGGAACGGCCATCAAAACTATAAAGAATGGTACTAATAACATCATAATACTAGCAGGCAAAGGCAACCATACAGTAATAATAGACAAGTTGGAATACTTCAAGAAACTGGCAAGCCTCGTTGAAGATGATAACTATAACAAAGTACGATAATCTCCTTGACTAATCTCCTATGATTAATGCAAAGGACGACTGACAAAAATCCTCTTTTGCATTAACCACGTACATTGTACATTATTCAATAAAATATGTGACAAGTTAAAATAATCACCAGGAAGAGTCAACGAAAAGATGATGGGAAATCCCTCTTGAATAATTGGCAGTCCAAAGGAATAAGTGCGGATTCAATGAGGAGTCACCAGATGGTTCACATCGATCAACATCAGAAATCTTTTTTCTTATAGCGTAAATAATAAGATTTAGGGAAAGAAAATAGGAAAAGTGAAGAAAAACGATGCTATTTTTTATTTGAAAGAACACAGTAAGTACTGAACAAAGGTACGAGAAATCATTCCATCAAAACGAAGCTTCCGTAAAAAGAAACATGACAGAACGAGATGTGACCGAAAACCTACGAAGATCGACGTGTCATATCTTCGAAAAGAATTAGGGTTTTTTGTAAAAGAATAAAAATCTCACTCTGATTGGATGGCTGAAAATAGATTCTATTTTATTAATATTTGTTTCGTTCTCATAAATCTTCTTTCTCTATATTCCATTTTTCTTGCATTATATCTTCTTTCTAGCTACATACATAATTTCTCACTGTTATCTCTTTTCATTTCTACATTCTAGACCTTCCTTTTCATCGCTATTATTTTGTTTTTCTTTTTAGTGTTGTTCCTTTGTTTTGTCTTTTCTTTCTTAATATTTTGCTGTTGCTTTTCTTTCTTTTTAACCTATTTTTATTTTTGTATTACTTCTCTACCGAAATGCTCTCCCAGTGTCTCCTCCTCTTCCTTTTTTCTACTTTTTATTCACTTTACTTTTTATTGCTTTCACATTCGGTACAAGAACTGAAACTTCGTGAAGGTAAAAAAAAACAACATCTAGTTGAAAAAGTTGAAGCTTGTGGATCTGACCTTTGATTGCAGCCAGTTACTTTTCTTTTTAGATATTTTCGATAGCCTATGTGAGCCTGATCAATATGCTGGAAATTGATTATCGATTATAAAATGTGCCGTTTAAAAATATACCCACAAACCTAATTAAAAGAAAACAACGTACAATACGTCAATCATGGACCCTGTTTTTTGCTTGTTTTGTGGTTAAAGGAGTCGCGTGTCATCTACTTGTATTAGTTGTCCTTATTCAAAATCTGCTACAAATATTGATTTCAGATTCTACTTTTTCAGACTAGTATAATATTTAGTTCGTATGCTCTGGAAATAGTAAGCGAAAACAAGACAATATTATTGATAATGGAGAGGTTATTTAACTTATATGCTATAGATAGACAGAAATAGCTCTGAAAATAGCTCACTAAATATATGCATTCAGTTTATCTGTGTAAGCATGCATATGTTCATTAGCGCTCATAAATTTTATATGTACTTCAAGGCGTAACAGTATATCGTATAAACTCGCGTATCATGCGACCTTTAAAGAACTAATTTTGAAGCTAATTTTAAGGGAGTCGCTTTATGCACGATATAAAATTAGCGTATGTACTTCTTCATTTTTCTTCTTTTTCTCGACACACACGCACAATATATATATATATATATATATATATATATATATATATATATATATATATTTGAATTGGACAAAGTCCGACAATTTATTTAAAGACATTTATATTATGTTTAACGTTCTTTTTATAGATACAAGTATTTAAGCAAATGCTTTGTTTTATAATAAACAGTATTAAATAACATTTACCGGCCTGAATGTCCGAGATTTTCGCTCTCCGACAGGAATCGAACCTGTATCCTATACGGAACCATCATTTCGCGTATGATAACCAGACGCTCGTCTGTGGCCGAATGGTTAAGGCACATCACGCGAAATGATGGTTCCGTATAGAATACAGGTTCGATTCCTGTCGGAGAGCGAAAATTTTCTATGAAAATTTCTCGAACATTCAGGCCGGTAAATACTTGTATCTATAAAAAGAACGTTAAACATAATATAAATGTCTTTAAATAAATTGTCGGACTATGTCCAATTCAAAAATATATGACGTCATTTGTTTACATTTGATACGCTAGAGCAGATATGAATAGAAGAGATTCATGGAAGATTTAAGTTTAAAGATAGTAAAATCGACCTTGCTAACCAGACGCTCGTCTGTGGCCGAATGGTTAAGGCACATCACGCGAAACATAATATAAATGTCTTTATATATATATATATATATATATATATATATATATATATATATATATATATATATATATACAAGCAAGAGAGTACAGAAAAGTTATAATTTGCATTGTCCCAAGCATTTTCGGACACTTATTTAACCATTTTCAAGGGAGTTTTGTTTTTGGCCTTGTTAGTAATTCATCATGTTCTAACTGTTAAGTTATTAAATTATATTTCTATTTCCACTGTTAAAAAAGATGAGGTTAATAGTAGGAGAGAGATGTTTAATATACAAGGCCTCTCTCATAGCTAAATGTTTCCAGTAATGTGATTTATATAGAATTTTAGTGTTTTCGACCAGAATACATATATATATATATATATATATATATATATATATATATATATATATATATATATATTTCTTTCAAACATGTAGTGTTGAATGTTAAAGACAACATAGTCTTACATATTTTCATTTGAAGTTTCGAAATTATTTTCAAATAAAAAGTCTCATTAGAGAATATGAGAAAATTCAAAAGAAAATATGTAAGACTATGTTGTCTTTAACATTCAACACTACATGTTTGAAAGAAAAGTTGCTGCCAAATTACACACATATATATATATATATATATATATATATATATATATATATATATATATATATATATATGTATGTATGTATATATCAAGTGTAACGCGTTTAAACTATGCACATTTTTTGTAAATAAAGTGTTCAATATTAAAAGTAAATTGACTATAGTTAATGGATGAACACATTTCAAAGAACTTATCTCTCGATTTAAAATTTCGCAGAAAATCCTATATATCACGTCGTAATATATAATTACTGTAAGCATTTTTGTGCGTAGACGTGTTCGAACTGCTACACCTGTTTAATATACATCTATCGACGTCTTAGTTCGAAGATTTTCAAAATTATAAACTAGTTAATGTCAAAAGTTTGTAAATAAAATGGGACATCTACTTCAAAATATGTACAGTGATAGCAATAAAAAAGTAAGTGTAAGTGTGTGAGTGTGTGCTTGTATATTAAGTCAGCATATCTTCATTCAAACATGTTTCATTGAATAATAAGGAAATAGTGTATCTACTTATTTTTATATTGATCCTTTCCAGTTCTCCAATCAGTTCCTTGATTATATGATGGTGTATAAAAATAAATAGACACAATATTCTCTGTTATTCAATGAACCACACACACCCACACACACACACACACACACACACACACACACACACACATATATATATATATATATAACAAGAGGAGGAGAAGGGGTGGGAGATAGAGGATAAGGAAACAACAACAGAGACAAAGGTAAAAACAGTGAAAAAATGATGGGTATATTAAAAGATGGTGAAATCCCGATTTTACAGATGAACAGATGCACTTTTCAAAATGGTGTTGTTGAAATAGCAGTCTTCCAACTGGGACAGATCCCATAACATCGAAATTAGGATTCAAAATGCTGAGTTTTAATTAGATTGGATCACCATACGCAAGATCATTTTCGAAAAGGCCATCTCAACAGCCTTGTAGACAATAAATGAGAACATCAAGTTGCATGCAGATATTGTTAAAGAGATTGAAGGATTTTCTATACGTCTTTCAAGACATATTGACGTATCAACCGCACATCGTAGGTTTTTTTCTGGTTCAAGGCCACAACAGTGGAGCATAGAGAGAGAATCAGAATTCAGGGTAAACATGGAGGCTAAATAAATCAAACGCTTTTTACAATTTAGATCAAAGCGTACGATAAAGAGTCGTTCGGCCTTTAAATTGGAATTTAATTGATAATGCAACCTTGCCTACGTACATGAAACTCTAACAAGTTACGCAGGTGGAGAAAAATGGAATCTGTCGGTATTCATAGCACTCAACTCCATATGGTATCCATCAAAAACCCTCAAAAACATGAAAAAGTCATACAAATATATACACACACAAACACATATTTATAGCGCGTACGCGCGTTTTAAAAAATGCAATGATAACGATTACAGTTACATTAAGTTAGCCTTCGCAATTTACCCCTGAGGATGATCTCGGAGGAAATCGAAAGTACTTGGGTTAACAAAAAATACGGCGCCTTTCTTGATGAATATCAACTTAACATCAAGAAGATAATTAGAAAACTAAAAAGGATTACTATAAAATAAATGGACATAATATATTTACATTATTTAATGAAACATGATTGAATGAAGATATGCTGGCTAAATACACACATACACACACACATATATATATATACATACATATAATCATTTATTTATTTAAATATTATAACATAAATATGTTATAAAATCACTACAAAAATAGCTATTTTCTTTCAACACCTCTGGTGTCTTATCAAGTGATGATGTCGAATGTAGAATAAATGTTGAAGTTAAACTGTAAAAATGTATACATTTTTGTCTGGAGTTACGAACATCCTTTTTAACATAATTTCAATGAAAAAATAAATTAAATAGCATATATATATTTTTTTTCTCCTCGGTAATTCTACAATTTAAAACTTAATACAGATTTGATTGAGATTTTTGAATAAGTAATTTTTTACTTTTAATTTTAATTTCAAATTTTATAAATCTTTTAATATCTAGGATAACCTTGCTTAGTTGTCAAATTTTTCGAGTTACCATATACTTGTATTTTGATTGGTCATTCTAGCTTATGTAACAGCGTTTACTCCTAGCTAAGGATCGTTAAATAATTAATTTGAAACTTTTAAAACCATTTATTCTACATTCGACATCACCACTTGATAAGACACCAGAGGTGTTGAAACAAAATGGCTATTTTTGTATTGATTTGATAACATATTTATGTTATAATATTTAAATAAATAAATGATTATATCTGCTCTACTCTGTATTGAGCACTCTTTAAAGAATAATAATTGTTGGTTATTGGAATTTACTCCGTATATACCAATCCCACACTTGGATATATATATATATATATATATATATATATATATATATATATATATATCATAAAGAAAAAATTATAGAAAGAATTAAATAACAATGATAATGTGATTAATGAGACATTAACTTAATATAAATGTACTTGGCATGGATCTTCCATCTGACATCAACTCGAATATAAGGATATTATTCAAGGAATTGATAGTAAGTTAATGTCCAATTAAGTTCTGTTAACGAAGTGATTTCGTCATTAATCACATTAACTTTGCTATTTAATTCTTTGTATAATTTTTTTCTTTATGATATAAAATATAAAACCCTATATATATATATATATGTGTGTGTGTATGCGTGTATATATATATATATATATATATATACAAAACACAACGATTCAATGAATGTTCTCTGTATCGCAAATCAGTCTCGAATCCAGTCAAAATTCACTCTTGCATGTGCTGGTTTTCATTTATTTTCATACAATCTACAGGATGCATTCTTTTTTTTTAGCGAATAAATGCATTTATATGACTTGGTTGATAAGCCGTAAAAAACAGATCAATCAGTAAAGCATTTATCTAGGAATGTGTCAATCTGGAAGCATTATAAATAGGTGTTGATTGATACAAGCAGAAGAGGACACAAAATTTATTTCTTGAATCCGATGATAACTTTGATGAAAGTCATTCCACTGACTACAATGTTGAATATAGAATGTATTACTGCATTATTCACAATAATATTCGCTTTTCCATCTCCCTGACTGCTCCCCCCTCTCTCTTTCTCTCTCTCTCTCGCTCTCTCTCTCTCTCTCTGTCATTATATATATACATATATATATATATATATAAGCAGCTCTTAAAATGAGTCTGCTATATATGCACAGCAGAAAGAAAAATATATAAAATGGAGGTACAAAAGTTCCTATTTACGCACTACAGGTACCGACCGCCTGGCGATTGCGCGAAAGCATGAATTTGGCTGCATTCGTCGTTCACTGTGTACTAAAAATTATATTCGTAATTTTTATACATATATATATATATATATATATATATAGTACAGATCAATGAAAATACTGATACAGTTGAGGCTGTTAACAGGTAAACTGATACAGATTGGGATTGGTACATGGATATGAAAAAACAGCAATAAACAGCAGATAAATGAGCTAGATACAAAGAGATTCAAGAACACCAGCACCCACCCAACTACACACACACACGCCAACACCCCCACACACGTATATATATATATATATATATATATATATATATATATATATATATATATATTTATATATATATATATTTATATATATATATATTTATTCATATATATATATATCAGTCTACCTGTTTGCAGTCTCAACTAGTAGTATCAACGTGTTTATTGATCGATTGATCTATTTCCAAATTTCAGCCAATATTTTGGTTATTCCTCTATTGGTTAATCATCACAAAAGAAAAAAAAATCTGAAGTTGCCCGAGGAAATCATAACGGCTGTAACGCGCGGAAAGCAAAAAGAAAATTAAACAAATACAGGAAAATAACTGATGTTATTTCAATGTGGGAAGAAAATCATTAAACGTGTTTTGAGGAGGTGAAATTTGAATGAAGAATCCAGAGAAATCTAAAAATAATCATATTCAAGAATAACGATTAAAAATAACATGAATTCAATTTCAATGCGCATGGAAGGAGGATTTTCCAGCAACGTTCTCTTGTCAAAAAAGTGGCTGGGCAGCAGGAACACAGAACCACGCTAGAGGATAACAAATACAATTGAAAAAATAGAATTAATTGAAATAAAGTTCGTTTTGTTTCATTGTAATTTTTTTAAATAAAATAAAACAGGAGATTTCATAGTTCATTAGTTGACGTCATTTGCTCAACTGCCATTCAGTAAGTTTACATATATATATATATACATATATATATATATATATATATATATATATATATATATATATATATATATATATATATATATATATATATATATATATATATATATATATATATATAAGTTTTTTATTTATTTAATGATTCTTCTGTACTTATAATTTTCTTCTTTTCTGGGTGTATATTATGTAGAAATTGTCCAAATATTTTGTATGTCCGAGAGCTTTCGGTTATACTTTTAGTCATTACCAAGAAACATTTTATTTTTACTTTTAACTGAATGTATTGTTTGTTTTATATATATATCTAGAGTTATAGGAATGTTGTATTTTTCAAATACGGTCAGCAAATTGTGGCCGTGTTCATAATTGATATTTTTGCGTGTTGGCCTTTTCATTTTATTAATAATATTTCTATTATTTTTATCCTTTTTTACATGCGGATGACGATTTATATTTGCATTATCAACGAGTATATGTAGATGGTGTTTGGTAGATCTCCGTCTGTATTTAAATGAGGTGCAATTGATCTATGGTCAGAGAGATGTAACGTGAGTTTTTTTGTTATACATGTTGTAGTATACCCAATATATTTATATATTATGCGTTCCTGCTCAATCCAAATTCTAACCTACCAATTCATACTCGTTGGTATACGAAAAATAAAAGATTGCGGGAAACAGAGAAGTCACTCTCGCAAAACATCATGTAACAAATGGAATTACGCAAATAGCATAGCAGTCGCAGAAAAACAAGGAAATAGAAAGAACACAAATCAAGTCATATCAAAAAATAAAAAGTAAAATAAGAAAAACTGTTCCAGCCTAGAACTTCAATAAACACCTATCAAGGAAAATATAAACTCCTAGACAAAAGAACATAGCCGATTGCTGAATGCAAACACGAAAATAAATTCTTACTACGCTAAATAAGACCACATCATGAATTAAAATAAAATAAAATTCCATGGGCTAAGTCTAATAAACCTTATGTCAAATATCTGAATTTACATTTAGAAGAATAATATACAAAAAACAGTAACTTGGGTTTGATTTACAGTTATAGTATAAATCAGAGGTTGACTTTGTATGTTTTGATGAAAAACAAATGTGCATGAATAGGGGTCTGCAACAACGATGAGATAACCAGTCTAGCAGACGAATAGACTTAAAAACGAGCAGCCAGTAATTAATATTATTTAAATATTGAAGTTTAACAACGCAATCAGAAACTCAGTTTAAGTTTATTTGAAATATTGTTTCTTTATTCAGCTATCATAATAAATATATATATATATATATATATATATATATATATATATATATATATATATATATATATATACATATATATATATATATATATATATATATATATATAATAAAAAGAGGTAAACACACCGTATACTACTGCACACTACCGTGGTTTCGACCGCTAGGTCTCTTCAGGTGTGTGGTGGGGGGGTAACAAAATGACTTAAGATAACTTGTTACCCGCCCACATGATTAGTAACGATAATGTGTGGTAGTATGCGGTGATTTTATCACTTTTTATTGTATTGGCTTGCTCTGCATGTCTGTTTTTGTAGGTGGCTGCATGAAGCATTTTATTATACGTCCGATTTTGGCAAGGTAGTTTTGCGCCATTTTAACATATTTTGTGTTTTATACTTACATACATACATACATACATACATACATACATATATATATATATATATATATATATATATATATATATATATATATATATATATATATATACATATATATATATATATATATATATCAAATATGTGGTGCTGGTGTTAAAACAGTGCAGGTCGTAATATAACAGAGCTATTAACTATATATTAAATATACTTTTTATCTCTCTCACACATATATATTTATATGTATGTATGTATGTGTGTCTGCGTGTTTGTGTGTCTGTGTAATCTTATTTGAATGTAGGTGTTGTCTTTGTTGATTTATTAATGCGGAAAACGTATCTGTCTGTAAGGAGGCACAGAAGAGTTGTAGGGGTTAAGTGTTTTACAGAATTCCTATTGCAATTTCATATGCATTTATGTAGGAAAACTTTATACGTGTATTGATGTATATCTATAAGTGTATATATATATATATATATATATATATATATATATATATATATATATATATATATATATATATATATATATATATATTTGTATGCGTATGTGCGCATCAGTGTGTAAATCAGGTTTTATTTGTTTATAGCTTTTTAATTTTTCTGGCGGAATGTGAAGAAAAAATCACCTAAAATATAAAACTAAAGCATGAAATGGCGAAGAAACTCAATATAAAAAAGAGAAATTCTGAAAAATAGAAAGCGATAGAGAGAAAACAAAAAAGCAGGATGTATATAAAATACGAAGCGAACAAAGTGAAACGAAATTGGATGCGCATATTTCCTTGTGTTAAGTGTTTGCATTCTTCTTGCCATTCAATGCTTTGCGTCAGTATTTGCCTCGAACAAACCAATTAGTTCAGTTCCGATATCCAAGTGATTTGAAACTGACACATTTAAAACGTTGAAAAAATGTGTAGGAGATAAGATACAAACTTGAAGATAAAAATGATGCAACATTGCTGACTGGAACTGCATTACTTTATTATTCTTAGCATAATTCATCTACAGGTCGACATGAAGGCAAAGGCTTGATAGGAAGATTGTGTTACGGCAACATTACACTTAAAAGCCGAACTACATTGGAAATTCGCATTCGAAATTTTAGATTTTAACTTGTATTGTGCATCGATATTGGAGCCGGTGTGAAAACACAATTGAAACACGGCCATCTCCATAAATTTACCTATTTATTCGTCCATATATTATCTACTTGTTTTGTATATGAACTGACGCCGATAATGCATATCTCTCTGTGTCTCTCTCATATATATATATATTGTAATTATCTCTAATATCGACGAATCTCTCTTGGCAAGAGCATATGGTCAATATCAAAAAGCCTGAAACATCCTTGTTATTATCAGCTATCGTATCCATGAAATCATTAAGCAAATTCAATACACGTGCCTATACGTATATATACCCAGAGGGTAATTTTAAAAATAGGTGATACAGTAATGAGTTATCTTTTATGTTAGAAAGCCTTAGAAAATCTACTAAACTAGCCAACCATGTCTGGAAATTGAAGGAAAAAAAAAACTGGAAAATTTTAAATAAGCAAAACCTTACAAGAATCATAGTAACATCTGCAAATTTTGTCAACAATAATAATTAGCTATTATAACATATCCAAACGAAAAAGAAGCTTTTGAAGCAGAGATCGACAATTATGATCCGTTGTATACATACTAACATTGTCTTTTGTGCATAAAAAACGTATGTATATTTCATTTAATCCCATAAATCTAATATACTTGATTTTCTTCTTCTCCTACTCCTACTCACCTTCTACCACATCTCACGCTGTGTGCTTGTTTATTCATTCTTTTAAATATAGCGTTTATAAACGTTTCATTTTTTTAAAATAAAGCGTTACAAAATCAATTCGTCTGAAGATACCGAAATGTTGAAACCAAGGCAGCGGAATCCATAACTTTTCATAACCCCCTTGAATGTCTTCGTATATATATATATATATAAATATATCAAAATTCGCTTGACGAGGAAATGGAACTAAAGTCTTTGGTTTAATAACAAAATTAAATTCGAAGGCTTTAGCTTCCATTTCTGAAACATGGTTATCACTGTGTAGCGAAAAACCCATATTTTAAATCAATTAATTTATAATATTAATGCTCTGTAAATTTACATTGAGCACTATTGTGTAAAAATAAAAATATCTATAAGAACACCGGATTTTATATCTTACTGTTCTTTCTTTTTATTTATATATATATATATATATATATATATATGTGTGTGTGTGTGTGTGTGTGTGTGTGTGTGTGTGTATATATATATCAATGAAGATTGCGTTTATAAACAGACTGTCGCCATCTAGTGATGACGCCTATGCCCACAGTGTATATATTTAGATACATTCTGTCCCTCAATATCGCAAACCATAAAAACTACATCGTATCGTATGTGTACATATATATATATATATGCCAGCACCTAGTCACAAGTCATCATGACCAAGCGTTTGAGCGTGCTTGCGTTGTTCAGACTGTTGATCATGCTAGATAATACGCTCTCTCCCAGAGACTGTGATTAAGAACTGTTCAGCATAGTTGCAGTCATTTCAGTCATAACGTCGCAACCACTACTGCATGGGTTTATTTCAATATATATATGTATATATATATATATATATATATATATATATATATATATATATATATATATATATATATAATGGCTGGCTACTAGTATTCGAGGATTCCGTCTAAAATGGCGACTAGCTAATTCCCGTTGCAGACGCTCGTTCAGACAAATTTTGTGTTTGTTCAACACCCACAGAGCCCACCTGTTAAAATTATAATGTTTCATTAATGTATGAGAAATATGATATACTGGTAATTTATTAAGATTTGTTAATTAATGTATGAAATCTCCTATTAAAATAAACCCTTACAGTTGTGGCTACGGCAATAGATGAATGAAATAACTGACAGAGATGAGTTCAGATAAATTTGAAGTGTAAAATAAATTAATATATAGAGAAAATGTCATCGTAAGAAAAGGAGCGACAAAGAAAAGTTTGTAAATGAAAAAAGAAAGAATGGCAAGGTTAATAATAATAATTAAAAATATCGTAATTCTAAAATGGCGGATATAGGAAGACAAGAAAAAAGGACAAAAAGAGAAGTAAATGAATGGACAAAAAAGAAGATAAAATTATTATGACAATAAAAAGCAGAGAACAATGTATAAATACAAGAAAATCTTCTAGTAAAGTTGGGGAATCTAAATAAAAGTAAACAGAATGAACAAAACTCAATTCAAAAAGAAAAAAAAAGGAAAGCTGAAGTTGTTTTTTGAAACAGTATAACGGTATTGATTGCGTCTGCTTCGATGAAAGAAAAGATAACACAAACATCCAGAACAATGGCGTCGCTCTTTGTCCGATTGCTATTAGCTTCGAGAGCTCTTTAGTCTAGCCATTCTTCAGGATTTGCCGGATAAATAAAATACATATTTTGTTGGCAAATAATCCGATATAAACATGCCGGCTTGTTGAAAAGGAGAGAAGGGAAAAGGCTTCATTTTGGATGCAAGGAAACCGAAGAACCGATTGGCTTTGATTTTTGAAGCTAAATAAAATGATGATCGTATCGATTTAGAAAACCTTCTTTACTCATTGTAGAAAATATTTTAAAACAAAGAACCGAGAGTGTTATAGACAAAATTTTCTTTCTGTGGTAATAAACAAAATAATAATCAAGTAAAATGAGAGAAACTTTTGTAGAAATAATGCCCCAGAGAGAGACACCACATGTACTGCAACAATAGCAGTAGTGATGTGTCTAGGGCAATATAACAAAATACATGTTCAGGCTGGTTTTGAGTTTTCTTCCTTTTTTCTCCTTCAAAGAAAGAGAGCACCAATCGACCCTGATATTTAACCCATGGCTGGAGTAAATGTAGAAAGAAGGATTTGTATTTTACCTAAAAGTACTTTATGAATATGGATGTAGGGAATTCAACAGAAAATCAAACAGCTTGCGGATTTCTCCTTAAGTCGCTAAATGTTTACACTACCTCATATCACAAGAAAGAAAATAAAGCTAAAACATGTAAGAATAAATGTTTACTTTGGCTATTACAAACATTAAAAAATAACCTAAAAGATCGTAATTATAAAAAAAAAACCTTGCTAATTACGAGGAAGGGTCCGAATTGAATGCTCATAATTTATTTTCAAGCAAAAACTACAAATAGAAGGGAGCCCAATAACACCGTTGCATTGAGATATTTCCGTGTAATTAACTTTTTTCTTTTTTTTTCTTTTTTCTTTTTTCTTTTTTTTTTTTCGCTGTATGGCAGTACGCACCAATTAGATGAACTCGAATCCACTGTTTGGTTTCCGTACATGTTAAGTACGAGTCGATGGATGAAAATGTGTGCATTCAGTTGTATTCTTGTTTGTCATACACTTTCACTGCAGTTTGCTTGAATGCCGCTCAGGCGTTTTTTAATAATGTTCACCATGTACAAGTCCCAAGAAGCACTCGAGATAGAGGTTTACAGAGTAAGAGACACAGTTTATGGGGATATATGAGGAAGATAACGGCTAGAACAGGTTAAGACTTGAATAGGTTAAAATTTGGGAAGCATCCTCCTGGGAGTCACTTCCACAAAGCATCTATTCGTAGGAATAATCTGCTCGAGTGGAACTTACGTATCACCATTGCAATATGAAGGGAATGATAGTTATGAATTATTAACAGGAAGATTCATTTCCTGTTGGCAAACCACTACCACCCACCTCTGACGGCCAGTATAATAAAATAGACATTTCTTTCAGAGTAGCCACTGTAATTACTAAATAAAAGATATTCGTAGTATTTTGTGTGTGCGCGGACGCACATATATCAGTAGATAAGTGCATAAATGGAATGAGTTTATTTTGACAGATGACGGAGAATGTGACCCACAAATCGGAAGGCGCACTGGAATAGCGAAAGATGCCTTCCAATGGATGAACACACTATTACAGAACAAGAACGTTACAACAAAGTAAAGAGTGTTGAACAACTATATAACAGATACTTTACACTGTATCAGTAAATGGTTGACAGTTTCCTTTCATATGAAGAAAAAACTTAATACGCAGTTCTACGAAATGATGCTGAGAATTCCATAGATGGAACATGTGATCAAAGTGGAAGTTTTAAGGAAAATAGAAACACAAATGACACTTGTAATTAGAATCAGAAAGGGACAATTGACATTTGTAAGACATATAATGAGGAAAGTGGTCTTGGTGAATTTAAGACGCACGGCACATTGAAGGCAAGTAAAGCAGAAGGAAACTGCGATTAAACTACCTAACAAAACGATGGTAGAACAGAGACTCGGAAATCTAGTAAGGAGATAAACATTACTTAGATCTACGAAATATAAGAAGTAGAAGAGAGCCATAATCACTAACGTCAGGAAAGGAAACCAGAGATAAAAAGGAAGACTATTTGAATGAAAGAAGATATAGGAGAATCACAGCAACAGTTAATTGATAGGAAAAACGCCGATTGTTTGTTTTTATTTTCCTTTCTTTTAAAATATTTTACAGATTTTGATTGGTTCATTTAGATTCTTCACAATAATGATCATTTCGTGGCCATTTTTTACTTTTCTCTGCTCATTATTTGCTTCACTGTTCAAGATTTTCTCATTTTTTTCTTTCAGGTGTGTTTTTTAATCATTTCACACCAAGCAAAACTATAACGTCACTAAGACTCAAGGGGTTACTAAATGTCAGTGAATATGAGAGAAAGAAATCATTATTAAGGAGAGAGGACAATAAAAGAATAGAATTAAAAAGACAGAAGATAACGATTGATATTGCATTTAAATTTTTGAAGATCAAAGTTGTCTGGGAAGCAAGAAGATTTTCACAAGCTAGAAATGCAAGAGAAATATACTGTTAGCCTAGAACTTATGGTGACATCTCGCCATTTCAACTGTAAAATGATGAAACCTAGCTGCCAAACTAGTACTGCGATTAAATTCATAAAATCTCGGTACCGAAGAGGAAAGTTCGTCAAAATAATTACCATGAAAATATTTATAGAAAATGTACAGGGAATTGTCATTACGGAAAAGTGACTGAAGCCGAGATGACATGCCAGAAATAATGATATTGCAGATTCTTTCTTTCTATTCTAACTCTGATTCTTTTTTATTGTGAACGCAAGGTGAACTGCTGAACGAGACACACCTTTGTAGAAATTGTATCTCTAAATTCACGGCTATTTTCTGACATAGTCTGCCAGGATATAAGGCAGGAGTGGGATCGGTTTTTAACTTTACTGTTCAAGACGCAAAATGCTAAAATGAGATTCGGTAGATAAGCCTCGCGATACTTTCAACTTTAGAAAACATGGCTTACAAAACACTAACACTATCGATTATATAACTAATTTGTCTCTCTGTCATCATCTTTTTCCGTATTGTTCAAATTTATTTTATATCTTCTTCCAACACCTTTTTTCTCTCTGTCTGTATTTTCATTGATTGCATAAGAAACTTATAGTTCTGCTTCTTTATTCTCTCTCTCTCTCTCTCTCTCTCTCTCTCTCTCTCTCTCTCTGTCACAATGACTTTCGATCTCACCCACTCGCACTTACTCCCTTCATCTATTCTTCTTTCACTACTCTCTCTCTCTCTCTGAAAACTCTGTCACAATTCCTTTCTATCTCCCGTTGCACTTACTCCCCTCACTACTTTGACTCTCTCTTTTAACTGATCTCTTTCCCAAAGCCTTTAGATCCTCCACAATCGCATTTACTACCCTCATCCCTTATCTCTCTCTCTCTCTTTTAATTCTCTCTGTCACAATGTCTTTCGATCTCCCCAAGTCGAACTTTCTCCCCTCTTCCTCATGCCCCCCTCTCGCGCGCTCTATCTTTCTCTCCAATTCGACTTCAGTAATAAATGCAACAATTATGCTTACATATTATTTCAGTTTTATTCGCAATCATTTCATCGCTCTCCTTTTCTCTCCCCCGCTACTTATCCCTCTGTCCCGCCCAATTATTTTTATCTATCAGTCTCTCTGATTGAATGCAGAGAAGAAATAACACTGGGGACTAAGCAAACAGAATGTTTCCATGGCGTGTGTCATTTGCAGCAATTGCTGACAGTAGCAGAAAGTAGCAGATGACTGAAAGGCTCCATATGATCACAGGTATGACCTATTTCCAGCTGATAACAGACCCCCTAAGTTTCCATATTGTACTCAGACACTATCACCTTTTACACAAGCAGAACCAAATCAAATAGTAAAAATATTCCTGGCACGACTACTTATACTGCTGTTGCGGCTGTATTGGGAACTTGGACGCTATCATTGAAGAACATCTATCAGTCAGTGTACACCGGGCAGAATAAAATGAGGGGAAATTCTGTTTGTCTTGCGTTAATATTATATTTTCTTTCAATTTTCTCGCCCGTTGATTTGCGACATGTGCGACCAGTGTGAGCAACCAGGCGACATGAGAGCTACATTTCGAGAGGTTTGTTGACGGAAGAAAGGAAAAATTATTGGAGAATTGATGGCGGAAAGAGGAAAAAAGAGAGAGAGAGAGAGAGTCTAAATAACTACGGTGAGGAATGATAAGAAAAAGAGTGTATTGAATATTTAAAGAAACGACAGAAAAAGAAGAAAAAAAGTAAAGATTGGATACTAAGGAGGAGGAAGAATTTCTCAAATAAGGAAATGTGCGGGAAGAGAACACAGGGACGAAAAATAAAATGGAAAGAAAGAAGAAAAAGAAATCCCAAGAGAAATGTTTTAAACAAAGGATAAAAAAGAATAAGGGAATTGAAAACAAGTATCAGTCTAAAGATAACGTCTTCTTCTTCTTAAGGATGTTGGTGATCACGGCTCGCCACAATTTCCTGTCCTTTGTAGCTCTTAGTAAATTGTCTTATTGTTAGTACGTGAAAACTCTGTTCTGGCAATCATTTGCACAAGCTCACTATGTGGTTTATGCGTTGCTTTCCTCTCTCCATCTTGCCTTCAATGTGTTCTGTGTGTGCCAAACTTTTATCCCTTCTTTCCTCATTATGCGTCCTAGATATTTTGACTCTGTCATTGTGAATTATAAGTGTATTTTTTGTTATTATTTTCTCTAAAACTCCGTTTTTTCTCTATAGTATTCTCAGCATCCTTCTGTAGAACCACATTTATATTGCGTCAGATCTCTTCTTCGCCTGTAAGATTGTTCAACATTCACTGCCATATAGGACGAGCGATATTACATAACAGTTCAGAACTCTTTTTCCTTGTTCCTAAAAAATTTCCCTGTTTATTAATACTTCGCTTAGCTTGTGTAAGGCATATTTCGCTATCCTTATGCGCCTTCGGATTTCAGTATCACACTTTCTGTCCTCTTTTAAAACACTCTTTCAATATCGAAATTTTTGTACTTGCTTGATTTTGGTATCTCTAATTTGTAATTCGAATGTTAGGCTGTTCCTTTGTACAAAGCAAATAAAATGATAAATGTAATTGAGGCGACTTATAAAAGAATGAAACTATCAAATTATATTTAAAACTGACAGATATATATATATATATATATATACATATATATATATATATATATATATGTGTGTGTGTGTGTGTGTGTGTGTGTGTGTGTGTGTTTGGAGTGAAAGAGAATGAATTATATATATATATATATATATATATATATATATATATATATATATATATATATATATATATATACTTTTTGTTTAATCAGGAGGTCCTACGTCACCGAGAGATCAAGGTACGTAATATATATATATATGTACACACACACACACACATATATATATATATATATATATATATATATATATATATATTAAGGCGATAAACGTCATTATTTATGTTATTTGCCTTATTATTGTTCTGTCTCCTCATCGTTATTATTAAAATGTTTTCGCCGTTGAGACAGTCTTCTTCCTCGGGGAATTTTGAACTAAACCCTTTATTTAATGCACAAGATTAATGTTTTCAATCCGTGTCTAAGGATATCCCGTCTTATCCTGTTCTGCTAGTCATCTTTCCACTGAGTCGAGGGGCCTGTATTACCTGATCCAGGGATTGAACACACTATCATTATGCCGCCAAATTTGCGAAACAAGACGTTCACCCTTTAGCTTGTGATAAATACATAAAAAATGAAACCATTAGACTGACGGTAAATAATGACTTTCTTGTTATATACTAAGTTTAGCATAGCATGTGAGTAACGAGAAAGTTTTAAGGAACATGGACACAAAAGAACATTTATAATTAGAATCAGAAAGAGAGAGTTAAACTTTTGAGAGACATAACGAAAAAAGATGGTTTAGAGAATTTAACACACGTAAGAGGGAGGGGAAATATCGAGTAACCGACCTAGCATAATTGTGTAAATGGATGACAGGACAATGAATGGGAGAGACAGTGAAAATACATAGCTTAGAGTTACAAGGGACAAGCACTTATGGAGAGCCATCATCACAGAACGTTCTGAAGGAAAGTAACACACAGAAGAAATTTAGTTTGGTACTCGGGCACAAGTATGGTGGGTCAGTGAGGATCAAACTTACGACTCAGCAGTAATTCGTCAACCAAGACCAGCTTAGTAAATATTAACTTTTTGTGAAAAACTACAAAAGCTTGTATTTTGAGGCTGCTGTATCGTTTCGATTATTTTTTTTTAAGCAAGGCGATAATAACACTAAGACGCATGGAGTTACGGGGAGGGATATAGAATAAGATTTTAAAAGCAACCGGGGATACAGTCCTAAATATGAAACGAGATCAACTTGGAATCCCGTTCAATAGATAGAAAAGGAGTGTGAAT
>OZ038486.1:82910169-83000169 GCA_964036315.1 Acanthosepion esculentum
GAAAGTGAGAGCTACACCCTATGACCACCCTGTCTATGACAACCGTTGGAACATATTAACGCACCCAAAACTAAAATTCTATCCATTAGTCATCTGAGATACGCATCTCTGCCTCCCATCAGCATGGATGATGATAACCTCCAGAAAAGTGATTCGTTGCACATTCTTAGTCTAACATGAAGTGGAAAGACTATATTGAATCAATTTCTAGGTGAGCTGCAAAATAGTTGATTGACCGTGAAGTGCTAGATAATTTTCTCTGCAGAATCTATCTTGCCTAGCCATAAGTCTACCATTTGTTTATGCTTTAATTTTACTATGAAAATTTATTGCTGGTAATGTTAGTATAACAATGCATTTTTATACTTTAATGATGCTTTGACCCCAGTTTGGCGACTTTAACTATTTTCCCATGGTTGGGAGCATAACAGGTGCCACCACTCGAATCAGGATGGAAATTGGAACAACAGCAATTAAGAATTGGTTCCACGCTCATAAAACCCTCCCGATCAGAGGCCATGCTGCCGGAACTATTTTATCGTCATACCCAGGACAGTGATTTTTTATAGCGCCCTGTAAGCTATAGTTGTGCACTATTTGCAATATGGATTAAGCCCATACCTTTTATTCCATCGCTCTTCGCCTTATTCACCCGCAAATGCAGATTCATATTTTACTCTGACGGTTTTGTCCAAACTGCTTAATGAATTTTAAAATATAAATATACTGTTCATTGATACATAAATTTTGACTATGAGAAAGCATCGAGAAATTGATAGGAAAAAAATAGAAGCTAAACTTGATGAAGGAGAAGAAGAAGAAAAAGAATAGAAAATATAAATTCAGAATAATACGGAGAAGTTAACCGTTAAAAATAAGGAATAATTTATAAGATTACTATTTATTCTATAACTGATCATAACCAGTATCGCTTTGTTGTCTTTTCTGGTCTGTTCTTGTCATCCGAATAATAGTAAGAAACTTCAGAACAAAAGTGAAAATATTCAAGAGAATAAGTAATGCAGTCAGTTGTCAGGATCAATTTTTCGGTTATCATTATATATCGTTGTTATCTATGTAAATTTATATGTGAATAATTCTGTGGTAAAAAAAATGTATTTGAAAATATATTTATAATAAAATTTTAAATATATTTTCAAATACAAAAATCTCCAGAAATGCGTTCCTTGACATGATTATGGAAAATCTTTAGGATAGTTTTAATATAATATTAAAATAATTTCAATCTTTTAATGACAGAAAAAGACCCAAGGTCACGAATGCATCATCCCAAACTATAGGACACAATTTGCAGGGAAAATCTTCAAAACAGTGCGTGAGAAATGCTAAGGTATATAAAAGGAAACATCTTCCATAGGATTTATTGGATTCATTAAGATCACGTGTGGAATCATGGATTTAGGGAATATTGAGTTACAAAAAAAAAGAAGAAATGAGAAAAATTGGTTGGTAATGAGAAAAGCGGGCACAAAAGAGAGAGGGAGACAGACAGACAGACAGACAGACAGAAATGATTCGTGTCGTAGTTGAATGAAATTGAAGAAAAACGGAAGAAACCAGAAATAAAAAAATATAGAAAGAGTAGAGATATTAAAGAAAGAAAGAAAGAAAGAAAGAAAGAAAGAAAGAAAGAAAGAAAAGGGAAGATTAATGAGGAAGAAGAAATGTCAGTTCATGAAGAAATCTCTGTGGACTGGGAAATAAGCTCGCGTGGAATAAGACAAGTTGAATAAACGAAAAGGAATTAATGCAAAAGAAAACATAAAACTCTTGGAAAATAAGAAGAGAATTTCTATTCTATAGAACATGCAGTGAAGCGTAAAGGAACAGACGGTGAATCCAAACACCTGAAGAAATGGTTTTGATTGTGTCATTGTAAAGACGCAGGAAATAATTTTGCTAGGATCCAAAGAATTTTATGGTCTTTTGGGAAATTCCTCAGAGTAAGAAAGAAAGAAATAAAAACTTGAAGGAAGGAATGAAGGAAATGGAATTAAGATTTTAAAAGAGATGAAAAATAAAAAAGATAAATTTTCAAAAATAATACGAAAGAAAAAAGAACATAAAGTAGCCAAAGAAAGAAAAAAGAACAGAAGGTAAAGAAAGAAAGAACACAAGTAAAAGAAAGAAACAAAAAAAACATAATTAAAAGAAAGAACAAAGAAAATAAAGTGTATAAAGAAAGAAAGAAAGAAAGAAAGAAAGAAAGAAAGAACACGAGGAAAAGAAAGTAATAACATAAGAAAAAGAGAAAAGAACATAACGAAAAGAAAAAAGAACATAGGCAAAAAGAACAAACATCAGGAAAAGGAAGAAAGAAGGAACACGAAGAAAAGAAAGAACACGAGGAAAAGAAAGAAAGAAAAAGGAAAATAATCTTGAATATGAAAAGTAAGAAAAAGAAAGAATCGTTAAAACTAAAGCAATAAAAAATTTTAAAAAGCAACAGAAGAATATTCTATCAACAGTTTCTTTGCACGCATGAGAGCGCGCTCGAGAAAAAAAAAGATACAAAATATCAAAATTGAAAAGGAAAAAGAAAAAACTAATGCCGGATTTAATTCGAAGAGAACTGGTTATTTAAATAGAGAAGCAGAACACTGTATTAAAAAAAGCACAATATTGGAATCTCTATTCGAAATGAATTGAAATCCACCTCTCTTTTTCAGCTCCCTCCTACTTGTATTATTCCTTTCCAGACAACAAGCCCAAGGAATAATAGGCCTTGTTCTCTCAACGTGTACCGAATTTGCAAGTCTAATTTTCTATTTGTGAACTAAATAAAATATTTTTGTCGGATATTTCAAAATATCGTTTGATTTTATAAACTGCATCTTTGAATGTTTCATTCGAAAATTCATGGAAAATTATGCTGCGTTCAAATTGCCTATATATATTTATATTATTATAATTCTTCTATTTAATTATATTTAATTTATATAATTATAATTCTTCTATTTAATTATTTTCCTCTCTACGTCTAATATATTTTGGGTGGAGGAATTCTACTATAAAAAAATGATATTAAAAGGAGTCTTTACAGGCATCCCTCGATTAATGCGCATTCGATTAATGTGTTTTCGATTAGTCCGCTAAAATTTTTATATACCAAAATTCGCTTAGTACATACCTAATGCTCGATTAGTGCGGTAAAACATTCTTCAGTTTAACCATAGTAATTGAAAACTTACTTTTTTACAGTTACCGATGTACATATTAGCCACACTAATCGAGAGATTCCTGTACATTGTAATCCAGGATTGTTTTCAATGTTCGTATCAGTAAGGCATTTGCTACTATTACGAACAGAAATAGTGCGCTGTTATGATTTACGTGTCAAGTACGAGGTATTTGTCAATGTCTTTAATATGATATCTTGATTAACGTAATGATTCCTTTTCTCCTGACAGTATCTGGAAAAGTAAATATTTTCTGTGCCTGTATCTCTAAAAATTGTAATTTCAGTAAAACATACTGAAAAGAAGATTTCAATGTGTTTTGATGAAATTCAAATTGTGTACCGATTAGGTTGAACCATTAAAAAAAATCCGTGCTTTCTCAACTTTATTTTTTAAAAATTAAATTATATTTATTCAATTATATATTCACCATTATTTGAATTGACATTCCAATGCTTTTTGAGTAAAATTCTGCAGGTTTCGATGTTAAAAGATTTTCGATCACTCTTGAATATGGTTTTCGTTAGAGTGTTTCCATGCGTTTTAAGAAATCTAAATGCTGATAGAAGACACGGAAATGGAACAACAACACCGCCTACAGAAGGTAGCGAAAGAAAGCGAGAGGAAAGGACGGAGCCTGAAATACAAAAAGGCGGAATGCGTGTTATCAACAAAAGGATGAGCTGAAAATTCAATTTACAAGTCGAAAATGCTAAGATCAAGCAGATACAGAAATATAAATATATGAAAAGTGTTCTAACTGATGACGGAATGTGCGACAATGAGATCCGAAACGTATCGGGATGGCGAAAGATGCATTCCAAAAGCTAAGCAGAGAATTAAGAAACAGAAAAAAAATCGTTGGAAACAAAGAAAAGAGTACTGAACTGTTACGTGATATATGTCCTCCTGTGAGTCAGCGAATGCGGGGCAATCTCTTCAAAGATGAGGAAGAGACTTGAAGCTACAGAAATGTGGTTCTTCAGAAAGATGCTGAGGATACCATGAACTGAACATGTAAACAACAACGATGTTTTGGAGAGAATGGAAACAAAAAGGACATCAAGAAAGTGCAGTCGAAATTTCTGGGGCTCGGAATGAGGAAGGAGGGCTTGGAAATCTGATACTCACGTGGCAGATTGAGAGACGGAGGAAAGCAGTGCATAACATACTTGATGGGCTTGAACAAATGGATGGCAGAATAGGGTTTAGGAGAAATACAAAGAAGACAAAACATTAAGAGGTTGCAAGGGACAGGTAGATGGAGAGCCATGATCGTCTACATCATGAAAGGACGCGGTAAATAAAAATATAAGGAATAATAGTCCAACGATTCCACCACACGCCCAACACTGACTTTCTTGTATGGAGATCAATGTTTGTGGATGCTTGTAGAGTTTTATCCTGGTCAGCCAACTGCTTTTTCGCGTTGAAAATCCTTGTTTGTAATATAGTGTTCATCAGCTGTTACGCTATTTAAGGAATATTTAGTTAGGACGTTACTATCTCTACAAGAAAGGTTCTATTTGCCTTTAAAAACTAACACTAGGAACAACTTGTTCAAATTTTCTCTTAGTTTGCTTTAAGGCAAAAAAGAATGTTGTGGTTTCTCCTCCAAAGGTGAACGCTGGTTCGAATCCTGTGGGAGGGCACATTTTCATTAAGAGGTTTTCTCGAATAGACGTAATAAATAACGTTTGAAATAAAACGGGGCACCTACTCAAATGCGTGAATGCACTAAAAATAACGCCTAAAGAAATATCATATATATATATATCATATATATATATATATATATATATAGAAAGAGAGAGAGAGAGACATAAAACATATAAATCTTTTACTTTCAAGTCATTTTGAAGGATTGTATGAGGATTTGCCTTGAATTCATTTCAGGAAAGGCTATATGAATTTCTTGCTTTCGAGCCATTCCGAAAATGAGATAAGGATTTACATTTAATTCAATACAGAAAAACTGTGAAAAATATAATAATAACTTTCGACATCATCTAAGAATTATAAAGAAAAGATACAACGATATTAGCGGCTTTTCTTTTATCACGAGAAACGCCAACTTAGAGAAAAGGTAATAATAATTCATTATTTAAGCATACACACAAATACACAGATACAATTCTGTCATTTTTTTTTCAATGAAGCCTAGAAAGGCGAAACGCGTTATCAAATCTAGTTTCAACAAAACGTTTTTCCATTTGTCAAATTTCTTCTAAAATTTGTCGGAATTGTATATCCTATTTTAAACACTCACACAACACACACACACGCACACACACACACACACATACACACACACACACACACACACACACACACACACACATATATATATATATATATATATATATATATATATATATATATATATATATATATATATATATATATACTCGTGCAAGGCTTTATCGAAGATTACGACAACCATTTGATTTGAACGTGAGAATGATTTGGCACAGGAAGCATCACATTGACAAAGCAGTAAATCCCCATACTGACATTTTGTCACGTTACACAATAAATAAAACGAATATTTGATTTTCTGAACTTGTCAACGTTGTATTCTGAATTCAAGATTTTCGATTACAATGAAATAATGCAGAAAAAATGTTAGATTTGTGTTTCTATCAAACAGATTAATGTATTAGCAGTAGAAGTAGCTTTCACTGGATTTTGAACTTTGGACACCGATTGCGTTTCCCAAGCTGGAAAACCTTGCGCTACTTCGCAATTCTCCAAAGCAAATATTAAACCAATAAATAAAGTTACAGTTTTTCTCCTTTTTGAAATGTGGAAGCATAATTGATTCAAAAATCACGTTTGGCTTAAATCCAATCACAACCGAGTGTTTATAACTTTCATGCTTTATAACGTCATTCTGATTCAAGTAAGTCAATCTTTAATATCTGCAATGCCTCCTGTGGCAATGAACACGTATTTCTTTTTCTTTCGATTTGCCTGCCTCTCTCTCTCTCTCTCTCTCTCTAGCTCTCTCTCTCTCTCTCTCTCGCTCTCTCTCTCTCTCTCTCTACACGCTCAACAGGGTCAAACATGTGAGACGTATCGTCATGAATTTTGATTTTATTTATTTTTAATTCCCATCTCCCTTAATCATGACGACTCTTAGGCTTCATTCTCGGCGTATGTTCACCGGAAATTCGCCTACGCATGCGTAAATGCATTACTTGCCAATTGCGGTAAAACGCAGAACGGAACGTTGTCTTCTTTAATTGAAATGTCTTTTCGAAGAACTGAAATATCGAGAACCGCTTTGGGACGATAAAGATTAAGACGAAGATAAAACTGATGACTTTTACATTTTTTAATGTTTTTAATCTTTTCGTAATTTATTATTCTACGTGTTTTGCATTCTTTGCTTGCTTTTATTTGGAGAGTTGTTTCGAAGAGGAATTGCAGGTGTAAGTGCCTTACCCAGAGAAAGTGGTGAATTGAATAAATTCAATAACTTTCAGTGATATTGGTGATCTAAAACACTTCAGAGAATAAGTAGAGTTATAGAAAAAACTAATTCCGTTTGTATGTCGTGTTAATGTTGAAGTAGACGTGAGGGGAAGAAAAAACAGACAATTGTAAAAGAAATTTAAAAAGATGTCGAAACATGATAGAAAAAGAAGAGCCAATCGAAACGAAAGAAGGGATAATGAGGATGTAAGAGCGAGATATATGCTAATGCAATAAGTAGTGTATTTTGGAGCATACGAGACACACTCTTCTTTAATATTCGCCTTAAATTTAGCACACAGTATGTTGAAAAAAACAAGCCTATTATGCCCATTCTAAAGTTGCCTTGTTTATTAAACTTAAGGATTCGTAGATCTCAAGAAGAACATAAAATCTAACCTTAGCCATAACGGACAATGAATCATTTGGAGGATCCTTTTGTAAAAATAAATGCGTTTTACTCTCACATTATATTCTAATAATAATCATAAATATTACACGCTTCGTTATGTTGCATACAATTGAAAATATTCGGGTGCTTCTTATGTTAAAAGCAATAAACGCCTTTCTCTGTGGAAGAATTTTATGGATTCTTTATAACTTTCATAAAACGAAGAGACAAATCTGATTTTTTGAAGATTTCAAATTATATATATAGATATGCTACGTTACTATAACATCGAAAACAGAAAAGAATACATAAATATATAAAATAAAACATAAAAATAAAAATAAATAAATAAGTTAAATAAATTAACCCAAATGAATAAACAAACAAAACACTCCTGCCAAAATAACCGTCAGAACGGACTACCCACAATACACCACCGACCCGTATATATAAATAGTCGAGAAAAAACCAACACGCGTGGCTTGACGAATGCGTCTGGTATGAAACACTCTGTCGCTAATGTCACTTATATATATATATATATATATATATATATATATATAATATGGACATAGTCCGACAATTATTTTAAGACATTATTCATGTTTATATGCTCTTTTTATAGATACAAATATTTAAGTAAACGCTCTGTTTATAATAAACAGTATTAACAACATTTACCGACCTGAATGTCCGAGAAATTTTCATAGAAAATATGCGTCCTCCGGCAGGAATCGAACCTGTATCCTATACGGAACCGTCAAATAGCTTGACGTGATTTTACCGATTGAGCCACAGAGGAGCGTTTCGGTTAGCAAGATCGATTTTACTGTTTTTAAACTACAATTCTCTATGATTTTCTCTCGTACATTCATATTCAGGCCGTTAAATGTCGTTAATAGTGTTTATTATAAACAGAGAAATAAAAAATAAATATTTGTATCTATAAAAAGAACATATGAATATAAAAAATATCTTAAAATAATTGTCGGACTTTGTCCATTTCATAATGTGTGACGTCATTTGTTTGGATCCGCATCGAGAAACTACTTTCGCTGGTTCCCAAACTACATGAATGCGTTCTACTAGGTTGGCATCTTAGTCCCGCCTTTTCACTGTCGAAACTGTTAAATGTATCCGTCTCTTCTACTCCAATGACTTCATGTCTCGCACATCCCGTCTGTGGAACTCCCTTTCTCTTATTTGCTTCCCAGATAGCTATAATCTTCAGTTATTCAAATGCAATGTCAATCGACATCTTCAGATGCCTTGATGTAATTTCCTGTCCTTCTCTTTATCCTTTCCTCTATCACGCCTTTTTACTCTTGTTCCCACTCTCTATAACCCCTTGCGTTCTAGGGCACTCCGCCTTGCTTGGGGTCAAATGCTTAATATATATATATATATATATGTGTGTGTGTGTGTGTGTGTGTGTGTGTGTGTGTGTGTGTGTGTGTGTGTGTGTGTGTGTGTGTGCAATTACTGCCTTTATTACTTTGTTTCACTTCAGATGCAAATCAGAGACAAATGAAGCGAGGCTTATTTGAAACATGAGCAAATTTCACATAAAAAGAATGGCAAAAAGAGGCTATAATGCAAGTTTTTACATTGTTGTAAAATATGCAATAGACAAGTTGATTAAATTCTTTTCAAAACTAAAAGCATTCTTGTAAAATCAAAACTAATATTGGTTGTGATCAATAAAATGGAATATTAAATTACATGGCATAACTCAAAAAATACAGATGAAAATTTAAATAGTCTAATAATGTTTGCAAGAATAAAATTCATTATATGCATCCCTCTAAAATATATTAAGATTTAATGGTTTATTAGCAGATGAAAGGTAACATCTATCTGCGCAGTTAGGATGAAACCATGTTTGTTCTGTGCATGTGTAAACGGTAGCTATGTTCTGAATGCTAAAGTCTCACATCAGTAGATACGTTGAGAGATTCTAGGTTTAAATCGGGTCAAAAGATTGGCTTTACGTATAATGTTTGTTTTTATAATGTTTTATTTCGGACCTTGCAAATGGTAAAAGAACGCTGGGAAATGAAAAATGATTGACACGTACCACAATTTGAGACGTCAACAAATCGAAGTTGGTGTGATGCTTTGGGATGATAAGATTATAGTTGCTGAAGTGGCGGAGATATGACGAGGTTCAGACGGCATTAAGTTGACGGCCCACACATACATTGAGTTTTTTAAAAGCCACACTCGAAGAAACGAAAAAAAGAAAGTAAATACTTTCAAAAAGATAATATTTTATGCACAATATGTCCGTATTTTCTATGATTATATTATTATTGTTATATGTTATTATTATAGTATGCTATATAATTATTATATTATATTATTATATTATTTATTATTATATATTAATTATTATTATATTATATTATTATTATATTTTATTATTTGTATGTTATATTATGTTATATAATTATGATATATTATTATTATGTTATAAATACATTGTTATATAAATCTTATATTATATTTTATTACATTATCTTATATTATTATTATATTATGTTACATAATAATTATATAATGTTAAATTATTATTATGATGTTATTATATTATGTTATATAATTATTATTCTTTTATCTGCTATGTTCCTTCAGGACGTAGGCGATTACGGGTCCCCACTTCCCCCTATCCCTTGTAGCTCTCAATGTGTTGTCCCTGTGCTACTTCTACCACACCCTGTTCTGTCATCTACTTGGTTAAGCCCACTAGGTATGTCACGCGTTGCTTTCCCTTGTCTCTCTTTCCCTCTTTTCGCCCTGTAAGTTCAGATTTTCTAAGCGCTCCTTTCTCATATTGGGTCCCAGAAATTTCACCTGCCTCTTATACTTAACATCAGGAAGAGGAGGAAGCTTATACTTAAACTTCCTCCTTGTTTGCATCCACTCCAAAACCTCATCGTTGCTCACACGCTCGCTCCATGATATCCTTAGCATCCTTCTGTATAACCACATCTCCGCTGCTTCGAGTCTCTTCTTCATCTTTGAGGAGACCATCCAATATTCGCTGCCGTAGAGGAGGACAGATGTCGCGTAGCAGCTCACTACTCTTTTCTTTGTACAAACGAAATCCTCCTGTCTCTATCCATCTACTGGAATGCGTCTTTGGTCATCCTAATACGTCTTCGGATCTCAGCGTCGCACTTACCATCCTCTGTCAGAACACTTCCCAGATATTTAAATTAACACACCTGCTTGATTTTAGTGTCCCCGACCTGTAAATCGCATTTCTTTTGCTCCTCCTTTTATATTATTATTATGATTATTATTATTATTGTTATTATTATTATTATTATTATATTATGTTATATTATTATATGTAAATATTATTATTATATTACGTAATATTATATTATAATATTATTATATCATGCTATATAATTATGTCATTTTATATAATTATAATATTATGTTTTATAATTTTATTATGATATATTATATAATTATTATATTTTGTTTTATTAGATTATACTATAGTTATATGATATTCGGTGAAAGAAATTCGTATTGGTAACCTGGTTTATATGAACAAATACAGCAGAGTCCAAATTCATCAATGGATGAACGTTTCTGAATTTAATTTCACAAAGTGGAATACACATTTTTCTCTTAATGTTTATCAGCACAGAAATTTGGATCGACGCTCTGTAGCGTTGACCTTTGTGAAAATGTCCTTGGAAAAGACACGAATCCATTTCTTTTCCACCTTCTAAATAACTGAATAAATTGAACTTTTTAGCCTTGGCTGGCAATCATTGTAATAGAAGCCTGGTCGCCTAGTGAGGTTTCCTTTTGTATAGCCTTGTGTCAGACCACCAGACTCCCACGTACAAGTGTAGTTGATACTCTTTTAGGATATCTACGGTTCTTGACAAGGTTAGCAACGGTAGAGAGTGGACATGAATGGTGTATGAAAGGCATAACAAATATAAGTTTATTTAATAACAAACTGACAGGATGAAGAAGGAAAGAATGTGGTGTCGACTTCCTGGTTTCTGGATAGTAGGTTTGGCGAATCTGTGAAGTTTGTGGTTGATGTTGAGGTTGAATGTTATTGCGCGCCAAATTGTAATGGTTGGCGCCAAATGTTCCTGGATAGGAAAGGAGTCGGAGAATAGAAGAAGAATCAATGGAGACAAAGAAACAGATTAACGCGGTAGGTTATGAAACTCCCACATGAGTTCGACCAGAATAAAATCACAGAGTTTATAAGTTGCAAGAGAAATGTTCATCAACATAGAATGAAGTATAGACCAAGGGAAAGATCCAGAAAATACAAGTACCTCTTGTGGAGGTTCGTGGGTTCTTAACTTGCTTTTTGCTTTGGATGAGAGGTAATGTTCGCTTTATACTGTGGCAACAGTTGTTTAAAAGATGCTAGGTTGCCTGCCGTCGATGAATTAACGGTAAGAGAACAGTTAAGTTTTGATAAAAAAATGAATTCTCTTACGTGCGATAATCCTTCGACAGAGATGGATGTAAATACGTAGAACTTGGACTTTCGCTATCGCTGTAGTTGATAAGTGGATATTCTGGAAGAGTTCTTGGCAAAAGCTTGTTGCTTTTCTTTTTTTTTAACAGAATCTCGTATTATGAAGGAAAGTCGAAAGATTGGGCTAGGATCGAGTCAAGGATGGTGACGGTAGCTTCAGGCAAAGAAGTTGACTATACAAGGTCTATTACTCAGATCGTCTGTCCGCAGGTGGATACTTATTGGGGATGCGATGTCACGTGACTTTTGACTGTCGGCAAACGCTAACTGACAAACCACTTTGAATGGGTGTCCATTCAAAACGGTCACGTGCCTTAACATTGAAAGCGTTCGGCCGTTGCTCAAAGGGTAGCAACGACGATGAAGAAAAGAGAAAGAGAAAAGCTTTGAGGCAACCGTTGACTGAAGGAGGGATGTGCCGATATCATTCGAAGAAAATAAATACACTCTAAATTCAAAACTGTGCAGAATATACAGGGAACCGTATTACTATCTTTTCCAAGAAGACATGACAATTCACAGATAATAAAGAAAAGAATTCAGTGTATAGGCATACAGTGTAAAAAAGAATTAAAAAAGAATATATTATTAAAATGAAATTGTCTTCAATTATTTCTTTGAAATATTTTCATGGTAAACATTACGAATAGCCTGTAATTATCATTTGTTATTATAAGTTAATGTTCTTTGGAATTTTAGTTAACTTGTTCATATTGCGAAATTTAGAAAAGTCGGTAGAATCCATAATTATTCGCACTATAAGATTTATTATAAATAACCCTAAAATAGGTTTTATATATGTAATTGCTCTGGCACATAGTATAAATGTTTCTCTAAATGCCTTCATTATATATATTTGTTATATTTATAGAAGAATAGTGCTGAGTAATGAATATAGGACATTTATAAATGCAGTAATGATTTCTATTTCCACAAAGTGTGTGTGTTTGTATGTGTGTGTGTGTGTATGTGTGTGTGTACTTTCTTGTAAGCTACCTTCAACAGTGATAATGTACGAGGCCGCATTTTTTAGTGTAGAAATCCAACATTATATATAGAAAAGAGCAGACATCTTCCCATTATATCGGCTTGGGCTTTCCATGTTAGAACCATTAAAGAGTAGTGGTAACCCTAGATGTATTAAGATGAGGAGGTACAATCGAGGACGAGATATCTCGTGAAAGTAGGCCTATTTCTTGATGATCCTTGGCCATGAATTAGAAATGATTATGCAACAGATGTACCTATGATCATATATATATATATATATATATGTGTGTGTGTGTGTGTGTGTGTGTGTGTGTGTGTGTGTGAAGTTATGATAAGTTCTCGACCATACGAAAAAAGATTCACAGGAATAAAATTCACGTTTAGTCGTTTGATCAAAACATGGGAATTTGGTCGGACTAATAAATTTTTTTGTATTTGCGATATGTTTTTCTTGATTGCTAAGATTCTGGACTTATATTGATAATGATCGTAAACTCACATTCGACTGTTATGAAAGTTTTACAAAATTTCGTCATTAAATATTAAGAGATATTTTTTTAATATATCTTTTTTTACCTCCACTCTCAAATCCTATCCACTGAGCTGGTATGCAATCATGGCGTTATGAGAAAAGCGATTTTGCTTCAACGATGTTCTTTTCAAGAAAATTATCTAAGTGTACTTTTTGTGCTTCTTTATTTTCTATTTGTATTTCTTATGAAATATGATGTTCCCATAAGTTTTTAAATTATTTCTCTGTAGAAATCTATTAACTTTTTGGTACGTGCTGACGCATGCGTGAACGAGACAGTAATGTTTTTTAATAAAGTCCTAGCCACAAATCTAGCGTAAAGGATGCGTTCAAATAGATTGTGGAAATTCAGTGTACACAAAATTGTCTAATTGTTTGCTAAATTCCTAATATGCAGTCGTGTTAAGCTGTAAAATAATATGCAGACGAACATTATGGGATGGTGGATCAAAAGAACTGAAAGCTGACATATTTTTACATAAATTTTGATTTGAAACGTTCATTGTATAATGTTTGATCTAACATTTCATATTTTGACCAATTTGATTTTCTCTCTATTACTGATCGCCTTTTCCTCATGTTCCGTTTATCAATCTACCACTTAACTGTATCATTTCTATCTTATTTTTATACAGTTTTTTTTTATATTTACTATTTCCCTTTACACCTTTTTATTATCTGAATGTTGTCTCTTATATTTTTCCTTCTTTCTTTCATTTTTTGCATCTCGATAAAAATGTTTATCACTCACTTGTTTACATTCAGCATCCAGTTTATATCACACCTCAGCATTGTATTTTATTTCTGATTTTTATTTTTTTAATCTGATGTAAATTGGTAATATTTCAAAACAATAAACCCGTCTCAATTTGAAATATATATATATATATATATATATATATATATATATATATATATATATATATATATATATATAGCATAATGAGAAGCCACGTATACTTTCTTGATATGTATATAATATGGAGAAAACAACTGAAAAAGTTGCAAATTAAAAAAAATTGAATGTTTTCTTTGTGAAAGTATTTAATATATATATATATATATATATATATATATATATATATATATATATATATATATATATATGATATTTCAGATCTGCCCCGATCCTTCCTCAGAAATAAATTTATTTCTGAGGAAAGATCGGGGCAGATCTGAAATATCAAATATATATATAAAAATATAAATAAATACTTTCACAAAAAAACATTCAATTTTTTTTAAATTGCAACTTTTCAGTTGTTTTCTCCATATTATATATATATATATATATATATATATATATATATATATATATATATATATATATATATATATATATATATATATATATATATATATATAATGTTCCTGTGCGAGCGTCTGCAATATGGATTGGCTAGCCACCCTAGTATCCTCGAATACGAGTGGTCAGCTATTATATACATATATATATGTATATATATATAATTGCTATATATATATATGCGCGGTACTTATTGGAAAGTGCTCAGTATCAGTGATAGACCTAACATATTCAGATGTATGGATATGAGTTTGATTTTTGCGATCATCAAATTTTTTTTTAAATACAATCAGTTTATGCTAGTTTATGTTTGATTATGTTTGGTTTCCTTTTTGAAATGACAGTCATACGCACGCAGACACACATGCATACAGGTGTACGCATTATAGTTCACACAAACACACACATATAAACCATGCGAGACCAGGCGCAGACCTATAACCATTTGTATGAGCACACATATATATATACATACATACATATATATATATATATATATATATATATATATATATATATATATATATATATATATTGATGAGAATCAATCAGTAAATCTGTACTCTGACGTAACTTAATTTTGAAGTGAAATTTAAACTAATATTTGATCTATGTAATTAATCGAGAAATGTTAAGTGCGTTCACAATCAGTATCTTTCAACATTAGTCTATGAATTTAATTATGTAGTTATATATATATATATATATATATATATATATATATATATATATATATAATAAAGTCATTTTGAATATTACGATAATATAACCTAAGAATAATATTATCTTATGAATTATATTTTCTTATCTAATACAGAAAATCAAACAATTTCATATTAGATATAGATTTTAAGATAGATCTCATTTAAAATTGACACCAAAAATTAAAATTAAAATATAACGTGTTTAAAGCAGGTATCTGTTAATAAATTCAATAGATGACATCTAGTTTCTATGCCCGAGTAACTCTGACTCGGAAGTTCAATATTTTACCTTATATATATATATATATATATATATATATATATATATATATATATATATATATATGTATATATATATATATATGTGTATATATATATATATATATATATATATATATATGTATATATATATATATATATATATATATATATATATATATATATATATATATATATATATATATATATATATATAAAGGAAAGAACAGTAAGATATAAAATCCGGTGTTCTTATAGATATTATTATTTTTACACAATAGTGCTCAATGTAAATTTAAATTTACAGAGCATTAATATTATAAATTAATAGATTTAAAATATGGGTTTTTCGCTACACAGTGATAACCATGTTTCAGAAATGGAAGCTAAAGCCTTCGAATTTAATTTTGTTATTAAACCAAAGACATTAGTTCCATTTCCTCATCAAGCGAATTTTGGAGTAACTTACTTTTTAAAATCTTTCCAGTGCCGTTAACAACCGTAAATTTTAAAAAGTAAGTTACTCCAAAATTCGCTTGATGAGGAAATGGAACTAATGTCTTTGGTTTAATAACAAAATTAAATTCAGGGGCTTTAGCTTCCATTTCTGAAACATGGTTATCACTGTGTAGCGGTAAAACCATATTTTAAATCTATTAATTTAATTTTCGCTGTATAGGATACAGGTTCGATTCCTGTCGGAGAGCGAAAATTTTCTATGAAAATTTCTCGGACATTCAGGCCGGTAAATGTTATTTAATACTGTTTATTATAAAACAGAATATTTGCTTAAATATTTGTATCTATAAAAAGAACGTTAAACATAATATATATAAATGTCTTTAAATACAGATATATGTGTGTGTGTCTGTATATATGTGTTAATGTGGGCATAGATCTATTTTCTATGTATTAATGTATATATGTGTGTGCATAGAAATATATATGTGTGTGTGAGTGCATATATATCTATGCTTGTACATATATATGTGTGTGTGTGCGTGTGTATATATATATATATTATTCGGAAAAAAGGAAGAACAGTAATATATGTAATCTAGTGTTATAGACAGATGCATGTGTGTCAGTGTTAGCGTAGATACGACTATATATATGTAGAAAAATAAAATATATATTAAATTAATTAGTAATTGGTATGAGATTAGATTTTTCCACAGCTGATCCTCTGTCTGTTCTTAATATGTTTTTTTTTACAGTTTACACGTTTGTCCTAGATTGTCTCCAAAAACTGACGATCGAGTTAGCCTCGATTTTTGTTATTTTTTGTTGTTTATTGTTTTGATTCACCTATTTACCGTCATTTATTTTCTTACCGTTGCTATTTCCAGCCTGTTTTTTTTTTTTTCATATTTATTTCTATATATAATTATATACACATATAAAGGCCGGAGCGTACAACGGCCGAAACGTTGTGACAAATATGGCGACAAAGATGAGGACAATAGTCCGACTAATGTAAATACTGTATATAATATACATATTTCACATTAATATTAACCCCCGTTTATTTTAAATGTTAAATATAAAGCCTCTCTATTTTAAATGTAATATATGCATTTTTATTTTTTTTTTAAATAAAAATACGCAATTCCCGTATAATATATGGACTGCGCCAGCATTACTTTAAGTAGATATTTCTCATTAAAATTTTAATTATATAACGGTCAGTCTCTACCCAGTATCTGAATATTACGTTGTGCACGAAACTCCGAGTTGTGATACCGGTGAGGGTATACATATATATATATATATATATATATATATATATATATATATATATATATATATATATATATATATATATATATAGTTTTAAAAAATTAAAATAGTGGCTAATTGAACTTATAAATAAAATTCAAACGGATAGAGATATCACCTTAATAATCAATTACAACGAGAAGTAAACTTATATTTGAAAATAAAATTTTTAGTGTGTTAATGTAAATTCTATGAATATTTTTCTAATCGACTATTTCATATTAAATCCCCAAAATTTTTGTAATAAAGTTTTAAAAAAAAACTTTAACTGATATTCCTTAGACTGTTTAAACATTCAAACTTATATAAAAAATTATAATATTTATGAACGCTGAAAGTAAAGCAAAAAACAGCGTCCATTCCAAAGAAAGTTAATAACACTTTATCACAACTTCTTTCTCTCTCTTTCTATTTATGCCTTTTTGTCCTATCCCCCTTCCATATCAATATATAACTTCCGTTAAGTTAACCGATTTAATGTGTCAATGTCTGGATTTCCTCTAAAAATTTAAATTTGAAAGAATAGAAATGTTACATCTAACTCAATCATGTCTCTCTCCCTCCTTCACTTCCTCACTTCGGTAATTTACATATACTTATTACTGCCCGTCATAAATGTGTAAATTTCTTTTCATTTTTCGTTTCAACCTTTGGAAATAAAATCTGATGATCCGCTGTCCTTTAAAAGGGCTGTGGTGAAATAATTTATTATATGGAACCTTAAAGTGGTCTGTTTTTATTTAATATATATATATATATATATATATATATATATATATATATATATATATATATATGCAGAAATATAGTCTTAAAGTGTGCTATATTTATGGGGTAAAGTGCTCAATATCAGAGATAGAGCGTGTGTAAATATAAAAGTGGACATGGAAGTCAGCACTTAGAGGCGACAGTCTGTTTCATGCTAGTGCAATCGTTTTTGAGTCGCCTGACGATTGCACTAGCATGAAACAGACTGTCGCCTCTAAGTGCTGACTTCCATGTCCACTTTTATATTTATATATATATATATATATATATATATATATATATATATATATATATATATATATATATATATGTATATCCGAAATTCATTTGTATATGAATTTGTATATTGACATTTGCAGGCATGTATATCTGCAGATTGTTTACAAAAGACAATCTCTGGCAAATTGTTTTAAACGATAAAACAGGATTTTATTTTATTTTCTCAACTTTTAATCAAACATCTGCTTCAAATGAAACCACATTCACCTGTTATTCTACGCCAAGCACGCAAACACTTTTGCAGAGAATTTCAATGGAAAACACCTTGGACAACGAAGGCGACGTACTCAAAAGACGCGTGCTTGTGATTTTTTTGGATGGAATTATATAAATGAATGTTGTTCTAGATAATTCTTTAGCTTTGTAAGCAAGCAGCCCTTCGGTCGAACAGCACCCGACGAGAGTCGATGGCTGAATGGCTGGCAGCATTCACAATAGAGTGGAAGGCGGAGGTAACAAACACTTAGTGTTCCTTCCCCTTAATATCCAATTTAATATTCCAGACGTGTAAACGCTTGGGTTCCGTATATATTTATGAAGACGTATTTCGCGGAAACTGACCGACATCCTAGAGTGTGAATAGAAGAGGTGTTAATACCGGACGTTCCACAGAAGATAATGAAAACTTCCAGGGCGCTCAGGGTCTGGACACAAGCCTCAGTCCGGGCTGCCGACGTTGTTTTCTTTGCTTGTTCGTTCTTACATTACTGCTGTGGCGTATGCTAATGCCTCCGGGTGTGAGTAATTGGGATGGATGTAGTTCCCAACGGGTGCAAGCGAGTTGGGTTGTCCTTGTTCTGGTCTGGGAGTGGGACATGCAGGTTTGGGTTGCGTCAAGGGCAAGTCAAGTGATAATCAAAAATGGCGACCATGAAACTGTCATTTTTTTTCATATGAAAATCTGCGTAGGAATATAAAGGAATTTTATAGGTTATACTGTGGGTGGAGGCATATAAGTATTCTTGTGTGTATGTACATTATATATATATATATATATATATATATATATATATATATATATATATATATATATATATATATATATATATATATATATATATATATATGCGCGCCTCGAGGCCGTGTAATGGATAGCAACTTTGTCTCGCTAAAACAGTTACAACTAGAGTGAGTTCGATCCTCACTGGGTGCCCCATACTTTCGGCCTTGTGCTACATCTAAGTTTAGCTTAGAAAATCACTATATATACATATAGAAAGGGTGACAAATGCGAGCAGCTTCTTCCGACAAACTTGTCGAACCAAATCCCAAGAGAATGCTTCCCCGATCATTCAATCTCATGTTCAAATTTAGAGTCAACCGTTATCTTCACCCACATATCACCATAAACTGAGCCTCTTACATTGTAACCTTTTACCTAGTAAGCCTTGGGACGTGCACAGGGTGAACATTTTAAATATATGTATATATATATATAGAGAGAGAGAGAGGGGGAGAGAGGGAGGGAGAGAGAGGGGGGGAGCGAGAGATGTGTTCGTGCTTGCAATTGTATACGTAGGATTTTTGGTGTAATGTAAAGGTCTCTGTGGGAGGTTTTGTTCGCCTACATTCTGAATAGATATGTCATTGAAAAATGGCAGACAAAATTCCTTTTCGTGGTACTATAGTTTCGTTAAAATTCGTTATTACATATTAATAAAAGAAATGACAAGTGGTATCTATTTTATACCGATGTGTTTCCTTTCCTTGAAGAATCTTATGAAAGCAAATGTTGAGATTTTATTCATAATCTTGTATGTTTATTAATTCAAAGGTTATTATAGTAGATACTCCGTATGTGAAATAGACGCCTCATTTATTTATTAAACAGTCAGTATTTTGTTTATCGGCTTACACATTGACGAAATCATAGTAAAAAAAAATGCTTTGTCCGACAGGGTCGAATAATAAATCTTTTATTTATACACACAGAAAAAGATATCGTTGAGAAAAAAATAATAACTTTACGCGTTCAAATTTGAATTAAAGATCATTGAAATATATTGGAAAATCCCCTGAGGTTAAAAAAAGGAAGTTATGGAGGATGCTTTCTTAAGCTAGAATAATTATGTACGACCATGAAAAATTAAAGGAAAAATTATTAGCTCATTGTTAGAAAATTTAATAATAATAACAAAATCTTAATTCAATTTCGTTTAAGAGCGTCAAAATTTACAACACTTAGTGTCTTTGATCGTTTTCTTTTCCTTTCCTTAACGTCGAGAGACTTTCGAATATTTCTAAATGACCTCTAATTAAAACCTGAATGCATAAAGATATTTTTAACGATAATTTTCTGTGATTAAAAATAGATGTACATTTACCTTCAAATTTGCTTCACTCAAGGAACGAAACGCGTCAGAATAAAATGCTTTCCTCTTGACATTTCTTTTTACCATTTATGTTACTTTTACAGGAATATTTTTTTATATCTGATTTTTTCATATGTACACACACGCACACACATACACACATGTATATATATTCTTTTTCCATATACCGTGTCCCTTCAGGGGGTGGGGTTATGGCTCTCCACAATATCCTGTCCTTTGAAGTTCTTAGTAGATTTTGACTTTTTATAGCACTCCTAATTCCTGTTCTGCCATTCATTTACGCACTTCGTTGGTAGGTTAACTGTCATTTTCCTCTCTCTATCCTATTGTCTGTGAGTGTCAAATTTTCCAAGCCCTCTAGAAATTTCAAGTGATTATTTGAAGTATAATTGTCCTATATGTTTCGATTTTCTCTAAAATTTCGTCTTTCCTTCCATGTTCAGTCTATGGTATTGTCAGAAACCTTCAGTAGAATCACATTTCTAGTTCCTCTGTTTTGTCCTTTATCTTTGTAGGGGTGGTTCAGCTTTCACTGACAGATAGGAGGACTGATATTATATAACAGTTCGGTATTCTTTTCTTTGTTTCTAATGAAATTGCCCTGCTACTTAATACTTTGCTTAGCTTTTAAAAGGCATCTCTCGCTATCCCAATGCATATTTGCATTTCAGTGTCGCACTTTCTGTTCCCTTTTAAAACACTTCCAATGTATTTAAATTGTTTTATTCGCTTGATTTTCTTATCTCAAATTTGTAATTTGCGCCAACCATACATGCCTTCTTCATGTCTTCTTGATGTTTAGTCCTTACTCGTTTTCCTTCGCTAAATCGAAGTTTTTGCAGTTTCCTCGTCTTAAACTCATTCTATATGTATTGTATATTTAGGCAAAATGAATTAATACAAACATATTTTGTTAAATTCAAATGGTAAACGTATCTTTCACCACAATTTATTTTATCTTGAAGTGTTTATAAAATATTTAATATGTGTCCACAATAACAAAATACGTGTAAATATTTTCTACTTATTTTTCTGTTACGGTTTCGCACAACTTGATCTTTACGCTTGATGGCCCTTTGGACGGATTCGTATTCCAGCACTCTAAAAAAATTAATGGACGTAGCCAATAAATTCTTGTCTACAACACAAACAACACCCGCTTCTGAATAATGACTCTGACGGCTGATAGGAGAAAACAGTAAAAATCATCAACTTCGAACAGTTTATCCATAATTTTTATTCCGCTGTAAAACAATTTCACCGAAAGTTGAAAAAATTCAATGAAAACTAAGCAGACAATCTTGTTTTTGTTTTGTGTGTGTGTGCGTGCGTGTGTGTGTGTGTGTGTGCGCGGGGGGGGGCATAATTCTTTCAGGGATTGTCGAATCATAAATCACTGGTAGAATGGATTTTAGATCTACAAGCAACGATGCGTGCTTATATTCCGTATGTGCCGATTACGCCAGCTGCTGCTGCTGCTATATGGAGGAGACGGGTTTTAGCAAAAATGAGAAAATGGTGAAGTTACATTCGTCATAGTGATACAAATATATTTTCTCTCACAAATGACCTCACTAAAATGTTTGATGGGGGGATTTATAGAAACTGAATAATTCTTTAGATGACTTCTGCGCAGATAATAAAAGAAAATCCTATACACTGACAAACCAAAGACCATTAAATAGATGTTTAGTGTGGCAAAGTGAAAAAGCAAACGTGACATCGTTTCTACAAGTGGATAGAAACCTTTGGAGATAGGCTGAGCCATGCAGCCTTGATAGCTGTCCATAGTTCACTGATTTTTTATGCAAATAGACATTTCCACCACGTCCAGTAAATACCCGGTTCGGCTCAAGTCCAACGAATTCTACTCAAATCAATTCTGAATAACTTGGGCCCCACGTCACGGTGTATTATTTTACTGGAAGAGCCCATCTTTGGATTTCATGTATGGTACAAATAATAGTAGACACCAATCAATTAAACTTTGAGGCGGAGCAGTGATCTCAAACTAGGCCATCATATAAATATTACCAGCCTGCAGACTGGCTAGTTGAGAACTTGGATAGGGGCTTTGTGAAATGAAATTGATAACTAAAACAATAATAATAAATGAAAAGAAAAAGAAATACATTTCCCTAGATGCTAATAGCAATGGAAGCGGAATTATAATTTCCCCACTTATCTTCAAAAAACGACGTTAAGTGGGCGTTGCTGAAGCCTATGAAAAGACAAACATTTCCTGCCTCCCTCTTTTTCTCCTCCTTGCCTCAAGATGTAAATCACAATCCACCGACGACTGAACACTTTACCACTTTCCAACGACATTGTTCCTACGTATTTCCTCAGCCCTACTCAAGAAGTAAATGAATTGGTCGTTCCATCTCAGCGCAAAGCTGACTTAAGCTCGACTGTTTTAACAATTCTTATCCTAACTTCTGAACCAAAAAAAGAAAACAAACATACCTAAAAGACATTGAGAACTTTGTTCACTACAGTCACCATAAAAAGGATATTACACGTCCGTAGCAGAAACTAAAGTTTTTTCATGATTCTATCTTCCTTGTGTACACATTGAACACGCACCTTCATCTTCACACAAATGCTACAACCTTTTACACTCATGCAGTCTTCACAACGCCCAAAGCCTGCCATCATCCTGAAACATCTGGAACCTTTCTCCTTTTAGTAATGTCACGAACCTAAATGGAGCTCTGTGTCCAGTGGTTTTATGTTAAGTGTACCCCTGATTAATTTTCTGCTTCCTTATCCGCTGGAAGCTAAGAACGCTGACCTGACCTGCTATAAACCCATCTAGTACCTTCTGCATTTAATGTCAATGTGAGCGGAACTAGTATTGCTTGTCTGCTATCGCTTACAATTCTAGCAAGGCGCCTCTAGTCACGATCAATTAGAACCTGTTGTCGACCAGTGCGCTGTACACGATGGACGGTAATACCTTCCAGCGTGTATTTTCGCTACACGGATAGCACCGTATATCGAGAGTTATCAAACGTCCACCCAATTTTAGAATACATGTTCGCCAAGGTCTTCGCATTAGAATGGTTACTCCAATCTTAATCATGCATTGATTGCGACCGAAAATTGTTTCACAAATTAGGTGAATAGCCGAAGAACTCTCTCTGCGAAAATTTGAATTTTAGTACAAAATTATTAAACAATCCTCTTTTATCTTTTAAATAGAATTCATGAACGAATTTATAATACTTAATCATAAAATTAAAAGTTGAAGAAATTAATTTTATTCAGCAACTCAGCGAACAAAAAAATCCGTATTTCGTCAAATTTTTCTTGTCGATGTATTTGCTTTTTAAAAAATATTTCCTTGGGGAAAGGGAGTAAGAATACATATTCTCAAATTCAATTCATTCTTTTTTTACTTTCTTTTTTTCTGTTGAAAACGTCTCAGCTCGACCCACCTCTTAATGTCCGAAGGTTATTCGATCACTATAATTTGCAATAATATTATTTTATATTGTAAAATTCTTATTTTCAGAATCATTGCGATTAGTTTTTAATTTGTTTCACATATGTTTTAATCAATTCGTTCCAGGTGAAGTGAAAATAAAATATTAAGAAGCAAAGGATGAGCTACTGAGAATAAAAGAGAGTGAGAAGAGTTTAGAATAAACCGGAAATCCTATCTTATACTGGAAACAGGAGATAAACTTTATACTTCTGTTCAAAAGACCGGAGCGGTGTGTATCTGAACGGAAAATGTGTCATTTTCAAATGTTCAACTCAGGGATGTTACAAAGGAAATCCATGAGAGTATGATGCAATTATTAGGTGGCAATATATCTATCATATTCAACTGTGAAGGGCTAGTGTGGCAACTTCCAGTGATGCAGCATGGTCTGTGAGGCATGCACGACAGACAGATTAGTAATTATGTTCATGACGTAATTTTTGTCGATGAAAGTTTCCCGGTCAAAAGAATTACTTCGGCATTAGGAATGTCCGATGGAATACGTTAAAAGATTGTGTGTGCAAGATGAGTGAACTAAGTGGGTCCAAAAATATGAAAATTTAAATAAAAAATAGTGGAGATCTTCAAGTTGATTTTCACTGGGAGATATTGTTTTGGAATGACGTTTCACCTTTGATTAAACTAGATTATGTCCTTGAACCATAAATCAAACAGTATATGCATTGGCAATATTCGGTTTCTGCATCATTGAACCAGAAATCAAACAACAGTATATGCATTGGCGGTATTCGGTTTCTGCATCATTGAACCAAAAAACAAACAAAAGTATATGCATTGGCGGTATTAGGTTTCTGCATCCTTGAACCAGAAATCAAGCAACAGTATATGCATTGGCGGTATTCGGTTTCTGCATCATTGAACCAAAAAACAAACAAAAGTATATGCATTGGCGGTATTAGGTTTCTGCATTCTTGAACCAGAAATCAAACAACAGTATATGCATTGGCGGTATTCGGTTTCTGCATCATTGAACCAAAAAACAAACAAAAGTATATGCATTGGCGGTATTAGGTTTCTGCATCCTTGAACCAGAAATCAAACAACAGTATATGCATTGGCGGTATTAGGTTTCTGCATCCTTGAACCAGAAATCAAACAACAGTATATGCATTGGCGGTATTAGGTTTCTGCATCCTTGAACCAGAAATCAAACAAAAGTATATGCATTGGCGGTATTAGGTTTCTGCATCCTTGAACCAGAAATCAAACAAAAGTATATGCATTGGCGGTATTAGGTTTCTGCATCCTTGAACCAGAAATCAAACAAAAGTATATGCATTGGTGGTATTAGGTTTCTGCATCCTTGAACCAGAAATCAAACAAAAGTATATGCATTGGCGGTATTAGGTTTCTGCATCCTTGAACCAGAAATCAAACAAAAGTATATGCATTGGCGGTATTAGGTTTCTGCATCCTTGAACCAGAAATCAAACAACAGTATATGCATTGGCGGTATTAGGTTTCTGCATCCTTGAACCAGAAATCAAACAAAAGTATATGCATTGGCGGTATTAGGTTTCTGCATCCTTGAACCAGAAATCAAACAAAAGTATATGCATTGGCGGTATTAGGTTTCTGCATCCTTGAACCAGAAATCAAACAAAAGTATATGCATTGGCGGTATTAGGTTTCTGTATCCTTGAACCAGAAATCAAACAAAAGTATATGCATTGGCGGTATTAGGTTTCTGCATCCTTGAACCAGAAATCAAACAAAAGTATATGCATTGGCGGTATTAGGTTTCTGCATCCTTGAACCAGAAATCAAACAAAAGTATATGCATTGGCGGTATTAGGTTTCTGCATCCTTGAACCAGAAATCAAACAACAGTATATGCATTGGCGGTATTAGGTTTCTGCATCCTTGAACCAGAAATCAAACAAAAGTATATGCATTGGTGGTATTAGGTTTCTGCATCCTTGAACCAGAAATCAAACAACAGTATATGCATTGGCGGTATTAGGTTTCTGCATCCTTGAACCAGAAATCAAACAACAGTATATGCATTGGCGGTATTAGGTTTCTGCATCCTTGAACCAGAAATCAAACAACAGTATATGCATTGGCGGTATTCGGTTTCTGCATCCTTGAACCAGAAATCAAACAACAGTATATGCATTGGCGGTATTAAGTTTCTGCATCATTGAACCAGAAATCAAACAACAGTATATGCATTGGTGGTATTAGGTTTCTGCATCCTTGAACCAGAAATCAAACAACAGTATATGCATTGGTGGTATTAGGTTTCTGCATCCTTGAACCAGAAATCAAACAACAGTATATGCATTGGCGGTATTAGGTTTCTGCATCCTTGAACCAAAAAAAGATAAAAAAATTCAAAACCCAAGGTCAGCAGAAAATATCGTTTTATTTTTATTTTTGGTTGTTGTTTTAGTTAAGGAAGTCGTCTTCATGAGTGACTATCATCAAAAGGGCTAAACATTTCAAGCGGAATATTTCTCTAAGCGCCTGTAAATTTGTTACAAAAACGGCGTAGAAAATCAATGATTAGTCTTCTCATTGTGTAGAACAATGCACGATCTCACAATGTTGGAATTTCGGCTTTGAATCTAAGACCATCCGGACTACTCACCCGATCTTTTTCCACCAAAGAATTTGTTTTGGGAAATCTGGAGAAATTCTATGTGACTTGGAATGAGGATTGAATATGTAGAATATCATGTACGTTTACAAGTTCTAGATCATTTTATTCTTGGTCGAGCTGATAATTTTTCAGCAGCCTCTCTGACAGTTCAAAAGCTTCATCCATCCAGTTCTTCAGATATTTACATCTCACTTTTGTTGCAAGGGTCTTTAGAAATCTTCTGTCGTTTTTTTTCCGATTTGCATTCTACATTTTCTTAAAAACCAGTTTGAGCTCTACCATAGCTAAATATACGTGCATATAATAAAATTCCCTGAAAACCATAATCTTTTTTTAAACCTTTGTCAGCGGAATTTAAATCTTACGTCTATTTCTTTATCGTGATGAATATGAAACTGTCCTGAAGTGCTTTAAAATTGGACATCTTTAGGTATTCCAGAGTTTTAGGCAAGTGAGATTATTCTGTAGCTTTTTGCACGTTTCATGTTGTATTTTAAGAGTCTATCTTTTACTAGAATTTGCGAAATCAGTCATCTAAACGGTAAACACTTACTAGTGCTATTGCATGTTGTCATTACTCTGTGTCTTTTAAAATCATTTCTTCGATTACCAAAAATTCACTTAGTCTGTTGGTTATATTTTTCATTTTTTTTATTTTTAGAATCTTTTTCTTTTCTTTATCTGAATTCATCACTTCTCTAATGAGTGACTGAAATCATCTGACTTGTTCTGGAAGGAATTTCCACATGGGGAGGAAACATGTTATGGGCTTATAATTACTTCTAGCTGAAACGTGATTTCCCTATCTCTTTGCATAAAGCTAGTGTAATAACAACATTAGGTAGAAACTTATGAAGCTTTATTTGACTCATTCAGCGTTAGCGTTAAAAAACGTTTATTTAATGTGATGGATGGTTGTACGGGAGACGGTATGTGCCTATTTCATTACCACAGTTACTTCTTTTTTTTCCTTCTATTTTCTTATATATTCCTTCGCATGAACACGTTTTTAACTAACTTCCTGCCGTTATGTGATATGTTTTAAAGGGAATTTTTATCGTTATGATAAACCAGACATATCTATTTATGGGTAGGTTGAGCTTAATAGACTAATTCCTACGAAGTATGCTGATTTAGTCACTGTACTAGTATAGCCAAAGAATTGTCAAACATACTAAAGTTGGATGTCTCTACCGTATATGGTATGATTGCCAACGTGCTGAAAGAACATGGCCCATAGATCAGATATAATGTTTCTCGTAACAGACTCAAATAGAAACTCTATTATCGGCAACATTTGATTGTTTTAATTGTTTTGATACATGAAAAATTAATCAGCAAAAATGAGTTCTATTTATGTATGTCTCTGCACGTTATTCATGTGCTACACTTGTTCGCTTATTTAATTTACTATATATAACTGTTTATGAGATATAACTGCTTTACAGCAAACTTGACTGCAAATATTACAATTAATTCAGTGCACGTGTATTAGAGAAGTCTAAGTGCTGATGACCTTATCAGCGCTTTTTCAGGTTCATGATGATTTGCGCAGAACTTTAGCACTAGATTCTCTCGGGTAAAATATGTTTCATAGATGTTCAAACGCTGTACTAAGTCCATTAAAATCAATCACTTTGTTTCTTCAGTTGTGACCAAAATTGTTCCACCTGCCTGAAGCAATGTCTACTTTTATTTACCTTATTCTCTGCAATTGTACCAAGTCATTTTCTCAAAAGATAAGCTGTTGAGAAATTCTGTTTTTTTGCTTTCTCAAAAAAGAAAAAAAAAGAAAAAAAAAGAATAAGAGTTCAACTCTCTATTGACTAATTCATTGTCTTCTTTTGACTAATTATACTTTTATATGGCTGCGTTAGTATTTTTTAATTTTACTTTTTACGTTACGATTGTTTTGTGTTTGGTAATGATAGTACATTCAAGTCGACGTATGATGAGTTCCTCTCCTTCGGGAAAGAGGAAATGGTGCTTTTTACAGTCTTCATTTATTATTAGTTTGTTCTTGAAGGAATAAAGTTCCAGAACAGCCGCTCAATGCAGTGAGGCATGCTGTCCAATTCTCTATTTATTACGCGGGCGTCATTATGTATAGAAGCGATAAATAGAAGACCATCACGTACATATATATATATATATATATATATATATATATATATATACACATATATATATATATCAAGAACGATATTGGAGAATAAATGCATAACAAAGTGGAAAAAGTTTTCGTGTGCCGCGTTTCGTGCTTTGGGATATCATCGGACAAACTTTGTGATGTTCGCTCGACTACATCTGCACATGAAGAAGAGATGTTGGGATTTTTTTTTATTTTACAACGTTTCACCATTTCTGGCAGAACTTCTATTATCACAGTGTGATATATCTAATAGCAAAAATGACGGAAACAAAAAGAATGTGAATGAAATTGGTTAGATTTTTTTTTAAATAAATAAATTAAAACATTAAAAAATTTAAAAAATCCCATCATCCCTCGTTCGTGTTCATGCGTAGTCGCACGGGAATAACAAATATAGTTCAATGAAGTTCGAATGGACGAAATGGGTCACATGAAAACCTTTTCACATTGTCATGCACTTTTCCCTATATATGATAGACTCTCCCGTCGAATTCGAGGTATGAGGGTTAGACAGATCAGTTCCTAGAAACTGAAAGCCCGACACCGTCACATGAGATTTGATTATAGTGGTGAAGGCTTTGTGCAGGGCCATCCACACTTTTTGGAGGGACGAATACAGGGACCTGGTGCAGGGAATGCCACAAGGTCCCCAAAGGACCCTCCGCAGGTTTTGAATTCAGAGTTGTCCTTCTCCTAGACCAGTTGCCATCCAAGGCTATAGAACCCAGTCTGTCCTGCTATTAACCCATAATTGGAGGGAGAAGAAGAGGATTCACACCTTTCCCAAGGGTATTAGCACGTAAGTGAATGTAATGGATTCGACTGAAATTCGAACTCAGCTCTCCGATTCCTCAATCCAAGCCGTTATCCATTACTCCAACGTGCCCCTCTCTCTCTCTCTCTCTCTCTCTCTCTCTCTCTCTATATATATATATATATATATATATATATATATATATATATATATATATATATATATATATATATATATATATATATATATATATATTTATGGGGAAAAGTGTTCAATATCAGAGATAGAGCGTCTGTAAATATTAAAGTGAACATTGACGTCAACACTTAGAGGTTGCAGTCTGTTTCATGCTAGACGCAATCGTCGGTGGCTGACGATTGCGTCTAGCATGAAACAGATTGTCGCCTCTAAGTGTTGACTTCAATGTTCACATATATAATATATATATATATATAATTTATGTAAAATATATATGCCAAAAATTTAGAGATAGAAGTAACCAACAGTTTCGCGCTCTTTTACTTGTAGAAATGGAATGAACCGGATGTAGCAGTGGGAATCGAATAACGTTTCCAGCGTTTATTGGTAGTTTGGGATTGTTTGTCTATTTTGTGTTACCTATATTCAAATTCTGCATTTCCCTTCTAAACAGGTTGAGTTCGGTCATAGCTATTAGAAAAAAAAACTTTCTCTCTTTTGTGTCTTTTTCCTCCCACATATAGACTAATATCTACGAAACGATAACTGTTCTAGGTTCGTCATTGAACTCACATTAGCGGTATATCAAAATTTCGGGCACACACATGTGATGCAAGAATGGAACAAGTAGCGACTAACAAAGAGCGTAACAGCAAATAAAAGGAAATGTTGCACAAGATCACATCCCAGTTCAATGCTTGTTCCGCTTATTCCATCAAAGTATTTTCCAGCTCACACAACATTCCTAATCTAAACCGAAATACAGGGTCTTCTCACTTCCAGGTTGACTATGTATCCAGGAGTGTAGCCGTACTCCCCAACCTTGGACAATTTTGAGTTGGTAAGGCTACTTAACCCATAGTTTGGGTAGATGACTCTGAGGAGTTCATCCGCCTATTAACAGCTCTTCCCTTTGTTACTTGTGCTGCTGGTGTCTCACTTTTTTCTCTTCACCAGACCAGTGTCTGATAGAGAGGTGTAGTTTAGTCGCCAACCACTCGACCAATCAGGTTTTGAATTCCTAATTACCCTTCTCCTAGACTGGTTGTTGCCCAAGGCTATAGGACACACTCTACCTGCTATTTATCCATATTTTGGTGGGGTGAGGGAGGGATGGATTCCTAATTTCCCAAGTGAATATAACGAACTCTGGGCTGGAATTCGAACTGGGTTCTACGATTCCAGAATCCAAGCCGCTATCCATTACTTCACCGTGCTTTCGAATTTGTCGGCCGCCAAAGGTATCATTATTGACAGCTTAGCATCGACTACTCTCCCTTACCTGGGCACTGGCGTCATTCAACCGAGCAAGTCTAGTCAGATGAGTTATATTTCCAGCTATTTTAGGCAAACGGGAGCATCTGTTAGGATTAGAGTCCGCAGTGTGTTGTGCACGCCATGGTTTACTGCTTAATCGTATGGGATTTTTTTCTGTTGGAGTTGAAAAGAACTACAAGACCATATTCATAGGTTTGAGATGATCAAATCATGCTTCTCTGTGGTGATAATTTGTTCTGGCAACTACCCTGTAATGGGTGGTATAAATCAGGTTCTCTGAACACTCATGTAAATTCTATGTACACAACTTCACATTCACCAAGTTTAAACCCCATTGAGCATGTATTGGATATGTTACAGAAGTTAATAAATCCCATGAGATAACTGAAAGAAAACTGGGATATGGGCAGCAATGGAACATCCTTTGATAGGTATACCTATGTAAAAGCTCGAACACCTCATAATCTGTCACGTAGCTACCATCATTCAAGGGAAGAGGTGCAGGTTATTATGTCGTTAAGTGCAGGTAATTCAGTTATGATTGAGGACAGAGTGAGTCAAACCTGAGATATAAAGAACCTGAGGGAGTTGAACAAACCCAGGTAAGCTGCTAGATTGATACGAATATACAAGTAGAGAGAGATGGACAAATTGAGATGGGTAGATAGAAATAGTTTCCTGTGCTGCGGATTTCGCCGAATGCGCTGAATTTATTGAAACCACAATCTTCTTCATGGCAAGTGATTTTCTGGTTTAAATGTAAAGTATTTAAAATCTAAGAATCGAATAGTGTCTGATGTCACCTTCTCATCAGACTCGCAGATAGACAGATAAAAAGACAGACAGACGTGACAAAAAACTGTCCGTACAGAGCGGATTTAATGAGAACATTTGGGAACAATTGCTTTTGTTGTCAGTGCCTAATCGGGAGAAAAGCCAGTCACGTCGGCCTTGCGAACCCAATGACCTCGACGGCCGAGATTTTTGCGCGTATCGATGTGGAAGAACTGCTGGGAAATTGCTTTCACTATCATTACACTCGGCTGCCCGTTGCAATTAATGAACGTCTGCTCTGTGATAACATTCGAAAGAAAAACCCTGCAAACTCCAAAATACTACTGATTATGTTTCCATTAAAGCTATTGACACTGCGAAGTCATCGCGTATTCAAAGACAGTGCACTGATCGAAGTAAAAAAAGGCTTTTCATTTGAGTTGAAAGCTTTATATATATATATATATATATATATATATATATATATATATATGTGTGTGTGTGTGTGTGTGTGTGTGTGTGTGTGTGTGTGTGTGTGTGCCATTGAATATTATTCATTATTGACTGACATCATCAGAGTACGGGCTTCATTTTACAACGGTTATATATTCTTCTAAGAAAAGTAACTGGTCATATTATCTTGTCTCTCTAGGCTTTTATAATGAAAAATATGATAAAATATAATAAAATATAAGACATTTAAACGCATGAACTTCACTACATTTTCATAGGGTGCCAATTTTACAAACTGCTTCGGTTTTTTATTCTTTGCATGCTAGTGATCTACATCTTATGGGCATGACCGTCAGAATAAAACTCAACGATAGATAGGGGAATTAAATTGTATCTTTTAATACCACAAAAAACAAGCTAGTATCTTTTCATGATCACCGGTCAGACCTTGAGTTTTCACTGATGAAAGTGAACATTTCCCATGAGACTCCATGATTTTAACGTCTACTGGTTTGCAAATTCACTGCAGATCTCAAGTTGAATTCATATATATGATTCTTTGCCAAAGATGGCCAACTGATTCTATTGCTCCAGAAAGTATTTCTTATATTCTGCTGTCTTTTATCATTACAAGAGTCTAATTAGAACAAGAATGGAGTATTGCTGCCATGACTTAACTGGATCTGCATAATCGTCACTTTCCAGACATGATAGAATTCAGAATCGGTTAATGGGGAGGGTTATTCTCCACTCTTCAAATATTTTCCCATAGACGAAACTTTGCAAGCCTATGGCTGTTTCAAAATTTCTCTTTCAAATGTTCAGATGAGCTCCATTCTTTAGTTCCACCAGTTCAGATATGATATCTAGGACACACTATGCTGCATCCACGGAGTTGAATCACCCCATTTACCCTGTATTGGAAATCTAAGCAAAAAGTACCACTCATACAGATTTTTCCAACAACTGTTAATTCGTGGAAAAGATTCAGGTATGGAGGCTTCCTTGAACACTAGAATCTTAATTTCTTCCAATCAAGCGATAACCTTTATCCTATTTATTCTCATTATCTTCACTTCATACCATCTCCTATCAAATTCATATCGCACAACTCATTCATGATAACTATTTTAACATTAAACCTCTATATGGAGCGAAGCTTGTGCCTTATATTGGGTTAAAGTTAGTATAAATAAACTTGGTTTTTGATTGTTGAGTTATCGCTTTAGGTGGAAATTTTGGATATAAAGAAAATGAAAGTTTGAATGGAAGGGGTTTCTTCTTTCAGTCAAATTATCTAACCAACTTGCGACCGGCGAGACGGAAATGAAATCTGATTCTGGCAGTTCTATGGTGTGTGACACACATCCTGCACGTCCGAGTTCGACTGCAAGATTTGGGCGACTACTGACTGTCCGAATGAACGATCAAATATCGAATCTCTACAAAACAGGCTTCAGTTATATGCTCGTCTAACGTGACCTAATTCAGTTTTGTCTTCATTGAATGAAATCTAATTCGTTATATTGAAGTTTCATAATATGTACCTGTGATATCTAGTTATGCTATTGAATAGCACGAGAGGGTACTGAAAAAAATCCAAAAGTCTGAAACATTAACGCAAAATCAAAATTTGTTTTTGAATCTGTTTTTTATTAGGCCGAGAACTTTTCAACATCCCTTTCTTACTCTCGGAAATTTTGAAATTATCGCTAATATTAAAATTAATAACAACTGCATCATTAGCTGGTTTTCTAAATATGAGAAACATAAAGGGTAACCGCTTTGGAACACCAGGTGTTGTAAGCTTGGGTGTGGGGGTGGTGTAATTGATAATGACTCAAAATTGTTAATCGGAGAGCAGGGTTCCAATTCCCATTGGGTTCGTTATATTCACTTACATGCAAATACTCTTGGGAAAGTTATGAATCTACCTCTTCTCCCTCAGCTATGGGTTAATTAGTAATACGATAATATCATTAAACCGTTATTATCTGTAAACAAAAAAATGCGTACAAATATTTTGTTTGGTTTATTTTACGTCATATCAATCTCAGTGTGTTATTTAATGCCGACAAGATTTTTAGGATAAGTACGTATGCATAGAATATATATTCATTGTAAGAAATGAGATTTTAAATCAGTTTCATTGACTTATTTTTGTAAATATGGTTTGTCAAATGTATTGCTGGTAATGTTTTTATTTTTCAAGAGAATTTTGCTGATAAATTCTCTTGCTTTTCCAATAATGTATTGTTGATAATTTCTTTCTACAAAAATGCATCTCTACACCATCACAGCAACAATTAAGAGGTAGTTGCACGCTCTTCAAAAACTCCCGATCAGAGACCTTGCTGTCGGCTGTAGTTTATCGTCATACTCAGGACGGACAAAATATTTAGATTTCGGTATTAAATATCCCATGAAGGTTGATATGACAAAAGCAACCAACCCTCTTCCCATTTTTTAATAAATCATCATATTGTGATATTACTATATAATACAATTTAAGACTGACATATCGTGAGATCGTATAAAATAAATCGTACCAATGCATACATTTTATTTACTAATTTTTAGTATTTGGAAAATGATTTAGAAGATAAAGTTCTGTCGTCATCTCGGAATCAGTTTCAATGAACAACGAGAAAGAAAATGCATACTAAATTGACGGAGAGGAAATTGGTAATGAGTTGGGTTTGCCTACACTTATCTATTCTTCAACCTATCCTTCTTGTGATTATTTTAATATTTATGTTTTGCTTTTATTGCAGTACACAAAAGATTTTTAAAAATAAAGGATGAAAAAATATACGTAAAAAAAAAAAAAAAAATTAGAGACTATGCTCGACACCTGATGTCCATTTCAATTATAAACTAACAATTGTAGTTCCGGTAGATAGCGGGAAAGTTTTTCACTACTTGTTCGTTGTCGCCGACGGCATCACCACAGCCAAACTGCAACATCTGCTTCCAACAGCTCCAAGCCCGCTTAACCACGCGAACACTCACTAACACACATCATTGTCAATGTATTTTCATAGACACACTGATTCTTGTTTAAAAAATTACAAACACAGACGCACACACACCTCGCACGCAAACACAATACTGATGATCTATTTAGATAGGTAAGAATATATTTGCTTACACACACTTGCAAGCTCATACAAAAATGTATATATTTTATTAATATACATGAGTATAGGTGTGTATGCGTATATTTACGTATGATTGTAGACACATTAATAATTAAACGCAAAGGAACACGTACCCACCTATATGAACATTAGCAATCTTTTGTACATTCTTACTCGACACACTTTTGCATCGAACAACTCTGTTCATACCTACATAGATGTTCTTTTTTTTTCTTTCTCTCTCTCCGTTTCATATATTCGGTTTATCAACAATGATATCAAGTCGCATAGACTAAAAGCAAAGCGCATAGGATTAAGTGAATAAAGTAAAGCGCTGGACACGTTTTTATAGGTATCAACACACGGAATTCTTTTACATGATATTTCCCTTCAGGATGTGAACGATCATGGCTCTCTACAACTACCTGTTCATCATAGCTGAAAGCAATGTTTTTCTACTTACTATCCTCCTCGTCCAAGTTCAGTCATCCGTTTGCACAAGCTGGTTAGATAAGTAGATCATGTCTCGCCACAACTACATTTCCTTTGTATCTCTAAGCAGTGTTTGTCTCTTTACTATCGCTCCCAGTCCTTATTCTGTCACTCCTTTGCACAAGTACGTCATGTAGGCCACTTGCTGTTTAGTGTTCTTCTTACCTTAAATCTACCATGTGAGGGTCAGATTCTCCCATCCCTCTTTCCTCATTATGTGTCCAATATGTATCCAATGATTTTAAATACAAGTGTCCTTTTTGTTCCCATTTACCTCAGAACTTTCTCGTTGTTCCGACCATGGTATTCTCAGCAACAGTGGAAGCGCATCACTGTTGCCTCAAGTCCCCTTTTCATCCGTGTGGAGATTGCTTTATGTTACATGCTTTTCCTTCTTGCTTTATGAAACCTTCCTATTATAAACGTAAAAACGTAAGTCTATTTTGAAAGATGTCAATGAAGTTAGTAGTGTATGCGACTGCCAGCGAGTTTGATCTTCGTGATGTATGGATATCTAGTCAGCGTTCCAAAATAGTACGTCGACTAGAAAAAGTCATCTCGCAGGAATTCCAGTCGCACGATTTCATCTCACTGTTGTGTCATTTTGCCAGACAAGGTTAATCATAGAAAATATTTATTGCAAAATAATAACTACTTACAGCACGAATATATTCAATTATTAATTATGGGGGGAGGAAGCGTGGTGCAGATATTGTTAAATGAACTAGCAGATCGCTTGCATTGAAAATCCCATTCAACACTTTGATCTTTACTGATAACACGAAAAATCAATATTGTTTCTAGTATTAGTGATTAGTATTCAAACAACTGAGAATTCTCTTCTGCTCATATATATATATATATATATATATATATATATATATATATATATATATATATATATATATATATATATAACTCGACACACTTATACAGGACATTGACCGCTTGGATGATTTTATTTATAAGACACACCACGAGGATATACGGTTTTTACTAGTGTCGCCCAACCAGCACACTAAACATCGTGGCTCATAATTGCCTGAATCTCTCAGCTATTATCACAAGTATCAAGTCATAGTCCTTGTCCAACCTCTCTTAATACAATAGGGATTTACAAAATGGAGGCTGGGTTCAAGGGCGCCACCAATTAACTATTATGAGCTTTGAGCGCCAGAATACGGACATCGTGTGTTTAGCTTTGAGAGAAGCAAAACGGAAACTATGAAAACGAGAATCATTAAATTTCCACACACTAAAACTGGCATCTAGGTATATACTGATACCAATATAGCTATCTACTCCTGCCTTATCAAATAAATGTAGGTGGGAGGGGTCTTTTATCTTACAAAACTTCATGAAATGGCTATCCAATAAAAGTGGCTGTCATTTTTTTAGGAAAACACCTGGCCACTAGGAAGTAATTAAAATGTATTCATAAGTACATGCAAAACCCAATAGGATGTTTTGAGATTTCTCAGGTAATATAAATAAAAGGAACAAGAAAAAGAAAACTTTTCTATACCAAAGCGTTTTTCGCCATGAGGAAAATCAAGTTAAATGTGTGGAGGATGTTTTGTAACTTGAATTTATACATAAAAGTAACGTGGAGGAAAGATATCATTAAGTTTTCAAATTTTGAATTTGAAAACGCTCTAAAATATTCTTAAATCTTTCTGGTAAACTCTAGGGGACGCCGTGACGAATGAGCGTCTATAAAGACACAAAAGAGAACGCGGATCGCGTGCGGACATATCTGTCAACACCAGTTACATTCGGGTTGTCTCCCTTAGCAGCGAGACAGCTTCGAATATCTAGATACGGGCCTCTCTGCAACTGGTCACGGTCTCCCTTAGCAGCGAGACAGCTTCGAATATCTAGATACGGGCCTCTCTGCAACTGGTCACGGTCCGAGTCTTTGTAAGATGTCTCGTGCCAATAAAAGCAACGGTAAAACGAGTAGTCAGGAAGATGCAGTGTCTTGTAAACTAGGTCCGTGGGCATATTGTTCCCAAATGTTTGTGGTTTCCGAGGCAGCATTGTGTTTTCTACCTCCCGTCTCTTTCCTATGTCCATTATCCCCGTAACTGCTGGGAGAACAATCAGTTAGATGTTTTCCCCAATCTCAATGCACTCTTGTACATTACCACAGACGCTATGTGATGTAATTTGTTGCCTAATAGACGAAAGCGAGTAAATGTTGTTGAATTTATATTTTATTTTTGGGTTAATAGAATATACTACTAATATGCAAGATCAATAAACACTCAATTTTCACGATATTCTTTGCTTCCCGTCATGGAATTTTAATAAAAGCGTGTGTTCCAAGAGGTATGGGTGGGGAGTCTTCATTAATTATTATTATTATATTATTATTTATCTTTATTTAATTATCAAAATGTAAATAAGCATAACCAGTCTATTCTAGAGGCAAGAATAAGGATGTAAAATTATGCATAAGTTTGTCACCAGTTATAAACATGTGGTCTTCAAATTAGTATTGCTACTATATCTGGGCTAGAACTGAAACATCCTCACATTTCAGGATTGACAGAGTTCGAAACCTTTTACGAGACCTTTGTGGATGATGACTTATTTTCTACCCGACACATCCTTTGCAGAAGATGCATCGGCGCAAGCCTCTACCTATTTCCATGGCAAATGTTCAGACAAACCGCATTCTTAAGTGACACCAATTCACCTCTAAAACTCTTGACGATCAGAGATTGGCAGCAGACCTCTCTTCCGATCTAACATTAACTTCCCAGTAGAGGTAAACTAGTCGGTTACATTCAATGCCTCGTAAACCAAACTGGTTACATTCTATCTCCGCCGATCAGACCCCGAACTACCGTCAGTCACGGTGAACGAATGTCTTCTCGAGGAGGCTGCGTACCTTGTGAGAATACTGGGCCTTAAACTTAAAAAGAGTTTGCTGCTACGTTAAGGGTAGAAAAATTCCTCGGGTTAAGTAGAGGCAAATAGTGAGTTCCGTAAAACTAATGAGTGTCGTGACGTAGCAAAGAAGTGACCTGTGTATGTGTGTAGTTTTATAGACTTTTGAGGATGCGGGCTCTTAAATTCTAATGGTTCTTATTTACAGATGGTTGTTTTTGCTCTATGAGTATTGCTTCAAGGATCATAAGACTGTATATAGTATTTGATTTTGCTAGTATTTTGGTATTATTTGTGAATAGCTGTCTAATATCACTATGATTCTTATGCTGTTTGTTAATGTGTTGTCTTTATATATATATATATATATATATATATATATATATATATATATATATATATATATTAAAATATACATATATATATATACATATAAATATATATATATGAGATTTCGTAGCTAATGTTTCTGAATAACATGATGTTTTCTTATACTTTTACAGTAATGTTTACCTGTACGAAGCTCAAGCGCCACTCGAGGTAGAGAGTTACAGTAGATTGAAGGTTAATGACTGCAATTATTTTAAACAAATGATATAGTATTGTCAGATTGAGGACAAATTTAGTCATTTGTCTAATTCTCTTTGCTAGTAATTTGAAACCCACCCAATCCCTCATAGCGCTGTGTATATTTCTATGTCCATTTCTCTGTGGAACATTTGAAATTAATTCTATTGCCTCTGTCTGTCAAGGCTTACAGGACACATCACGTTGAAACATCGGTTTCCGTACGATCACTAATGTTAAGAAACGTTGAACCTGAACAGTACTTAGATGGGTAACCGCCTGAGAATATTAGGTGCTGCGAGTAGTATAAGGAATAGTGGCTCGGAATTGTCAATCGGAGAGCCGAGTTCAAATTCCAGTTGGGTTTGTTATATTTACTTATTCATAACCTTGAGAACGATATATATATATATATATAGAGAGAGAGAGAGAGGGGTGGGTAGAATGATATATTTAATGCCATATTTAATTAAATGTATTTCTATATTAATAATTAAGAAACCATAAAAATATGTCATTATTAAAACATGTATTTATATACGAAGAAATTGATAAACAATCTGGCAATTTAATTTCTTTTGATATTTTCCAAACATATAAAATGACAATTTACTTACGTGTGAGAATAGTTGTGTTAGTGTATAATCTAATACCTGTTACCTTGATTGAGACAAATTAAGACGGCGTGGCAGTTACTATAGGCTAAGGTAAGATAGCAATGATTTTGATCGCTTTTGGAAAGAAGCGTTAAACTCGACGATTTTTATTGTTGTACTTTTTTACATCCAGCTCTTTTAATTGAAAGCTACTACATCAACGATAAACTTTTTGCGTTTTTACAGTTTTATCTCATTAACTGCCGATCAATAGATTGTGACACTCTTATAATTTTTATTTATATACACATGAAATAAAAAATTAAAACTGACGGCACCTGTACAGCACAGATTGTTGCTACGACAATGCTTAAAATTACTGTTTACTCAATCAGGGAATTTTAAGCTGGTCTATCGGCTCACTTGGAGTTAGCGTATTGCTTATGAAGGTAGAAAGTGGAAGCGACGAACAAGTTTTGTCCTAATCTGTTGTATTTACATGTCATTAATACTCTTGGGAAAGGCATTAATTGAGTTATTCTTAAAATTAACAATAGGAAAAATAGCGAATAAAATAACCTTCAACTGTAGCTACAGGTTAGGGCAAAATATGGTCTCTAGTTTTAGATGGCACAACAATTTTAAATTTTAAAATAAGGATTCATAGCAGTTAAAAGGAAAAGAAATCTGTAGAGACCCATGATTACCTATATTGTAAATGGATTCATAGCATTTTAATAAAATTTGCTCACTGCCGGCAAAGTATGATCTGAAACGTTATTAAATCTCACTAGTGCCAAAGAACCGAGTCGATTATTTCTGCCTAGTGTTAATCTGAGGGCAAAACTCTAAGACAGTAATTTTCAATCAGCGTGCCCTACAAGGATCGTAGGTGTGCCGCCGAAAATTTTTAAAGGTCATTAATTAAATTATTTTCGAAAGAAGCCCAAAGCACAGTAAATGTACATATCAAAATTAAAAACACTTTAGTTTTATTAAATGACAGAGGATTTGCAATTAAAAATCAACAACAGATATTACATCATTTTGGTTATATCTTAAGGGTAAATTTCCAAATATTACAAAAAAGCAATGGAAATACTTCTTCCGTTCTCAACGTCAAATTCGCGCAAAGCAAGCTTTTCTGCAAGAAATAAAATTAAAAACAAATGTCGATTATGGCTAGAATCCTTGGAAGAAGATTTAAGAGTATGCCTGTCCAAAAGTTGAACTTGAAAAAAAAACGCCATGGTCAAATATCTTTAAATGATAAATTTAAATGTTAAATTAATCAAATCTTTAAATGATAATTTTAAATGTAAAATTAAGAATAATAAATAAATATTAGTTTTTTTTAGAATTTTAATTATTATCGTTTTATTACTAATTATAATAAATTGTTTTGTTTGTGTTAATAAATATATCATAAAATGTATACATTTTTTACTCTTTTTTATCATCATGATTTAAGTGTGCCGTAAAAATTTTAACTGTAGGTTCAAGTGTGAGATAAAAATAAAGTTGAAAAGCATTGCTCTAAAACACCGTCTACCTTTGTCAAGATATTTTAATGATTTCTGCTAATAGAAAATGTATTTTCATTCGCCTCCATGTAAATAGGATACATGGTGGGGTTTAATGGGGACGCACGTTTGTAGAAATAAAAACAATAAAAAAGATGAGCTCTTTCTTGCTAGACTGAGCTACAAAGACGTCTTTACACTGAAAAGGTGGCGACCCTTCTCCTTATTGTGATAGAGAGTTACTGCATCGGAGTTAGGACATTCAAAGAGCAATCTCACATGCTTAAAATTTGTCTGTCTTCTCCGGAAACAAATCGAATACTGACCTAACTTTTTAGATTGCAAATGGAAGTATTGTTAACAATTTCACCTTACCATCGTATTTACTTACATTCGTTGCTGGCTGTAATATATTTTCAGCATTCACAGATGTGCCAATTTCACTGAAGTAAACAAAATGAAGGTCTTTTTGTGTTTCTCTCTATTAAGAGAGCTAAAGACAACGTTCTTACGCACTGGAATGCTACTGGAAATCTACCTTTCTACTAACACTTCGTTACTTTAAAACAATGAAGTATTTGTTATGTTTTGCTATTTTTCTTGTCAGCTTAAAACAATTTCTAGCCATGGAATCATATCTCTTGGCGCTGTGTATATCATTCCTCATTAATTCGTGCAATTAAAAAATCAACACTTACCTGGCTGAAGGTGCGATTTGCTTTTATTTATATTTTATTCCAAAATGTATCCCGTAACAAAGAACTTACCTGCAACAATAAATAAAAAGGAAATTAGTTCCAATAAAGGCAAAGAATTTATCAAAAAAACAAAAGAAACGTATCTGCTCTAAGAGTACAACAATGCAGAATTTAGCTTTACTGATTACAATAAATGTTATCATTATTCCAAACATTGTTTGCTTCTTTATGCATGTTGACGAGGTTACCGCAACTTTTTCGGCGGATCTGCCTTCGTCAGGTATAAAATCAATAAAAAAATGAAAAAACTCTTTATAGAAAATAAAAATCCTGCAATAATCTACCTATTGAAAATACATTTTTGTCAGAAAATTTACTTTGTGAGTAATAAGATAATTTTCGAAAATAAGGTTAATATGTTACACTACACTGTAGGAAAATTATTAACTCTGAAATGAATAATAACAACATATTCCTACGTTTCATTACTTCAGTTATCATTGTACGCTGTGGTTTATACCATCGAACTTAAAGTCTTACATTGAGAAAATCGGAATAAAGTCTGCGTTGCTTGGCACTGCAAATATTATGCGAAAAGTGTTCTCAGTCTGACGTCGAACGACTTTGAGAATATACATAAAGCAAGATCTCCAGTTGAAAACGAAAAACCTACGAAATAATATAACAATGAGACATAAGAGTTCAGATTTCTTAATGTTAGACTTTCTTTGTTTGTCTATCCATCTAATATATCGTAGTTTAATAATAATAATAATAATAATAATAATAATAATAATAATAATAATAATAATAATAATACAAAAGGAACAATTTCCATGTTAATAAAAGCATTTCTTCTTTCCAGAGTAGCGAATTTGAGTTTCATTTTGGGGCAATTTCTAGTCTCCCCTAACGCGCTCACGTTTCTTCTGCATTTCTTCCTCCTCCTCTTCTGAGAACAGCTTTTCTAGAGCTGATTACTTTATTCTTAGTGCAGCAAACGCGTGATTCAAGGTAATTGCTCCCAGCATTCAGCACGATTTTCTAAACACGGAAACCCATACAGAAAAAATACACGTCTTGATTCTTCCTTTCATTCATCATCATTGATTTATGGCATGTAACAAAGGTTAGCCAAATCGAAACGTTTAACGTTAGGAGTTTTATTTGAATTTGTGTCCTGATTTCATAAGAAAACAAAACAAATGAATTGACACTACGTAATTTAATGCATATGTGCGTGATAGTATTGTATGCTTTAAAAATACTAACGATGAAGAGACAGGCGTAAAATAAATATAATAGATAAGCATACATATTTCTCGCAAAGTGTTGGCGCTAAAATAAAATTGCTTATTTAAGCTGTTTAATATTTTATTCTATTTTTCCAGGTATTTGAGATATTGTTTATTAGGTTCAAAATTATGGATAAACGGTCAGAGAAGATCGAATATACTTGATCAGAACAGCATCGCAGGATCTTCGAACAGTTTAATCACATTTTTCATAACAATTCGATAAAACTAATTATATACTATACTAAATTTAACACAACCACCTTAATCATACGTAAGAACTCTTCTCCGTCAACTAGTGCTTTGGAAAAAGATCAAATGTTTAAATGTACTTTGGGAAATTGTATCTCTGATAAATAAGTAAATACATATGTTGGTTTGACGATCACAACATTGTCAAGATGACTTACGCTTCATTTATTATAGAAGTTCTATTGCACAACATTTAAAAACATATTACTGTCCACCTTCAAATTACAAGGAAATACTTGTTGACAACACCAATTTATTATACCGCGAAAATAAAGAAACTTCAAATACTTGAGGGCCTCTATATCAAAATCAACAAATCAACACTGAACAAAATTAATGACGAGTGAAGCAGTAACGTATTGAAGTGCATATAGCAAACTTTTAATGCCATTTTGTATTTCTACCAATTTCCTGTCAGTTCTCTTATCGTGAAACGCTTATTTTGCAAAAAATTCTATAGCTACAACGGATAAATTTGAAAGATTTTAAATAATTATAGTGTGCGTTCGTGCGTGTTTTTAAAACTCACAATAACAACGGTATGCAGATTTTATCGCAATTATAATAAGTTTGTCTTTGTAATTTACCCCTGACGATGATCTTGTAAAAGATCGAAAGTACTTCGGTTAAAAAAACTATGGCACCTTCCTCGATGAATTTCATCTTAACATCAAGTAACTCATTACACAACTGTAAAGGATCGGTATAAAAATAAACACAGTATGTCTATATTATTCAATGAAACAGGTTTGAATGAAGATATGTTGCAGATAGATAGATAGATAGATAGATAGATAGATAGATAGATAGATAGATAGATAGATAGATAGATAGATAGATATTATTATTATTAATAATAATAATAATAATAAAGAAGCTTAGTTTCATTGAACCGACAAGAACATTCTGGTCATTTATTGTTTGTTGCATTTTTACAAAACAAAATAGGAACTTTGGACAGTTTATCCACAATTTTGATTTGGATGTACAACAGATTCAAAAATACAAAATACATTAAACAAACAGAATTTGTCAGTTAATTTTAACAAAACTTGTTTGAATGATTTCCTCCAGCGAAAATATACCTTTATAGATATATATGTCTGATAAAATAAATTACAAACATTATGTCTGCTTATTTTTATCATAATCCTTTCATATTCACGATTATGATGATCTCAGAAAGAGATGGAAAGTACTTTGTAAATAAAAGTGATTCTCACTACAACAGTGCAATTCTTGTCTCATTTAATTGTAATACATGGAAAATATTCGTGAATATGAAAGGATTATGATAAAAAATATCAGACATATTGTTTGTAATTTATTCACTCAGACATGCCTAAAAGAGAATTTGCTGCCTAAATACAGAAATGTATATATATATATATATATATATATATATATATATATATATATATATATATATATATATATATTGAACAATAAAAATTATTAAAAAAAATCTTCAGACACACTGGGTTGTAGATTAATATTCTTTCGTTTTTATTATTATTATTTCATTTAGATTCCTCGACTAGAAAACATGGCCGTCATCAGGAAAAAAATATTTCTGCTTGTTGGTAGAAGTGAACTACAGAAATGAATGTCTTCATGGAGAAAATTAACTTTTGTCTGTAGTTTTCATTTGTTTTTTTTTAGTTTTTTATCTTTTTAACGTGAATTTTTTAACATTCCTTGTGTTGGTCAAACAGTCTCTTTTAAGTTGTTATTTGAGATAAGAGCTGGATGGATCCATGCTGCTCTGAATTCCCTTGGTCACTTTGACAGTTTTATTGGTTCCTGGAGAGGGGATGTGTCTGTTAAGTGTGTGTGTGTGTTATTTGGTTCTTAGGGAGTGAGTAAGTATGATGTGTGTAAGTGTGTCTATTCGTGTGGGGGGGTGTATAAGTGTGAGGTTTCAACACCCCCGTAAGCATGCCTGTCTTGTGTACGTGAGAAATGTGTGTAGGTTTTGATTTGTAGGGTTATATATTAACACTATTTATATTGTTAAATTTATGGTTTAGCCCGGCTGGATAGTGTGTATCCACTTATTTTCATGGAACTCTAAAATCTTTCTAATGTTATCTGCTCTGAACTTTTCTATTCTTTCAATTATAGTGAATTTGGCATGATTTTTGAAATCGTGTGTTTTTGTAGGCGGAAATGTTGTTCTACAGGTAATAATTTTTCATGGGGAGTCGACTTAATTCGATTGCGATAATTATTAATTCTGTAGTGAAAGAGCCATTCATATTTTCCTACATATTGTTTCTGGCATAGTGTGCATTCTAGGAGGTAAATTATGTTATGACTTCTACAGTTAAAATCGTGGTAGATTTTGAAATTAGATTTAGGGACTGAGCTAGTGAATGAATTCATGTGTCTAATGGGTTGGGAAATCCTGTTGTTTTTGTTGTTAGTTTATTACGGATTACCTTGTCCCCTGAAATTTGGTAACTACCTATGATTTCTTTTAGGTTCTTAGGTCTACGATATGCTAGAAGGCCGGGTTCCTTAAACAATTTTTTAGGTCTGGTTTGAGATGTAGTATTTCCCAGCGACTTTTGATTATTTAGAATGGAGGCAGAGTTGGGTTCAAAGTGGTTACTAGAGGAATGCGGCTAGATATATATGTACATTTATTCATTTACACCAATGTTTCCCATTGATTGATTTTTAAAACTGGGTGACTGGGATATTTTTTAATAGCGTTCCCTATAATATTTATTGTTCTTTTCTTGATTTTTAAGCAATGCATGGACGTAGCAACGGCTCGAAATAATCTCATTTCTTTTATTTATTGGATTATTAACGGTCTTATATAACCTTTCGTATAAAGAAACAAACACACATACATATATATGTATATATATATATATATATATATATATATATATATATATATATATATATATATATATATATATGTGTGTGTGTGTGTGTGTGTGTGTGTGTGTGTGTGTGTGTGTGTGTGTGTGTGTGTTACAATCTTCATTTAAAATAAGCAGCCTCTCTTAGAACTGTATTCTTTTCCCGAATTCAAAAACAGGTTGTTTTCCTCCTGCGGGATGGTTCTGAAAAGATGTAAGGTATATCTAAGATAAATAAACAAGAATATCACCCGCCTACATCAGCCCTTGTGAATTAACGGTTTCTGGTTGCCCCAGTCTCAATTTACAGATTGATTTATAAAATCGTTCCCGAAGGGAGAAAAGACGAAAAGATTAAAATAAACAAAGACCAAAGGATATGTTTAAATAAACGCAAAATACATCAAGCACTGTGAGCGTCAAGAAAAGAAAGACAATTGCATGAAACTAACAAGCTCTTCAAACAATCATATTTTCCTTTATTTATATCAATAAACCAATTATTTTTCTTCCGTTTATCTTTTCGCTGTTCTCTCTATATCTCTTATCCTAAAGATTTTCCACTCTTCTCTCTTCATTGTCTCTCTTCTCCATCTCTTTATGAATCTTTCCACTTCAGAAACTGTCATGGCGAGCGGCGCTGTGCATTTTTCCCGCCGTACGCTATCCTGGTACTATTTGGCTCGTCACGACTTTCGCGCGATCGGAATTCATTTGCATATCAGTCGAGATTATGATGCCAATTCATGTCGAATCATAAATAGCAGAGTAGAAAAAATCGGAACTATTTCCGTTCACAGCTTTGTCACCAAGTCATGCGTTGTGCATCCATAAAAATGAAATGCACAGGCGTGTGAAAAGGTACAAAGTCGATAATCATCATTAATATTCCTATCATTATCATGTGTGTTGGAAGAAGATTAGGAGAAGAAAGAGCTGAAACGCCAGTAGAAGTTTATTTAAAACTGTTGTTTTATGGTTCTACTACATTAATACATTAATTAGAAATCGAAAAACAACGTTCTTTGATCACTTAAATTTCTTTTCGGCGTAATCCGTGAGAAATAAGAAACCGTTAACTCCAGAGAAACGACAGAATTTGTTCATTAATGTCCAATAATAATTAATGGGTCAACTGAAACTTTGGGTTAACAAGTAATATAAAAAACGATTTCGAACAATGTTAATGATTCACCACAAAGGAAAACATAAAACTAGTAAATGTTTTTATTTTTCTCCTTCTGTTGATATTAGTATTATTTACACATGTCTATCTTCAAACCAAAGGTATATTTGAATTGTTGCTGCCAAATCTTTAGTATTGTTATAGGCTTCCTCGTGATCAGAACGTTCTCAGTCATTTGAGTCACTTATTCCTTTAATACATACATATTGACATAATAATGGGTGTCAACTGTTATGGACATAACTGTCGCGATCACGTTACAATGTTTATGAAGTTCTTGAGAATGGTTTTAATATTTCTCTATTTTTGTTTGAATTTTATTTTTCTTCACCCCCGTCTAGTGATTGGCTAACGAAGCCTCTTTTCCTTGTTCACAATAATCATTCATAGTTTTCTAGCTTGGATGCCATTGCCTTTCTGGATTTAAAATTCTCAGTGTCTTTTACTGTCTCCATTTACAAGAACATATCCTGATTCCTGTGCATACATTTGTCTGTATAGCTGAACCCAATTAGATTTCACACTAAACAATGAATTATTCTGCCTATTCTGCTGTCCTTGTTCCTCGATTTCATTTTAGTCAATTTGATACGTTCCCTTATATAATTTTCGCCATCTTTATCTTATTAGATATTAGCGTTAGTAATGGTTTTAGTAATAATATTTGTAGAGACTGTAAAGATACCAGATATTTTAAAAGTATAATTGACCTACTGCTTCTTTTTTGTGCCGTGTCCAGTACGTAGGCAATCATGGCCCTCCACATCGTCCTATCCCTGTAGCTCTTAATATTTTTTGTCTTTTTGTTATTTCTCCTAAACCCTGTTCTACCATCCATTTACTCAAGCTCATCAAATATGTTACGCGCTGCTTTCCTCTGTCCCTCTTTCCCTCAATCTGTCCTGTGAGTATCAGATTTTCCAAGCCCTACTTCCTCATCACGTGCCCCAGAAATTTCAACTGATTCTTCCTGACGTTAAGTAAAAGTTTCCTTTTTGTTTCCATTCTCTCCAAAACATCGACGTTGCTCACATATTTGGTACATGGTATGCTCAGCATCTTTCTGTAGAACGACATTTCCGTTGCTTCAGGCCTCTTCTTTATCTTTGAAGAAATTTTCCAGCATTCTGGGCCATACAGGAGGATAGATATCACGTAACAATTCAGTATTCTTTATTTCATATATTTTAGTTTTGTTTTCTTTAGCCTCATAATCATATTTTTTTTAAATATTTTTCTTTAATACATACATACATACACACACACACACACGCGTGTGTGTGTGTGTGTGTGTGTGTGTGTGTGTGTGTGTGTGTTAAACAAAATATTTTTTTAAATTCTGAATTTAAAAAACAAAACTGAAACATATGAAATGAAGAATATATATATATATAAAGTAATCTGACTTATCCACAAATTAGGAAACTTTTAAAGTATTTTTAGGCTTGATAATTTAGGCCAGATAGAGAATATGACTAATATAAAAAGCATTGAAGTCAACCTAAAGAAAATACTTTATTCAATATACTGATATCAGTTCTTCTGTTCTTTAATTGTTGCATCTGTCTTGAATTTAAACTGATAACTAAAACTGATTATTAAAAGCTGAAAAAATGCATCTGTAATTGACAGACCTATAGAAACAAGCAATATAAGTCAGTTTTACTGTTCTTACGAATCGGGCATATTTCCGGAGACTAAGTGACATGGAAAAGACATTGACCAAAATATCAATTTATATTTAATAAAGAAATCAAGGGATGACCGCATCTGACGGAAAACTGAAAAGATGGGCTGAGATCAACCTCAGAAATGATCATCTAAAATTTTAATCTGTCCGTTTTTACAGATAAATGACTACTCGAATATTCATGGATCTCTTGGATTTGCCCTCTTTATAAAATAAATATACTATTTACGAGTGAACGATATACTAACTTTTCAACTCAAAAGTTGATATCCATTTAAAATATTACATTCATTCGCAAATATATTCAGTTTAGGGAAAGTCATAAAAATAACTCCAAAAATCTGCCCATTTTGATTTATACTCTTCCTGATAAGCCGAGGTTGGTGCCAGATAAAATAAGAAATTAGAACTCGTCATAGATGCCCATTATACTTACATTCAAATTGTATGGGTATGTAAGTTTGTGTGTGCGAATGTATATTTTAATTCAGTGACAGACCGAATCATATTTCTATATTTTTTTTTAATTTACACTATTCAAATTGTTGTCTTCATCTTTGTTGTTATATTCACGAGGTTTCGGCCATTGTGCACCCTGGTCTCCTTCAGATGATTGGAATTTCGAATTGAACCCTTTATTTCGTCCAGCAGGGTAGATTGTTCTAGTTCCACGAGCCATAATTCTTCCGAATATCTCAGTATTAGTTATTTCACTTACCAAGTTTTTCTTTCACCTCTGCTGTAGCCTGGTATTGAACACCCTACTCTTTGAAGAAGGCCGGAGCGTACAACGGCCGAAACGCCGTGAATATGCCAACAAAGATGAGAACAACAATCCGAACAATGTAAATAGCATAAATAATTACAATACCTCATTTCAGAAATATAGATAGGGATTGTTTAACTATAAAAAATAATTCTATTTATTACCGAATAATTTCTAAGATGTTCAATAAAATTTTTAATTGTCTGTTTTTATACTTCTTTTTGCTTAACGCCAAATTTAAGGTTTTATTCCTCAACCTAGTTTAGGTAATGTCTATACTGTGGAGGAGAGGACCGAATTCTTTCAAACCCAGTCAAAATGTGTGTATGTACTTGTGAACACATTGAATGACACAAGGACGTTAAATAGGCGCATACAAAGTGATTATGTCAACTTTTATAATATGGATTTTCTTTCTGACTATCTATTGTTATAGCTATGTTTTACGTGTGTTTGCTTGAAATTGTCTTAGAACAAATCCATTGCTCTGTAACAACGTGTAGTCGTCATCCGATGGTGTCACATTTGTCAGTTGATGTCGAGGTTCGTGAGCGAATGGAAACAAGCGATTCTCTTATGGTTGGCCGTGCGGCGTTGAATAAGTAATGACTACCACTCGGCTTGCAGCCACTTTGCGCAGGAATTAATCCAACAATCGATAACCATTAGACTTGGAAATATATCACGACTTCATTGGACTTGCTTTCACGATGTACTCAAGAATTCTTACTGTCATGTCTCTCCTTTAAAATCTTACATTCTCCGCCTGTTCTTTCTGCCACACTCACAGTTTTCTTCTGAAGAGTATTTTCGAGACAATTGCATTCTCGTTTTACACATTTTTATATTTTTAGTCTTTTGTTTTCCATGTTCTTCTGGCTATTTTTCAACCATTTCCCTCCCTTTGTTGATGACTGCATTTTTTTCAGCCGTCCTATCATTTCCCTTATCAATATCTATCTATATCTGTTCATTACGATCTATCTCGGTCTGGCCATTGTTATCTATTTTTGGTATAACGCTTTCTGTACTTTTACACACACATATATATATATATATATATATATATATATATATATATATATATATGAGAGAGAGAGAGATGGGGAGCAGGAGAGAGGTGGAGAAACCACATTGGGCAGATCTATCTTTGGATCTCTTCTTTTCGACTCTGTGCATAAGCACTCTTGTTTACAATTCAGGCTTTTTCTTTATTTCTCTTTTAAGACTCTTTAACAAATCATTATCCTTTTTCTACTCTCCTCTGTCTCTTTCTGTCTTCACGCACGCACGCACACACGCACACACACGCACACACACGCACACACACACACACACACATATGATTCTTTCTTCCTTTCTTTCTCAGTTTTTACCACCCTGGACATAAACGGTAAGTGGACGTCTCGACTTGGTATACACTGACCCATCGTGACGTCGTACATTCTCAACCTACCCCAATGCCAAACACTAGCTTCCTCACACATGCAAACACATAAAGCTATGACACACAAAATAAACGCTGGACTTCCGCTAATTTTCTGTCTACCATCCAATTTCTGTTTTCTTTTGCTCGTGACATAAAGAAGAAAAATGTAGACAAATACGTTTTAATATTAAATTTGCTGATAATTCACAGTAATGTTTAACTTTAAAATAAGCTTTTTGACAATTTATAATGCATTTTAATTGCGAGTTTGCATTCAGCATGTTTATATCTAAGTATAAAAATGTTAGGAGAAAACGTTAGGATTTGTATCTACCAGCATGAGTTCAATCCATACTATTATCAAGTAGCTACACCTAATGCCTGATGACGTTAGAAAAATTACGTATCATAAAAGACGTACATTCTTACCAATAAAAGGATATAATCTCCTCCCCCGAGATTAAGAAAGAAATGTCATAAATATTTATTCATTGATGTAATCTAGATAATAATAATTATTATTACTCCAAACGTTATTATAGTGGATATTCGCATTTGAAATAGACGCTCAGTTGTTATTTTGCTTTAAACACTGTGTATTATGGCTATCAGTTTGTTTATTCGAGAAATTTTAATAATTAGGAATTGTAGGAGAAACTAGGCTTTATTTTACCTTATCTATATTTACACTCGAGATGCTACACAAGATTTAAGGAAATGAAGATTATTAAAAGTTATTTATCAAATTTATGCTTAGCCCTATGATATGTTGAGTCTAATACTGCAATAAGAATGAATATTGCACGATAGCGAGTCACCCAGATATATTGGTTAACCAGTACGCATGAAAAGTGGATATACTTTAATTTAAAAATAAAACTAAAAAAAATGTTCTATGAAAACGTGACACATAATCACGATGTGATGGAATGTTGCTGGTAAGATGGCTTCGATCCGCTTGCTCGACTTAGTGTTGTCAAAAGAATCAATTCATAGAAGTACGCAATAAATGCAGACTGCAATAAATTGAAGTTCAATAAAATGAGATGTACTTAGTTTCCGCCATGTTTATCAAAGTCCTTTCTTTGTAAATCAGTGTAATGTCTCGGAAAGGATACCAATTCAAAAATAACGAAGGCAAAATAAGTAATACAATCGGTTAATACAGTTAGCCAACACTTGTTTCTGTCTCCCACTTGGCCCTCAAATCACATCCCGAGCACCCACTTCCAACACCCATCTGAAAACACACCTATCTTATTGGATATACTTCAAATTCAAAACAAAAGCTATTCTTACACTGTAAAAACTCATATGAATTTCGACTTTTCTTGGTTGCTATTAGCTAAGATGTCGTCAAGCGAGTATCCGTAGCCATATTTTACAACAAACTTAGAGCTGAAATCGGCTGTCTGATTTGTTTGGAGTGTGGCCCATCGTGTCTTCATAATACCGGCAGGATACGAACACACGTTCGGATTTTAACTTTAGGCAATAAAAAATAAAATCATACCTTCATATGTTAATTTTATTTTGTGTAAAGCACGCCTTTTCCTTAACTGCAACTCACATGTTGTCACAGACAAAAATATTGGTTGTAATGATATCCTGTCATTACACTGTCACCATTTTTATTTTGACCGCCACCAATCACCACCTTTTCCTCACACCCTGGATCTTCGCACTGCATCTCTTGGAAATTCTAGTGTTAACAAGCGCTACTGAAATTCCCCCCAAACCTCGAGCAAGCACCATGTATGTGTGAGAATGTTTATGCATATTATTATGCGTACGCGCATATACTGCATTTTCAGATCAAAATACACATTTTCTCTCAAAGTTTTTATTAAAAATAATCCTTCGCATCTTAACACGAATCTCCTATTTTTTGTATGTTGTATTTACTAGTAGCAACATAGCCTGTTTAACTGGAAAACTTTTAGATGATTATAGAATTATATAAACAATGTACTTTATACGACGGCAAGTACGGTAAACACATCCAATCACTTAATAAAAATGCATTGTTCTGCTCTCCTGTAAAAAGCGATGCATACAGATGTATCTATGTTTTCAAACAATTATATTTCAGTTATTCTAGTATACGTTTATGAAGAGACAGGCTTAGCGAATTCTGTTTTTTTTTTCAAATATTTTTACGGTTTTAAATTTTATGTCGTTTTGAAGAACTTGACGCAAGAAGAAGAAGGAATGAATATTATCTCTTCGATAAACACAAGTATTTATATATATATATATATATATATATATATATATATATACTAAGCTTATACAGGTTCGTGAATGGATCAACTACTCTATTACCAAGCTTTATCATGTCTAACATAAAACTACACACGTAAGCTATTAATGACGACGAAACCTTTTAACGCCTTTGAGACAAACTTGTTAAACATAAGCCTACATAAGATTCAATTTGTGATTCTATAATATTCTTAAAGTGTCATATGACAAATGATACCGGGTTACATCGTACTTGCAGCATGGAAGAATCTTTACCATGACAGAAACAACTACTCATTTGATCAAAATTCAAGAAAAAAATAAAACTCGAAAATTAATACTGAAATGACTGTTTATATTCCTGAGATGAGGTATTGTAACTATTTACACAATTTACATTGTTCGGCCATATTCACGACGTTGTACGCTCCCGCCTTCTTTAGGTGATATACGTTGGAATTTATAAACATTACGCGGACACCTTTTCCGAGTAAGACCTGCCATAGAAGAGAACATGATTAAGGACTGTGTGTACGCCATCCCATACAGTTGTGGCAATAAATATAAATGAGAAAGGAGCCGCACCGACAAGATAAGATTGCAGGAACACGTAAGCGTGACACGAGGAAAAATAGAAAAATCGGTCATGGCTGACCATATGTAGAGGGAAAAGGGAGATCACCGCCGCTGTGGGATGAGGTTGAAATGATAGACATAGAACATCACTGGAAAATAGGAAAACCTAAGGAATCAGCCTATATGCTAGGTCACAAAAATCTCCTAAGCCGGCCACTCATAGACATGAATGCAATATGGGAATCAGTAATACGGAGTGCTAGAGAAAAACAACGATAACAACAATTGTAATATGAACTCTGGTAAAAATGGTTCCTGAGACATTAGATTTATAAATCAAAAAAATTCATTCACTGCTGTCCCCAAGGACATATGACGCAATGGATAAAAACGTTAGATGAAGGAATCTAATGACTTGACCCAAAGTTGTGCGTTGCGAGTTCAATGACCACAGCAGATGTGAACAAAAGGACTCGGAAAGGTGAGTTACTTAATAAAACAGTCTGGAGGAATTTCTTTTGCCTCTTTCTCTGTTCCGTCGCTTTCTAAGATAAAAGAGAGAGACATTTGAAGCTCTGTGTTATTATCCTTGCATTAATCTAGTTTAGTTACGATATTCAATGTTTGTTTAGACTACAAAATATTGTTCTCTGCCAGATTTATTCTTTAAAGTGTTTTGATGTATACAAGGCAACTTTCTGTGAATCCATCGCAAGCTCCTCACTTCTTTTTCTCTATTTACAGGGAAAGTGTTCAGACGAATTACAGTTCTTAGTTCCACCAGTTCTAACTGACTCCCAAGAGGAGGCTTCCTCGATCATTACAATCTTACCCTGTTCAAGTGTAAAATTAACCGTTATCTTTCCCCACATATCACCATAAACTGTGCCTCTTATTTTGTAACATTAACAGTAACTCTTGTGCCTTGTACAGAGTAAACATCATCGTTAAAAAAGTCTACCCAAAAAAGAAAGATCCTGGGATAAAAAAAAAGTTTGCCTACATTAAAACTTGATCTATTATTTATTAGACAGACGCAAGGTACATAGGGCGTCATATATGTCAGAAGATATATTTAGTGCGTCATAAATAAAAGACAAACGTAGTGTTATACGTCATGCTCTACATTTGTACATCCTACTCTTTAATATAGCTGCTTCAAATCTATGTGTTGCATGTGTATTTAAGGAAGTCATATTAAATTTAACTCATTATATCTATCTTGATTTTTTATTTTATTATTTCCAATTTTCGAGTAAGTTGTATCACATCCAGAGTTTCTTGAAATACCGCTCTCAGAAATCCTAACCTCATTTTACATTAGTAAAGAGTTTTTCAATGTCCCAAAATAAATACTAATAAAAAATGTAAATAAGCCTTCTTCGTTACTACCACCTAATATTAAATCAACAATTCTGCATAAACCTCTATACTCCAAGACACAAATCCTCTTTCATAATCACCAGGGTAACATTTAAAGACTGACAGAAGAGTTGTGGGTTCCCCGCTCGCTTCAACTTCAGGCCTCCTGTAGAAAAACAATCTTTCAGAATTTGTCAAATCTACGATTTAAATTCGATATATTAATGACATACTCATGCTAGCAAAATATATAAACGAATTAAAAAAGGAAAACTTCGAGGAAACCTCTGCTTTACATTTATGATAATGATAGAATCCTTGACGTTTTAGTAGATGTTAAGAGTCACAATTTTAATACTTAACTTGATAATAAAGCCATAAGCACGTTGTTTTTTCTTCTTGCTTCCAAAAGTGAATTTTCTCACAGATATAAAATAGCTGCTATGATTAACCGATCAAAATTTATTTTATAAAGAATTGAGCAACATAAATCAGATACATAAAAAAATAACTATCTTGATATAAAAATATTAAAAACTCTTGTTCTGCGATGGTTAGATGCACCTTAAGATGAAAAAGCCATTAAAATATAAATCCTATACTTCAGTGCATATCACTAAATAATTGCCATTAACCCTAGATATAACATTTACTGGACAAAGTATAAAACATCTAATTTAATTATTACCCTATAACCGGAGATCTAAAACAAATCCCCTCTTTATAAAACCATACCGTTTATGAATCCTCGTATAATTGGGGAGATTACACCGCCAATATCAATAATTAAAAAAAAATATCAAAGTTTTGCATCCACAATTATTATTCATACATGCACCATATTTAATTTGAGGCTTTTCGAAAGTTAATGCAATCGTGCACATATCGATTATGACATGAAAAACGACAAAAAATACAATCAATGTAAAACATATATCAGGAAATAATCCCAAAATACTATATACAGGACACACTTTAAAGAAAGTCTCAATGCACTCGAAGCAATTATTATACAATCCGCGTTAAATAAAATATATTTCAACACAGGTATAGTCATGTGAAAATGTGTATTAAAGATTTAAAAAACAGACAAAATAATTATACTTATAGTGTCAAAGGATTCGGATGACAATTTTTTTTTAAGTTTTTATCTGAATTAATGCAAGCCATCCCAAATAAAATGGATTCTGGCAGAAATTAAAAGTAACTAACTTTTCGGTCAGCAAGAGTCAATTCTGTAGTCATTTCCCAGAGTAGCAAAAATCTGTCTAACCTGAAGATCAGTATTTGAAATTCTAACCAACTATTTTCACTGTTTCAGTGTAACGACAGATCGATCGATCGGATATATTGGGATAGAATGAAATGGTAGACATATTGGAACACTGGAACAGAACGCCATTGATACTGATAGATAATTAGATCAATAGACGTGAAGAGACAGAAATGGATAGATAAAAATCAAACGCTAAGAGAGTTGCAAACACACTGAGTTAGCAATAAACAGTAAAATTGATATATTCTTTTTTATGATTTATTTACTGGGTGGCGCAGTTGTTTCTTGTTCTTTAGGTAGACAGACAGGTGGTCAGAAGTAAGGACCGACCTAGTTGTCTGGCTAAGTAAATACATATTGACATTGTGACTCTGTCTGATGTATGGAACTGTGGCTATCTATTGAGCCAGTAAGTCATCTCATCGACGTCATCATTTGCGTTGTCCATTATTCGACCGGTATGATTGATTATTTCATCACAGAATGGCCCTTTCTGGACAAACAGTCCAATGGCGACGTTGGTTTTGGTGCGAACAGACATGAAGAGTATACTTCGTTCCATTTCTGGACCAACAAAAAAGACGATTCGATAATGGTCTCCTTTCTAGTAAATAATATAATCCACAACGGAAAGGTTCGTCTCAGTGAGATCTTATATATTTTCTGTTTAATTGTTGAGAATGGCGAACCGAATAATAGCGGCCATTTTGATTTCTCTATGTCTGCGTGCATCATTGCGCACAATACGTAATGTTTTTGTAAATGGGTTTAAAACATGAATGTATATTAACAGAAACAAATTGTGCTTATATATATATATATATGTGTGTGTGTGTGTGTGTATATATATATATATATATATATATATATATATATATATATATGAAACAAAGTGTTGGTTCTGAAATCACGTTAGATGACCAAAAGGAAATTTAATATATAAAAATAAAAATTATTAATTAAGGCCTAAAAACAAAAACAAAATTATATGAGAAAACGGAGGAAATAAGCAAACTAAGAAAAAACAAAAGAGAGATACCTATCTAAACATTAACAAATACTACACTGTGCATAGTGTACCAAGACAAAGCAATTACGCTTCTCAGCGTTACGCCTCAAATAAAAGACAAAGCTACTTAAGTTTCACGCTACCTCGATTATCAGTCTACCGAAATGTTCCTCCATATATATATATATATATATATATATATATATATATAGAGAGAGAGAGAGAGAGAGAGAGAGAGAGAGAGAAAGAAAGAAAGAAAGAAATAGATATGTATGTGTGTGTGTGTGTTTGTGTGTGTGGTTGGTTATCAACTTACACATAATCAATAAGGAATATGAATTGGCGTAATGTTTGGCAGTATGCAATAAATTTTATCATTTTCCTTTCTCTTTCATGCGTATTGAGAGCAGCTTCCCATTTGATATATACTACGAAAAGGCACGCTGTGCTTGCGTCACAGTGACTTGTAGACAGACAGTTTCTTACAAGAGGCCAAGTGAGCAGAAGTAATGATAGGTGTATCCTTGCACCCCATTAGTGTCACACACGGTGATGAACAAGAAGTTCACCTCATTTGTAATGCTCTGGGTATTTTGAGCATTTATGGGATATATCAAACCGATCCTCTCATTCCTGAAGACAATGCTACTGCTGATGCCAAGATGACAGACACGGTAATCAAAACTTAAATCAAGCGGGTGCTACTATACGTGTTCCAGTTGGATACCCATATGAGCCACATGATTTAGGAAGTGCTAGATGAGAACATGTATGATTATGTCAACCGCTCATAAATTGAAAACCTTCGTCGAGCACATATAAGGCATCTTTGAGAGAGAGAGAGAGAGAGAGAGAGAGAGAGAGAGAGAGGCAGATAGAAACATGCACCAGATAACCTCACAACAATATGGACTCGTTGATGATCGTCATGACGGCTCACATGAAAAATCACCTAAGGCACTCCACGAGGCTAAAGGCGGTTTAACTGAATATTGATTTTTTTTTACAAATGAACATATATAATTTCATTTTACATTATACAGATTTTTATATTGAATATCTTTGTTTCCTTAATATCAATTTATTCACAGTTACTTCACACTAATAATACATCGGTAATAAGACCCGAGTTTTCGGGGATATGACTTCTTTATAATTGACTTGGGGAGACCATCCAATCACGTGGGGCTGTTTGTAAGTGCCACAAAACCAAACCATAAATTAACCTAAACTTTTTAATTAAATTTGAGAGACAAAACATTTTCCAAAGACATCTATGGTCATGCATGTGATCCTGAACGAGGGTTTGAGCAGAGTTCAATTTCGGATCAAACCATCTTATGCGCACTCTCCTATACATTAGAACTAATATCGAATCAGTATATTTGTAATATAAATTCTCGGACGGTTCTACAACAGGAGTTAACCCATAAGCAACCTGGAACATTTCATATGTTTCTGCAGTATTTTAGAATATACTGTATTTACTGCCACATAGAAGAATTGATAGCACATAACAGTTCAGCACTTTTACTTTCTTTCTAACGATATTTTCATGTTTCTTAATACATTGCTTAGCTTTTGCAAGACATCTTTCGATATCCCAATGCGCCTTCGGATTTCAATGTGGCGTCGGAAAATTAGAAATTTAAATTCAGAGATTTTAATCTACTAAACTGGTTGCCAAACCTAACTAAGCTTAATCTGCGCCACTATTTTAAGTTGCAGTGAGAAGTGATAGATGGGTAAGAAAAAGTACTGAATCAATTTGATCACGGTCAGATAATTAAGGCCAAAAGCCGAAATGGATTGAATGTTCAGTTTTGGTGAGTATATCAGTAGCTATCTGACAAGGGGTTAATCATTTACGACCAACAAGATATTATTCAAGGTCAAGGAAAGAATGTGTCACGACACACAATGCAGTGACCATTTTTCATATAGCAATCCACTCAGCATATAAAATTCTTGCTTGATGGGATAAAAGCGGTTTTGCTAGCGCATCGTTCCCAACTTTTTATTAGGCAAGTGTAAATAATGTTTTAGCTTATTAGTGTGTGTATTTGTATATATATATATATATATATATATATATATGTATATATATATATATATATATATATATATATATAATTTTCCGTTTCAACCTTTGGAAGTAAAGTCTGATGATCCGCAGTCCTTTAAAAGGGCTGTGGTGAAATAATTTATTACATGGAACCTTAAAGTGGTCTGTTTTTATATATATATATATATATATATATATATATATATATATATATATATATATATATATATACACGAGTGGCTGCTGAAATTTTCTCGGGCCAAAGAAGGAATTTCAATACAAATTCTGATGTTTTGGTCAGATTTCTGGAAGTGATTCGGCTCGATATCTTTTCAGTACAGCCAGTGTAAGTGCGCGTGCGTGTGTAAAAATTCAGATAGAAATAGAATATAACTGAAAAGTCAATATGAAACGTTTTCATTTTATCATATATATATATATATATATATATATAATATTTATTTTCGAAGTTTATGTATGTTTGAGTTTGACGGAAGCCATTTCTTGAGAAATTTCCTTTTCGCATATACCAAAAGAAAAAAATAAATATAGCTTGAAAATCATAAGTTTGCGCGAAATAAATATTGTACACTATTTTAATTTCTATTCACCGAAGAAGTTACAAAATCGATAGTGGCTCATTTTTGCTGGAGAAAATGTGCACCTTATCGAAACTGTGGAATCAATATTCGATTTCTATATTTTGTGCCGATATTTTTAAAAAAATAAAATAACTATGTATGCTGAGTTTGAAAGTGAATTGACAAATCAAAATGAAAATACAGAAACACGTTTGATATTCCGAAATATACCTATTTATAGTAAAATTACTAACAATACATCAATCAACTTGAAAGAACTCTTTCATGACATTAATCTGTCCAATAGCCTGCAATTTCTTAAATCAAACTGTATTCCAAAGTATAACTTCGACAAAACTACAACGTGAAACACACATATCACTGCCCCTGGTAATCATGTTCACTTAAACATGTCCATGCCCAAAAGCCGAGTATCATCTACCAACTGTGGAAGCAGAATAACATATATCATATTTTTATTACTTCAAAACTACAAAGAAAATTACATTTCAGCATTAACTGACCCATAAGGAGTTGATATGCAGTTAAACAAACATGAGATGACTTACAGTAACCTAATACACAGAACAGTTTATTTATGATAATACATAACCATAAGCAACAAACGAGGTACGTAGAAAAGATATTAAAAAGATATCACAAGATTAGACTTTTAAATAAGTGTTATAACATTAACATGGGGTTGATATTGATTGATTGAAGGATATAAAATGCTATGTCTGAAAAATATAGATACCAGCACGTTTTTAGCGCACAGATACATTTTAATGATGTAATGATATGCATCAACATTGGCTATGTCTACACATTGCCAGATATTCTGGAGACAGTGAATGAAGTCATTGGTGCTGACTACTGAAGTGATAGGAATATAAAATGAAGTTCAATTAGTTCAATTATCTGACCACTGTTTCAAAATTAAAACCTACATCCAATTATTCAAAATAACTTCACTCTTAAATTCAGATCTGCTATCATAACAACTATTTATTGCATGAGATTACTGAGACTTCACTATCAAACATGATACTTTCTATTAGAGGCAAAAAAAGGACATATCTTTGTAGCTTTTATCGCAAAGTTCCAGCAGCTGTGTGCATAAAAATCGCTGAAAAAAATGATCTAGATGGTTGCAAGATCAATCTCTGAGTCAGGTAGAACAGAAATAGACCATTGTTCGAGGATCAGTTCAGAGAATTTTACCTTTCGGCTCTCACTTCGTGACCCTCCTTAACTGATAAGCGGTTCTAATGTAAACTTTCAAAGATTACAAGCGGATCTTTAACACAAATCAACCTGACACGAGATGCGTAACTTTTTTATTTCCTGATATTTGTTCTATACAGCTTCCGGGAATGTCTTCTGGGAGACATGAACCGACGGGTTCACTGCACCCTTAGTAACAACGCAATATACTTAAGCAAATTATTCTTTTTATGTCTAAATTTATCTGTCTGTCTGCTTTTATATTTCTTTCTCTCTCTCTCTCTCTCTCTTTCTTCTGCTTGGCGTCAAACTCGTTATATACATATATATATATATATATATATATATATATATATATATATATATATATATATATATATATATATTGAATGCGAGCACTCTTAACGAATTAATACTATGTCCCAGTGGGAAGCTAAGTTTATCATTCTGTGAGATTTCTGATCGGTCATGCTAATCGTAGCCAGTGAGATAAGAGTCGGAAATAACCAGTATGCTAAGACCGAATGAAGCGATCAATGGATGAAAACCGTTTCTCGAGTTATTCATAGAATGTTTACAGTGAAATTGAAAGTGAACAAACTAATCTTATTTGAAGCTAAATATTTTCTGCAAGGCAAGAAATAGTTCTTCGTCTCGTAAGGATGAAATGTGACATGCGGTCAAGTTTATTATGACGTCCCACGCACAGATGTGTATGGGTATTGAAAAAGCTTGCCCTGTACCCGAGGCCTCTGCCAAAGATGTCGGGATGGATTCCTTGACATTATATAATTTTTAGAGCAATTAATTTTTTTAATTTTTTTTATTTAGAAACTCTTGTGCCTAGTTTTTAACTTATATGAAATGGTCTACCTCCGAATGACAACAGACCCATTAATGGCAACGAATGAATACAGACCTCATCACTAATCACGGATGACTACAGACATCATCACTAACCACAGATGGCTAGAAACACAATCTCTGTCCACGAATGACTAATACTAGATCACTAAATCAATAACTAGGCTCACACTAGCACCATAATACTTTTGTTAAATTAGGAGATCAAAAAAAGAAAGTTTATTTTTGTACTTGTTTCATTGTAAACATTTCTTGGTGGTTTCATAGGGTGAATGACATTCACATACCAAAACTTGACTGAAGGATGTAATAAATTGTTATGGCTACATCTAAAAATAAATATCTAAATGTTGAAAATCACAGAACCGAAGAAAGCTACGCTTTTACTTGACAACTGATAAAAATGGAATATCCATGACGCTTCACAATGCTATAAATAATACGTTTTTTTCTTATGTCAACATAGCATTTTTATATATTTTAATAGTGATATCAACACTAATCTTTAACAAAAAAGTTTTCTTCGACCTCATAATAGATATTGTTACTCACGTACGGATCGTCGGATAAATAAAAACGCCAATTAATGAGTCCAGTTTTTCGCCAGGATAACAGACGACGAAGCAACGACAGAATGCAAACAATGTTTTTGCAAAACAGGTAGGCTAATGAGATACCTTTTTGGCTATTCTTCCACGTATCTTGTAATTTTGTTTGTATTTTACGGTTACAGTATTTATTTCAATGTCCAGGCTTTGGGCTGTTCATTATTATTTTTACTCAATAGGTTGTTACACCAGCAACAACTCGTGACTTTCACTCGAAATTAAGTGACAGTCATCTCGTTAAGATTCCCGCACTTACCTCAGAATTCTTACTGGTTTTAGTAAAGCTCTTACTTTGATATTTTCAATTATTTTTCAGGGGCGCATTACAAAATTCTAATCTAAGTGCTCCAGTAATGATGAGTACAATTCTCATTTTCATTTCCCAATGATATTTCAATTCTGTCGCAATGCCTTCTTATTATCCGTGTTACCACTTTCTTTAAATTTTACTCTGCCTTTTGAAACAGTATTACTATTATTTTTATTAGTAGTAGTATTACTAGTTTCAATAGTAATAGCATGTGCTGCTGTAATTATGTTTAATTGCGCACTTTTTCTTCCACCTCTGCTACAGCTATTAGAAATAATAACTGAAATTAACATAATTCCTAATAATTTAAAATGTTGACTTGTGACACGAATTTATCGCAAAGCTTCAAGTTTATCAATATTACGCCTCACCTATGAGATATCTAGTGGGCAATACTGGTTATCGATTGGGAGAGAATCCCATGTCTTCGGTGTAATCTTCAGCATCTGTGTTGTCTTTAACAGAACCATTATTTAAACAGTTTCAATTCTTCAGTGGAATTTATCTACCTTCATATTCAACAATCTGCCTATTTCCTCTGCAAGTCACTGATATGTATTTTTTCTTTTCTTTTTTTAGATTCAACTTGTAATCTAAGTAATTCAATTTTATTCTCATCTCCTTATCAATTGGGGATTTTGTCAAAAGTCAAGTTTCCCCAATATCTACAGAAATCCAAATATATTCATCGACTGATTTACATCCTCATTAACGCTGCTACTGATCAGTAATTTTTATTTTACTTGCGATTAAATTTTCCTTAATATCTTAATACTTTATTTCTCAAAATATTTCTACGCAATTTGACAAGGAAGCCGATTTCTGGATTGAAGTAATGTCGCCATGCCCAACTCGCCAAATACTTTGATCTTTTGAGTAAATTTCTACAATTTTGTTTAATTTTATTTTTCTTCCAGCTTTTTAGAGTGGCCGGCTGAAACAGCTTCTTCTGCTTTTGTATGTCCCTTCAGGACATATGCGATCGCTGCGCTCCCCATCTTCTTGTTAATTGTAGCTCTTAGTAACGTGTATCCTCTGCCATCCGTCCCCCTAGCTAGTCGAGTTCCTCTCTCCATTTTGCCTTCAATATGTCTTGTGGGTGTCAAATTCTCTTAACCTTCCAAGACATAATGAGGACATTACGCGCCCAAATAATTTCAGCTGCCTCTTTCTGGCTTTGTGCATAAGTGTTCTTTTAATTGTCATTTTCTTTAAGACGTCTTAGTTGCTTACTCGATCAGTAAATTCTCTGTATTCTTCTGTAGAACCGTGTTTCTGTTATCGCCAGGCTTCTCTCCATATGCGACGATTTACTCTATATAAATGGATTTGGTATTACATGACAGTTAATTTGATGTTTCTTGGAATGCATCTTTTGTTCAATTGCACCTTCGAATTTCGGAATCACATCTTCCATTCTCTGTTAAAACACTTTCCAGATAGTTAAACTTCTGTACTTATCTAACATATTTCGTTATTGTCAAGATATACATTCTTTAGCTTCAGGAAGTAGATATGAACTTCTGGAATGGATCGTCTGCCTCATTTTCAGGGTCCTCATATCTCTTACATTTGTCCAAAGACAGCTTATACTTTACGTAGATAAGTTTTATTGACCTCCAATCGGTTGTGAACTGGGGCAAGAAATGGACGGTTAACTTTAACGCCTCTAAAACTAAACTGATCTCTATTAACCACCACAAGGATCCTGCATCCCATTAGAATGTCTGATGACCGACTTCTTGAGAGCTCCTCTCTGCGGCTGCTCGGTCTCACGCTGTCCGCTGATCTGAGATGGAACAAATACATCGAGTCAATTGCTTCATCCACCGCAAGGAAAGTTGGCTCCCTGTGCCGAGCCAGGAAATTTTTCTCCCCGGAATCTATCCTCCAAATCTATAAATCGACCATTCGCCCTTGCATGGAGTATTGCTGCCATATATGGTCTGGAGCCCCTGCTGTTTGCCTCAGGGTTCTTGATAAGATCCAGAGACGGATATGCAATGTAATTGGCCCCGATCTGTCACCTCGTCTGCAGTCTCTCTCTCACAGACGCGACGTTGCCTCGCTCTGTCTTTTTTATAAATACTTTCACGGTAATTGCTGCGAGGAGCTGCTTTCGCTGGTTCCTAGGCCTCATGAATTTAAACGTCCCACGGGGCTGGCATCCCGTTCCCACCCCTTCACCGTTGAAACTGTTAGATGTAGACGTCTCTTCTACTCCAATAGCTTCATGTCTCGCACATCTCGCCTGTGGAACTCCCTTCCTTATTCCTGTTTCCCTGACAAATACAATCTCCAACTATTTAAGTGTAACGTCAATCGACATCTCCAGCTGCCTTGATCTATCCTCTTCCCTTCTCCACATCCTTTCACCTTTCATTCCTATCTGCTCTCGCTCCAAATCTTCTGTAACCCGCTAGCCTTGATCGATCCACTATCTTTCTCCACATCCTCTCCTTTACCACTCCTATCTGCTCTTCCTCCAAACCTTCTGTAACCCCTTGCGTACTAGTGGCCTCCAGCCTTGCTTGGGGTGATATGCTTAAAAAAAAATATATGCCCAAACCTAACTTGTTGGCATAAAACATTGTGAATAATTCCTCCCTTCAAATCGTGTCTGTATCGTTTGGGTTGTTGATTTCCACGCTAATCTAATAATGAGAGAGTTTGTTTTTAAATACTGCATTTGATGATGTTTTTTCTAAGGTGGATTAAGCATTTTCCGTTCATGGTTGCTCTTGTTTTACATGTTTTTTTCCTTTATTTGAATTGTATCTACGCCAACGTGAATAGTTGATTTTTTTCAAATTGTGTTCGCTTGCGCCTGTGTGTGTGTGCATATGTCTTGAAAAATGCATTATGGGATGTATATGAAGATATATCGACTAATTCATTTAGTTGTGTGTGAAATGTTATTGAAAAATATATTAAGTAATGTGTTTGTCTATGTACGCGAGTCATTGTGAAGATCCCCAGTTAAAATAACACTTATAGCAACTTAAACTCGTCATATTCTACTGATGTCAGTTTAAACTGACACCATTTTGTCATAATTATAAACTATAATTCTAAAATACAATTCTGAAAAGCGAACATTTCACGTAGAAATATTGGAAATATTATTTGTTTTCATCTTTAAACAGTTTGAACTTTAAGCAAAAATATGTAAAAAATACGATTTCACGTTAAAGTGACCACAAGAGGATAGGGGTTAACTGGTGTTTCCTTTGAATCATATCTCATATGAAAGGCATATAATTAACATCATTCGTATTCATTTTAAATTTTGACGCTTGTGACCTGAATTTTTCTCAGATAGATAAATATGATTTTTAAAAAATGTAAATCGTAATAATTTGATTTCTTCTTAACACCCCAAATAAAATAAATATGAATTAAAACGTAGGTGTGTTTGCACGGATAACATCTCGACAAGTCAATGCTCGATAAATGTCTGACTGAAATAACTTCAGATGTCAACCAAAATGTCACCGATTCTTTTAAAGTGACTTACTCATCTTTATTGGTTTGTTTATCACAACGTAAGAAATCCGGTTTTTGTCGCGTAGAATTCTGAACAGAAATCATCTTCATCCATCAGGAGTATATTGTCTACTCGATTACGTCTAGCGTGAGTTACTATAAAGTCATGAACAACAAAGCAAGTGGGTAGGAAAGAATTGTGTACATCAAATACTTCTGTAAAAATTTAACAAAGACGTGATACACTGTAACTGGAGCATTCAGCCGACATACGAAGAAGCTCAAATAAAGCAATGTGATTCAAGTACACTACAGAATAACAGTGAAATTTTGAAACAAAACTTCACTAGAATTTGAATTTAGAGCATGCGCATTAATCTAAAACTATTACATAAAAAGATTACACGTTATTCATCCACAAAAACAATTTTTTCAAACACAAAAAAAATGAATGTTTTAAGACAGGGAACATTGTAATAATACGGAGAGCCGATGTATGAATGAGAATATAGAGTAACATTTAAAAAATATAGTACAAGTTTCAAAGAATAACTGAAACGTGAAGTACAATCTAGCCTTCCTTTACATATATATATATATATATATATATATATATATATATATATATATATATATATATATATATATGTGTGTGTGTGTGTGTGTGTGTGTGTGTGTGTGTGTCTGCGTGTGTGTGTACGAGCGTCGTTAGGCGTAAGAGCGGATCTCGTCTTCCTCGATCTTTTGTTTGTGGTGCCACTGATCCTGACTTAGTAACACGAAGATAAACAGCAGCAAAGGTTGGATGACTCGGCTGCCTTCCCTCTGGAAATGCAATGTGATACTGTCGTGCAGCCTCGCGTCCATTACCATTCGCGCGGCCGCATGTAAAAATCATATCTGCCTGCTCACGATATGAATCTACAGTCATTGTTAAACGGAACATTTCTCAATTAACTCACTACTACACACGTTAAACTTTGAAAAAACTAGCCACAAATGACAATGAATGACAAATGTTACTTAGTCTTCATGGCAACACAACGCCATCTACCATAATATTTTTTTAAATTTAATAACTCAAAAACGACGGATTTGCGAACATATGCTTATATAGAAGTTTGCGCGTGAAGGACACACCCACAATGATTGTAAAAGTATTTTTGATACACCGGTATATATTGTCTGTCTGGGAGATAGATAATATACTAAGAACCAAACAACGTTAAAATAACTACACTGAATTTCACTGTAGTAAAATGAATATTAAATATGTATAAAATTTGTACTTACTGCTTGTGATAAATCAACGACCGAAATCTTCCCAGATATTGTGGTCAGTGTAAGATCGTAATGAAGTTGAGTTTTCATTTGAAAGAAAATAATATGTGACGTGCAGTACACGGTCATGTGGTACGTACAAACACACAGAAAGACTTATGGATTTACCAACTTCACAAACCCGGATATTCTTTACAGATCAAATTAAACAGCAATGTCTGTGACATTTCTTTACATTCTAGTCTTGACAATTCGCATTATGACTCAATTTTCTTTATTGTTCTTGATTCCAACTATAAAAGTAACACAACTTTCGCTTTCCAATCCTTATCTTAATACATTTTGTTCTTACTTGTTTACTTCCTTCATGTTATTGTCTACATCGTTAGTAGCAGGAATAGATATGTTGTAGTAAAAATAAGTAGTTGCAATAGTAATAGTATAATTTTTAATTCCTTCTTACAAGTTATTGGAAATTAATCATATTTTGTCATCCGTCGATATATTCTCTGGCTTCAATCTTGTCTACTCTTTTCTTCCTAATAGGATGTCCCTTCATTTTTCTCCTTGCCCTCCTCCTCCTTCCTATCACTTTTGTCTTTTATTTTCTCTACTGCCTCTTTTTTTTTAAACAAGGTAGTGGTAGAAAGTACGAAGAAAACACTAACCATGATCACAGAACGCTGTCACCTACGTATTGGGGACAATTTAACAGACGACGACAAATATGACAGAAATCGGAAGGCACATGGGAATAACGAAAGATGCCATCGAGAAATTAATCAAAGTATTAAGAGACAGAAAAATATCCTTAGAAACATCAAAAGAGTGCTGAAATGTAATGTCTATTCTCCTAGTTAGTAGTTGGATATTCCACTGAATGATAAAGAAAAACTTGAAGCGAACGCCATGTGGTCCTGCTGATGAATGCGGGGAATAATATGGACAGAACATGTGAACAACGAAGTCGTTTTAAACCTTTGAGCCCTGACGACTGCTTTACCGGTGGTAGAGAAAAATGACGTAATGCTTAACCACCGGTTGAACAGTGGTAGAGAAAAATGACTTAATGCCTAGCCACCGGTTGAACGGTGGGTAAACACTTGTAACTATTTTTATATCTACCGTGAAACATAACATACCAATTATTTGCGAATTTTGATTGAGGAGCTCAGGCAGAACGGTTAAAATTGTTCAGGAAAGCAGGGCTCAAAGGGTTAAGGAAAATAAGAATTACAAGGAAACTGTTGCTAAACTTCAGAAACAATAGAGATTCTCAGAACAAATTAAAAGCAAAATATTCATGGGAAATAGTTAACAAGTCTGAGTGAATGGATGACAGAATACGGACAAAGAGTATGGCAAAGGGACAAAGGTTACGTAGAGCAATAAAAAGAAGTCATGGAGAACTAAAAACCTTGATTTTCTTGATGTTACCATCTCTTTTTCTGTTCCACGTGTATCATTGAAGCTTCTACCACTCTATTAATTTTTATAATCTCGACTTGCTACTAGCATTAATTTCACTCGGCACTCCCCGCAACCGAAAAAGAATACAGTAGGTCATGGTTAAACTAAGAAGTTAGTGAACATCCATGTTTACTAATAAATGATTTCTTTTATGGTAGGTGTGACGTAGATGACAGCATTTCACGAAAAAAAAGGAACTCTTTTGCATACTGTATCCGGTTGTAGTGAAGTAGAGATTGACATGAACCGCTAATAGATGTCAAATAGAGAGAAAAAAATTCACGAAGATGAAAAGAGGGCATCAAACGAATTACAATTGCGCGATAGACGCGTCAAATTCTCTTACATTTCAATTGAGGCTGTATTCAACGCCACTAACTGTACCGTTCAACTTGTAGTTATAAAGCTATTCTTTAGGTTTTAAGAGAGGGAAAGAGATATAGCGAAACCTTTTGGCTGAACTCGAGACATAAGAATCTCATTTGACAATACTCTTCACTGCTTTAACAAACAATTCTTTTTCACTTTTCCTATGTATATGCGGTAAACAGCTTGAAACTCTTAAGCAAGCCACATTTTTATAACTGTGTTCATAAAGTGATTTCCCTTCTTTTTTTTTCAATTACAAACTCAAACGGAATGTAAATTCCTAAGCAAAGGTGAAATCTATAAACATATGCACACAGATGTCATAGTTATATATACACCGATATATAAGTGGATTTTGAAGTCAACACACAGAGGCAGAAATCTGTTCCATGCTTAGACGCAATCGTCATAGCATGAACTAACGATTGCGCTTACGCATGAAACAGACTGTCGCCGTTGGGTGTTGACTTCAATGCCTATTTTCATATTTACATATGCTGTATCCCTGATATTAACTCATATAGTATACCATAAATTATATTTTATGATATATATATATATATATATATATATATATATATCGCTATCAATATATATATATATATATATATATATATATATCGCTATCAATATCGCTATCAAACAAAAGTAGATTATAGTTAGCATAGATAATCCATTTAAAAACACTAAAATATAACATACACACATATATACAGGCATATACACATAATTACATACATACATATAATTATATATACATATGCACATACACACATACATATACATGTGCATAAATATATAAGCAAATACATACATTACATCCATAAATACACATAAATATATATACACAAACATATAAATACATGTTCCAAAATAAATATATTCATATATAAATACATACATACATACACACACACACACACACACATACATACATATATATATATATATATATATATATATATATATATATACAGATACGCGCATCTTTACATAAAAATACACACACAAACAACAATATATACGTATATATTCATATATGTGCATGAATACAGATATATATGATGATTAGCAGATAATATAAGTAATGACATACTAAACTTACAATAGCATTGCATTATCATCGAAAATAATACGACCCCTATAGTAAGTTAAATTTTGAGCGATGTTTACAATTAACAGAATTACATACTCAAGCTCTCTTAATTTCTATTTAACAGTAGGTGTATTTTTTCTCCTTTGAACTCCAAAAATACTTGCACAACAAAGACTTGTATTTTTGATTACTATTGTTGAAAGATTGCACAGGTCCACGCCAACGCTTTCTCAATGTATAAACCTTCCAATGTAAATTTCTTTTAATATTACGGTTTCATGTGTGGAAATAGTGCTAAGAACTTGTTAAACAATTATTCTGTAATGGGCAATTATTGGGATTCCTCCAATTGTACAAGTTATTATTAGTGTCATTATACTTAGTTTTACTCACTGCAATCTGGCAAGTAGTCAAGTTTTTTGAGTCCCTATACTTGTTGAAGACTCTATTATTATGCTTTTTAATTATTTTTTTCAGGTTATCAGCACAACTCAGTAAAATTTTCAATTATAATGCCCTTAAATTATTAAGGGTATTATAATTGAAAATTTTACTGAGTAGATTAGTTTTGGAGAAATGTTTTTTGATAAGATTTAGAAATGTATGTCCTAGTTTGCTTTTAACCATTAGGTTGAAAGTGGTGAGTAAACCAAATCGTCTTTCTGGGTCTTCTTTTCTTATTGTGGTAATAATTAACAGGATTTCTATATTCACTAGCGGTACTCTTGTGACCACTATTTTAAGGGTAGAATTATAAAATTCACTATGTTTATTAAAAACAAAATATTTCCAATTCTATCCCTTTTAAACCTTCCTTTAATCTATATATCTCTGTCCATGTAAGTAATATTTTAATAATTGGTTTGCATTCGTTTATTAATAATTTTATATTTGAATCTTTGTTGGTTTGTCTATGTATATGACTATGTCTTTATTAATGAATGTGTGTATGACTGCTTGTAGGTACTTTTCATTGTTTGTATACGTGCCTGATAGTATATTCCTTTTCTTTCTTTTTTTTTTTTTTGTGAACATCTATTTCTTGTTTCGTCCGTGTTTTTGCGTGTTTATATATCTAAATATATCTACATGTTTGCATATTATAATATGATTGTATATGCATTGTCATTTGTAAAACTTCTTCCCCTGCCTACACCATCTGGTTCCAGATCCCTTCAAATGTATCTAAGTTGTTACGATGTTTGAATCTCCTTAGATTAGCGTTTGCTCTAACTGTAAGTTTGGCTTTTCTATTAAAAAACAAAATAAATATTAAAATATATGTATATTTTCCTTAATTTGTATTTTTGTTTTTAATTTTATAGTAAACTTTAAAATTAATCAGAATGATTTCTATTTTAGTCTAACATTAACATTAAGGCATTAAAAATTATAATTTAAGTTCGATGTCAAGTTTTTTAAATTATCATAAACTTGTATTGTGATTGGTCATTGTAGCTTATGTAACAGCGTGTTTCGTTGATTTGAACATTTTAAACTATTTATTCTACATTCAACACCATCACTTGAGAAGACACCAGAAATGTTGAAACATAATGGCTATTTTTGTAGTGATTTTATAACATGTTTATGTTATAATTTTTTAATAAATTACACACACACACACACACACATATATATATATATATATATATATATATATATATATATATATATATATGCAAGCTTCATTAAACAGACAGACAAGGTGTTTTGATTAAGTTTTTTATATAATTTCTCATATGATTTTTTTCTTTTCAATAGATAAATTATGCAAAAACTGTCCAAATGCTTTATTTTTCCGAGCCCTTTTGGCTATACATTTAGCCATTTTCAAGGATGAAATATATTTACTGTTAACTGGAAATGGATTGTTGTATATATTTATTTAGTATTATAGAATGTTTAACAAGACCCACGATACATATTTCTGACCATAGCTTAATTAGGTCTCTTTTAAATACACATGGTGACATACCGGACCCTATTCACAACATACTTGTTGGCAATGCAAATATAACAGCATAATCTACATATAAAAAAGCCTAAAAATAATGGAAACCTTATTAATAAAAACAAAAAACTAACACTCATTAAATTCAACTATAAACATGGACACAATATGTTGACTGTGTTTTGAAAATAAAATATTTTGAATGTGCGCGCTCGCGCGCGCGCGTGTGTGTATGTGTGTGTGCATTTTTTCACATAGATTAGTATACTTATTAACAATAAAAGTTCTGTTAAATATCGCAAAATACCTGAGTATTGTAGTTGACAACATGACCCAATTCATGACGACCAAAATAGACCAAAAATTCGATATTGAAAGATTCAAATGCAATATCAAATGTTACCTTCTGTCTTCTTAATTCCTGTTCTTTTATTGTTCTCTCTCCATCATAATGTGATTTTTCTCATATCCTCTAATACACTTAGTGGCTTTATTGCCTTACTTGAAGTAAAATGATTAAAAAAGAGTGTTTCACGTAGAGCTTCAAATTAATGGTAAGAAGAATTGAGGTTATTCTAAATACAAAGAGGAGACCCAAACCGCTATTAGGTGAGTGTACCTAATAGAGTAACTGGTTTTGTTGTAGATCAGCTAATATGACAAACTGATAATTCAGGGAGATTTGTATCAGATTCATAATTATGACTGTGCAACAGTAAACTCAGTTTAGCACAAATAGATAGAAGGATGTAAACATTTCATATTTTTTCAAATATTCGGAAGCTCTGTCAGCTATAGAATAGAACGAGCATGCTTTCCAATATTCATAATATCTATTACGCATTCGCTTGCTTGTTAATCTAAAAACATTTAGGACTTGATAGAATCGAATTAGTGTTCAATTTCAGTGTATTTTGAAACGAGCTTTCAAAAAATATCTTTTGTTAAGGAAGTGGAATCGCTTCCGTATTAGCCACCAAGCAGACAACTATTGATAGCACTCTCGTGTTACTCCTGGTGCTCTGTTGTTGGAGTTTTCTAGCAATGTTGGCTTAATTCAGCTAAGACCTAAATCAATAGACCAAATGTGAAATAAGAAGAAAGCAAATGGTTGAAGGCAAATGCGGGACTAAAAAGTGACTTAAATAATAGCAATCATTAATCTATGAGACAGTATTGAAATAGAAAAGAACGTTAGCAAGAAACACATGCACTTAATATCCTGTTCTTTTTAAATGCTCTCAGTGGACACTGAAAATGTGTTCGCACGCTGGGTTTTTCCATATGAGAAATAGGTTCCAAACAACAAAACATTTATCCGTTTCAGCACAAAAAGAAAAATTAATCTATATTAATGAACAAATGAAAAGACAGAGAGATATATAGAGAATGTAAGAGGTAAACATGCTTTGTTTCGTGAGTAACAGGAATAAATAAATATTACAAGTATAATACGCTCAACGTACTATATTCTCTTTGGGACAAGAAACGAGTGAGTTACCTTGGCCTGTATTTACATTAAAAAGAGTAAATTAAAATTATACATTATATTAGATCAGAAACAAATGCTATCGGGAAAAAAGCAACCAACTTCACAAACAACTTAGACGATTCATATTTGAATATTAGAAATTAGAAATTTGGCCCAATAAGTCTTCACCCTGACACGTAAACAGGTTTCGACATACCGTTTGAGGCTCAGTACACGGTGCTACGATATCAATAAATGGTACCCTTTTTGGTCAATGACTATTCAACCCCAAGGAAAGGACCCGAGCGGTACTCACTTTAAACTGGGATGAGATTTGATGAAATGTTCCTCTTCATTCTGTCAGTTTTGTCAGTTGCCAGTAATTCTACATTTGCATCCTCTGTGGGTGCCCACATTTTTCACGTATAACTTATGCTTGTTTGGAATTGACATTGACGTGGTTACCTGAGAAAAACTTAACGCAGATGCTACCTCAAAGATAGAGTTCCCATTATTTCTTCCCACCAATAATCATTCGGCGCTGAAATGGTGCTAAATCCTGTCTAGATCTCATAATTGTCAATGTCATGCTTACACTACCGTTATAAATATTACGTTACACAGGTCATCCGATTAAATCCAGTTCTAAGAATGGATGATGGCAAATCCATACAATGTTCTTCCGTCTCAAATATTTAGCATAACAATCGTACGATTTTCAATTTTTTAACAAATCTTCACTGTACAGTGTGCGATGGATAAATTATCATCTAAATTACGAAAAAATGAAAATAACAATGACATCTCATTTTAACAAATATCTTTACCAAAATTACACAAAAATATCTTGACATAAGAGAGAGGAAGTTTATTTAATAAAATTGCCATTGGTTTCAACCACGGCCTCAAGACAACTTCGGAATCCCCTGGACGGACTCCTTGTTTAAGTTGGTGAATGCTGCCATAATCCTTGCCTTCAGTTCATTTTTGGTGTTACAAATAGTTTTGTTGGTTTCTCGCTCAACTGGTCCCTGTACAAAATAATCAAGGGAGTTGCAGTCTGGGGAGATAGTTGGCCAGATATAAGGGGTGATGTGGTCGCAGAAATTGTCTGGCAGTCATGACTGGGCCCTCCTAGTGTGGCATGGTGCAGAATCCTGTTGTCAGACATAGGGTTTCCAGCAGCCACTCTCTTGACCCAGGGCAGCACAAGCTTCCCAATATACTTGATGTAGGCCTCCGTGTTGAGTTCATGTGGGAAGATGAATGGTGGCATAACGTTGACATCACTATTGATCACTCGAAAATCATGATGTTGACAGGATATATCATCCAACTCTTTCCAAATGCTCTTCACTGTCTTCAAATTGACACTCAAACACACTGGAATATTCGTATTGAAGATTCCAGTGCTAATGCCAAACAGTACAACATGCCGATTCCAAATTTCTGGCAGAGTGAATTGCATCATGCTGTTCTTTTTCTCGTAGACGGTACCCAACTGACACTACTAACTGCGCAGTCGACAAAATCAAAACCAAACAACGCACATGCGCGAAATTAAAATATAAAATGGCGATAATTTACCCATTGCACACTGTATAGTGGCCTGGTTTGTGATTTAAAAGGACTTGAGTATAAATATTCTACGTAATATAAATATTTTTTTCATTAGGCTAAAGATAAATTGCTATATCTAGATGAAAATGAGCTCGCGCAAACACACATTATATATATATATATATATATATATATATATATATATATATATATATATATATATATATATGTATATATATATATGTATATATATATATATGTATATGTATATATATATATATATGTATATATATATATGTATATATATATATATGTATATATATATATATGTATATATATATATATGTATATATATATATATATATATATATATATATATGTATATATATATATATGTATATATGTATATATATATATATATATATATATATATATATATATATATGTGCATCGTAACCGTTCTCGCTATTAATGATGGTTTTATTAAATAACCGTTTTCTGGATTTCTACATTTAATCTATGTACGATTCTTTTGAAAATATACTGATCTGTATGACCTCGCATATCTTTTGAATTCTTTTGAATATAAAATCCAACACACACCGACACACGTGACGTGTGTGTGTGTGTGTGTGTGTGTGTGTGTGTGTGTGTGTGTGTGTGTGTGTGTGTGTGTGTGATTACTACAAAAGCCAGCCAATCTGTATATAATTTTCAATTCCTGTTCATGGACTTTATGCTCATAACCACTATATAATTAAATTTGTCGCAATCAGTGGCAATTTACCGCACTTACGTAAAGTGTTCAATACTGAAAGCTGAGCAAGAATAATATTGTGTTTATTCGCTTACTATTACTGTTGCATTCCGTGTCATCTCTGTGTCCCCACGCTACTACATAAAATGGTATTCACGAAAAGGACGATTTCTTTTGCTTATTCGTTTTTATTAGAATGGAGAGACAGATGTGGCAGCTTGAATTCTAAGAGGTAGCAGGAGGAATGATGTCACAGAAATGCATGTCTCACATTGGCTCAGCATCCCTACGCGGATGGTCTTAGCCAATCTCTCGGATATGGGTGTCGGAAGCGGATAGACGTTTCAAAATTCTTGCAACACTCTATTGAATTCGCATTGTTTAGAACTTATATCCAAATTCCCCAAAAAGGCTATCCGTTACTGTCAGAATACCATGCCAACGAGGCACTGCTGTCAATCGCTGAACATTTTGGCCCGGGCCTTAGCATTCTGTAACATTACAGTTTCGCTACATTTACCTTTTCAGCTAATAAACAAAAACTAAAACCGAATCACCTATATGCGGGATCAAAAACAATTATGTACTTTCCATTAAATGGCGGATTTTTTTCATAAAGCCTTAATTTTAATGAAAGTCTTATTTCGTGTAAAGCAATTAATTTCAAATACGTCTTTTTCATCAGTTTTTAACATTACGATTTGTTTTTGCTTTCCTGATTTTAACTTCTTCACTCATATTTTCTTAACGTATTTAATCAAGTTGAAATTCAATAGTTATGAGTTGAAAGATAAATGAAATAGGAATATTTTATTTCCTCTTGTGAAACAGTTGATTTATGATTCAAAATTTGAATCTCATCGTAACTCTATCATACTCGTAACTCTATCATACCACCGTTGTTAAAACAGATATCACTCATACACACGTCTACGCGCACGCGCGCGCGTGGGGGGGGGGGGCGCGTATGAACAAAACTGGCAAGGTAATTTTGTTTATTTTTTAATTATTTATTTCTTGTATATGTATAAGTGTTTGCTTTTCTGGATTTAATGAATGTAAAAATTGCCAAAACTTCCAAAAAAGGAAACACAAATGAAAAAAAAAATAAATAAAAATATCTTGTCAGTCTTGTCTATATTTCTGAGATGAGGTATTGTAACTATTTACACTATTTACATTGTTAAAACTATTGTCCTCATCTTTGATGACATATTCACGACGTTTCGGCCGTTATACGCGCGGGTCTCAAGGACACATGGTCCAGTGGATAAAAGTATTGGTTGAAGTAATCTAATGACTTGACACAACTATGTCGCTCTCTCACCCTCTCTCTCTCTCTCTCTCTCTCTCTCTCTCTCTCTCTCTCTCTCTCTCTATCTATCTATCTATCTATCTATCTAACTTATCTGTCTATCTATTCTTTATCATTATAGACTGTTTCTAAATCTGTTCATGAATCATGTCGAAGAAAAAGATTCATTTTCGTATTTATTATAGAAAAAGTGATTAAATGTACTCAGCTGAACCAAGAGTTATTTTTTAAATCTGATGTGCATATTTTGGGGAGTAGGTTAGTCTAAGACTTTTTCAGCACCGCCCTTGCATACGCTTTTTTTTTCTATATTCAATCTGTAATTTGTCAATCATACAGTTTATATAAATAGTAGTGCATGAGGCGAGTTTTAGTTTGTTTACATTCACGTTGTCAGCAAATAAGCTGAATTTACAAGTATTATGCTTATAATGAAAAGAAATATTCCGTCGCCCGTTTTAAACAAATATGTCTCTATTGTATATATAGGGTGGTTATTGCTTTTATTAGCTGATTAACACGGGAATATGACGTCAAATTGGTCGATGTCTTTCTCAACAGACACACACAGATAAATCCAACATAGCACAAAATAGCGTCTTTTATTTTGGGTTATGTGCGTACGTCGGTATAAATAAAATATCGAAATCAGGTGCATATCTAAAAGAACTTACTAAGCTTTGTTTGAGGAAACACGGTGGAGTAATTGATAGCGGCTCGGATTGAGGAATCAGAGAGCCGAGTTTGCAATCGAATCCATTGCATTCACTTACGTGCTAATACCGTTGGGAAAAGTATGAATTCTCTTCTTCTACCCCCAGCTATGAGTAAATAGCAGGACAGACCGGGTTCTATAGCCTTGGATGACAACTGGTCTACCGCAGAAAGAAATGGCGTTCATGTATAGCTACTCATAAATAATATACGCTCGGTAAATCATCGAAGGGATTTTAAATTTCTTCGTTCATATTTTTACAAATAACTAAAAACAGTATTTTAGAATTTTCTGTTTACTTATCGCTGTATCTCTCACGCTGGTATCGAACTTCTGTTTATCGATATTTTCATCTCTCTTCATATCTAATACCGATCTGTTGATCAATATTTGTTTTCTTAGTTTATTAATTATGTATTACTCAGTATGTGTGTGCGAGCGGGGGGGGGGGACAGAGTTTGACCGCACGCAATCTGATATCTGTGTATAGGTTACCTGGCGTAGCTAGGATTAATTTTTCACGTCATCAAAATCTTAACGATAATGTTTTGCTCGAATTCATCATAGCCAAAACAAATTAATTTAACATTAAAAAGAACAGGCAGATAAAAACTGCGAAGCACTTAAGGAAGTCATGTTCGTTCACGTTTCTTATATAAACAATAGCGTTGGAAATCTTCCGATATTTAAATATCTTCAAAATTGTTTCGTCGACGAAAGAATTCCCGTTCTAATTTCAAACTCTGAATAAATAAATTATACTTCTGATATAAATGTCTCACTATATCATTGCTCAAGTATAGATTTCATAAAATAGCATCTTTAGATCTAGCCTACTCAAGAAGTCAAGAACAGAAAGAGGAAATTTAATATGTTTATACTTATATCATTTTTCTGTTTTTCACCATTATTTAGTTTAGTGCGCCTCCTCACTGAATTGCAAACAACATGGCTTTCTGATTTTAACTATTTGTCTATGATGTGCACTCTCTTTAGAAGAAAGATTCCTCATCATCAGACGGCCTTTCGTTTTTCCAATTGTATAAAACGTGCTATCCTCTACATTTACAAGAGCCAGATCAGGTCAAGAATGGAGAACTGTTGTCATATTTGGGTGTAAGCAACACAGACCGCACTTTCCAGCCTCGATAGAATCCAAAAGCTTCTCCGTGTCCTTGTGGGTGATGAATTATTTTCCGTCTATATTTCCGAGATGAGGTATTATGTACATTATTTACATTATTCGGGTTATTGTCCTCATCTTTGTCGCCATGTTTATCACGACGTTTCGGCCGTTGTACGCTCCGACCTTCTTCAGGTGGTTGGAATGTCGAAATGAACCCTTTATTTCGCTCACTGGAGTAGACTGTTCTAGTTCCACGTGCCATGTTTAATGGATGTCAGTTATCAGTTATCTCCTGCTAATCTCCCTCTGAATGTTCTCCACTGCCTTAACCGGGTATTGAACTCACACTCTTTGGGTCCTGTCACTGGATCTAACCAACGCCTTTATCCACTGTGCCATGTGTCCTTGAGGACAACCACCTGAAGAAGGCCGGAGCGTACAACGGCCGAAACGTTGTGATAAACAAGGCGACAAAGATGAGGACAATAGTCCGAATAATGTAAATAATGAATTATTTTCCATCCTCCAACCTCTCTTTCACAGGCGGAATGTGGCAAGCCTCATGCTGATCTATCGCTACTTCATAGAATGTGCTCAGAAGAATTACATTCCTTGGTTCCAGCAGGCCTAACCTTCACGGGAAGGATTTGAGATTCCACTTACATTGTAACAAACCACACAAATTCCCTCCGTATTCCATCGGTGAGAATTAAGTTTGACTCGGACAGGTTTTTTTTCCCGCGAACCGCTGCTCTATGTAACCGATTCCTGAGATGATGTTTCCTCGATCATTACAATCTTAACCTGTTCAAGTCTACAGTTAACCGTTACCATCTTCTCCTATGCGTAAAAACTGCCTCCTAACATAACCCTCTATCACGAGTGGCCCCTGGGTGAATCTTAGTGTTAAAAGAAATAGCCAAGTTTCGCCATACATTATTTAATAGTTTCCCATAGATTTTACCACCATTATCTATTTTATTTATTTGGAGAAAGAAACGATTTATGAAGCAATCTAGTATATTCTGCTTTTTATATCATATTTACACAGGTGTTACGGGTTGAGTATTAAAACCGATGATCGGTGCATAGTTAAGCCCGTCTCTTTCCACTGGTCAGCAAGATGTGTTTAGTGATGCATGTCAAGCAAAAAACAATGAGAACATATAAAACAAAAAGCATCACATTTCTGAGTCATCGCCTTCACTTGTGTTTCTAATAAAGCTAGCCATACAAATCTATATATCTATACACGAGTAGGCGCATTTACAAATAGGTATACACTTTCAATGAGTTTTCTTTGTGCTCACCAATTTAACAGGACAAGTTTTCTAATTTTGCTTTTGTGTTTAAAAAACAAATTACTTGCTTACTTCGAATGTTGCTCTTGAGCATACACCATTCGGAGATTGGAAGACGGATTGTTAATCACAAGGCAAATTTTGTTTCTGCTAGCTGAAAAAATATCTGAAACCTGAAGCAATCATATACAGAACTGATCATATTCTTCTTTAGCTATGGAATTCCCCGAAGAGGTTTTCTCCTCGGCATAACATAGCTAAACGCAGATATAGATGCAGCTCATGTTGTAAGGAGGAGAATAAGTGTCAGAATAATTTGTTCAGTGATTCATCTAACAATTTCAAAACAAAATAGCGACCACTTACCATGAAATTTCGATAGAAGATTCATGCTTCCTTCCATATCGCTCACGTCAGAAGACATCTACACCCCAAAACTGTATACAGTGTACATATGCGTGTACATTTGTTTATACAGGAGAATTCATGTAAACAAAGGCATTAATAATATATATACGCCTTGTGTCACACACAAACACAAACACACACACAAATATATATATATATATATATATATATATATAAGTGGATATTGAGGACAACAGCGACACTCAGTTTCATATATATACATATATATATATATATATATATATATATATATATATATATATATATATATATATATATATATACCCCGTATATACTCGCGTATCATTACCAAATTCTAAAGCTATTTTGACTAAATTTAATGAATATATAGTTTGGTTAATTGCGTAACCAGCGCCAGCAGTACATACGTTAACTTTATTTCTCATGTATGATACGAACCCCTTAAAATTAGCTTCAAAATTAGATCTTGAAAAGTCGGAGGATACGCGAGTATATACGGTATATTGTTACGACTTGAAGTACATGTTAAATTGATGGGCGCTAATAAACATACATATGCATACACAGATAAACTGAACGCATCAATCTGGCGAGCTATTTCCATCTATCTATAGCATATCAGTTAAATAACCACTCCATTATCGAAATTATTGTCTTGCGTTCACCTACAATTTCCAAACCGTACGTAATGTACCTAGATTGATAGCTGAATTTTGAGCATAAAATTTCACTGAATAATGTCCAAACTATGTTATTAATGCTAAGCATTAGATTGAATGCATTGGTAATGAATAATATTATTTAGAAAACATGTTGTTTGAAACAAATACATTTTAATCATTAGGTTAAATAATATATATGTTCCACTCTCTCTCTCTCTCTCTCTCTCTATATATATATATATATATATATATGTATATATATATATATATATAGGCAGTATATCTTCATACAAGATGCCTTGCTTGATGAATTTCATTTTAAGATCAAGATTAATGAGTTGGAAAGTTTGCATTTAGGACTTTTTTCTTTTTCTTTTTTTCAGTATTGTCGGTTTTATTTGTCACTGTATTTGGATAAGAGTTTTAGGTATATATATATATATATATATATATATATATAATTATTTTTATAATTGTTTTATTTTACATATATACATATATATATATATAATTATTTTTATAATTGTTTTATTTTACATATATATATATATTATTATTTATTTAAAATTAGAACATAAATATGTTATAAAATCACTACAAAAATAGCCATTTTGTTTCAATACTTCTGGTGTCTTATCAAGTGATTGTGTTGAATGTAGACTAAAGGGTTTTAAAACGTTCAAATCAATCAAACTCCCCTCGCTAGGTGAAACGCTGTTAGATATGCTGGAATGACCAATCAAAATACAAGTATATGAGAATTCAAAAAACTTGACAACGAACCTTTTGTTGTAATAATTAATTAATGCTTTAATGTTAGGGTTAGACTAAAACGGAATTCATTCTAACTAATTAATATTTTAATTTTACTATAAAATTCAAAATTCAAAATTATTAATTTTAAATTTAATCTGTATTAAGTTTAAAAAATTATGAAATTATTTAAAGAAGAAACTGAGGAAAAAATACATATGTTTTGTTATTTATTTTGTTTTTATTGAAAGGCCAAAAATTAAGTTGGAATAAACGTTAATATCTAATGTTGCTCTGAGCTTCGTTACAACTTCGATACATTTGAAGTGATGATGTCGATACGGGAGGGTGAAATCTTGCAAAATACAATACATACACAATCAGATTATAATATACAAACACATAGACATATTTAGATATATAAACACGCAAAAGACGACGAAACAGGAAATAGGTGCCTAAGACCCTTAAAAACATATGCATACAATGAAAGGCACATACAAGCGATTATACACACATACATTGATAAAGACACACACATATACACAACAAGAAATATTCAAATTTGAAAGTGTTAGTAAACGAATTCAAACATACTATTAAAATACGAGCAAAGACTTATAGATAAAAATGGTTGGATAGGTAAAATTTAGTACGGGTAGAATAGAAAAACAAATATTCATCAATGAACAACATAAGGAAAACGGACACTCAAATATATAGAAATGGATAGAAAAATAAATATATATAAGCATATCCATACATAAGAAACAACCAAATTCAAATGTCCAGGCAAAATGTAACACTTAAAAATAACACTATCTAATATATTAAAAAGAAAACTCCTAAACACACAGATATATATAAATATCTCATATATACTTATATACGCATTAGTACACATACACGAGTACAAAAATATAACAATATGTGAAAAAAATAAAAAAATACATACATACGTATGTGTACACACATTCTTCACTACAGATAGAAACATACAAAAGTATAGCTATGCACATACATTACATGCACATATACCAATATACATATATATACCTACATATACACATATACATACATACACACATGCATACACATATACGCACATGCACATATACACATATATAAATAAATATAAAAATATTAAGCTAGACAGCAACATAAAAAAGTAAATAAATATATATATATATATACACACAGAGGCATATGCATATATACACACGCATAAACATATAGATATATATATAAACACATACATAAACACACACACACACACACATATATATATATATATATATATATATATATATATATATATATATATATATATAAAAACCTACACCTATACCTACAATATTATCCTAGTGACAATAGAGGACCATAAAGTCCTTACAAGATTAAAATGTAACAAAGCACAAATGTTGATGATTAAATCTACAAGCAATTATAAAACCATTATCAAACAAAAGTAGATTTTAGTTAGCATTGATGATACATTCAAAAACACTAAGATATACAGAGATATATACACATACACCCATATATATATATATATATATATATATATATATATATATAAATGCATATACATGCATATATATATATACATCGACATACACATATATACAAATACACAAATATACATATATATATATGTAAATATATTTTATGTAAGTTAAAAACTTACATAAAATATATAGACAACACTTATCTATATTATTTAATGAAACATGTATTAATGAAAAAATGCTGCCTAAATACACACAATATATATATATATATATATATATATATATACTTATACACACATACGCACATGCATATACGTACATAAGTTTACACACTCATACATATACAAACACATAAATATATAAACAACCACATATATAACAGGCATCAATACAAATATATATATGTATATGCAAACATATAACTATAAGTACAGATATATTCATATATACATACAAACACACAAACATACACGCATTCAACTATACATATATATATACCCACACACACATACACATAAACATATACACACATACACAAGTACACGCATTACAAATATATACATACACACACACATATATATATATACATATATATATATTTTTATAAAAATTCACATACATATATATACATCAATCAATAAAAATATACACATATGTGCAGCCACAAACAACATAATATACGTATACCAACATATATTTACATCTATAGGAGGTAAGTAGTAAGTTAAATTTATAGCTGTTTTTTACAATTAACAGTGAGTTCATTTCTTTAAGCGATGGGTCTTGTCTTTAAATCTAATTATTTCAAATTTTTTGTTAAGACATATATAACAAGGGGCATATAGGGAATTACACGTTCGAGCTCTCTTGATTAATTTCTATTCAACACTAGGTGTCTTGTTTTTCTCCTTTAAACTCCAAAAATACTTGGATAATGAAGTCTTGTACCTCTAATTACTACTATTGAATGATTGCACATGTCCCCGCCAACGTTCTTTGAATGTATTCATAGTACTTCCAATGTAAATGTATTTTAATATTGGGCTTTTCAAGTGTAGAGATTGTACTAAGATAAACTAGAGAACTAGTCAAACAATTATTCTGTAATGGACAATTATTTGGATTCCTACAATTGCAGAAGTTGTTATTTGTGTCATTATACTTAGTTGCAACCTGGCGAGTAATCAAGTTTTTTGAGTCCCTATACTTGTTGTCTCTGTTATTATGTTTCTTAGTTATTTTTTCCAGGTTATCTGCACAACTCTAACTTAATTTAAGGGTATTATAATTGAATAATTTTCTGAGTGGGTTAGTTTCGGGGTCGGGGAAATGTTTTTTGATGAGGTTTAGAAATCTATGTCCTAGTTTAGTTTTAACCATTAGGTTGAAAGGGGGAGTAAACTAAATGATCTTCCTGGATCTTCTTATTGTGGTCATAATTAACAGGATTTTTATATTGAATTGTGCTACCCTTGTAGGCACTATTTCTAAGAGCAGAATTATAAAATTCACGATGTTTATTAAGAACCTCATTGCTAGAAGAGTTAGTACTTATCCTAAATTTAATGGTGGAGGGTATGTGCTTGATAACCGAATGGGGTGATTGGAATTGGGATATACATATACTGGGTTAGAATTATAACTTCACATATAGTTGAAAAGTGCTGCTAGTAAGGTCTAAGGTGACGTCCAGAAAATCTACCTGTTTAATGTTAGTCGTAACTATAGTCCTAACACCTAAAATCTTAAACTCCCTATGGATCATTTTCTAATAGGGTCTACCTTGATTTTTTAGAGTTTTTAACAACTAATAAGCCCTCATTTCCATATAATCCTAAACTATCCGAATCTAGATATTCAAAGACACTTAAAATGTATAAAAGGAATAATCCTACTAAGTCAGAGGCTTCAGCAGAATCCAAAGAACCCATTGAAATGTCAAAATTATCGCTGCAAGACTTTTTGGTCCACTTTTCTTCATTTTAAACTAGAACAGAATTTCGGTATTTCAAGATTATACCCACTTCATTCTAAGAAATATTGGAGTATTCCTGAGCGAACTCCAAGGCCAAAGTGAACAAATCTTTAGATATGGAGGGATAATGTCGAACTGCATGAAAGTGCAGTTGTCCTTAGTTTGGATGCTAGTAAACCAGTTGATAATATCAGCGGTGTTAATCCACTGTAAGAGTCCAATGAACTGGTTGGTTTTCTCCAAGTTGGTTTTACTGATTCTACCGGTTTCCGGTCTGGTAGGATTAATAAGACGTGTTGATAGGTTGTTTCTGAAATCGGGAAGGGTACATATTTTAAATAGGTGTTTAAATATGCCGAATTTCATTTCAGCTCCTTCAGCATTTAACAAAACTTGCTCAATCTTCTAAACAACTATATATATATATATATATATATATATATATATATATATATATATATATATATTAAAATGTTTTATCTGCATTTATCTATATTTAATGATGACAGGAAACTCTGTGTGTGTGTGTATATATATATATATATATATATATATATATATATATATATATATATATATATGTGTGTGTGTGTGTGTGTGTGTGTGTGTGTGTGCGTGCGTGCGTGCGTGTGTGTGCGTGCGCGCGGATGTGCACATAAACAAACTCATTTGAGGAAATAGCTCGTGAGATCTAAACTTACTAAGGACGTTCAGTGTTGTTTTGTGTGCTTTAGATGTCCACAGCGACTGTTTCTGAGCAGAAAAATAAAGGTGATGCTAAGTAATGGTTAGATTATACAGCATTTAGGGAAGAACCTCGTATCGTTAAATAATGAGGTACCTTTTTAACCAGCAGTTGAAATTAAAATTAAAATAAATGCTTCAAGAAAGATTTTTCATTTTTTTAAATTTATTTTAAAACTTAAGCATGATTTTATTTTATTTTTTTGTTTTATTTTCCGGGCAGGGTACATATTTTAAATAGGTTTTTAAATATGCCGAATTTCATTTCGGGTCCTTCAGCATTTAACGAAACTTGTTCAATCTTCCAAACCACTTTACATGTCTGTGTCTCTGATTGTAAGAAAACTATTATCTTCCTTTTTTTTCCAACAGCTATCAGACTATTGATTAATGTAAATGCTGACTGCATCACTTTCACTCTGAGTTCTGAATGATTTCCTTTAGTTTATATGTCTTTCCAAAACTAATAAACACGTACATATTATCTAGACAGATGAATGCTATTCTATTATTCAGCGCATAAGCCGATACTGATTTTTAAGCACAGGTGTGTCTGTGTGTGCGAGGGCTCTTGTAAAATTTGTAGCATATCAACAGACAGCAGTTTAATGTCACAAGTTGTTCCTAGTGATTTCAACACTTTCACGATACGCACTTTTACATTTACGCTAACTTGGCTAAAGACAATATTTCCACCATCTTTTTTTTCATCGTTTCAAGTTCAGTTTAGCAGGTATATAATATATATATATATATATATATATATATATATATATATATATATATATATATATGTGTGTGTGTGTGTGTGTGTGTGTGCGTGTTTTTGTCTGTGTGGTTGTGTGCGTTAAGTGTGTGTGTGTTTGTGTGTGTGTGTGTGTGTGTGTGTGTGTGTGTGTGTGTGTGTGTGTGTGTGTGTGTTATGCTATTCCATATTTATGGGTAAAAGTGATCGGATATCAGATAGAAAATAGACACTGAGTGGCGATGGTCTGTTTTACTTTTGAATGTAATCTCCAGGTCATGTGTTACGTGTTATTCGACTTTTTATATGCTCGTCAATGGGGCATTATGGGTAGCAAGGTAAGATATTTCCGGTTTATTGTGTTATGCTCTGACTGCCCTTGCTGCTCGTAATAATTGAGCAGCATATATAAAAATTCGAGCTAACACACATGGCCTAAAGATTGCGTTCAAGCATGAAACAGACTGTCCATTCAGTGTCCATTATATATATATATATATATATATATATATATATATATATATATATATATATCTGTTGTGGTAGGATCCACCTAATCTGCATAGGTAACTACCGACTATATAAATAATGGTTGGTACCGGAAGACAAGAGACGAATACAGAGATCCAACTAGAGACTCTGCTCGACTGCGACTTAGTCAACTCATTCTCCAGGAACGGTCTTCCCAGAAATATACAGAAATAGTATATGTAAATATTGTGTACATTTTCTTGTTATAATACATTCTTGTTCTATGTCCATTTTGTGTTGCTTTATTATTCCATGCATTAGTCGAGATTAAACAATGAGTCAAGACTCAACAATATCAATGAATGCAGAATATCGCGCACTGTGTGTTAGTATTAATAAAATAGTGCACGATGTATAAGATACCTATAATTTACATAATAATTTTTATATGATGAAACAATTGCGCCGTTGAAAAATTTCAACTGTCACTTTCTTATTATAAGTGTTCTAATCGTCATTTTCCTTAAAACTGATTTGTTGCTCATATATTCTTTACATTCTTCTGTTGAATCTCTTTTCTGTTGCCTCAATTTGTCTCTAAATCTATGAGGAGATTGTTCAGCATTTACTGCCATATGGAAAGATTGATATGACATAACAGTTGAGCACTCTTGTCTTTGTCTCCAACGAATTTCCCTGATTTTGGAAGGCAATATTCCGGTGCACCTTCAGGTTTCTGTCATATTTTTTATCGAAACATCTCTCAATTTATTTTCTTTTTTGTTCTTTTTTTTCTTTTTTTTCTTTTTTTTAACAACAGCAAACTCTCAATACCCCTTTATTGGAACCAATTTGAGGTCCTGACCTCCTCAGCTGTTAAGGCTGAATGCTTTCCTCGTACGTTCTCTTCCAAGTCAACGCTAGACCCACACCGGACGTTCCCCCTAGAACTTAGGCTCTACTGATGAGATGCACATAATCCCAATGATGGTATTGGATATCATCTCTAAATTAGACACCCATAAGGGAAGTGGGGAGGGCAGGTTACCGG
>OZ038486.1:83005169-83015169 GCA_964036315.1 Acanthosepion esculentum
TCGGGTGTCAATCTGAGGAGAGTGCAGAGGATTCAGAAAGTGTTGGATGAGTCTAATTGGGAATGCGAACATGTCGACATTATGTGTCCATTTATCTTCCCACAGGGTCTCAGACACGGTGGCTTACATTAATGCTACAGTGCCTTGATGATGGGTCAAGCGGGTGGCTGCTTGAAGAATCTATGTCTGGCAACAGGACTCTGCACCGTGCCAGACAAGCAGGAGAACCCAGTCATGGCTGTCAGACAATTTCCTTAATCAAATCACCGCTTACACCTGGCCACCTAACTCTTCAGAATACAACCCTGTTGATTATGATGTGTGGTGCGCAGTTGTGTGAGAGACAACCAAACTCCTTGTAACACCAAAGATGAACTGAATGCAAGAATTATGGCAGCATTCACCACCCTAAACAAGGAGACCATCCTGAAGAGATGCACGGGATTCCGAGGTCGTATGAAGGCCTTTGTTGAAGCCAACGGCGATTTTATTGAAATAATTTACTCTTTAGTATTTCAATCATTCTTCTGTGTAATTTTGGTAAACGTTATATTCATTCTTTGCGTAATTTAGACAACAATTTATCCATCGCAGCCTGTATAGATCTAGACAGATAGACAGATAGATAGATAGATAGATAGATAGATAGATAGATAGATAGATAGATAGATAGGAATGGAGAGAAATATTCAAGATTTGCATAAATAATTGCTTTTATGTGAGCGTATCCATCAGTCTATACATGTAGCTGGAGCGGAGATAAATATACATGTTTTTTGTTCAACATGTTGATTTCCGAATTTCTCGATGGCAAATTTTCCTGTCTACCAATGTGTAAACCAGACATAAAAAAATTAAATAAAGTAATCTAAATGTAAGATCAGTCAGTGAATAAAACGGATTTAAAGATAATTTTACAATTTCCGCCTCGACGCTTACTGCCTTATCAGAGAAACAGAAGATAAGATACAACCTTTCAGCAGACGTAAGAACTATTTTAATCGGGCTTGTGATTTGTTAAATTTTCACATTAAAATAAGTCATTTGAACGCCAAGAGGCGAACACATTAATGAGCACTGGGAGAATTATGAAGCGCAAAAAGTTCATTTTTCTCTTCAAAGAAATCTTTGTAACTTCTACCTCATCAAACATAATTATTGAACAATCTTTTGTCTGTAACTTTCTCTTTGTCTCTCTCTCTCTCTCTCTCTCTCTCTCTCTCTCTTTATCTATCTATCTATCTATCTATCTGACTCTGGATGAAGATATATACAGGGTGTCTCAAAAAATGTATACACACTAACACTGCAACAATCATGCGAAGAATTAGAAGTTTTGGGAGATGACGCATTTCATTTTCAGCAAGATGGAGCACCACCACGCTAACATCGTGATGTAAGATCGTCCGGGAATGAAATCTTAACAAATAGATCGGACATTGGACTTTTTCTTGTCGGGGCCGGAGAGATACTTAAAGGTAATATCTACGCTACACCAACAATCACTGAAATGAAAGTTACAATAAAGCAAGAATGTAACAAAATATCTATCGAAATGTTGATTGCAGTTTGTGATCCTTTGTATCGAGTCTAATAAGCGTCAATTTAAAAATATGCGATGATAAAAATCTTAGGAGCATGCATGTATAATATCTGCATGTGCATTATCTTAATTAGATAAAATTTTTCTACCTTGATTGAATTATTAATTGATAAAACTTCAACATATGTATACTTGTTTTCGAGACACCCTGTAGATAAAAGTATATATATATATATATATATATATATATATATATATATATTAAAGACATTTTTGACATAATAAACAGTATTAAATAACATTTACCGGCCTGAATGTCCTAGAAATTTTCATAGAAATGACGGAGAACGAAAATTTTCTATGAAAATTTCTCAGACATTCAGGCCGGTAAAAGTTATTTAATACTGTTTATTATAAACAGATCATTTACTTAAATACTTGTATCTATAAAAAGAACGTTAAACATATCAAAAAATGTCTTTAATAAATTGTCGGACTATGTCCAATTCAAAATGTGTATATATATATATATATATATATATATATATATATATATATATATATATATATATATATATATATATATATATATATATATATATATATAATCAGAGATACATAGTGTTTTGTCGACATATGGCAATGATGAAATTCGCCGATTTCATAGAGGAAGCATTCGGCATTCCCTGACGTCGTGACAGTCTTGGTTGAGAACAGTTTTTCAAGAAATAAAATTTGTCAAGTCCACTGTTGTTGGTCTTTCACGTGTTGATGGGAGTTTCCTTCCCAACCTTTTACTCCAGGTAGTGTGGAAAGTTAATTGCTTGATTATATCATTATTTTCTCTTATAATTACATGTTTCAAATTTTGTTGTGGCTTCTGTTGGAAGTGTTCAAGTGATGTTTTTTTTATCTGATTAAACTCTTTGTTCGTAATCTTGCATCTGGTAATCAATATAGGCTCTGATAATGGGTTGTTTAAATTTATAGGTATTACTCGTTTAAAGCCATTTTAATCATTTAATAATAATGAGAAAGCGGTTGTATAGAGACATCTTTATATTTAGAGCTAGTTGGATGCCATGCATGACTTTCATATGAAAGTCCAATAGGCCAACGTTATTTAAGAACATGACTCTTGTTTACAGATCAATAATTTTGTTTGCTAGCAACTTTACAATCTATCCTGTGTTTAGTTTCCTTATCGGTTATATTAAATTTGTCATAACTGATTCATACACTAAGATATTTCATCTGTTCTGAATTTATCACTTTCACGATCTTGAATTATTTTTACAGCGGATTAAGTAAGCACTTTGCAGTAGACACGGATAGAAATTTAGATTAATCGAGATTTTAATTCCACTTCAATCGTTTTACAACGTCACTTCTTTCAGAGAAAAAAAGCGTCATCTGAAATATAACACAGCAATGGAGAATTCCTGTTACAGTTGTTCTTATTCCCAAATGATATAGGACGCATATTTTTCGAAAAAAATATTATTATACTTTTATCTGTAAAGATATTCTTTCATACGTAACATACAAATGTTTTAAACGCAACAAAGCTGAAAACAAAAGGCTCAAATGAGACATCAAATACATTGCCATAAATATCCAATAGCTGTAAATCCACACGATCAATACTAATTGACCTTCATGTGAACTGCATCTCAGATGTATAGTGAGGAATGGTTGAATGTTTAGCTATTATACTGGTGGCACTCTCTTAGACAACCAAAATCAACATCAGCGTCGTCATACGTCTTGATCATCGCATTAGCGAACCATATTTCTGCCACTGCGTGGTCGCTATTAACCAAGTCGTTTTCAGCACGCTGTCGCATGACGTTTTAGTGCTGGCTGTCTAACGTGGAATGCCGACTTCATCAAAATCATCATCAGATTCAGTTGCCATTCAATCCTTACTGGATCTTGTGCGTCTCAACCAGAGAGACTGTCGGTGCCCCGAACAACGTCGTTCTTTTCGCTTTTCTAGGACGCCATCTGAAACGATATCATACTGACCGCATCAGGCACTTCGCCTGGTTCAGATGGATGACAGGAAGAAGAGCAAAATATAGCTGAATATTACTAAATGCCGATACAATATTTTGCCGGTCGCATTCGAAGCGTCTAGCATTATTGGTCATCAAGCTGCTAAACTGGTTCGCTTAATTGGCTCCATGGGAGTTCGGCTCCGTGAAGCAATCTGATGATTTCATCAGTAGAAACATACTTGCCATTATGCCAGCAATGCATTATAAAACATTAAAATTCCAGCCTCTGAATAAATTAAAATGTTCATTTGAATGTGGATTATGTTTTAGAGAATGTAGCATCAACCTCACTTCAGGTTTACTTCTTTAAAATTCTGAGATAGGATCTTAAATAATTCGTTGATTAGTACTTCGGTAGATGATCGCATATATTCTACCTATTTAATAGTGAGTTCTGCCTGCATACTTATAGCAATGTGAGTAAATTTATATTCCCTTGGTACATCACTATAATATAAAATAGAAATTTAAGATAAATACTTAATTTTGGAACTTAACTTTACAACTTACTCGCTCACTATTAGTTGTTGTCTCCCTCAAGTACTCCCACTGTAAAACTGTGTGACAATTATGCCATTGCTAAAAACTTTCTTGGGACTCGTTTTCCGGTATAGCTTTCAATAATGTTGTCACGTGTTGCTACATATCAGTGATATGAGAAACTATTTTTTCTTTCAGAGTATATTTCAACGTTAGAAATAGCCAAAAATCACTAAACCTGGTGAAGAAGGTGTATGGAGCATTTTTAATGAATTTCTTAGCATCTTGCACAACAGCATTGTCCTGACGGAGAATCTATTTTGTGAGATTAGAATTCTTCTTCAGAACAGATTCTCTTCACCCTTTCGGTACATCCAAATAATCACTTTCATCTTTTCTTTGTTTTTATATTTATACTTCTTGCCATCACATTTCCTGAATAGCTGGTTTCAATCAAAAATATTAAATTTCTCGGTATAAAGTTCATCATAGGCCATTTTTAATAAAACAAACATTTGATTAGTGCTTTTATCAATCTCCACCAAAAACGATGCTAATATGATACTCTGTTCTTTTCACCTATTTTCCGTCAACTGTATAACATGAACCCATACAACTTCAACATCGAATGACTCAGCTGGTCTGCAACTCAAGAAAGTAAAAGTTGGAACGGGCCAGGGGGTGCTCGGGTACCAATGTTTGTCTGACTCATTGCACCTGATGCACACAACGGTTATTCCAAGAATTAAAGTCACACCTCGTATATATGTCTATATATTAATATGTCTTTGCATGTGATGTGTCCGGAATAAAAGCACATCAGAAAGAGTAACTGATACTTCATAATACATTAAAGATCTTGCCAGTTCATATATTTCAAAACGATATTAAGTTTTATCCCATCATACTGTCATATATGAACATAAAATAATAAAAATATATGGGCGAGTGACAACTTGTACATTCTATTATCACCACTATTGTCGAAACTATCACATGACAATCATGATAGATTATGAAAAACATAAATATAGGTATGTGTTCATATATTAATGTAGGCGTGTTAACGTCCTTGTTCATATCAGTGTATTATCAGCCATGTTTGCGAATACAAAATTTAATTTTTCGGTTTCATGTCTGCTGTGAGCAGCTGTCGTTTCTTTGTTTGTTCTTTCCATTTTGACAAATATTTTACAGTGACAAGACGCAAAATAGGTCAAGTGCGTGCGCGTACTACATATTACAATGACTTCAGTAAAATAAAAACTGAAAAAGATTATATATATATATATATATATATATATATATATATATATATAAGTAAAGGTAAAAGAGTATACAGATCTTGAAAAATTTAATTTGTTATTATTATTATTATTATTATTATTATTGACTAACGTCATTTAACAGAAGATTGCATCAAATATTTTATTGCATGTGACCGTGCCTCCAACATGAAAGTCTAATGAAACCAAACAGATAATTCGTTATATCCCACTATTTCTCACTATCTATATATATATATATATATATATATATGTGTGTGTGTGTGTGTGTGTGTGTGTGTGTGTGTGTGTGTGTGTGTGTGTGTAAAATAGCACACAGTGAATGCATGAAACACAGCGTTGTACCAAACTAAATATATGTAATGCATGTAATAAATGTATGTATAATATATATAGGATTGATCCTCTATAAAGAAACTAAACCATCATCAGGTGCTGATGTCATAATGTCACCAAGGAAATTATAAATCGGATGGAGCTGTAGATTACACTCATTACTTACAATAAAATGTTTAAAACATCTTTCGAAATGATTGCTGTTAACCTGGAACCTCAAAAACTGCCATGATGTAAAAACAATGTTAATTATAAAATTACATCTTTTGATATTGCAATATATACCAACCAAAACCTACAAGAAATTATTACATTGACTCCATATGCACTTCACTGACAAATAGGATGACTTGTCACTTGTCGAAAATGGTATTCATTCGCATGCCAATGAACAACCAAAATACAATTATCGGCATGTGACAAATATTAGTTGACAATTCCTAAATACTCTACATCACTCATTGCAAGGAAAGACTTAAAAATCTGGAAGAATTTATTATACTGAAGGAACAACTTACATTGAATAAAATCCTTCACCACCGGAGATTATACCTTGAAGTGTGTTTCACATATTAGTTATGCGAATAATAATAATAATAATAATAATAATAATAACAATAACAATAATAATAATAATAATAATAATAATAATAATAATAATAATAATGCTTGTTATTTGTGGATATTTTTGTGAGGAGGTGAGAACTAATTCCATTTAATCTTTACACATTACATCACCTTGGACTAATTCCAATCACAGCGCTATAAACTAAAAGAACAGAACCAGGTGGTCGCACCAGATTCTTGTCTACTACTCCGGCAACACCCAATTCTTGATAATTACTGAGAAAATCGAAATTAATTCAACAAAAGCAGAAAAATCATGAACTTCGGACAGGTTATCCATATTTTGATTTTGGTGTAAAACATCTTCATCGAAAATTGGAAAAATACCCTTAAATATTAAACTGTCGTTTGAATTTATCAAATTGTTTAGCTGAATTTTTACTATCTCAATAGATTTTATAGAAATTTATGAATTAGGATCAAATATGGATTAGAATTCGACAGAAGGATATGATAAGGAAAACATTTAGGATGGGATAGACGTTTCTTATTTCTTTCTTATCGTATTATATATGAGATAATTTTATATATCAATCACAATAAAGGGGAAAATATATGACAAAGTAGAAAAAGTTTTCTTGTCACGCTTGTGTGAAGTCCTAAATGTCGAAACGCATCACAAGAAAACTTTTCCCATTTTGTCATACATTTTCCCTTTTAGATATATATATATATATATATATATATATATATATATATATATATATATATATATACACAAACACACACACACAAACATATATATATATTCTTTTAGAAACGCTGTTACTTAAAACTTTGTATTTGACAAATTTGAACAATAAGAGCTAAAATTTTAAGGAGACTTAAAGCAGTAAGGAAATTTGTTATTATTATTATTATTAGTAGTAGTAGTAGTAGTATTGACTATGTGAAAAACAACTTCAAAAAGGGAAATTGCCTCTGGTCCGAAGTAAGGTAGTAAATTAGTTTTCAAAATTGCACAAACCTTCAAGGCGATTTATAAGGCAATTCTTCGAAATCCATTGAATCTCCCACGTTTCGCCTGCTTGTTGTACACATATATATATATATATATATATATATATATATATATATATATATATATATATATATACATTAGACAGATTTAGCTTTATTCAAAACCTATTTGTTTTATATTAGTAGTTATATCTTTTTTTTCCAGCGTCATAAAAGTCCAAATAGTTAAAAAAAAAAAAAAAAAAGAAAAAAAAGATTGCAACAATACAAGAGAGAATATGAATTGGAATAGGAAATGGCAAGATGGATAGACATTCATTTAGATTGCGTCTGGGAAGTGTTCGTACAGGTGATGGATAGTGCGACTCTGAGATCCGAAAACGTATTGGGATGGCCAAAGATGCATTCCAAAAGATAAGCAGATATTAAGAGACAGAAAAATTTCGTTGGAAACAAAAAAAATGCACTAAATAGTTACGTGATATCTGTCCTCCTATTTGGCAGCGAAATCAAGACAATCGCCCTAAAGTTGAGGAATAGACTTGAAGCAACAGAAATGTTATACAGAAAGATGCTTAGGATACTATGGGCCGAACATGTGAGCAACAACGTGGTTTTAGAGAGAATGGAAGCAAAAAGGAAACATCAGGAAGAGACAGTTGAAATTTCCGGGGAACGTAATGAGAAAGGAAGGCATGGAAATTCTGATAGTCACGGGGCAGATTGAGGGAAAGAGGGACAGTGGAAAGGAGTGTGTAACATACTTGATGGGCTTGGAGAAATAAGAAAAAGACAAAACTTATTAATAGCTACAAGGGACAGGAAGATGTGAAGGGCCTTGATCGCCTACCCTGAAGAAAGAAGATTAGGATCTATGTATAGTATAATGTTTTGAAAGTATTTGGTTCTGTTTCATCATTGCATTTACACAAATAAAATTACATAGTTTTCTTATACGCGTTTCGCATTTGCAGTAAATGTAGAGTAGAAATTGTCACTCTTTCTTGTATGTCTCTGAACAAAGTGTCCCCGATGCTTTGTTTTACAACAGGTGGCATTATATTCCCATTCATATAATTATGTATTCGAAATTACACTTTCTCGATAGCACAAGTTATTAGTCTTTCTTTTTTTATTTAAGGAGCAATGACTTACACTGTGAAGGTGCGTATATGTTTCTCGAAAGAACTGTTTTTTTTATTTGTTTAAATGACAAGCTCTCTGGATGCAAACGTAGATAAGTATACGTTTAAAACAATAGCAACAGAGTTGTTGTTAGTAAAATATGCATTTGTTTGCGGAATTTTGTGATGGTTTAACCCCTTCCCGCCAATTATTTTGGGAAAAACGTTTCATTTTTAGACGATGTTTTTTAATTGTTTTTAATATAGTAACTATGAAACTGAGGTAGCTTGAAGTACGTGTAACACCTCTACCAAAGGTATGAGTTGACAATTGGACTCGCTTCAAGCTCAGAAGGACATAAAAAGAATCAAGATCGACTAAGAAAGACGCCTGTAGCTGGTTTTGAACGTTATGTTTTAGACATGTTTATTTGCTCGTGTCTGAAAAAGACACCTTAGGTAAAAATGTATATACACGTCTACGCCAGCGAAGAGGTTAATAAAAATGAATTCTAAGTGCTTATCTCCTTGTTTGAATGTATTAATTTTGAATGCTAGGTCGAGGCAACAAAAAGAAAGACGAGCGAAATAAAATCAACATTCTATACTCATCGTCATACCTTTGGATAGCCAGATTCCTGCCTTTTTCTTGAGTATTTAACTCCTTCTAAACAATTTTCCCACCCGAATCTATATATTTATATTAGCAATTAATGCAAGAAATCTCTATATTTATTTACACGATTTACATTGTTCGGACTGTTTTCCTCATCTTTGTTGTCATATTGACGAGGTTCCGGCCGTTATACGCTCCGGCCTTCTTCAGGTGATTGGAATTTCGACCGGAACCCTTTATTTCATCCACCGAGGTAGCTTCTTCTAGTCATCGATGACACATGGTCCAGTGGATAAAAACTTTGGTTGAAGTAATCAGTAAAGTGATTTGACCCAAGGAGTTATGAATCCAATACCTGGTCACAGCAGAGGTGAACAAAAACTAGTTGAGTTACTAAAGGTAATATATATAATGCGTGTGAGTTTAAATTAATTAAAATATAATTTCTATAATGATACCATTAATGAAAATATCAAGTTCCACTTGAATAACGTTTCGTCTCGCTAAAGAAAAATTTAACTTTGTAAAATTTAATTCTATTTCTGATTACGCTGAATAATCAACGAACTATAAGAAAGAGAAAGTTTTCCAAAATTGTCTTGTTTATATGCGCGCGTGTGTGTCTATGTGTGTGCGCGGGTACGCGGAGGTACCGAGCGTTTACTATGAAAAATAACTTTAAATATAAAAGGACAAAAAATATTATCTAATATACTTCTTTTTACACAATACAAATGAAAACAAAGATTATTTATGTGAAAAAATAACTGTTCCTGAAAAAAATTATGAGGAACGAAACAAAAATTCGTAGTCAGTAAAAATTCTATTTGAGACCTATTGTTTGATCTCCTGATTGGGTTACAGTTGATAGCGGCTCGGACTGAGAAATCGGAGAGCCGAATTCGAATTCCTGCCTGGTTCGTTACATTCACTTATGCGTAATTACAATTGGGAAACGATATGAATCC
>OZ038486.1:83017669-83085169 GCA_964036315.1 Acanthosepion esculentum
CATACTCATTTTTAACACGCACAAATGTAATTTTTTTTATTATTGTTATGCATCATGTAGTTGTCTGTGTATCTCTAAGTCATTTGATGATGAAGTGGTGCCGACATGTACAGACCTGACTTTAAGCAATCAAAATAAGAGATTTTGTTTTATATCCGAGAAAACCGTATAAACCCCTTGCAGAGCTTAAGAGCTCTTTGTGATCACACAGTATCACTTAATAATTCACTGATATTTATTTTATACCTTTTTTGCCAACATATTTCATATTCATTTTTAATTTTTTAGCATAACACTTAGACTCGTACATAGCAATCTCTTTTGGGTATAATTTTAGCCAAACAAGTATTCTTCATGGCGCATATATAGCATTTAGAATAAAATCGATGCAATATATTCAAACAGAGTGGAGAGATTTCATACAAAATATTTTTTTTTCGATTTAGCAAACTTTAGATGAACAGGAAAATTGTATATCTATAAAAAGTATTTCTGTTGAAAATGAAGGTATTTTTTATGATTAAATCCGACTATTGAATAGCACAGAAAACCAAATACGTGCCACAGTATATTAATTGTTTGATATTGCAAATCCCTGATATTGCGTTATAATTTCACTTTTTCTTCTCGTTGCCAATTTTTTTTAAATATTATTCTATTTTAGCAACAAAAATAAGAATAATAATGATGATAATCGATTCTAAACTATCAAAACCAATCATCTTTGCCTGGCTGACTATTCTGTCTCAATCCCCTTATCGATTTGATTATTAATCGAGTCTCGTCCACCAGCACAGCAAATACCAACTCACATAATTTGAAGTAAAATGAAGAACCAACAGCGACAACGTTAGCATCCCCAACGTAACCACGTTAACACCGATACCGCCGTCTCCTCTGTGTGTTTTCAATACTAAGATTAGATTCTAGGACGAATAAGAAAACAAAGGGAGGCGGCAAAGGGAAAAATGTTGAAGTACAATCAGCGAGTGAAAAGAAAGGGAGAAAGTATGAATGTAACAAAACGTGTACAAAGAGAAAATTGTTAAATATTTCGGAGTGAAAGATACACATAAAAATGATCATGGCGGATTATATCGATACACTTGGATTATTTCAATGAAAGTTATGTTTATATCGGCTTTCATTCTTTCAATGATCGTTTTTTTTTAATTTTTAGGTTTTGTTTTTTTATTCTGATTGTCCCGTCCCACCGCACTGCTTCAAACTCGCGAGTTACCATTTCACTAATCCTACTTTTGTATTCGCTACCTCATCTTTCGGCATTTTTCTTTTTCACTATCTCCTTCTCCGATATTTTTACTTTTAATTTTTCTTTCTTCTGTTTCGCTTTCTTGTTCATTTTCAATTTCTTCTTTTTCTTCCTTATAGTTTTTCACCTTTACTTCTTTATTTAATTTATTTTTGCCTTATATGATAGACTTTTCTTCTTTTTTTTCTTTCTATTTTCTCTTTTTCCATTTCCTTCTATTTTTCTACAGCTGAAATGTTCTTCCTCGGTTTTTCTACTTCACTTTTTATTCATTTAACTTTCTTTTTACCGTATATCTGGTTTTCATTTTTTTTTTCTTCGTTTTCTTTTACTTCTCTTTTTCTATGAGATCAATTTCGTAACATTTTTTCTATTATTTCACATTCTTTGTGTTGTTTGTGTTTTTCCTTTCGTCTTCTGTTACATATTATCATTCGTTTTCAAACATTTTCTCCTTCATATTAACTTATTCATCTCATTCTTTTTGCTTAATCACCGATCGTAGTTCCGTAGAAAGCATTTCGCAATCCATAGATAATAATTTTAATGGCGAATACACCGTACACATCATCAAGAACAGCAATTAGGTTAGCGTAAGTAAACTGTTTTACGTTTCCTCTTCGTTTAATTCCACACTCATTTGGTTTTCAACTTCCAAATCCTCTCCATTGTAATCTGGTTTTGATTCCCATAGTTGTTATTATAATCATAATTATCTTTCTATTTCGTTTTTGGTATTTTATTACTTCCTCTCATTCTTCACAAAGAGAGAAATGGAAGAGCTGTCTCTCTGAATTTCTTTATTTTCTATCATTTGCTTCAATGTCATATAAAATTCATCCACCCCCTAGCTCGCCTCCTCGTCCCACCTTAATATCAGCTCATCGCTATCTGTGAAATTAGTCCAACCATCGATAGTCGAAAGAACTGATCATATCGAGCTTGGTGGTCGATTGCCGCGAAGAAAATATTTGCTGTACAAATGAATTAGTCCAACAACTTCGATTAATTTTAAAAATGGACGTCGCAATGTAAGAAGCCCAGCTCGTGTTGGCTTTATTAAAGCAACAAAGACGTCTTAACTGCTTCAACGCAATACACAAAATTTGACCTCGGTAACATCAATACTAATAATTCGCATTACCATCAATATTATTGTTGATGTTGTTGCGAAGATAGAATAATGTTTTTAAAAAATTGCCAGCGAAAAGTAAAAATGAAATTAGAACGCAATATCAGGGTTTTGAAATATCAATATATTACTCAATGTATAATAACAATACTCTCTGGTGTGCTACCGGTAAGTAAAATATGTGTGTATATATATATATATATATATATATATATATATATATATATATATATATATATATATATATATATAATATTCCGATAAAATTATAAACTGTATACTATCCCACTTATTACACAACTCACGTTTTACAAATTTTAATCAAACACCTTTTTAATGTGAGCGTGGTTGTAGTAAAACCAATATATGTAGCGGGTTTATTATTAGTATCAGAGATACAATCTCTGAACCGTCATGTAAATTGATGCACTACATATATTGGTTTTACTACAACCACGCTCTTCCGTAGACTTAGCTGTCACCTTTCTGATCTTAGTTCTATTAAACAACATTCCTTAGAAAAAATAGCCATGTACATAATTTTAGACAGATATTAGTCGATAACACAATAATACTCACACATACACACAGTAAAAATAAATTTCAGATATTGGAGGCCGTCTATATTAAAATGAAGCAACCCACATTCAACAAAATTACATTTCAAAATAGTCACAACACATTGCATCTAGACATGATTCTGTTGTAATATTTCGGTCCGTCGAGTGGTATGACCGCATCCTGAACTTGCGTCTGCTATTCCGCGACCATTATCGTCGCATAGTAATTTTCTATGTCAAAATAACAAAGTATCATCTTTGACGGTGTATATCTTTGTTTCATGTCTGCATAACCACTCTGAGGATGACTCATGTGAGCCGAAATCTTAGGACCAACTTTATAAAAAAAACAAAAAAAAAACAAATTGTTATGGTGTTGAAACCATAGAAAAATGACACAGACTCAGATATAAAGTTAAACGGTATATTTTTCACGGAAACGTAGTACAAAGTAATGTGGACTGGAGAGTACTATCTCTTACTGGTATCCAGACTCACTCATTCATACACTTGCTCGGTGATACACTCTTGGTGACTCACACGTGGTGACTTCCTCTTGGTGACTGACTTTACTCAGAGTTGGTGGCCATATTATATAGGTGTGGAAGAGTCCATTTGTAGGTAGGTCCCCACAATACCCCGCTTCCAAGCCTTTTACTTGGTAAAAGGGTTAATACCTTCTCCGGTGTGGGGAGAGGGTAATCGTAATCTTTTAGAGCCGCATTGAGGCCCGTTGAAAAATCCGCACAAAACGAAATTGGTTGGACTTTTTTCTTACGTATACAACGGGGGCAGCCCATTCGCTAAAACTCCCTTTGGATAGTATACCGGCATTTTCTAGTCGGTCTAATTCTTCATTGATTTTTTCAACTGATGCAAATGGGACAATTCTTTTACTTTTGAAAACGGGTTGAACGTTTTCTTTTAGCTCGAATTTGGCTTTTGTTTTATTACATTTTCCTAGTCCCGCCGAGAAAACTTCGGGAAATTTTTCTTTTAATTCTTCTTTCAGGTCTTGGGCATCTGTTGTCATGTTTTCCACTTTTTGGCAAAAATTGTTGATTGGTTGATCCCACAACTTAAACCGTTCCATCCAATCCGTTCCAAACAAATTCTCAGAATTTTTATGGACGAAAACTTTTAGTTTCTTTGTAATGCCATTCAGTGTTACAGGTAGCGTTAGTTCACCTTCAAATTTGATTTTGTCACCAGTTACTGCGCGTGCTGTTTTGTTTGTCTTTTTCATTTTTGTTTTTTTAAATTTCCTCCAAGTCTGAAGATTAATGATTGAGAGATCCGAGCCAGAATCTAGTTGCAGCTTAACTGTTTTGTTTAGAATGTTAACTACAACGTATTTTCGTAGATTCTTATCTACTTTTTCATTTTTATATAGTTTGTCTGACTGTTTCTGTTATTCCTTTTATTTCTCAAATGCGCCCCTTTGTGGCGAATTTTATCACAATTATTACATGTCTTGTTTCGGTAAAAACAGTCTGTCTCCCAATGTTGTCCACCACAACGTCCGCATGGACTAGGGGGTAATTTTTGTTTTTCACATTGTGAATGGGGGTAATCGTCAGCTGTCAGTTCGGCCAAACGAAAATCGTTACAGTGCTTATTAACAATGGACGCAAATGTAAGATAATCCTCGTTATCCCGTTTTGACAAGTTAAAACACTTCCATCTTTTGTGGAATAAAATTGTATTAGGGCTAAATAACTCAGACTAAAGATTTACTGCTTCATCGAACCCTAATTCACTTGTTTTCTTCGGAATAATGTAATCGACGAACTTACTATGTTCGGCTGTTCCAAACTTTCTCAAAAGTAAGCGAACCTTTTTAGCGTTCGTCCAATCCTCACAATCAACAGCAAAAAGATCTTCATATCTTCTATAAAAAGCTTCAAATGTTTTATCTTCTTCAGGATTATAATTAAATGTCTCCATAGAATTCCAAATTTTGTTATGAGAAAATGCAGTGTTGTTTTCACTAACATCCTTTTTACCCAATGTTTTTAGAAATAATTCTTGAAATCTTTCTTCCCGTTCTATTTGTTTTTCTTCCTGTTCTTTTTGTTGTAGAAGCAATTTTTCTACCAACATTTGTTGCCGTTCCTCAGTCTTCTTTTGCTGTTCAAATTGTGCTTTCATCATCTGAACAATAATTGCTTTAAAGTCTTCAAAAATGACTTCAAATACGTGTTTTCAGAGAGAAAGAGAACAAAATTTAGACAATTTTTTTTCTCTAAGAGGGGGAAAAGAAAGTAATTCCTTTCCTTAATATTTCTCAGCTCTGGTTGGTAATACAAAAAAAAAATGTTTTTTTTCTAATACAGTCTGAGTGTTTCAATTTTTCTCTAAAAGGAGAAAAAAAAAATTTGCATAAACAACCACACTGCCAAACAGATATATTTTTCCTTTTTTTTTCTGTGTGGTCAAGCGAAGAACAATTATAGCAATGAGGAGGGAAAAAAATCTTACTTACAATTTTTCACTAGTAAGTATTTTCAAATTGTTGGTTTTACTTTAGATTGAGTAAATATTTCTTTTATACATTACTAAATATATCCGACGTCCGCATCAAAGCCTTTTTTCGTATTTACGTTATCTGTCATTCGGTTGGAGTGTCCGTTTTTTTTTTTCAGTTGAGTATTACTTTGTTCGCCAGACTTGAGATTAACACACTGGGATCTTTTTAGACGTCTTTAGAGTTATGGCGTGACCCTTTTTTTTTCTCTTCTGGTAGAGGTTACTGTTTCGTTCTTCAGTTCTTATGGTCGGCAAGGGATATTTTTGTTCTTTCCTTTGTGTGATTCGGAATATCTCGCCGCAAGTTGTTATGGTCGGCAAGAGAGAATTTTGGTCTTTCCTTTCGTGAGGTCGTTTCGAATCTCGTCGCCAGTTGTTATGGTCGGCAAGAGAGAATTTTGGTCTTTCCTTTCGTGAGGTCGTTCCGAATCTCGTCGCCAGTTGTTATGGTGTTGAAACCATAAAAAAATAACACAGACTCCGATATAAAGTTAAACGGAAACGTAGTACAAAGTAATGTGGACTGGAGAGTATTTCTCTCACTGGTGTCCTGACTCATTCATTCATTCATTCATACACTCGCTCGGTGATACACTCTTGGTGACTCACACGTGGTGACTGACTTTACTCAGAGTTGGTAGCCATATAGGTGTGGAAGAGTCCATTTGTAGGTAGGTCCCCACAATATAAATGTTGGACAATTTTATCTTTATTTTCACCAGAAATTAAAACAAATATACGAACTTTAGAACGGCTCATGATCAGACATAATAGACATTCACTTTCTGCTACGTTTAATAATACATGTTTAAATAATGATCTGCTTCCCCCAATATACTGTGTGTGTGTGTGTGTGTGTGTGTGTGTGTGTGTGTGTGTGTGTGTGTGTGTGTGACAATTTAATTGCTGGAATCACTCTGTCTCGTTTTCCTGGTTAAATTTGGCTGATATAAAATTTAATATGCTCCTGCTTTGAAGCTATACACTTCCTCAAAGGATGATGCCAACTTGGTGAAAACTTTTCTGGAACTCGTTTTCCGGAATATCTTTCAATAATGTAGTCATGCGTTGCTGAAAGTCAGGGATGATGTCAGGACATTTCTGTCCTTCCAGGGCATATTTTCATCATGGAAAAATCAAAAACCACATCAGGCTAAGTATTGGATAAGATTAATCGCCCATTTTTATGTGGAAAAAAGAAAAATGGACGTACATAAAAATCAGGTAAACTGTTTCATATGTACACGAATAGAAAGTATGCACATTTTATAAGAGAAAAATAATAAAATAAAGAGTTATGTACAGCTGATATAAGTAGAATTCAAATATCTATCATCTCATGTTCAAATCACTTGTTTTACACAAAAATTTCCACATAATGTTATTCTTTCATTCAGTGTCAGATAATTACAGAGATCGAACAGTACACAGTTAACATGTCAGATCCAAATGCGGCTAATAACCACACTTTAGCCTAAAGATTAATGCACTCTCGCATGTGCACATAGATAGATAGATAGATAGATAGATAGATAGATAGATAGATAGATAGATAGATAGATAGAAAGAAACAGTTGATGTTGGTATGAACAGATAGATGAATGGAACCAGTTTTTCTGATAGATAGATAGATAGATAGATAGATAGATAGATAGATAGATAGATAGATAGATAGATACTTCTTAATGTAAAAATTATTTCTTACCGTGATCGTGTTCAATAGCAGATGAAATCTATTAATTATAATTTTGATTGGGTATTTTAAATTTAAAATGTGGGAATTCAACACTTGGTGCACTATATTCTTACCACACCGGTGTGACAGTGTGCTGGACTAATTTCAGCTCAAAGTTTACCTGACCATCTGTAGGTGCGTGAGTGTAAGGATGTATATAGAAGGGCACGTGGGAGGTGAACACGTGCAAAATGAATAACAATTGCCTGTTTTTTTTTCTTTTCAAAGTATCGATCGATGCAAAACGGTAATTTTGCCAAGCATATTGCCCATCCCTCCTAATTTTAAAACCTAGGCTTTAAACCGAACACATTTCCCGTAATGTCAGTCATGGAGGCGAGCCACTGCTGGCTTTACAGTGACTTGACATCAAATTACAATAATATAAGGTAAAAAGGAAAGACAGAATCTTGGTCGACATTTTTGCCGTTTATTCCTACGACGGCCTTTTGCCAAATTCTCTTTTGTATGCGAAATTCAAGATTATATATAGAGTACCACCTACATCAGTGGGATGTGATTCAAGTCAATTGATACGAGCAAAAATAAACATTATTGCATGGGGTTGACGGCTAAGAGCCATTTATTCATAATGCATAACACTGCACAAAACATATACCAAATATATAGTTGCCAATAATCAAATAATACTGATATGATAATATACATGATGTCCATAAATTTTTTTAGCATTGGCTGCCACAACATAAGATACGCAGATGACACAGTACTGATAGAAAACACAGAAAAGAAATTACAAAAACTCCTACATAATGTAGCGACGGAGAGTGAGAAGAAAGGACTAAGCATAAACTACAAGAAGACAGAATGCATGGCCATCAGTAAGAGGAAGGGCCCAAAATGCTATCTGCAGGTTGGAAACACTAGAATCAAGCAGACGCGGAAGTTTAAATATATGGGAAGCGTCTTGACAGAGGACGGTAAGTGCGACACTGAGATCCGTAGACGCATTGGACACATTCCCAAAGCTGGGCAGAGTATTGCGAGACAGGAGGATTTCTTTGGCAACAAAAAAGAAAAGAATACTGATCTGTTACGTGACATCTGTCCTTCTTTACGGAAGCGAATGTTGGACGATTTCCTCAAAGATGAAGAAGAGACTCGAGTCGACGGAGATGTGGTTCTACAGAAGGATGCTAACGATATCATGGACCAAGCGTGTGAACAACGATGAGGTATTAGAGAGGATGAAAACAAGAAGGCTTGTAATTAACATCAGGAAGAGGCAGCTGAAGTTTCTAGGACACATAATGAGGAAGGAGGGCCTGGAGAACCTAATAGTCACGGATCGAATAGAGGGTAAAAGAGACAAGGGAAAGCTACGTGTGACATACCTGGCGAGCTTGAGCAGGTGGATGACAGAACGTGGTCTTTTGGAGGAAACGGGGGGAAAGAACTTGTTGAGAGCTGCAAGAGATAAGGGGGTGGAGAGCCATGATCGTCTACGTGCTGAAAGGACATGGCACATTAAAAGACAAGAAGCACAGAAAGAATACAAAGGAAAACACGACGGATTGGCGACAGTCATACTCTGGGAACTGTAGAGAAATCGTATAAAAAAAAAAGAAAACTTGAAAAAAATTCACAAAATCATTTGGGATTTCGACACCAAGACAGGAAACTACTCCATTCGAGGAAGAAGACTACATTTGCAAAAAAGTGAATAAGGAAAAATGATGCTACCGTAGATGCTACAGAATGGAAACAAAGTAGGGCGAGAAATTTGAGAAATGCTAGAATACAATCTGGTATCTGAGAAAAAACAAGGAACATGAACGTTAGAATAATGCTCATATTAGTATATGGACTTGGATCTGGACAACAACAAAAAAACAAGCAGAAAATATCACGTTTTGTTTTTGAAATTTATTTGTCAATTTCCTGGCCATAACTAGTTGGGTATATCACCTTAGGGTTGACACAATGTACAACTTTGTTCTGGAACACTAGTAGTGGAGAATCATCGTGATCAAGTGCTTGAAGGATATGGCAGTCAATGTGATTTTGGAATCATATCAAGATATTATGGAAAACCCTCAATCGAAACAAGTGTGAATGGACTGTGTTAACTGTATTTCTAATTGGTTCCCATCTGCTACTTTTATCGCAAACTGGCTCGATATCGAGCACATTTGCCTGTGATGCATGTACCTGTTACACCGTTATCAAACTTCTTACATGATGGGTAAACTGAGCTTCGTATATTCGTATTTTGGAGGCATGTTCGAGTAATAGATTATGGCTCGGATTGAGGAATCGGAGTGCCGAATTCGAATTCTGGTAGAGTTCATTACATTCACTAACGTGCTAACACTATTGAGAAAAATATGAAGCCATCACTTCTACTCCCAGCTATGCGGAAATAGCAGGACAGACTGGGTTCTATAGCTTTGGGTGGCAACTGGTCTAGGAGAAAGAGAACACTGAATTCAAACCAGCCTGGAGATAGGTGAGCTCCGCCATTGTATGTGGTGAACTTAATGAGCTACGAGACTTCGTACGCCAAAGTTACTTTGTTATCATCCAGCTCACTCATTCAATAATACTAATAATATAGAATAATCTTTACGTGAATATAATTTTCAATGGGTGTATCTGTTGTGAAAGCGCATGCGTGAGAAAGTCACATCATCGGCTTTCATGAATTCGCATGACATGTTTTGTGTGCTTCCATGCGTATATAGCGTCATTATTTTCTATGTTTACGTCGTCATTTAATTTGGATTCTGTTGTCTCATTGGCTATTCTACAGGGGAATTTCAGTAAGAATCTTGGTACAAAAGGAAGGAATAATTTCGTCAAAAGGCAGAAGATTCTAAACGCACGTGAGTCCGGACGAAGGTGTTAAGGAATACCAACAAAAAATAATGAAAGCGTATAAAGAGATGGAATTAAACTGTGCTCATAAAATCCCCGCTAATATTTAATCTAGCTATTTTCAATCGACGAATGAAAATGAATTAATTTAGTAACAAATTTTTATATATTTTCAGTTGCGCCGCTTCTAATCGCTTTATATCTTCTTTGTCAATTTACCAACCCGAAAATAGAATTCGAAATTAAACGGAGGCGGCTGATCGATATTTATTGATCTTACCAAGGTAAAACCGATCAATTCTTGTTAATTTGATTTCAGCATTAGCTTCCGACTGTGCCTTGCGTCCGGGGTACTTCGGCTATCCTGAAATTGTCTTCAGAAAGAAGCAAACAAATAGATAAAATCCTGCAGAAGGACAAGAAGTCTTCTTGTTTAAGGCTGTCTTTGATTTCTATTACTTCTTGTATCTGCAAACACAATTTTAAAATCACGTCTTATTATATTTTTGTCTTTTCTCACACACACACACACACACACACACACACACACACACACACACACACACACATATATATATATATATATATAAACGAAAAGTGCTAATTCGGCTACTTAAATGCACGTTTCAGCTGGGAAAAGTTTTCTCTGATGTAAAAAGGGACACAGAGTCGATTCCTGTCGGAGATACAACGTTTCTCTTGTACGAATTCTCAATTTAGGCCGGTTGTTTTTAATTTCACAGATTAAGAAAACTAAAAAACAATGATAGCAAACTGAAATAAATAAATATATATATATATATATATATATATATATATATATATATATATATATATTATCACAACTTATATTATTGCTGTAGGCTGACGCCGTTTTCCTTATTTTACATGATATTTTTTATGTAACGTGTAATATTCCTTAAATATCAATTGCTTACAAATCATTATAATATACCAAGCCTCTGTAAAATCAACAGATAGCGAAGAAAAATATACATAGTTGTAATTAAAGGACCCTGGAGACAGTAAAATCAACGCACAAAATATCCTTTACAAATAGTAAATACGTAAATTTATAGAGTACGATGCTTTCTAAACATATATGGGGAAATTAAATCGAAAAAATCAAATTAAACAAAATAAAAATGAAAAAGCGGTAAATTCTCTAAAGAAGAAAATAGCCATAATCACCTTCCCAGACCCAAAAAGATCAGAACTTATCTCAAATGGAAGACACAAATTTTTATTTTGTTACTTAAAAATCGAAAACGAAAAATGTAAAACTCGTAAAATGCCACCGTGAAAAATGCAAATACATGCACTATATACAATTCAGATAATGTAATATACTTGAGACAAAGCCAATATTTTAAACTAAACAAATAAGATAACGAAGTCTCGAAAAAATCTAAATGAATAAATATACAAGTTAAATAAATAATAAACAAATGAACAAACTACGAAAGAACAAGCTACCAATGCACACATGAATACAAGTAAATGTCTTTATAATAATCAACAACAAATAATTAAATAATCAATAATAAATAATGAGTAAAAGTTATTATAAAATAGCTACAAATAACAGCATTCTGCTTCTCAATTATTTCTACTTAATAGCCTCTAGAATAATTTGAAACAACCGTTACCATCCAACCTGTAACATTCAGGATAATACAATAGGCCTTACTACCCATAATGCGTCACTGACAAACATATATAAATACACGAATTAAACACCACATACATGGTCTGAAGATTGCGTTGAAACTGAAACAGACAGTCGTCGGTAGTTATTGATATCAATGACCACTTTTATATTTACGTACGTTCTATCACTGATATTAAGCAAAATTGTTTCCCCATAAATATAGCATTCCTTAAAACCATATATATATATATATATATATATATATATATATATATAATATATATATAATATATATATATATATATATAATATATATATAATATATATATATATATATATATATATATATATATATATATATATATATATATATATATATATATATATATATATATATAACGAATTAATGGATTATTATTTGATATTTATTTCCTATTACGCCAAAAGATACTTTTGTAGATACCCATGTTTGAGAAAACGTCCTGTTTCTTTTTGTTTTTAACAGTTCAGTAGACAAAATGAACACTGAAAAGCAGAGTGTTTAGCGTCTACACAAATATGTGTATTCACAAAAATACCTTTTGGAGTAACCGGATACATACATACATATATGTATTGATTCAAAAAGAACTTTAGACATTCTTTTTTTATTTTATAATTTTTCTTAGAACTCTGAAGGAAAAATTATAAAATTAAAAAGAATGTCTAAATTTCTTTTTAAATAAATATATTTATTCCTTAAATACACATATATATATATATATATATATATATATATATATATATATATATATATATATATATATATATATATATATAAAGTGATCAAAATATAGAAAATAGAACTAAATAATATTAGCTTGACTATACTCCCAAACGCATTAAGAAAGAAAAATTAATTTAAAAGTTTTAAACGTCCCCTTTCTTTTCCTGCGCGTGTGTAAACATCACTTGAAGTTCTTAAACGTTAGTTCCAAAACGTAAAATTTGAAGTTACAGGTAGGTAGATTATTTTCCATCGGTTTTCGTTCTTCCCTGGATGAATGTTTTCAGTCAAGCTCAAAATTTTATTGAAGGAATCAATCCTGTATACAAAAAGAGAACATATAATAACAAAGATACTAATGTCCGATGTACCTAAATTTTAATAGAAATTTACCCTAATTCACTTTTTATCACTATATATGGGTTTTAAAATATTTTACCATAGATATAATAATTGTGAAGAAACTCTCCATAATTCATGTCTGCTTATTAAGTATTTCGTGTTTTCGACCGACTTTAACCATTGTCAAGAATTAGCGCCGTGTAATGACTTTATGCCAGTCTGACATGTTATTTTTCATTTTTGAATGTATTTGATTTTACATGAATTTGAAGTTAATTTTTTAATGTATTTGATTTTACATGAATTTGAAGTTAATTTTTAATTTAAATGTTTATGATACCATATGAATGTGGCGTTGTATGTGTTCTGAGAATTTAAACATACTTTGAATTACGTGTTCTTAAATTATAAATCGTTTTGTTTGAATACTGCTGCCATATCTGCTAATCATCTCTCAGTTCTTTACAAAATCCAACGAAGGATCTGTGAGGTAATCGACCCTGACTTGGCATCTCGACTTCAGTCACTTTCTCACCGACATGAAGTGCCTTTCCTTCTGTCTATTCTACAAATATTTTCATGTCAACTGCTCTGACGATCTTTTTCCTCCCTGGTGCCCCGACTGCATGAATTTAAACGTGCTACTAGATTGACATCTAGGTACCAGCCTTTTTTTTGTTGAAATAGCTAAATACAACCGCCACTTCTACTCCAACAATTTCTTTACTCGGACTTCCCGCCTGTGGAATTGCCTTCCTTTTGCGTTCTTCCTTGATAAATGGTTAAAAATGTTCTTATTTTAAATTAATAAGAATAGAGTCTAAAATGTTTATTTTTTTATTTTTTTATTTTTTTTGCTTTATACATAAAGTACTTTTCTGTGTTGGACTTTGGTCAAACATGTGACAATCTACAAAACCGGGCTGTGATTGTAGATCCTATACAAAATGATTTTCGGAAATGAAAATCTTTAGAAGGGCATTGGTAAACTGCATTAGTATTATTCTGAGGATTTGATTTGAGACTTTCTTATTGACAACGAAATTAAATGCTTATAATAGATAACAAATCGTAGATATTTATTACGATTATTAGATTTTATGTATCTACAGATAATAAGTTGAAATAGCTATAAATATATAATGAACAGTTAAATAAAGGCCTACTGTCGTTGTCAGCTTTATAAGCAATGAATGGATTGCTAACGTGTCTTTATAAATAGTGCGTAATTGCTGTGTGATTTTATTCCGGAATTATTCCAAAATAATAGCGAATGCAAAACCTAATTTTCGGTTGAGGAAGTTCAAATCACTAGTTATGGTCTGAGGCGCATTTATTTGATGGGACATGATAAATTAACAACATTTTGTTATCTATCAAAAGTTTTAATATAATACTTTATATAAAATTGTTCGGAAAAGATCTTCAGTATGATGCCTAAACGTTTTGAATTTAAACGCAGTACTAGAATGGCCTCGAGATCTCATCAATTTACAGTTGAGTTGGATAGATGTAACCGTATATTCTATGCTAACAGTTTCTTTTCTCGCACTTCTCGCTTGTGGAACTCACTGTCGGGTCCATGCTTTCCAGCCAATTTTAACCTGAAAAAAATTAACTCTCCTCCTTTCTTCTTATTAATGTTTCTGGTCCTAATTCTTCCACACCCAGTAACCCCTTGTGTCTTAGTGGCTTTACCGCTTTGCATGAGGTGATAGCGATGAAAAAAGATTTTCTTTCTACTCCTCTTTCAGGGGTCTCATGGGTGTCAAGTTCACTTTACTCATTATATGCAGTTTCAAGAAAGGACGAAGAGATTCAGATCAGGGTCCTGTCAAAGCTGGCAAGAAAAATGTGAGTCTTGTTGGAAAATGGAGGAGATTTGCTGCTATTTCGTCCCGACTAATGGATGCTGAATACAATCACTAGATCATAGGTTAGTAGCGTTAAAGTAGACCAGGATAATATGACTCGTGTAAACAAATCGAACACACTAAATCAAATTAAAAAGCTTTACTTCCTGGTACGTTATAATTCTCGCAAATATAATGCATGCACACGTTTTTTCTTGTGCTAGATGATGCTGTTCATAAATTCACCTGGTGATTGGACATAAATGCTTTCCAGGCCTGGTCACGTTGCCATTTGAATAAATCTTTCTCTTCGCTTTTTTCCTTTCTCTTCTTATTGACCTACTTCTCCGCTCCTGCAGACTAGTCACGTGATTAAAACTAAACTCACTGGTTCTAATTGAAATTCGGATAACAAACATTAATTTCAGGTTTTAATTTGAATTTGGGTCAGTAACATTATTGCCTTTGGTGGCTATGGTCCCCTCGACCAAGAGACACCTGTCAATCTTAATGCGGGCATTGTAACAGGTGAGTTTTTTACACTCACATCATGAATCCGTAACTTCTCTCCCCAATTATGGATTAAATAGAAAGGCAGACTTGTCTCTCTAGCCATAATTTGTAACCAGCCTAGGAGAAAGAAAACTCAAAATTGATATGTACTCTTAGCGGGATGCATTTATACAGCCATCGAAAAGACTATACGGTTCATAATTAACTACTGCGCGAGTTGTGGACACTAATTTCGCATGAGGGTAAACAAAAAATCTCAGAGATGTCCAGAGAGGTCACCTACCTACCTGATGTTTAGAAATGTTATTCGTATGGGACATATTTTATAGAATGATTTATTATAAAACCGCCATTTTGCAGCTTAATATATAGCGGCACAAACAATCAGGTATATTGTGAATTTTGTTTTGATCAGGGTTGAAAATTTAGATTTACAGGTGACCATAACATACACCTGACTTCAATCATCCAAAGAATCCTGAAGTGGCCATGAAATAATGTTTTGAAAATGTCCTCTTGCACGCGACCAAATAACAGCAGCATTCTCGACAGCATCTGATACAGTTATTTGGTTAATAAAACTGAGTAATGCTACCAAGTAATATTTTTTTCTTTGACAAAATCTAAGTCATACTTAAGAGATACGTATGTTTTACAAAGATGAAAATAACATGATTTATATACGAACTCATAATTTTACTTTTTTTTTTTTATTTATTTATTTTTTTTTGTTGTTGTTGTTGTTGTTAGAAGCTAAATGTCCGAACGTTTGCTTGTAGCCTGCTGACGATATGTGGATAAGATGCATCTTGAGTGTAAGTGGAAACTAGAAATGGTTGGGAACCACTGTTTTTATAGAAATAAATAGACGAACATCAAATGTTTAGATAGTTACAATACTTGTTTAAAACTTGGTCGAATTTTATTGAGCTTTCTAATCGAATATCAACTGAAAAAAAATTGATTGTACCTTGATTTGGAGTTTTTCTTTAGGGTTGGGGGTAATCATTTCATCCCAAACAAGGCAACAAAACTACTAAGATGCAGGGGTTACTGAGTGTGAAAGAATATAAAAAAAGAAAAACATTATTAAGTGGCGAAAACAATAAATGAACTGGAATTAAGAACACAGAAGATAACACCCTGAGTATGACGATAAATGACATCCGGCAGCAAAGCCTCTGATCGAGATATTGGAAGTTCTGAGGAGCATGAAACCACCTCTTAATTTCTGTTGTTCCCATGTTTACCCTGACTGGGGTGGTAGCATCTGATATATTAGGTTCCAAGGTATAGGTAAATAGTGAACCCCCAACCAAAAACAAAACACTATGGAAGTATAAAAAATATATTTTTATAGTAAAATTAACAGCAATACAGTTTTATATAAAAAATGACCAACAATACATATTTATAATAAATGTCCAACAATACATTTTAAAGCAAAATGACCAATAACTCATTTAATAGTAGAATTAAAAACAATATATTTTATAGCAAAATGACCAACAATACATTTTTTCAGTAGTTGAAGGCATAAAATTGCGTTCAAAATATTTATATTTTAGCATTAAATAACCTATAGAGGTGTTGATATGTTCTAAACAAAATGAAACAAACGAAACAGAAGATAAAGATTGATATTGCGTGTTGCTTACAAAAAAAGCCGGTTGCATGATGGGGAACCTTTTATGTATAGCGGCCCTGATAAAATTCATTCGCCTTTACTAATTTTACAGAATTACACTGAAAAGACGTAAGATTTACGCTCCCATATAACATGTAAGACACTCAAGATTATTAGCCTACCTAATGTTGACGATTGAGATAAATTGTCTGAAATTCCTCGATGACTGATTCTATAATATATAGTGATTAGCATTCTCTTTTACTCGTTATATTACGGAATCTTGTTTGATTTGGTCTGGTCGAAAAATTTTCAGCATCTCCTCGTAAATGTTAATTGGAAAGTATATTTATACGCATGCAAGTCACTTCTAGCAATAAGAAAAGAGAAAACATTGCCCGATAAATGCTTATCTATTGATAAATGTTGTTCTCATTATTTGAAAGAGTTTAATGTAATATAAAATAATGTTTTATGTTAACCAGAATAGCCGTCATTAACCCATGATTGATGCACTTTAACTAACAATTAAAACTTTTCGAAATTTAACAAGTCAGAATTTTCAAAATGAGAGCTAGAATGCAAAAAAAGTTATTTTAAATACAAATATCACGAAATAACTTCAATGCAATTGAACATTGTTGCAAATACTGTATGACAATTTACCTCTAGATTGTAAATTTCTTATGTGAAAAATTCCAATCAAATAATAATTAAATTTTATTAGATTAATTGATGACATTTGTGTAAATCTGTATCAATATCATTTTTGTCACTGCAACGGAGAAGACTGTCGGTTTTTGGAAGGAAATCATGTTAAAATTAAAGAAATAGTAAATTATAAAGAATTACTGTTTCTAATAAATACAAAATTATTAGCTATTCTTCATAAATTATATAATTTACACAGATGATGACGTGTTGATGGCAGGCACAAAATTAACTTCTAAACAAGGTAGTAAATGAAAGCGGGCCGAAACGCCGTGGATATAACAACAAAGATGAGGACAATAGTCGGAACAGTGTAAATACTGTAAATAATTATAATATCTCATCTCAGAAATATAGACAGATTAATGAAGTTATATGTATATTATAGACATAAAACATCTTAAAGTAAAAATTTCTATCGTAAAAACAAACTAGTGTATAACGCATATTCTGCTGAGAAAACATCGGGTACATTTCCATCTAAAATGTCCTTCCAGAACTTGAATCAAATTACTTGTGTTCGTTAGAGTTTACAACGCCCACCGCAATTCGGAGCTAGCATCAAAAGAACCCTTTATACATATGTTGTAAGTTGGAACGTGACGCTGCAGGCGGGTTCTGTAAGAGAAACCTAGAAGGGATTGGAGTAATGGCCTTTAATAGCTGCAGGAATCACGCTGACCCCGCCAAACAAAGACGATAGGCGTTCTCTATTCTTTGATTTTCGTTTGCGACCTGAGGCTGAAAAATGTAAGATTTCGAAGGATTCGATACCGTCTAAGCCAATTCTATCAATACAGAAACCATATATATATATATATATATATATATATATATGTGTAATGAACTCATGTTACGCACGTGTGATGGTCTATAAATAGTAAACCTGAGGATTGCTTAAAAGCGGAAATGGTCGTGTATTTCCCACTGGCAAATAAATGTCAAAATTTCAAACGCTAACCCAATCTTTTTTACCCTAATTTCTCCAATTTTGTTCTGTTTTATTAGCTAACTCATGTTTTATGGATATATAAGTCAAATAGTAATCGGAATCTTAATGTTTAATTGTAGAATTTTATATGTCAAACGGTTTCAGAGAAGGACAACACTGAATGTTGTATCCTTCCAAATATCTGGAGACATTGTGACAGTTTAAGACCCAATTGTTATCATAGCTTACAGATTTTGTGGATAACCAGATCCCTACTATGACCCGACAATAAAAGCATATATATATATATATATATATATATATATATATATATGTGTGTGTGTGTGTGTGTGTGTGTGTGTGTGTGTGTGTGTGTGTGTGAGTGTGTGTGAGTGTGTTTGTTTTTTATAAGATATCCAATAAAATAATATCATTAAATAAGGTATTTTTCCCAAGAACGGATCGTATGTATTAAACAGAAAATTTAATATACGTGTAAAAATTCAATTAGACTGTTGTGGATGACTTTAACATGATTGATTTGAAATTGATTTCGGTAATCGAAGGAAGGCTATATAAAGAACACAAGAAATGAAATCTTTGAAAATGAATGTATCAACATTTCGAAAGTATTCGGGGGACGGAAAAAATAAGTTTGGTAAATTTACCGATTATATGAATCAAATATTTCGGAAAGTTGAGAAAGTTAATAAAAATTGGATAGACAGAACTTGTTGATATTATTCAACCAAATATGTTTGAAAAAAAAAACATATATATATATATATATATATATATATAGATAGATAGATAGATAGATAGATAGATAGATAGATAGAAAGAAAGAAAGAAATTTCTGTTTTAGTAGTTGCGATTAAATACAATGGAAATTAAAGAGGCAGGACCTAAAAGGCAGCGGGGTCTTTGAATTCAGAGTTTTCCTTCCCCTAGAATGGTTGCCAATCAATGTTATAGGACCCAGTCTGTCCTGCTATTTATCCAGAGAGGAAGATATGGATTCATATTTTTCCCAAGGGTATTAGCATGTTAGTGAATGCAATGAACTCAACGGGAATTTGAACTCGCCTCTCCAATTCTTTAATTAGAGCCGCTATCCATTACTCAACCGTGGCTCCTAACGTCCTAGTCCCAAATCATTAAGTATTATCATTTACCTGTATGCTGTCTTACATCAAAAGTAACGAAAGATGTTCATATTGATTTATATTGCTCTTATTTTTAGTTACATTAGGATCCAATGCGGACATATTTTATGAAAATTTCGTTTCATCCTTTTGGGTAGAGGAAGTAAAGATTATTTGATTTTTTTTAAATTTAAGGGCAATCTTAAAATTCGCCTTTTCCTTGCAGGATACATTTTGACCGAACAGTGTTAGTGTCGGCTGAAATTTATAAAATCCCTTTAATAAGAGACTTCTTCAAGAAATTAGTTTATATGTCCAAATATGCTATAGCTCTTTCTAATATTCATATGAATTTCCTTCCAAACTGTTTGCTTTAAGTAGTTTCTAATTATATCGGCTGCTAGGGCAATTAGCTAATCCCTGTTGCTGGCGCCTGTTCAGGAATATTTGTGCTTGTTCAACATCCACAGAATCCACTTGCGGTTTATTCAGCAATGAGCATATTAGTTGAAATTTCTGAGGGAGAGCGCATAATCTGGTGTGATGAACAGTTTGAACAAGGCGAACACGCTCAAACCCCCGGGCATGATGACTTGTGACTACGTGCGAGCACAACCAGTTTCCTTCCAATGCTTGGGCCAAACTGTGGTATGGTTTTCAGGCACTTTCAAACGGTGCCGCTTGGTGGGATCTTCTCCCTAGGCCGATATTATCAAGAACTCACTTCTCTAACAAATCGAACATGATGCGATTCGAACCTGGATCTCATGATCGGAAAGCGAACGGTCTAATCACCCAGCCAAAGTTAACAGTTTGCTTTACTCATCATTATCCCGTCACGTTATATTTTATCCTTATTTTTGCTGCTGCTGTTGAAAGTATTCAAGTGCTGTGTTTTGTTTCTTATTTGGTAACTTTCCATTTGCGATTTTGTAGCGCCGATTTATAGGGACTAAGGAAAGATAATTTTCTTTAAGATTTATATGATTTATAAAATAATGCCATCTAAGTGTCTACAGCCTAGAATTCAGTTATCACGTGTCATTCTAAATGAGTCAATTCAATCAAGGATCTCTATAAATATAACAATGATCTTTATTCTTTTATTCAGCGAATATCAAAACTTTTGAACATTTTTCTCGAAACTACTTTTAATTCAGCAAATATAAATAAATGTTAATCTTTTGTAAATATCAGCAAACATCTTTAGGGCTGGGAAGTCAGGAAGAGTGATAACAAAAAATCTTAAGATTATTATATCATCATGTAGTGGTAAGATTTTATATCTCTGGGACCATAAAAGCTAGATCTTACTAATTTCGTTTTGTAAAGACTGCTCTGGGTGGGTGGAATTTTGATGATGCCGTTGAGTAAAACTCATTAGTTAAATACCAAGTGTTCCAAGTAGAAGAATTTAAGATAAATCTTTCAAAAAATGATCTGGAACGTAATACCAATATATACCTCCAATTAATTATTAAAAAATCAAGGTGTGAAACATTTCAAATACCTACGTCTTGACAAATTCATTATAGGAGATACGGAAAAGTGAACATAAGCTAATCTGCTCTTTTTTTTGTTGTTGTTTTAAAATATGTATCCCCCCAAGTAAAGCAGTACAGACACTAGCATGCAAGGGGTTACAGGGTGTGGAGGAATTAGGGGTAGAAACATCAGTAATGAGGAGAAAGCGAAAAGATCAATCAGAAGGACAGTAGATAGCAATTGACATTTCATTTAAATTTATGCAGATTAAAGTTGGCTGGAAAGCATGGAGCCAACAGGGAGTTCCACAAGCGAATAGTGCGGGAAAAGAAATTGTCAGTATAGAATTTACGGCTACATCTAGGTAGCTCAATTGTAAAGTGGCAGGATCTCGCCGCCAGTCTAGTATTGCGCTTAAATTCATAAAGACTAGGGACCATAGTAAAAAAGCTCATCCGAATATTTGCCATGAAACTATTTGTAAAAATGTCACAAAGAGGCAAACTTACGGCAGTAGGCAAGTGACTGAAGCCGAACCGCCAGATCAGAACCAGTAATATTACTGATTCTTCTTTGGATCTTATGAAGGATCTAGAGGTAAATATCAGGGGCACTGGACCATATATACCAGAAATATTCTAAGCATAAACGAATGGTAGGCTTATAGATATGAAAGATAGACTGCTCCGGAGAGAAAAATTTCTCGCACGACACAGTGAACAGATTTTCTTAGCATGTGATCTAGTAAATTGATTCAATGTAGTCTTTCCACCTTATTTCAACTAAGAACGTTATCCCGAGAATACGCAATGAGTCATTTTCTTGGAGGATAGCATCAGCCATCCTGATGAAAGGCAGAGAGAGGTCTCTCGGATGATTAATGAAGATAAGTTTAGTTTTGGAGGCGTTAAAATTGACAAGCCATCTTTTGCCCTAGTTAACGTCGGTCATGATGTTTTGTACATCAGTTGCCATTTTGACTGATCAGCTTTACTATCCAGGTAGGTGTAAATAGTAGTGTCATCAGCGTAGATGCCAAGTTAAAAGTTGATGTCATCGGGAAGATCGTTAATGAAGATTAGAAACATGCTAGGACCAAGGATGGAGCCCTGGGGGAAAAACCAGCGTTAGTACGAATGTATGTAGACGAGTAACCGTTCAGGACAACATTCAATTCACGATTTGATAAGAACTACTGGATCAGCACAAAAACACACTTGGATATACCGTAACTTTTTAGCTTGTGGAGAAGCCCTGAGTGCCAAACCCTGGCAAAAGCTTTCGAGATGCTCACTGCTACAGCCCGGATTTCTCCGTTTTTATCTAGGGCATGATAGACACTATCCGAAAATTTCCTGAAAAAACTGTTTTAAGAGAAAGATTATATACCTTTCAACCAACGGTAAACTTAACTGTATAGTCAATGGTGAATTTATAAGAGTAACTCAGATGTGGCACAAGGCTGAAAATATGGGCAGCCAGTGAGGATCAAACTCACTACACAATCGTAATTGTTCTAGCGAGACAAGCTTGCTAACCATTATACCACATCAGGTACCCCTAACTGTATAGTCAATGAATGCCGAATGTTTTCTGTTTACCATTAACCTTAATGAGACACGAGAGATGAATTCCAGGCAAAATCGCAATAGTTAAAATGTACTGAATAAATAACATGAACCAGGCAATTCCGGAGAACCCTACCATTAGACCCGTAATGTCAGTCAGTTTATTCTTGCATCCTTAACTATGAGGCTTTGATGATAACTGCAGAAAGTTTTCTGCTATATATTTTAAGCCATTACCCTAAAGTGCTGTCGAATAGTTGTATTAAAGTGACACAGTAGAATCTCTTTACTATTGCTACCAATTATTTGAAAACAAAATGGGGGAAAATAAATATATACGATTTGAAAAAAAAAACGCATTAAAATGTGACGAAATGGCACAAAAACAGTTTTACGATTTAGGAGTAAAGAATAGGTTTGTTCAGTTTTTGATGGTAGCGTTTCGAAAGAAGACATTAATAGTGGAACAAAAAGAATTATTGCTTTTAGATATTTAAAAAATAACAAATTAAAAAAGTCGAATCACGCAAAAAGACTTTCTCTTAAATTATGAAAAACGCATAAATATAAAAAATTATCAAAGAAAAAGAAAAATAAATATAAAAAGTAAACGTGTTCCGCTCCATTCTCGATTGAAATCAGCAATTTAGAAAGAAAAAAAAGAAAATAATATAAATAGTGGGTATTTTTCAATGATGTCTTCTTAGCAGTTGAATGAAGCAGACGGGAGTTTCGTTTTCAATTTGAACAATTTTGTATTTCCTCCTGTTAGCGATTGAATGAACAAAATCAAATGAAATGACAAAAATAATTACAAACGAGAAGAAAATGAAAACTATGCAATAATAAGTAAATAAATATATCGGCTATAACATCCTCAACATGAATATTGAAACAGTACAGGAAAAACATTTTGCTCGCAAATTGGGGTCCTCTTTGTATTGTGAGTTTGTAATTGCTTATACAAGTTTAAAGTTCGTTTCCTTCCGCCTGCCGACCGTTAAATTGTAACATTTAGCCAATTTCATGCTTACTTGAAGTTTCAAGAGGAATAAAAACAAGAAAACTCCGGAAAAATGAAAGGAATAAGTCGAAAATTGTTTAAATTGAAAACGAAACTCACGTCTGCTTTATACAATAACTACGAAGAAATGGTTGAAAATATCAGCCATATTTATTCCTTCAATTTTATCCAATTTATTTATTTTCTTTGTAGAACGGCCTTGTGGCCAAGGATACAGGTTTTATCTTTTTTTTCGTTTTCTAATGTAATTACTTTGACCTCCAATTCGAAAGTAAGAATTATCTACGAGTGATTAAATTGAGAAAATTTCAGAGTTTGCCTGGTGAGGTGTACATCCGCCACACTTAACGGATTATTCGTTTATTGCTGTCTTGTAACTTGTTCTTTTTTCTAAAGCAAACCTAAAAGATACGAAGATACGTAAATTATTTCGAGAAAGGTAAGCCAGCAATGTCCCATTTTGGAATTGGCTGAAAAGTCATCAGATCGACCCACTTCCGAGAGCCGGTATTTCAATAACGCAAAATAAGAATAATGATGTCAGGAAAGAATTTATCAACTCCTTTAATTACAGCAAACAGAACGAAATTGAGTATAATTGCTTGGCAATATTTTTTTTAATTCATAAAATAACATCGATACTAGGCTAATATTAATGTAGCAATGTAGCAAATGAAAAGCCATATAATTTCCCACAAAGATTATAACGCATTACAGTCGATTTGTATGATTTGAAAGTATAGTTTTAGCAGTATGAACTTCAAAAGGCAAAGATGAGATAAAATAAACAATGAAAATTTTCATTAGTATAAGATGACATCAAAGACAAAATATACAAATATTTACGACAGTATTTCTAGACAACAAGTAAAAGAATTCATGCAAATTTGCTATGGGATAAATATATATTTAGAATTAATTTCTTTTCATAAACGAAGATTAATTTGAATTAATTAAAATGTTTTTCAGTCTGGAATAAAGCATTTGGATAAACGGTTCAAAAGTTTTTGTAGTTGCGTGAATGTAAATAATTTAGTCTGTATAGAACTGTACGAAAAGGTCAAGATGCCAAATTAATTTTCTAATACCAACCATTTTTAGGTAGGGGAAGAAAAAGCCAGCCTGGCAGCCTTGATCATCAGGGATCTATTTGATTTTCCTTGATTTTTTTCTCGTAACACATTCAGTTTTTTCCTGACCTTTTCACCTAAAGGTTACTTATCATTTCATCCTCAGGGTAATACACGTAATAGATATTTTTTAACTAAATTAATTGAAGTTTGACACAGAATTGACACAGAAAAAAGCAATGAGCAGTAGAGTCGAAAATATTAGGCGTCATGTTACTCTTGGGAGTGCAAAACGTAAAACAAAGGCAGTGAGGGGAAGAAGAGACAAATTTGTGACATCAGAAAGACGCCATTTGACAGAATCAGCAACATCACTGTTGTTAGTATTATAAAGATTGGCGCTAGGAACAACTTGTACTATTTTGACAGGAAACATACAGTAACAAATTGATAACCAGTGAATGAAAAAGTAGACTCGGAAAAAATTATTCTAATGGCAAACATAGTGGTTTACAAGCACGGATTAAAGACGGAAATTAGTTTGCAGATTACATTCCATGTTTTGCATATTCATTAAATTTGGTTGAAAAATATGCGTCTGATTGTTATCAAGAAGTATAAATGTTCTCCCATATGCTGCACTATCTGATACTAGTTCTCAGTGTCACGTGTGGAAAAGAATACCAGGTGATCAGCTCATGTAGATGTAACTAGATTACGGTAGATTTTCTGCAATAAAAACAAGTCTTAAATTTTAAGTAATTTTGATCAAAAGGCAAAGTCTAGACAAAAAGGTAGTGGATTATTTTCTAACTTGATGAAATTGGAAACATGAATAAGTATTATTAGCATTTTCAAATGATCATTGCTTCTTTTCAATCCTCACACGAAGACATGAACACAGCTTGTGTACTCTATGAATTTTTATATGTATATATCAAACTATGTTTTCAGACGTTAAGTAAAAAAACCTAAAGTCATGACTTAATGTTTATTTTATCACCAAACAACACGGAAAGAAAAAAAGCAAAGTCGGGATTCACTTTGGGATTTGAAACGCTTCTCAAAATAAAATGCTTCTTATTTATAGATTACTTTGTGTCCTATCGAAAGACCAGGAGGCTTGTCAAATTTGAATGCTTTATTTGGATTCTTTCATCATTTTCAGTCATTGATATATATATAAAGGAATGTAAAGAGATAATTAAATCTCACCCGGAAGAAAACCATGATGAAGATTCGTGTTAGTTGTTGAACAGCTCAAAACTGATCTTGTTTCATATATTGGAGAAAAGGATACTGTGTAACGTTTGTACTACAATTTATTATCAAATAATTCTTTAGAGCCGGTAGTCTTGTTTTGCAAATGTGAACATTACTTTGCTCATCTATTTTTCATTCCTGTTTGCCAGAATGATGATCATTTTCAAAATTGAAAAGGATAAAAAAAGGAATGAGTTAAGTCGTAACATGAGACAAAAACAATTGGACAGATTCGCTCGAATGAGCAGGGAACACGAACTTCTGCAAAAATATACATTCCAAGTATCATAAATATGCTAAATCTAAAAGAATATAATTCCAAATCAGAAGTCTACAGGTAGGTTTCGGAACACCACGTAAGGTAAAATCTGTGTTTGTAGATTGCAAAAATGTATCAGTTCTAATCATTATTATTTTAAAATAAACTTGTTTTTTATTACGTTACTCTCATCTCACGTTTTGAATGTTTTGTTTTTTCTTCATAGATACGTTAGAAATTTAAGATAACAAATCCATTGCAGTTGTACGATTTCATTATTATTTATTTATTTTTAACATCAGTTGTGAATATTAAGCCAGAATTTAGTTTATGTTGTATCAAAATAAACAGAAAGCTTTTAATAAAACAATTTGGAGGAATTTCGTATTTGTTTCTCTGTATATTTGTGACCGTGAAATTAGGACTAAAAAAATATTTATACTTTTAGTTACTATTACGTGATAAACGTAATTGATGAGGAGCTGAAAAGACTGTCTCAATAAAAATTGCAGGTGGAAAGATTTGTAAAATTCTTGTCTTGTTTTCACATTAGACAGTTGAAACTGAAAACTACAAGTAATATTAATAGTGAGGTGTCAAATGTATTTACCATATTATCTGGTAACAAAATAAAAATACTCAACATTCTTACTATATATACAAAGTCTTTCGGTGTTAGAAAATTTATGTATATTTTTAATTTATAGGCCTTCTTATAACTTACGCCAAAGGACTGGAATTACCTTAATTAGGCCCTGATTAATACTAAGAAACAATTTCAAGAAAACTTTCATCTTTTTTTTGCACATATGTGTGCATTCGTATGTTAAACTACTTTCCCATGGACAAAATGATCATCTGTATGAGGTAAATCGTTTGGATCTCATTAATTGTAATTGCCCCACCACACACATATATATATGTGTGTGTGTGTGTGTGTGTGTGTGTGTAACATATCACGTACACGTGATATGTTACACACACACACACACACATACACACATATATATATATATATATATATATATATATATATATATGTGTGTGTGTGTGTGTGTGTGTGTGGTGGGGCAATTACAATTAATGAGATCCAAACGATTTACCTCATACAGATGATCATTTTGTCCATGGGAAAGTAGTTTATCAATTGACTGCTGCCAGGAAAGTTTGTTCACTCTGTCGTGTTGGATCAGTTTTATCGCCCGAATCTATTTGACATATTTATAAGGCCATGCTTTGAATATTGCTGCCACATATGGTGAAGTGGCCTAGCTATATTTTAGAGATCATTGATAAAATTGAATTCAATATAATATTTCCACTTCATGTCAACGAAAGATTTTATCTCGGGAAGGTGCAACGTGTCACTTTCCTGGAGGTTATCCTCTGCCATACTGATGGACGGTAGAAAGGATTCTCTCAGACGATTAATAGAATGCAGTTTCGTTTTGGAGGCGTTAAAATTATGAAACCATTTTTGAGATCAGTTGCCAAATTTTCATTATCGACTTAATATTAAGACAGGAATAAGTGGTTGTGTCATCAGCATATCGTCTAATCCTAAGTATGTTTCTAATAACCATGCCCTGAAGATGGTCTACTAGACTGAAACGTCTGACGTCGACAGTTAAACAGCATTAAAACAGTAAACTTGCATATTCGGATTTTGTTTTGTCTTTTCCATATTTTTCATCATACCAAGTTGAGAACTGATGCTATCAGAAATGTCGTTAATGAAAATTATAAACAACACAGGTTCAAGGATAAAGCCCTGGGGGATGTCCGCATTTATGAAAATAGATCTAGAAGAGTGGCCGTTCAAGAAGATTTTCATTTGGCGATTCGATAAGGCAGGGTGAATAAGTTTAAAAAATCATCCAGAAATACCATAAACTTTTAATTTCTGTCTATATTTCTGAGATAAGGTATTGTAATTATTTACAGTATTTGCTTGGTATGAACTGTAGTCCTCATTTTTGTTGCCAGAACACCGTAAAGCCGTAACACGAGGAGAAACAGAAAAAAAGGCGTAGCTGACCACATATGGAGGTGAAAAGGAGATCACCGCCTACTATGGGGTGAAGTTGAAATAATAGACAGAGAATATCGCTGGAAAATACGAAAATGTAAGGAATCAGCGCATATGCTAGACCAAAAAATTACTTAAGCAGGCCAAGCATAGAAATGAATACAATATGAGAACTTAGTAATACGGAATGCTAGAGAAAAAATAATAACAACAATATTGCAAAGTGAGTTCTGTTAAAAAATTATTCAGTTTTCATTTTTTTTACCAAAGCTCATTTTGCATTAGTAATTTTGCATTAGTAATTTTGCATTAGTAATTTTTAGGACATAAGTCCCAAAAATTCATAGACTAATGTTCTCAAGGACACATGGCCCAGTGGATAAAAGCATTGGTTGAATCCAGTGACTTGACTTCAATACCTGGCTACAGCTGAAGAGAAGGAGAAAAAAACTTGAAGAGTTGATTTAAAGGGAGATAGCTTATACTGAGACATCCGCAAGTGGCATGGCACGTGGAACTAAAAAAATCTACCCCGATGGATGAGATAAACGGTTCAGTTCGAAATTCCAATTACCTGAAGAAGGCCGGAGCGTACAACGGCCGAAACGTCGTGAATATGGAGGCAAAGATGAGGACAACAGTCCGAACAATGTAAATAGTGTAAATAACTTTTAACTTGTGAAAAAAAACAGTATGCCAAAGCCTGTCAAATGTCTTCGAGAATTTCAAACCAACAGCATGAGCTTCACTATATATATATATATATATATATATATATATATATATATATATATATATATATATATATATATATATATATATTACAATGAATCATTCATACAAAAAGTAAATTAGTAAACTTAATGATACAAAATGTAATCTCTAACTAAATTTTACTAATCATTTGATGAATGTTATGATAATTGTTTTTAAAATTATAAACCGTATTAGGTCCTCTTTAAATACGCAAGTACTTTCGACGGTACGTCCAATCATCATCAGGAAATTATTTTGTTTTTGGTAAAATTCAGGTAGCACCCGAAAAAATATAATGCGTAAAGAAATATGTTTTTATAAAAATGTGTTATTGATAACGGGTGCAAACTTGTGGAGCGTGCAGTCGCAACGCTAAGGTTGCATTTTTTGAAAATTTAAGTGAGTGCGATTTTTTACTAATACGGCAATTTAAGATTTTTTTTTTTTTGTAGGAGTTTATCAGTCAACGTAAAGAGTTCAATAACTAGAGTAATGTATAAGTTGTTATCCCGGAAATTTGCACGTTGGATGCTAAGTCAAAGAATTTTTTTCCCAAATTGCTCAAACGTAAACTCTTTACATTGGTTACACCTTATTAAGAAGTTGTCATCTCTTTTCATAAATAATTCTTGATTCAAGGCTTCTTCCATTTAATTCAGATTTGATATGCTGATCCAGATGTTTGAAAGATGTTAATCTATAAACCGGATGTCGTGTGAAATAGAGTCACTATCTTCAAGTATTCAAGTTTAATGCTCATTTCTACAAGCGGATCTTATTTAACAAAAATAACCCGCTTTCTGTTTAACAAAATTCGAGTTATATACGCCTACATATGTACACACAGTAATTGCCTATTCTCAATTTACTAAGCTTAGTTTGACACAAGGTCACGAGTATGGCAGCACTTATCAATAATCGTACTCATTACACAGTAGTAACAATCAACTAGTCTTTCTCACTATCGATTACATCTAAAGCAGCCTGAAATATTTACTAAGCATATCTTAGTATATTACAAGGCCACAGTTATGAGGCCTCCAGTGAGAATCCTACTCACTAATCAATAGTAATAGTCGATCAGATTAGCTGGCTAGTCATTATTCTACGCTGAAGTGTCAAATATAAATGGTTTACACTATTTACATGCGGACTAAAGTCCTCATCTTTGTTGTTGTCATCCCAACGTTTCGGCCGTTATACCTTCCGGCCATCATCAGGTTTATGTCGATTCAGACAACTAGGAGGTATGAAAACCATTCCCGTTTCACCTTAAACTTCCATAGATTCAATTAATCTCCCGGGTTCCTTTTAGCCCTACTGCATATGTTCTCTGGTTATTAGATCAAAATTATGTCTCATTTTGATCTCGTTTTTCATCATGCAAAAGAGAGTATCACGGATCAAATCGTTGATCATACAATATATCTGAGCTCCTGTTCTAATTTCCCTTCAGTGCATATTCTAACGAAATTTTATTAAATCCGTGTTTGAAATAAAATCTAGGACCTCTCTGCTCTTTGCCGCCTGCCCCCACATTATCGAGCGAGACGCACATGTATCAAACAAACAATCGGACGTTCATCAATGTCGAATGTGTGAGTCAGTCATACAATTTTCTGGCCAAGGCCGTGAAACCGATTTGGGTTTCTATACAAGAAAATTACAAACCACGTAGAAAAAAAAATAAACAAGGTGCTTCGTCCCGGCTGCTATTGATGTCTGGCGATCTTAAAGTAGAACGCTGTACTAATTCGACCCAACTGAAAATGACGAACGATAACTCACAATATATATTTGATTTCTATCAGTTTATTTCTCATTTTATTTTTTTACTAACCTAGAAGGCGAACTTCGGGCAGACTTTGGGCAAGCTATTGCGGAGGGCTTTTTGGCCCTTCGGCCTTTAACCTTCGGCGTTCTATGTACGTAAAAGTTATAAGAACTTAGAAATAATCAAATTATTCTATCGTTATTCGATACATTAATTCCGCATAATATTTCCTCGAATACGCAATCGATCTCCGTAGTTTGTTTGCATTTATTTTGCACGCAGTTTTTATTTCCTTTTAAAATCACCAATTTTATGATCCTTTCACAATACATAAAGCCACTCTTAAAAGACATTAGGGAACTCGAATTATGTAATAGTTCGAATACGCCACTGTACGCGGGTTAGAAAAAAGAAAAGAATATATGAGCAACGTACTTTACCTGTCTAATTGATTAGTGGTATTAGTAGCAGCTTCCTCATTGTTATTAGTTTATTAACTAATTCTTATATTTTTATTTTCAAATCTTCCAAGCTGTCAAGTTGTTTTATGTGTGCATGAGATTTTCAACCGCCTTCATTATCTTTCTTCTTTGTTAATGTTTTTCCTTCCCTCCTAATTATCATTCTTCTTGCCACCTCTTTTCTTCACAGAATTATTATCATTTTTATTATCATCAGCAGCAGCAGCTGTAATAACTTGTCATAATGGCAGTATGAGAAATTACTGGTTGTTGATTATTGTGAAGATCGTCATTAACTCAAAACGCATAAGATTCTAAATTTGGAAACTTTAATTCGTTCTCCTTCACCATTTAACGACTTTTCTTTATTTTTATTATTTTTATTATTACTACCATGGAAAATATATTTCGATATATTTCTTTTTTTCTGTACATGGATACTAAATATTTTACATATAACAATATATTCTCTCATTCATCCGTTCATTAATTTTGGGTTTATTTTCCTTTCCCCTTCTTCATGTCGTACATCACGAACTTTCTCTTACCTCCTTCAACATTTTAACGTAATCAGCAGATGGATAAAGTGTATCCAGAACAATTTAGAAATAATAGTGTTTCAAGCGTTTTATTTCAACAGTGAAAACATCCATCTTCTTGGTTCTCTTTTTTTTCACGCCGCTATTATCATCAAAATCATCCTCATAAAATAATTAGTAACAAATATTAATTATTTGAGATGTAGTCGACGTAGAGAAACTACCACAACATTGCTGGCGCATAGATTCTTTTTAAAACAACAACTTTGTTCTCCTAATTATAAGCACGCCACTTCTACTCCAACAGTTTATTTGCTCGCACTTCTCGCCTGTGGATCTTCCTTCCGTTTACTTGCTTCCCTAATAACTTCAATCTTCAAAAGTTTAACTACAACGTCAATCGCCATCTTCTATCTTCTTGACTCCCGTCTATCTGTTGCCCTTTCCTCAATCCTCCCTATATTCAATCTTTTCTCTCACTCTCTATAACCCTCTGCGTATTAGTGGCATTTCCGCCTTCCTTAGGGTGAAATGATTAAAAAAATATTACATCCATGGTATTCTCTACAAGACTTCGTTTTTGTCGGTTCAAGTTACATATTCATCTGTGAAGAAATTGTCCATAATTCACTAAGGTGTATGTAGACAGATACTTCATAAGAGATCAGTTGCACTGTTTACATTATTCGGACTATTGTCCTCATCTTTGTCGCCATATTTATTACAACGATTCGGTCGTTGCACGCTCCGACCGTCTTCAGGTGGTTGGAATATTGAACTGAACCCTTTATTTCGCTCACTGGGGTAGACTGTTCTAGTTCCATATGCCATGTCTAATGGGTGTCGGTTATCAGTTATCTCCTGTTAATTCCCCTCACCAAGTTCTCCACCGCCTTAACCAGGTATTGAACTCACACTCTTTGGGTCCTGTCACTGGATCTAACTAACGCCTTTATCCACAGTGCCATGTGCTCTGGCGACAACGATGAGGACAATAGTCCGAATAACGCAAATAGTGTATATAATACCTCATCTCAGAAATATAGACAGATACTGAAAGATCAGTTGCATTTTCTTTGTTTTTTTTAATGAAATTTTCTTATCTCTTAATACTTTAATTTCTGGGAGGTATCAGTGGCTAGGCCAATATACCTTTGATTTTCTATGTCACACTTTCCGTCGTCTTCTTAGGACACTAACCAGATAGTTACAATTTTGTGACTGACTGATTCTGATGTCCCCAGTTTGCACCTGACAACTTGTATTCTCCTGCTTGTCGAAAACCAAATGTTCTCTTAAATAAACTATCAGTTTCTTTTCTCTCTGGTAACGTGTATTTTCATTTTCTATTTTCTTGTTCTTTTTTTTCTTCTTTGGTTTATTAACTTTTTTGTAAAAGTGCATCCCAACTATATATCTCGTGATGTTGTCAATGTGTGAAAAGTGGTCAAATATTTCTTGCTTCCAATGAAATCGTAAATATCCTTTAGACCAGTTTAATTTCAATAGAGCAACTTTGCTCACGCCTTCATTGTCCCTTTTAATCATTATTGAGGGTTATATTAATCAGACATTACCTCCACTTTGAATTCGTTTTACAATACCTTATAAATATTTTATGATTTCACAAATGCTATATTTATTCAGCGAAATTTAATATCTGTTGTGGTGGGATCCACCTAATCTGCATAGGTGACTACCAACTATATAAATAATGGTTGATACCGGAAGACGAGAGAGGAGGAAGAGGAATGACGAGATCCAACTAGAGACTCTGATCGACTGCGACTAGTCAACACATTCTCCAGGAACGTCTTCCCAGAAATATACAGAAATACTATATGTACTTATTGTGTACACTTTCTTGTTATAATACATTCTTGTTCTAAGTACATTTTGTGTTGCATTATTATTCCATGCAATAGGCGAGATTCAACATTGAGTCAAGACTCAACAATATCAATATTTAACGATTTGGAGGAATCAGTTTTGTTAACTCAAATTTTGGCATTAGATATTCCACGAATTATTTGAATCACTACTCTGATCAAATTTTTTTATAACGTTTTGACTGATACATTCTTCATCCTTATTTACATCTATCAACTCCTATGATAGAGGCGAAAATACTGGACAACGTGCAATGACGTTCCGATGAATAAAGTTGCATAGTACGTTGGAGGCACGGTGGAATAATGGATAGCGGCTCGGATTGAGGAATCGGAGAGCCGAGTTCGAATTCCAGTCGAATTTATTACATTCTCTTATGTGCTAATATCCTTGGGAAACATATGAATCCCCTTTTCCTCCCTCTATGTTCTATAGCCTTGGATGGCAACTGGTCTACCGCAGAAAGGAATGGCAACCTCTTGCTAGAAAATATCTGCCTCAAAAGATACATAATCACCTTAGCATGTATCACGCATGGCACATAACTGACTGAGTACGTCAATCCCTACGGGATATAGCCAAAAGGTTACGGTCGAGCAATTGACAAGCAAATTTTTGGTCCGAAACGGGATATTTAATGCATCCCGCTTAATTCACCAAGGCAAAACATGTTCTTGTTAAAAAAAACCTCCAGTCAGTTGAGATCATACCCGGTGGCGTATCAGGGTATATATTTTCATTGTTATTGTTGATGTCCTTTCTGTTTTGGGATTTTTAAATGTTCTCATTTTTCTCTTATATTCCGTCGGTGAAATGTTTTTTTTTTTTTTTTAAATTATTATTTTGATTTCTGCTTCGTGCTTGCTTGTTGGATCGAGTGTTTTTAATAAGATTTCATGTGCACTAAATAATCATTATTCTTCAGCTCCCCGATAAGTTCATGGTATTTTCCAGTTTTTTCATATATTTTTTTTTCTCCACTGACTTTCTTTTTCACCATTCATCATTGGCATCTTATTCCTTTTTAGTTTTTTTCTTTGTGTCTTCATTCTGTAATTTTTCATCTCTTTTACGTTACTTTTCAGCCTGAAGCACACAGGCGGAACACCATCCATTTCTGTAGAGCCGACATATTAACAGTCTTTCATTACGTCTCATACAACATACATTCTTTTGTCCCATTTTCTTCACACCGTTTTTATTTCCATGCACTGATATTCCATTCTTTTCATTCTCTTGGCATGCTTCTTTTAGGCTCCTTTGCTTGGCTACTTTGCGCTCATCCCGACTTTTTACCTTGCAGCTTCAACCTTGTTACGTCGTACAAAACGCTAAAAAGAGTATTGTTCCCTCTCCAGACTGTTTCCTATCATTTCAAAAATAAGCAATTGCAAGTAAAAATAAAATAAAAACGTAATGTTGTAATAATTCAGATTTTTCCTCAGGTCGTGTAAAGATAAAGTCACTTCAATAGGAGTAATAGTATTGCACTAGCTTGAAAGTTCACAGAAATGATAAACGCAGCAGGAGGTCTTTAAATACGGTAGAAATATAATCTATTCAGTTGTCTAAACTCAAGCGATATCACGATATTCTTTGCTGTGGTAGCATTTTTATATAAAACCTGAAGTGCAAAAATAAATAAAATAGAGAAAAGTGTACGCCAAACGGTTTCGTCGTTCCTCACTTGTAGAAATGGTGCCAGCTTGATGATGTATATGTGACGTAATAGGTAACGATGTAGCGTAACTGTGATAGTTTCGATATAGTAGTCAGGAGATGTGTATTGGATTTTATACTGATCACAGAAAGGATAAAGGCTCACGTCTAACACTACCAGAAATACACCAGATATATATGAATGCCGGACAGATCAGCGATATGGGAAAATGTGGGTTCGCACTAGGGATATAAAAATTGGACTGCTGGCAATTTACAAAAACCACAAAACCAAAGAACAGAAAAAAATGTTCAAATTACTTTCCAAGTCGACGCTGGTACTGTTGAGTCCATCACGCGACACACTGTATAGCGTACGACGCATTTCATCAGGTTTCGTAACAATGGCTGTATTAGTGACACAGTATTAATCTATTACAGCGCTACGCCTTTCTGTTTGCCTTCTATTCTTATACGTGGGTCCGTTTAAACGCATAGTTATGATGACGTATACGTTCTGGTAAACAAGTATTTACCCATTAAATCAATTTAAACGCATGTATTTACCTGTTAATGTGTAAACACGCGTCTGTTCATGAAATATATTTTTTTAATCTTCCTGGTTTTCAACATACAGGGTCAATCACATGACATCTACGCTTTATTCCTGTATATTCAGTAACCGTAGTGCTCGCAGACTTAATTGCTACTTAATCCTTTAGAGGGGACTTCCTGTTGGCTCCTGAGGCAAGCACTAAATTTAATTACAATACCTGCCAATGCAGTAATACATTCCATTAATCTCAGCATTTTTAATGCATTCAATCTATTCTCATTTCCTCTCTCTTTCTCTCTGTTTATATGTGTGTGGATGAGTAGGTGAACGCGAGTCGGTATCAAAGTTCAGGTGCGCGGTTTTAATCTCAGGTATGTATATTTATATGCATCGCCATCATCAGACATTGCGAATAGACATCTCAGGTAATGGTTATGGCGGTCAATATGAATGTCCATTATTACTGAATAGTGAGTCCGTTCCTCACCGTGTGCCCCATACAAATTTCGACATTAAATAACCCAAAAAGGGTTGACGTGTAAAAGAAACCAATCTAATATTATTTTTGTTCTCTTAGCAAATTTGACTGAATTTTACCTTTAAGAATTATTCTTGGCATTGCTTTTACGATTGATTTGTGTGTGTGTGTGTGTGTGTGTGTGTGTGTGAGTGAGTTAGTGTCAAAGTGATTTTGTTCATTTCTCCATTTCGCACAAGTACAATACAGCTGGCATTCATCATCAACACTAATTAAGTAAGTATATTAGCAACATGCTTATCATTCTAGTTCTGCTTTTATTAATTGATTTCCAACTCATCATTAGTCATTGTTTTATTTCATTTCATGGCCGTCCTTTGATGTTTTAGATATACATATTTCTGAACTCTTTCCAGGTCTTCATGCCAATATGGTCATTTTCAGAACGTTATGGTCGAACATTACTTTTGGTTTCATTTTGAAACTCTCATTCAGATTCCCCCCAGTTTAGTTCAATTAGCATTTCCCGTAATTCATTTGGTGATTTTTATATTAGCAAAATGTGGCCAGTTAATCGAAAGTAATTCAAATATTCGTGTTATTCCCATCTCATTTCTCCCCCTCTCTCTCTTCCCTCCCCTCTCTCTATTCCCCCTCTCTCTCTCCCTCTCTCTCTCTCTCTTTTAATAGAAAGACGCTCACTCTAATTCCAGCCAAAAAACGCGTCTTAAACAATCAAACATGAAGAGAAATTAACTGCACCTAAAATAAATCCCCTTGAAAATGGCTAAAATAGTGACCGAAAGCACTTGGGACAATGGACTTTTTGGAAAATTCTTGCACTCACTTATTTCAATCAAACGGAATAATGTAAGAATGCTAGAAAAACATATTGAATTTACTTATTTATTACTTCACTTATTGCACAGCTGGTACATAAGTCTCTTAATATATGCTCTTAAGCCCCAAAGAGTCGTTTCACCGGGCAATACATCTCCTTCAGGAAGAGCCTAAGGTGATTAGCTAGCGCTTGAAGTGTCACCTATTTGGAAAGTACTTGAACAAATTTTGTTCTTAGTCCATATGGAAAAGCATCCCATACAAAGTTGTGTCACATTGCGCTCGAGTTGGAATGCCCTTATCTATGCAACTTGCTTTGCTCTGTCAAGAGTTACAGTTAACAAATTGTACTTCGCTAACTTCTAAAATGAATAAACCTTGAAAATCAGCATTCGAATTCCTGGATTTCTTTCTTTTCTGTGTTCGACCACTGCTTGCTGACTCTGGTGAAAGAAGTATTTATCGCAAAAATATGCAGACAGTGACTTAGACTTTTGTCGTTAACAAGGTAATTGCATTGAGCTGTTGTCTTTCTTTTCTTAACATACGTACTTGGCAGACTGCGTGCTTGAACAAAAGTGTATACTTCGAGTCTTATTAGGCACATTTAATCCACAGGTTTTAATGAGTCGTTGACGTCTTTGTTGAAGGCTTCGACAGATATTCTTTTTAAGCAGTAAAGCCACTAAGACACAAGGGGTTACTGGGTATGGAAGAATTAGGAACAGAAACATTATTGATGGGCGAAAGATGAAAAAGCAATCAGTGGGACAGTAAATAGCGATTGACATTGCATTAAAATTTTTGCAGATTAAAATTGGCGGGAAAGCGAGGAGTGCGAGAAAAGAAACTTACCATAGAATTTACGGTTACATCTAGCCAGCTCGGCTTAAAATTGAAGAGATCTAGACGCCAGACTAGTACAGCACTTAAATTAAAATATCTAGGTACCACAGTGAAGAGCTCATCCGTACATTTACCAGGTAAGTATTTATAGAAAAGACACGGAGAGGCAACCTTAAGGCGGTGGGAAAGTGACAGAAGCCGAGTTACCAGATCAGGGTCAATAATATTGCTGATTTTTCTTTGGATTTTATCAAGGAGGTCAAGGTCAATAGCAAGAGCACTGAACAACATGTGGTAGTAATATTCTAAGCATGAACGAATGGTAAACATAGATATGTAAGATAGATTCTGGAGAGAAAAATTATCTCGGATGACAGAGTGAATTAATTTTCTTAGCAGCTGGCTTAGCAATGGATTCAATATAGTCTTTCCAGTTCATGTCAGCTGAGAAGGTTATCTCGAGAAATCGCAACAAGTCATTTCCTAGGGGATAGCATCAGCCATGCTGATGGAAGGTACTAAAGGGTCTCTCAGATGTGTAATGGAGAGAAGTTTAGTTTTGGAGGCGTTAAAATTAACAAGCTATCAATCTTTACTCCATTCTTTACTCTCCGAAATCAGCTCATTAATTAGTGGCTCCTTTAGCCTCATTTCGAGCCCTTGGAGATGAATACTTCGATGTACTTGAATGAATGAATGAATGAAAAAAGTTAAATTTCTGCAGTAGAAACAAAGGTTACATTTTTGCAGTCAAGCTATCACTTGGAAAATGCTGAGAATTAATTGCAAGTCATTTGTTTGAAGCAATTAAAAATAGTATGCTTCCTTCTTTTTAGCGCTGTTAAACTTCCCTATGGAGAATAGGGCGTCAACGACACAACGTTGATGCGGTTTCTGTCGTCAGTAGGTTCTTTGCCAGGTGGAGTTACCAGTTTCAAGCCTAACAGGTTTGGAATTCAAAATTGTTTTCTCATTGACTGGTTTCAAACCAAGGCGAGAGAATACAGTCAACTCTCCCATTTAATCCATAGCTTGGAGGAGAAGCTGTGGATTTATATCTTTCCAAAGGGTATTTGCCCGAAAGAGGTTAGGTGCGACAGGATATCAGGCGAACCTCCTTGACCTCCTCCTCACATCCTGTCATGAAAAATGCTTCGCGAGAGTTTAACCCCCACTTCCTTCCGGGTACGTCAGACTATTCTCTATTCAGTGTCCAACTGATGCCAAACGAAAGGCATCTGCTTATTTGCCCTGATTTTTCGCTACACTAGGCAGACTGGAACAGCTTAAGATCTTACATGGCAAAAGCTCCTCTCTCAAACTTCTTCGAATATATCGTTTCCCAAACAGATACTTTTCGTCTTAGAATGGACCCTTTCTGAAATGGGAAGTTTTATACCCAAAAATACTTCCAGCAAAAACCAAACAGCCAGCCCTGGTTCACTCTCGAATGCGCTGCAGCCATAGCTCACCGCAACTACTATTACATATCTACCTCAGGGTGCGGAGTAGTTCGACACTTGCTGCATTCAAAAATGCCCACAATCGCTGCAAGAAAGTTCTAGAAAATGAAAAATGTAGTTAAGCACAAGCGGTCCAAGCTAAGGTTGAAAACAAACAAATTGGATCAAGAGAGTTCTGGAAGATCCCTAACTAAATTCTGAATAGAGGCAAAGCGTCTGTTCCCATCATTATAAATTACCTCAAACTCATCTCATACTCGTCATATAAGGAGAAGCTCATCATTTCGACCTTTGTCTTTAACATAACGTTAGATGACAGAGGACACCCCCTTCCTGATTTCCCCCGTCTCGCTTAGCACAATCTCAATAGCATTTTTGTTAGAGCCCAGGAAGCCCCAAAGCATATCAAAAGTCTTTATCATAAGAAAGCCACTAGCCCAGACAAAATCATAGTGGTTTCCTTAAGAATATCAACCAGGAATTATTTAACCGCTACTTGAAAGAGAAATCCTTCCCAAGCCAGTAAAAGGTATGCCCGGTTTTCAAGAACGCTGATGAGCGCTGATCCCCCATTTCTCACTATAGACCCATCAGTCTATTCAGTATTAGCAAGCTTTTGGGGCTATAACCAACAAAAAGGATGTTGATCACCTAAATGGGAACAACCCCATGAGCGACCAGCAGTATGAGTTTCAATCGACCCGATCTACTGCTGATATTCTATCTGACATTACTCATACAATCACTGAGACACTAGGCATAAATACATCTCAAGAACTATCACATTAGATATTTCAATGGCCTTTGGCAAGGTGTGGCATAAAGGATTACTACACAAGTTCTCTAACCATGGAATTACTGGAAGAGTCTTTTCAATTATAAAATCCTTCGTAACTGAATGTAGTTGTTAACGGCCATTCCTCCGAGGCCTAACAATCTTCGCATGCGTCTCCAGGTCTCGCTTGTCGGACAAACCCTCTGTTTACTTTACATAAATGAGCTGCCTAAGAGTATCCTCCGATCATTTGTGAATATCTATGCTGATGGTAGAATGGTATATGGGTTCACTTACAAAACTCTAGACGAACAGAGATTGGCAGCTGATCTATCCTCTTACCGATCACTAACATCTCCATTGGAGGAAAAGGTTGATTACATTCAGTGCCTCGAATACCAAACTAGTTACATTCCATCATCGCCGATTGGACCCTGGACTGTTATCAATCACGATGAATTGATGTTACCTTGGGGAGGCTCCGTGACTTGAACGCCTATTGGAACTCGAAAGAAGAGTTCAAGTGGAACTCGTACATGCGATCTATCGCTAAATGAGCTGGGAAAATGGTTGATTCCCTGTACCGCTCTGTTAAGTACCTATTTTCCTCTACCTTTAAAAGTGTCAGGTCGGGCCGAAAATGGAATATTGTTGTCATATATGGGCGCGAGCTGCCTTGTCTTCACTTTCCAGTCTCGATAGATTCCAAAAGTGTCTCCACGCCCTTGTGGTTGATAAATTTCTCACAGACGAAACGTAGCAACTTTTTCGTTGCTCTATCGTTATGTCTATGGAAAATGTTCAGACGAACAACATTCCTTAGTTCTACCAGTTCTGATCTTCACGGCTAACTTCCTGCCGTACTAGACACATTGTTGCGAGCCACCCTCATTCCCTTCCTATTCCATTACTGAGATGTAAGTTCCACAAGAGCAGCATCTTCCCATGAACCGCTACTTTGTGGAACCGACTCCTAACAGGATACTTCCACGATCACTACAATCTTAACCGTTATCCGATTAACCGCTATCTTCTGCACATATCCTTATAAACTGTGCTTCTTACACTGTAACTCTACCTCAAATGGCTCCCAGGTCTTGTACACTGTGAACATCACTGTGAAAAATTAGCTGGAATTTGAACTTGGTACGCCGATTACATTTTCTGCATCGATAATCGCTACGCTACGCGAAATTATATATATTTCTCAAGAGGTAAACTTTAGTAATTTAAATGTAATATTTAGCAACTTTAATTATTAATGTCTAAAATATTTTAGTTACTTGAACGCTCTTGGAGTAATAATTAAGCTTGGCAGAATAATTAATGATTTTTAATTTGCTAATATCGATGAAGAATTCATATAATTCCATTAAAATACCCCATCCACCCAAAGATTAAGCTCTGATTTCTTCTAATCAAAGAAAATAAAAGAATTTGATCTAAGAATTAGGTCAGAGTTTACCATTTTCATTTCAGCCTACTAGGTAACAAGTCAAGCAAGCAACAGAAAAACAAACGTTAGACGGTAAGTTAAGTAATTTCGTGATTTCAAACTGTTTTCTCTGCCAAAAGCGATGTCATAGAAGCAACAAGCAGACACAATGATTCCTACTTAACAAGAATGAACAGGCGACCGAGTAAGAACTATCTACGACCTCGATAAGACTTCTCGTTTTATTCGTATGAGTCAAACTATTATGCTGTATTTATTGACTTGAAAAACGTCTATTTTACAAGGTTATAGTTTGAAAATTTTTATATCTCATCCTGATCCATTAGTTCAGTTGTACCCAAACCTTTTTTCGGTGCGCGCCCACTTAATATCCATGTCACATCCCTGGATACCACCTCCTAAACTCAGATTAAAACACTTATTTCATGCTTATAAATATACTAGAAATTCAAAACAAATATTAATCTAATCGTGAAGAACCTCCCAGCATATCGCGCACATTTGGCTGCATTGCATGTGTCTGGTATACGCTTATCAGACTGGTGCCATGATGGATACGGTGGTTTTTGTATATTTGCGCCCCGTGTTATTTTGATAATATGCTACTCAATAATAATAATACAACTGTCTCACTCAATAATAATAATACAACTGTCTCACTCAATAATAATAATACAACTGTAAAAATAAATTCAAGGAAGTTTGTTTTCTTTTCTTTTCTTTTTTTTGTTGCTATATATTTTGAATACTATTTCCACGGGATGCCATATTGTTATTTTTCCCCCCTCTTCAATTACTTGTGGCTCTATCTGCGGATCGAGTGATAGCATGTTTTCTCAAATCTGCAGGATTTTCTTAATTACACTTGCTAATTTCAACACTGGGTAGTCTCAGTCCTTCCTCAGATGCCACTAATCTCCTCTTTGTGGTCTTTTAAAACAGCTTCCATTGAATACATTTTTATGGATACATTTTAAATCTTCCAGAGATTATTCAGTTTTCAAGCAAGGTCTTAGTGTTTCTTTATTTAAAAAACAGCAACATTCACTTTGTGCTTTTGCATTTTTCGTTTTGTTTTTTCTAACTAATCCCTGGTTCGATACCATCATCATTTTTCTTTTTAAAACGATCTTCATTTTCACATTAGAATTTGTTTTATACTCATCGCTTCCGATTTGATGGCTGGAAAAACTTTTTAAATCTTCAGTATCTACATTATTATTCTTGGTAATGTCAACAGTGATTGATTACGGACACTACCTTCACTTTCATAATGTTCACAGTACACAAGCAAAGTCCAGATATCTTCTCCAGTTTCATCCTGGTGTACAGCATTTGTTATTGGACACGTTTTGATTGTTTGTTAATTATTATTACTATTATATATCGCATATTATATGTTGCATGTAACCGCCGTATGATTTTTTTCTTCAGATTTCGTGCAAATATATTTATGAAGTCATAAATATCAGTCTGTAAGCCTGAATACTACCATTTTTCTCTTTCGTGTCGCGACTGAATCCGAATTATTTTACACCACTAGAAAAGAATGCAAATGTGTGCATGCACATGGGAACTGATTAATATATCCACTTGCGTGTGCTGTTACTATAATGATGACAGTTATTGTGACTACTCCAATGACTGTAGGATTGTAAACACTTATGCGCGTCTCTATCTGTGATTTTTCCCAGTCATTTTCATGGTGCATACACGAATAAATCAATATGCCTTAAATGATTGAGTGTAATTGTACTATTAGTGCGTATATAAATGTCAATGCTATTGTGTCTACGTCCAGGTCTGCGTATGTAAATATACGTGTCATCAGCGAGTGGGCGTTGCTTTGCAAAGCCTGCTGTGTTGCTGGGAGCCTACCTGCCTGCTCGCCGCTGTGTGTGTGTATGTCTGTGCGTGTCTATACGGAATTTCGTGTCTCTTTCCATCCTAATTTCCTAAATGTCACTAAGGTCACGACCTTTTAACGGTTCCCAAATGCCGCGTTTCGTTTTGCTTGTTTTCTTCGTTGAAGCTGGTTGGGTTTTGGGATTTGCTCGGAATTGTTTTGCAAAAAGAGTCTCTGCTTCCACGATAGCCTACTTTGCTGTATCACGTGACCACCACAAATGGTTGCTAAGCAACCCGTCCTCACTTTTATTCCTTCCATCTTTCTATCAGTCAATCTATCTAAAACTAAATCTAAAAAATGTAAACAATATTTCGTACACAGACGCCACACGCGTTTTCAGACATGATAGAAGCAGACTAAGATAGGCAGATGTTTTAAGTATTGAGGATTTGAACAGGACACGAATTCACGTATTTGCCAATGTTTCACTGACCTTGCATGTTTTAAATCACTATTTTAAAATCGGTTATATAACTTTGGTTCGAGCTGCAACTACTGGCAACGAAAGGCTATAACATAGATAGATAGATAGATAGATAGATAGATAGATAGATAGATAGATAGATAGATAGATAGATAGATAGATAGATAGACAGAGAGGGAGAGAATGAAAATACTATCAAAAACGAAATACATTTAAGTCGATTAATTTTAATGATCCATCAGGGACTGAAGTAAGAAAATTAGAATAAAAATAATCTAAACTTGAAAAGCTCGAGCCATATTTCCTGCGCTTTTTCATCGGACAATTTCTGACGAAATTTCCTCCTTGTCTGAAAAGCATTTTTGAGAACTTAGAAAAGTCGATCATTAAAATATATCGACACAAAATGTCTGTCGTTATTTATAGCACTTGGTTATATATATATATATATATATATATATATATATATATATATATATATATATATATATATATATATGCAAGTTTTGTTGAAAACGACTGACAAGGTGTGGTGGTTGAGTTTTTATATAATTTCTCGTGTTCGTATATTCGTTTGTTTTTCAGGAGAAATTATATAAAAATTGTCCGAATCTTTTTCAAGCGCTTTCGGCTATACTTTTAGCCATTATCAAGGACAGAATTTATTTTACTTTTAACTGAATATATGCATTGGTTTATGTATATTTTCAGTTATAGGAATTATTTATTTGCCAAGCACCGTCAACACGTTGTGGTAATTGCTAAAAGTATAGCTTAAAGTGCTTGGAAAACATTCCGACAATTTTTATATAATTCATGTTCTGAAAAGAAAAATTATACGAACACATGAGAAATTATATAAAAAACTCAACCACCACACCTTGTCAGTAGTTTTCAACGAAACACAAACCCAAATACACAATATATATATATATATATATATATATATATATATATATAGAGAGAGAGAGAGAGAGAGAGAGAGAGAGAGAGAGAAAGAAAGAGAGAAAGCAAAAAAGAGAATAATAAGTATATAGATAAGTCATGCTTTCTATTTCATTTTACTGGCCCACAACAGCATAGGCGGATGTTGGTGTTATAGCATAAGAGTTTGAGCCTTCCCGCCAATAATTCATTTTTTCCTAGTTACCGATAACATCTGAATGATATTGGTAATCGATTCCATAAGAAATGTGAGATGTATTTAAAGCGCCCCTGTGTATGTTCTGTGACGCCAGATTTGGTCCAGCGAAAGATAGTCTTCTATCACCGCTACATCGACTGCCCACGCAGATAAGGCTTTTGCAATAGATTCAATGGTGGGCGGTACTGGCTGTTTTGATGTTTGTGATGAAGACACAGTAATGCTTTTTTTTAACATTTGACTTTTAATATTAGAAAACCATCCAAGAGAATTTAATGTCTACAAATTCAATGGCGTATTGAGATTTCTGGAAATCTTCCTCTTTTATATATTGTTTTAGGCAAATGCGATAAACCTGCTTTGTAAAGGTCAATAAAATTACATTCTTAATAGCTTCTATAAAAGTTTCTATAAATCTGTGAAATCATGAGCGAAAATTCTTTTCATTATGCCTATCATTATTAAACAGCCCGTTTCCATTGCAAAATATCACAATACCGAGTACCTCATGAATACAGTCAAACAAATATGCATGAATGATAAACATATCTAATGATCGTGTATATTAGCGTTTCTCAATCAGCGCGACCAGGCACACTAATGTGCACTGATAGGTAGTCAGGTGCACTCAATTTAACAAGAGTAATTTATTGTTTTTATGTTTAAAAAGTCTTCATTTGAAAAAGGTAGAAAAACCATGTCTAAGTGAAATCTTTGTCATTTGATATTTTCAACTGGATACTAAATTCCTTAATCTTTAAGGAGGAATAGATAATCCTTTCTCTTCTTCAAGGGATTTAAATCAGTCATTATCGGCCTCTCTAAAAAAAATAATAGCAGATTCTTCATAAATTCCTTTAAATGAAAACTATGGCGCTTATCTCCCTCGGGAATGTTAAACCAAAATTTCCTATTTTCAGATTTGAAGGCTAATGTTTCCTTATTAAAATTTAAAGTGCGCATTCAAATAAGAATGGTTGAGAAACACTGGTGTATATTGAGAACATTTCTATATGCATTAAACATGAGAAGCATGTTTCTTTCGCCGATATATTTTTACTCAATTTCTTTCATTTTTCCAATAATTTCTCATGTTTTTCAATTAAATTTTTTCCGTTTCATTATTATTCAAAACGTCGCTCTATTTTCTGTAATTCTTTTTTTTTTTTAAATCCGTTTACTTTTCTTCGTTCCCATGCCAAGTGCCTTCATATCTCCCTGCGGCTTCTTTTCTGGCTCTTAGTAGTGATGTCCTTCTTACCATCTCCTCACAGATGAAAAAAACTCTTCAGGAAAATATGTGGTTCTACAGAAAGACGCTGAGAACAGCATGAGCAATATGAACAATGACGAAGTTTTCAAGAAAATGGAAACAAAAAAAACGCATATTTAACATTAGAATGAGACGAAATTTCTAGGGCACCTAATGAGGAAAGAGGGTTTGGAAATTTTCGCTCACCGGACGTATTGAATGCAAAGGGAACAGGAAAACAGTGCGCATAACGAACTTGATTAAATGGATGGAAGAAGAGAGATAGCAAAAAGACACAATTTACCAAAAGCTTCAGAGGACAGGAAATTGTGGAAAGCCATGACCGCGAACGTCCTGAAGGGGCATGGGATATAGAAGATTTCTCCAAACCCTGCTCTGTCAAACTCGTATTGAAGGTTACATGATTTCTTTTAATCGTATCACCCCAAGCAAGGCCGGAGGTCACTATCACGCAAGGGGTTAAAGAAGGGTTGGAGGAAGAGCAGATAGGAGTGGCAAGGGAGGGGATGTGGTGAAAGAGAAAGACAGTGGGTCGATCAAGGCAAGGGGACCACAGAAGATCCGGAGTGAGAGCAGATAGGAATGAAAAATGAAAGGATGTGGAGAAGGTCGATCAAGGCAAGGGGGCCACAGAAGATCCGTGGCGAGAGCAGATAGGAATGAAAGGTGAAAGGATGTGGAGAAGGGAAGTGGATAGATCAAGACAACTGGAGATGTCGATTGACGCTACACTTAAACCGTTGGAGATTGTATTTGTCAGGGAAACAGTAATAGGGAAGGGAGTTCCGTAGGCGAGATGTGCGAGACATGAAGCTATTGGAGTAGAAGAGACTTCTACATCTAACAGTTTCCACGGTGTAGGGGTGGGAGCGGGATGCCAGCCTCGTGGGGTGTTTAAATTCACGAGGCCTGGGGACAAGCGAACGCAACTCCTCAGAGCAATTACCGTGGAAGTACTTGTAAAAAAGGCAAAGCGAGGCAACATCTCGCCTGTGAGAGAGCGACTGCAGACGAGATGACAGATCAGGGCCAATCACGTTGCCTATCCGTCTCTGGATCTTATCAAGAACCCCGAGGCAAACAGCAGGGGCCCCAGACATGCTGATACCCTTGACGTTCTCATTATGGTTTATGAGTGTTAAATTTTCCAAGCCTTCTATCCTCATAATGTGGTCCAGGCACATACTAAGTATGCGTTCTTTTACTATTTTCCTTAAAACTTCCCCATTGCTCACTTGCTCCTTCCGTAGAACCACATCCCTGTTGCCTGAAGCTTTCTTTCCATCTGTGAGGAAATTGCTCAGCATTCACAGCCATGTAGGAAGCTTGATACTCTGTTGTAGTTCAGGACCCTTTTCTTTGTTTCTATTGATATGTTCCTAGTTTCATAATTGTTTTAAGTCATCTATTCATTCATTCATTTATTCCTTTTGTTTTTTGTCGAATTCTAACAGTTTCAGCTCAATCTTATATTTACTCAAGCCTTTTTCGCCTTTTCTTTCTGAAAGTATTTCTATTTTTTAAAAACGACAGGATAAATGTTTTTCCTTTGAAAGGCGGTTTAGCATCGTAACCTGCAGCCGATGTTTCCGTCAATAAAACGATTAAAACAAAACTATCAAATGATATTAGCAAAAAATAATCGTAACAAATTTATAAACCGCAACTGCTAGCTATATTTGAGTATACACACTTCTTTTGCAATCATGATACTACTAAGAATATTTACCTCAGTGAACAATTCAAATAAAAGTAGCGTGCTATCCACTTGTCAACGAACAGATATCAATTTTCGTGCTATTTTCTAGGAGTTATTTCCCTTGATTGCGTTATTACATTCTGAATGTTTGGAATTATTTAATTTTCTTTTTGTTTGATTTCTGTGAGGGATTAGTTCTTATATTGTTTTATCGTGTTTATTTTGTTAAAAAGAATGTAATTATGACTGATCTAGGTTTGCTTCTGTACCATGGACAGGTATGTGTGTATTTTCATGGCCTACCTGAAGGAAGACGTGACGAATACTTTTGGTTCTGACGGAAAACTGGGAAGAAAACAACTGCACTTACCTACAAAGAGAAAAGACAAGAAAATATGCTAAAAATAAGGAATCATAGTTGCATAACGATATAATAATAATTATGATAATTTGCGTAGAAACAAAGAAGCAGAACTGTAAGCCAAAAAATCACGAACCAACGCTTTAATATATTACGCTATGTGTCAGTACAGTTGGTTTATGAATTTGGTGGCGTAGTAATTGCGAGTTAAATCTCTGGGACGGATAGTGTATATTTGTAGTCAGTAGGAACGGGCGAGCAATAACTAAGGAATAGTAACACCCGTAGTCTCTCCCCGTACATTAAATAATAGGCTCAGTTCAGAATTTCTTGCAAGTTACCCAGATCGATGTACACTTGATAAAGGCCCTTGGGCACAAGGGCCGAAACGTTGTGATAACAAAAAAAAAAATATAAGTAAATAGTCTGAATATAAATATTGTAAATAGGAAATATTTATAAAGTTGATCTTTCGCTATTGATTTAGCTTCAGCAGATTGATACAGCCATATCCCTAAGCCAATATACGCGTGACGTCTACACAACAAAATAAAATAATATTGATTTTAAAAACTGAATCATGACTTCGACTCTTCTCAAAATTTCTAATGATGGTAGATAAATAACGAAACATGTCAATTTATAAAGATTTCCTACTTGTCCCTTACTCAACAGAATTTTATATATATATATAGTGTATTTGGGCAGCACTATTTTATGCAAGTTTCGTTGAAAACGACTGACAAGGTGCGGTGGTTGTGTTTTTTATATAATTTCCCTTGTGTTCGTATTTTTTTTTCTTTTCAGCTCATGAATTATATAAAAATTTCCCGAATGTTTTCCAAGCGCTTTCGGCTATACTTTAAGCCATTGTCACAACGTGCTGACGGTGTTTGGCAAATAAATAATTCCTATAACTCTAGATATACATAAAACAATGTATATATTAACTTATATATGTTAAGTTATATGTGTGTGTGTGTGTGTGTGTGTTTGAGTGTGCGTGTGTGTGTATGTGTGTGTATTATACTTAAAAAGGGAATTGTATGTGAAAAGCAAGGACACAGTCATCATATTCTGCAAAATGGTTTGAAAAAATGTTTTATTTCAAGTGAATAGATCGTGAATATTTTTTTGAGAACTCGTCAAATAGAAAGAATAAATTCTAAGTTTTTCTTTTCAGTGCGTTCCCGCGCTGCCATTTTTGTCAAAGTTAATATAATCAGATAGGAAAGATGGGGACAAATGTGAAGTAGAAATTTTGAGTTGGTTGGCGGGGTGGGGGAGATAAAAAAATGTAGGAAAAATTATATCGAGAAAGAGTGCAAAAAAGAAAGAGCGATAAAGAAAAAGTGAAAGAAAAAGAAAGAGACAAAACAAATGGAGAGAGAGGAAAAGTCTGAGAAGAAAAACCTCATGAATTAAATGATGATACGTGAAAGAAAGACACTGAACTGAAAGGAACAAACTTGAAGAAAGAAAGAAAAAGAAAGGCGAGAACGATTTGGAGAACATATTAAAAATAGTGAGAAAATAGAAAAAGAAAAATAATTAAAGAGAAAGGAACAAATTGTGAAATACAAAAGAACCAAAAAACGAAAGAGTAAAAGTGAAAATAATGAAAGCTTAAAAAAGGAAAACGCTATCAAAAAGTAATATAGAATGTGAAAAAGGAGAGTGAAAGATCGAAAGGAAAATAATGAAAGGACAATGGTGAAAGAAAGTAAAATTAAAAGTATAAATGAAAGTGAGGTAAACAAAAAAAAAGAGTATAAGGTGTGCTAAACCAACGAAAAACATCTAAAATAAAAATTACTGAATAAAAATTTGTCAAAGCAAAAATGAAGAGACATATCGGGAAAACTAAAATTAAAAGAAAAAGAAAAAAAAACGCCATCGGGTATCCATCACGTGATCATTTCAGAAATAGCATCCGAACTCGCCTTGAATAAACTACACGTTTTGTAGGACGTGTGTTGAACAAATGGGATTGTTAGGATGCTAGAGAAAACCCCACCTTCTTTTTTTTTAACACATATTCACAAAAGAATAAAAAGAAGACAGCCATCTCTGTTTTATTCATTGGTTCGTTTCGTTCATTCACACACATTCTCTTTCCATTTCCTGTGCACTTCAAATGTTGTCTGTCTGTCTTTCAGAGGAAATAACAAAACTGAAAGTTTTATCTTTTGATAATTTTGAGGATTAGTGGTCAAAGTTGGATCCACGACCTTTGAAAAACATCCACATGTACAACTGTCACATCGCTTCGCATTCACACAAATATTCGGACTTCTGGGGTTTCTTTGTAAATCTTATCTGAATTTTGAACCGAATCGTTTATCCAATCTATAAGGATAACTTTATTTTTGGAGAAAACTACCAAAATCAAAAGTATTATAGATTTTATAGTTATTTTACTTTTGTATATTTTGTTAACTTTTTGTGCCTCGATTTGGCAAAGTTGCATATTTCACTTTCCTGTTTTATGGCAACCTTTCCTTTCAGTTGTGTTGCATCAAGAAAGTTATTTTTACTGTTAAACCTGTACGAAGATTTACGCTATCGGACAGATAAATTTTAGATTGTATAACGATTCAGTTGGATTTAAATGGTACAAGTTAAATTATCAATTCACGGGTAAGATTATTTCACATTTAACATTCAAATGGATACAGCAGCAAGACAGGTTTGAAAATCGGCATTTGAAATATTGTATAATTTATTTCGTCTCAAACAACGAATTTTGTGACAAATGAGAAAGTCTTAACACATCTAAGATGAGAAGTAATTCTAAGTGCAGAACATGTGCGTTTTAAATACATCATTTCAGAATGTGTGCGTTTTAAAAACACCATTTCAGAACGTGTCGGTTTTAAATACACAACGTCAGATTACTTTGTGAAATTTATTTTAAAAACAATTTTATATAACAGCTAATACTTTTACGTTTATTTTTCTAAGCGTTGTTTTCTTTATTGTATTATACTTGATAAATTCTAGATACTTAAAATACGGTGTTTGGACCAATTATTAAATAAATTAGTGTTGGAAAATAAATAAATTTTGCACAGGATAGGTTGCATTAGATGATCTTTTGTCCAACACGATAAGATGCTACAAAACCAAAATATTGAAATGAAAAGCCGAGTCATGTACTTAAATGACTTCGTCAGATTGAGACTTTCATAGGAATGTCATGCATAGCGTCCAACTCGTCAGTGAAAAACATAAACTCCCGTTTTTATACACCAGTTTTCTCAGATCAAGAGTTAAAATATCTTCAAATGTACAAATACTTTCAATCTTAAAGACAGCAATCTTTCATCAGATTCTATAGAATGGCGCTACAAAATAAAGAGCATTATCAAATAACTAAAACCACATCCCTTAAATACTCCCAACAGCAGCAACAACAAAAATGAATAGCACGTGTAAAAGAAAATCTAATGATATGATCAAGCTGCTAACTTTCCACAATATAAAAAACAAAATGTGAGGAAGAAAACTCCCATCATTGATAAAAAGAGCGATATCAATTTTTTGATTTTATAAAACATAATTTCCTGAATTACTTTTCAAAAGAAAGATTTTATATATTTCAACTAACATTAATATTAATTGTTCGAGCAATAAATGTCGAATGTTTCCTACTTGTAAACAACTAATATTACCATTATATTTGAAAGGTTTAGATTTATTATGAACATTTATCATCTGAGTTAGAGTTTCGCATATCATATCCGATATAAACTTGTATTGAACGGTGATGACATTACAAACAACTTCAGTCGTTATTTAAATTTCACACATTACAACATTGTTTTTTTTTCAATTCGTTATGCAATCTTCACATCAAAAGTTTTCGTCTTTATTTTTGTTACTAGAATTTTTTAATCCACACAATATTTTGTATTGTTGAAGTTATCGCTAACATTTTTTGTCGAGATTTACAAACTCTACACTTTATTCAATTTATCAAACCAATCGATGAAATTTGAATAAGCTGATTTGTTTGGAAAATACTTTGGCAAAAATCGGACTTCACGGTTTAATAATTTCTTTAATTTGATTTAATTTTACAGGACTTCATGTAAACAATATCATTTTAAGAAATGTTTTCCATTTATTCTGTTTAACAGTGAAGAATAAATTCTTATGTTTTCTTACTCTTGAACTTGCAACATACATCTGATCATGCCTATATACTTATTTCTGGAGACAAATTCCATCTTTTCGAAGCGTTTGACCTTGTGATTTGTCCATAGTTCTCAAAAACGCAAGACGAACTGTCAACTGGATTCTTGTATATATTAAAATTTAAAAGAAAAGATATGCAAAAAATATTGCATTATTATTAGATAAGTATTTGTTATCTGAATAATATTTTTTTTTTAATAGTAGGAGTATTTTTATGAATAATAATAAAACTTTTTATTTTGCAAAAAATAATACTAAATTTATTGTACTAAGTTACGCACCCTAATAAAACCAACTGTACATTGTACCCCCTTGTCTGTTGGCAATTCTCCCCAAAATTTGGTTTCGATCGGTCAGTGTATAGTTATTTTAGAGTGTGTGAGGGAGACGCGTACTAACAGAAGTCATAGAATTATATATATATATATATATATATAGAAAGAGAGAGAGAGAGAGAGAGAGAGAGAGAGATTCTGATGATATTTTTTACTATTTCCTACTTTGTTAAACAAAAATCACCCACGCAGAGGTAAATCCTAAAAAGAAATTCACTGTTTTACAATATGAAATTTCTTCTTTGTCTTATTAATATAAGATCATTCTTAGCTGATTTATATATATATATATATATATATATATATATATATATATATATATATATATCAGCTAAGAATGATCTTATTACTCATCTCACACAACACAGTAAGGAAACAAAACAAATACACTAACGACCTTTGTTACAAATACAAATTAACACGCCTTCGAAATAGGTAATGTATTAGCCGAAAATTGCTCAGAATAAGTCATCCATACATTTAACCTTCAAAAGAGGGAATTTTTAAGCATACAATATTATACACACACACACACACACATATATATATATATAGAGAGATAGATAGATAGATAGATAGATAGATAGATAGATAGATAGATAGATAACTATCTAATTCAAATAATATAATCATTTCACATTAGATAATACCGCGTAATAACGTCATAAAAAAGAAAAACAATAAAGTCGATAAAAAATTTAATAAATTCAAAAATAACCATCAGGAGCAGGCTTGTAACTGGGAAAATAAGACCGAAATTATTTGTCATTCATATATATATATATATATATATATATATATATATATATGGGGGGCGCTAAATGATGATGGAGTCGTGTTGTCGGTATATCTATCCAGGCACTTTCCAGAGCTTTCTATAAAATTTGGCACATGTGGAGCTCATTGGTGTCCCTCAGATCAGGCAGTTGTTCTTGGAATCAGTTTGATGCCATTTGCATTTAACTGGAGGCTACCTATTCTTTTGGGAAAAACAACCGGGAAACGAGATGAACATAAAGGTGTGTAAAACGCCTGCTACAACATCTATGTATGTGCCAGATACCATGATAGATTCCAATTTCAACAGCAATCCTTTCGAGTTCCAGCAGATCATATCTCCCACCATTAAATAATTGCCACCATCTTACAGCGCATCCTACTGACAGGCTGGATCCATAAGTATCCATCTGTTAACCAAATAGAGAATGAAATTCGTCTGACCAAATGACATAGTCGAGTGGCTATGTTCGCTAGTCTCCGTAAGACATAGGAGCTAATACTGTTTCAATAATGATAATGTATATAATACACCCTACAGTGCATGCGTGGGTGAGCTGAGTGACATCCACGCGTACGTGGGCTGTAACTTGATGCCAGGATGTATTGTGTGATTACCATCCTTGTCAGGCATCAGCAGTCATGTTCTCGTATTGCTTGTGGTTCACCGTAGTTTTACATGACAATCATATCCGTCTTCAGTTCTTGGTGTAGCTATACTACCACAACCCGAGAAAACACAGGGCAGTTGGGACCTCGGAGTTGGAATGTCATCTGGCTGAGTATATTTCCAAAAGTGGAATAGGGTTTAAAATCTTCCATGCGCTGTTATCTCTAGTTGTTTGGCACTTCCGTTTAGAATTATATAAGCAGTATATGTATAGCTGGCCACACGTATTCGAAGATACCCGCGTCTAATAGGGCGGCTATCCAATCCCTGTTGTAGACGCTTGCCCGGGCGCATTTGTGTTTATTCAACACCCACAGAGCCCACCTGTGGTTTATACTGCAGCTATGCCGAGCAAACCTTAGAGTTTCTGGGAAAGGGCATGTTATCTAGCGTGATCAACAATTTTGAACAAGGCCAGCACGTTAATCCCTCGGCCACGATGACTTGTGACTTCATGCTAGGACAGCTATCTACGGCACCGAAGGTTTCCGTCTACCCAATTTCACTCTAGTATATGGTTTTCAGTATGGTTTTCAGGCACTTTCCAAAGGTGCCGCACGCTGGGATCGACCGCGATCCAGTCCAATAACATCAGGAAGTCTCCTTCCTGACAAATTGACCATGCGAACGTTCTAACCATTCGGCCACGTGGGCATTAGAAATTGGCATCATAATGTTCATATGACTCTTAAGACACATTCGAAATGAACTGTGCATGAAAAAAACTTTACAAGTGTAATCTAATCAAGTGGCTAAGAACCACGTTTCACCTTATAGCACCTGTTTGTTTTGTGTTTTTTTTTTGCAAAGAAAGTGATGCTCAAAAAAACGACTGCAAAAAAAAAATCCCCAAGTTGGATGAGAGAAGAGATTTTATTTTCTTGCTGGATATGAAATTCTGTTTCCAATGATACAAAACATGTCTTGGTAACATCTTTTTCTGGGTACAACTTATATTCACTCTAAATCATGCAGACTATCTGCTAACCACACTGGATTGTCCAAATTCCGGATTATGCGAAAAAAATTTCAACGTCCCGTGAATAATTAATTTTCAGACTTAGTCTGGAGTGCAATCTCTTACAAATGACAGTATTTTTTTTGTTTTTGCTTTTTTCTTTTTTTAAATTTATTACAGTTCTCATGTCTACTCCGAGAAAGCGGTCGGTCGACTTGATGACAACAAGCCATTTTTAACAGTGTTGAAATAAATTTTAACACCGATTATAAAGAAAACATCAAATGCCGACACCTCCTGCAATCTTCATTAACTAATCTATCGATGTTCGACTTGGCATGAAGAGGAAGTTGACGCCGTTAAGTTAATGCAACTTCGTCAAATGTTATCGCTGGCAAAAACAAAGAATGTAAGAACCTCAAGCAACAGAGAATGGATGGTTTTCTCACAAAACAATTATCGATCACAACCTCAATGAACTTTCTTTACATTAACTTACTATTTTCCATGAGCTCAGCGCACTTCCTGTGCACGGACGTAAATTTTTTTTCCTTTTTCTTTTTATAATGACGTCATGATTCCTTGACTTATCAGCTTTACGTTCGTTATATAAACGACAGAAAACGTGATTTTGTTTGTAAAATAGAATATCACGATTTTTTAGGCAATATCCTGGGTTTTGATATATTTTATTGATCAAATGAAAGCAAAACCTTTAAACCTACATTTTTACCTGTTCCGAATGACTTTCTTTATATGATCGGATCACTCACTTAAACAATCAATGATACGAACAAAACAAAAAAAAAAGGTGACGTTCTCAAAATAATTCCCGTTTATAAAGATATATATATATATATATATATATATATATATATATATATATATATATATATATATATATATATATATATATAACGTGTAAATGTGTATTGAATATAAAAGTGACAAGAACTGAATACCAAATAATTTTCTGACATTCTGTGTTCTCTTCAATTCCATCTTTCTCGTGATATTTTTAATACACAGCAAAGATATCTTAACTATTAAAAAATAACAGTTTATAAAACAAAGTACCGTGATCTGGATTTATAACTTAATACTGGTAAACAAGCATTAAGTTTTAAATTTGTTTATATCTCTCTTCAAAATCCTCTCCATTTTGAAAGACTTTAATAAATCAGACTATTTGATTTATTCTTTCTTCATCTATTATCTACTATTTAGAAACGGAGCTTTAGAGCGTTTTCAAAATAATATTTAGTGAAACATATCTGAAAGCAAAGAAGCCTAATAATGTAACAATTAACATCAGTATTTGTTTTCTTATGATTTTAAATTGAGCTTATCTCGAGTTATATCTTCAACGTCAAAACAATTGTAAACAGTATTAAACGGATAGAAATTGTAAAGCGACAATCTGATTGAAGGTTAGCGTTGATTAAATAAGAATAAAGCTATTAAAGAGCTACAAAAGAAAAAATTCATTTTACAAATTTTTTTTGTTTTGCTTTGTTTCAGCGTATAATGAGTAAATCTGGCACCTTTAAAAGAGTCGCATTTTTAAAAAAATTAAGATAATTGCTTCAGATAAGAACAGGTATCGGAGGTATATCAGATTTTACTGGTACACATTTGTATTGATTGCTATAAGTCTATTAAGACTAAAAGATGCTGATCTTTCCAGTTGAAGTCTGAATTGAGAATCAACAGTTTAAATGCATTTTTCATGGCTCAAGCATTAAGCTTAATGGTGTATTCGGAAAATACAACAATGCATATTCAAGAGATTAGCGTTCAGGGATAGCATACACATTCAGTTTTGCAAATGGACAATATATTTAAGTAGTAACACAGAAGATGTTTGCGATTTTATCAGAAATCGAAACTAATGTAAATGAAGTAAATTCTTACTGCTTCTTGTTCTGGAGAACGTTAACCAACATTAAAAATTCTTCGATTCCCCCAACGAGGACGAATTACTTAGTAAGTAATAATAAGTAAATAAATAAAGTATGTCACAATGAACTGTAGGAACTGCTAGGTAATCATGACATGTTTGGGAAGTACATTAGAATAACCCAGAACCTATACTAGCAGAAAACCGCTTGCATAGGGATAGGAATCGAATTCAGTATATATACATAAATAGAAAGGAGTGTAAGACAAGGATGTGTCTTCTCACCGGACTTACCCAACTTATACCGTGAGATGATTCCGTGAGAATATGAAATCCCACCGGGTTTCATTATTGGCAGCCAAAATCTTTACAAGATATGCAGATGTCACAGTACTGATGGTAGACACAGAAAGGCAACTACAAGAAATCCTACAGAAAGTAGTAAAAGAAATGGAGAAGAAAGGACTAGTCATCAATTTCAAGAAGACAGAATATATGGCGTTCAATAAAAGAAATGCCCCAACATGCAGATTAAAAATTGGAGATACGAAAATCAAACAAGTACAACAATTTAAATATCTTGGAAGTGTCTTAACTTTGAACAGAATATGCGACACTGAAATCAAAAGGTGCATTGGGATAGCGGAAGATGCCTTCCAAAAACTAAGCAAAATATTAAAAAAAAAGACAATTTCGTTAGAAACAAAGTACTAAACTGTTGCGTAATATCACTCCTTCTATATGGCAGTGTATGCTGGACAATACCCTCACAGATGAAGAGACTTGATGCAACAGAAATGTGGTTCTACAGAAAGATGCTGAGAATCTAATGGACTGAACAAGTGAGCAACGACGAAGTTTTAGAGAAAATGGAAACAAAAAGGGGTGCTCATACTTAACTTCAGAAAGAAACTGTTGCAATTTCTAGGGTACGTAATAAGAAAAGAGGGCATGGAAATGTTGATACTGACTGAGCAGATTGAATGCAAGAGGTACAGAGGAAAACAACACATAACCTACCTAGCAAGTTTGATTAAATGGATGGCAAAACAGAGTTTAGGAGAGAGAACAAAAAGACAAAATTTATTAAAAGCTCCAAAGGACAGGAAATTGTGGAGAGCCATGATTGCCAACGTTGTAAAGCGACACGGCACATACAAGAAAAATGAAAACGTCTTAGGAGCTAGGAATAAAAATACAACGTATTACGGAATATCTTATGTGCAGTCCACAACTATAAAACAAATATCCGATCAGACATAGATATAGACTTATAAAGAGATTGACAACTAAAAATAAAGACATTAGGAGAGTTAGATAACTATTTACATTATTCACATTCAAACTAATACTCATCATTCTTGCTATTATCACAATATTTCGACTGTTGTGTCCTCCGACCTTCTTCAGGTGTTTCTCGATTGTGATAACCTTCAGGAAATTTCGAACTGAGCACTTATTTAATCTCGTTTCGTCGCCAAGTCTAGGGATATCCCATCTTGTTCTTATTTAGTACTGCTCAGTTATTGCTTAACATGTTTCCACCGAGTCTACGTTTGCACTACACGACCCAGGGATTGAATCCTCAATTACTATTTCACGAAATTCACGAACCAATACTTTAACCTACTAGGTTATTTTCCGTGAGACTTAACTGATTTTAGAACTTAGAACCTGTTGTTTACAGTGAAAGCCCCCTGGATCGACAAATACCTGACGACGGCCGGGGAGCAGAACGACTGAAACATATAATTTTGCGATAATATCAAAAATGAAAACTATAATCCTACTCTAAGTAATGTAAATAATGATAACTTATTCCAGATTTTCCGGTAAATTTTTGATAGTTTTTTTTTATTTATTTAACTAGCTATGTTGTATAAAAGCGAAGAAACATCTAATCTAAAAACAATAAAGCTAATACTATTAAATAAAAAATCCAACTGACAAACACATGGCGAAAATTATTCATAAAATCACAAAAGGATAGATGTTCTTATTCGAGGAAATATATCGCCATAAAGCAATCATTAAATGAAGCAGAAATGAAAAGAATAAAATCCGAAGTCAAAAAAGATAAGCAAAATGAAACGAGCCGTCCTAAAAGCCAATTTATACGAGTTTATCCTGTCGGTCACACACATCATTTCTTGGTCGTCGTCCACTGAGCGCAAGACGTTTCTTCTGGAAATGCACCGTTGAACCCGCCCACCAGTCGTAAAAAATGGATAATTTACATTTACATCCCTTTCGAATCACAATATTTTTGTGATCAATTCTAGCGTGATGTACTAACTGCGTCTCACTTAAAACCCTCTCAGTCATGTCGGAAATAATGTGTTCTGTTAAAACAAACCACACGACATGACAATCACTACCAAATAGTAAATTCGGACTCTTTTTAAAGCTAATCACCATATTTACAATTTTAAATTCTGATATTATGAAGAAAAATATAGAAAACGTTCCCTTAGAACATTTCATATGTTGTTGTTGCATTATAATTAATTTAAGTTAAAACCTTGACAAGAAAATCTTAAAGGTTGTTTTTATTTTCTCAACTAGAAATATACATTATAACATTTAATTATATTAATATTTGAGCTTGAAAAACTTTTAAACTGAAAATGTAATTAATTGCATCTAGCTTTTCCGTACTCTATTTTGTTCCCACTTTAGCAAAAAAAACACTAACCATTTGGCAGATTGTATGATTGTTAGCAGAAGGAGCCGTCCAAGATTTGAGCTCCGAGTTGAAGACGACAAAATTAGGCAAGTACAGAAATTTAACTATCTGGGAAATATTACAGCAAGCTGTTATTTTTTAATATATGTGCACTCATTAAAATGTCCAACAGCCACTTAATGTAGACGGTTAATGAATGAGGTTGTATGGACGTAGGAGGAGGATATTAATACTGACTTGATGACCTTTGAGTTGAAGTGATTAAGATTAAAGGGATATGGAACGCATCCCCTAAAGGTTTTGCTCCATAGAGCAGTGGTTCTCGGGTACAAGCTCTCTGAATGAGACTTCCTTCTTAATAAGGAAATGCGAAGGAAATGATGCTGTATACGCAGCATGGCCAGTCCTAACAGAAGTTATGAACTGGTGGATATAGAGAATGTAACTCGTCCGAACATTTGCCATGAAATAGAATAGCGAGAAGTTTTGCGGTGTTTCGTCTGTGGGAAATAGACTTGAAAATAATTAAACACCCGCCAGGCCACGTAAACTCTTTTGAACTGCCAAGGCTGAAAAATGAAGCCTGTACAGCTCCAGACCAGATGGCAGCAAGATATGACTCTTGTAAAGAGAGAATGACAGGAAGAGACAATTCCTCTCTGGAACGTCCCATGGAATCGACTGTTTTCAGCCTCATTAACGATTTCCACTTGAGATCTGGGATAAACTTGTGTCCCAATAGACGCTCATGTAAAAAGGCTTTTGGGGAGTACAGCCGCCCATAATGAGTGAGAAAATTCAAGATTTTCTCGGCGATTATAAAACATTACCAGCTTCAATGTTACACGTAAGTTTGTTTTCGAACTGAGATGAAAGATCAGCTGCTAGGCTCTGATCATCTAGATTTTTTATAGATACACCAATAAAATTTAGTAGTACGGGGGTTTACTAATGATCTGACAATGTTATTTCGTTAATATAAAGCAGAAAGAGGGGAGAATCGAGGAGAGTGCCTTGGGGGACGCCTGCATTGAGCTCATTGATTTAAAACTGGCCATTCATGGACTTACCCAATATGAAGGACTTGATAATTATGAAGGCTCTTGCAGAGATCCGATGGTTAATTGGAATAGCGAAAGATGCCTTCCAAAAGATAAACTTGATAATAAGAAACATACAAATGTTATCAGAAACAAAAAGAGTAATGAACTGCTATGCAATAAAAAGTCTCCTATATGGCAGTGAATGCTAGACAATTTCCTCAAAAAATGAAGATGAGACTTGAGTTAAGAGATGTGGTCCTACAGAAGACTGCTAAGAATATCATGGACTAAGCGTGTGAGCCGTGATGAAGTTTTAAGGAAAATGCTAAATAAATGACACATACTTAGAATTTCTCGGAAAGATACTGAGAAAAGTGGGCTTGGTAAATTTGACACTTACAGGGCCTATTGAAAGCAAGTGGGACGGATGGAAACTGCGAGTAACCTATCTGACGAGCTTGTGTAGATGGATGGCGGAACAAAGACAGAGAGGGATATTAATGAGGCAAAATATGAAATTGTGGAACGCCATGATCTCTCACTTATTGAAAAGATATGGGAAATATGAGAAGAAGAATATCGTTAAAATATCGTTTATAGATATGAACAGTGTGTACATGGTAATCAACTTTGAATGGTAACTGTGAATTTTATGTCTCAGTGCGATTTTGATCTATCTCTATAAACGTGCCACATTCAAAGTTTTATCAAATAATCCCAGTGAATTAGATGAATTGCAAAATTGAGACATGATTAAGCGTGAAATATGACGACTACTAATATTTTGCTCTGAATAATACCTTGAATATTGACAGTTGATCACGTCAAAACTTTAAACAATATGAAAAGGAATAGACAATACACGCCGGTGCCAACATATCAAACACGAAGACAATAAAGAGGATAATTCGTTGAACAAGGCAACACGAATTCTCACCTCAAAATATATTCCACTGAATGTAGCAAAAAGCTACGTGAGTCAGGATTTTTTTTGTTTCATTTTTTTTTTTTTTTCTGCACCGGGATGATTTTATTCCTGGATTTCGCAGTTTGTAAATTTTCGCATGCAAAATATTACAAGGACATTCTCTTTAAAAAAAATATTCAATTTAATCGAGAATTAAAATATTCTCTTTTCTTACAGTACTTATATTTTACAAAGAACACCCAGGGAGCTATTGAAAATTAGCAACATATCACAAAGCCAGTCATACATTTTACTAATACCGAAGAAAGTAAGTTAAACTTTGACGTATCCAGTTACCTATTCATAACTTAAAATGTAAAAAAAACAATTACAGTATATTTTCTAAGACTTCACTAAAAGTATTCATGCTGAGAAATATTATTTTTCTTCTGCTGTTTCTTTCTGTTCAACATTACTATTTTACTGTTTCCATTTTGTAATATCGAAATTGTTAAGAACGGTTTATAATAGCTAAATTCGAACGGATATAGCTCAGTGCTGTGAATAATTTGATATTTGATTTCTTTTATGTGTTAAGTCCTTTCTAGACGTCAGCAATTATGGCTCTCCACAACTTCCTGTAATTTGTATTTTTAAATAACTTAGCCATTTATCATTTCTCTTTGTCATCTGTTCACGCACATTCTTTAAGTAAATTGCTGTCTCCTCTTGCTTCTATTATCTTCAATAGGTTTTGAAAGTGTTCATTTCTCTAGACGTTCTTTCCTCATTATATCTCCCATAATTCCACCTGTCTTTTTTTTCTGATTGCTAGTATCACCTTGTAGCTCCCATTTTCCTTAAAACCACTTTGTTGCTCACATGTTCTCACAAATCAGCACATATATTTTTATAACCGAATAGAATTATTTGTATTTAGTAAACTGTTGTAAGGTAGCATGTAATATGATAATAATAATTTACCAGTAAAACACATCAATAAATATAACTTTTGATAGTTGATAGGTTTTCTTTTCCGTTCATTTTCTCTTACCGTTAGTTGACATTAGGAACGTTTAGTTTTAACTAGATTTATTTAAAAGTGACCGCTTTTTATCGTAACTCTCCTATCATCTAGCATTTTGTATTGAGAAAAGTGGCGTATATTTTGTTTAATTGTAACTGAAGATAAAAGAAAATAATCAACTTTTTCAGCATATTGTGATTTTTTGTTATTTTAAGTAGTGCAAAATGGTGACCCATACGAAAAAATATGCACTTAATAGTAACAGTACTGTAGTGACTGAACGTGTAAATATCGCTTTAAGTTCCATGACATAACAGCTTGAAAGCTGATATTTAAATATCGAAATGTACGTACTTTCGTTTGTTAATTCTAAGACAGAAGAAAGTAACATTTTCAGCATAGTATACATTTAAAAGTAAATGGTAAAAATGATTATTATACGCTAAAATATCCTGCTGTTTATAGAGAACAGATTATGAATGATTGAATCTGAAAAAACCGTCTTACGAAGATTCGAGCAGGAGAGTTTATGCTAAGTGATTGTCCACGGTTGGCTTGGCTAGATTGGTCAAATTAAAACGATACTTCAGAATAATCAAAGATGTAGGAGAAAAAACGATCAAAATATTCATGTCAATCGGTGAAAATCAATTGCACCAGTTTTGATTATGTTGGTTTCTTTTATGTGTTGCTTTCCACACGAGTTATGTGATTTAAGATGAATTTAAACGTTCTACGTTTGAGACAAATTCTAAGTGACGATGAAATTTAGATAAGTTACAAAAACGTAGAACGGAAGAGATCGTGGGAAATGCAAAGGGAGCCACTACTAGTCATACTAAAAGATGGTTTTCATGCAAAGGGATGCTGTAAGGGGAATTTGGAAGAGAGTTCAGGGAAACAAACGAGATAAGTTAGAACTGCTTCCAAAAAATCGGTGAAAAGTGATAACAGTTCACTAAATGCTCGTCATATTTCGTGGAGATAACTCTCGGCAGAAGGATTGTTGCAGAAATTCTCATAATATATTGCATATTCGCATTACCGTTTATTCCGTTCTTTACAAACTTCTGTTGGGCTGGGACAAACATTCGTAGCACTATTCAATTGGTGGCGTCTGAATACGTGATTTCGTTTCATACGTGAATGGGGTTTTATGACATATTTAAATATTCTGAAAATTAAAATTTTCTGCGTCTTTCTATTTCATTCGTGTATAGATTGTGAATTTTAATTTTTTGGGGGAGTGGGGGGTAACCGTCCAGAAAAATGCCAAGTATTAGGAAGCTATTACAAAGATGGAGAAAGTTAATGGAATAAACTGACGTTTACACAGCAGAAAATAACTATGTACAAATATTTAAATATTAAAATTGCTATAAACTTTTGTCCCAATCCAGTATTAATGAAATAAATATTCTTCAAGGTTAAAGAGGCACGGTGGAGTAATGGATAGCGGTTCGATTCCAGTCGAATCCATTACATTCAGTTACGTGCTAATAAATACCCTTGAGAAATGTATGAATCCTCTTCTTTCCCCACCCCCCAGATATGGGTAAATAGCAGGATAGACCAGGTTCTATAGCCTTGGATGGCAACTGGTCTACTGCAGAAAGAAATGACAACATTCGAAACATGGCTGAAGAGGCAAAAACATTGCGTTGTCAGTCATGTTTCGAAAGATACATGATCACCTTAGCGTGTATCACGCATGGCACATACTGACTGATTCTGCAAGGTTACAAAAGACACCTAGGTCAATTCTTGACTCAATTCGGGGAAGATGAAACAATTATGTCACCTGCAAAAATGACAGAAAATAAGTTAATGCCGTATATATAAAATCATCTAAACATAAAAAACAGACCTTTACGTTTTTCAATATTTCCTATGAAATGTTCTTCGATACAAAAATATGTAAAACAACGAAAATTTATCATGGTGCGATTTATGTTCAGGTTTTATTTCATGTTTTAAGTAGAACGAGTCGATCTTAAGAGAACTAGGAATCCTATCAGGATTTATTACTGGTCGACAACCTTAACAATATAATGTATACAGAGGTAGTAAAGCGAAATGAGAAAAAAAGAGGAACTATCTGTTGAAAGAAAAAGGGATGTATGGTCGTTAGTAAGAGACAATAACGAAGTGTAATTAACAGAATTAAGCAAATACAGAAATTTAATCTATGGCGTGATACGACAGAAAATGTGATACAGAAATGGGAAGGCTCATTGGAATAAAGAACGATAACTTCCAAAGGCTAATCAATGTATTAAGAGAAAAGAAAATGTCGTTAGAAACAAAGAAAAAGTACTGAATTGCTGTATAATATTAATCTCCCTATAAGCCATTGAATGCTGGAAAATTTCCTCAAAGATGAAGAGAAGACAGGAAGCAACAGAAATGTGTTTCTGCGGCGGGTTTTGAGAATAGTATATATGGAGCGTGTGAGCAACGAGGGAAGTTTAAGGAAAATAGGACAATTTCATTTAGAATCAGAAAGAGGCAATTGAAATTTCAAGAACTTATTAAAAGTAAGAGTAAAACGCCGTGCAACCTACAAAAAGAGCTTGTGTAAATAAGGACTGGGAGAGATAGTACACGGACAAACGTGGCTTAGGATAGGACGTTGTTGAGAGTCATGATTTCCTATGTTCTGAAAGAAATCTACACATAAATAAGATTAAAAGCTCTGGATTCAAAATGCAAATAGAATTTATACTATGAATGATAACATTTTATGAAGACGCTTAACTGCCACTCTTTATGTATAAGTCGTCGTTGGTCTCAGCCAATGTTTGCGAACAAAGATCCAGTAGGCGGACCAAATTATTTAAATTAAGAAAGAAAACTAACACGCGAAACAAAAGGAATTAAAGTAAGTCTAGCTTGAAGGAGATAAAGAAATACATTGCAATTTGTACTGTAGTTTATCATTTGTAATTAATTCTATAGGATACGGCGCTTTGAAGAAATAATGTTCCAGAGCAGTTTTAAAATCGGACGAAAAAATGTGTAAAGAAAAATAAGTTTCATCTAAAAGAAGGGAAGAAGACATTTTGCCCGGGAAACAGTGGTGAAAGTGAACACAGAGACGCAAATCGTGGGAAGAAGATGCATAATAAAAATGTCAAAAGACGAACATGAGAAACAGTAAGTGTATGTCGCAGATTAGTAAAGATACAATGAAACAAGAACAATGATATAACAACAAATTTATTTACATTTATTTAGATTGGTCAGTTTTCCTCATTTTTTGTTGACATATTCATGTCATTTCAGCTGTTGCTCCAAACTTCTCCAGGTGATTGTAATCTCGAACCGAAACATTTATTTCCTCCACCCAGATAGATTGTTCTGGTTTCATGTGCCATACTTCTTCCAGATAACTCAGTTTCAGTTATTACCCTTAGTAACTCTACTCCCCAAGCTTTTGTTCGCCTCTTCTGCAGCCAGGTATTGAATTCGCAACTCTCTGGTCAACTCACTTGATTACGTCAAACCAACGCTTTTATCCACTGGGCCACGTGTTCTTGAGGCTGAACAGTACAATGGCCTAAACGTCGTGAATATGGCAACAAAGATTAGGACAACAATCCGAACAATGTAAATAATTACAATATTTCATTTCAGAATTATGAACAGAAGCAATTTAAATTTATTTAAATATCAGATGTCATAAATGTAGTCACCTTATTTTTCAACGACTGCAACCCAACAGGAAGCCATTTTTTTAATTTTAAAGAGTTCTCACCCGAAAAAAAAAAAGAAATGAATTATTGTTTTCAAATCCTTTGTTTCTTGGACGCTTTACCATGTAGCGGTCTCCGTTCGAACATGTTTCGGCAAGCGAACAGACCACACCCATGCCACGTGAATATACCCGACAACACCATGCAACCACCACCATACACAGTGTTTGTTGATGAGTAGGCGCTCCACACCTGTACTTATCAACAGCCTGAAGCAAGTGGAACCGCGTATCTCATAAAATGGCTCCGCAATTTAACAATCCTCCTAGGTCCAATTAGTTATGTCACGAGCGTGAGACTGTGCTCGATGTCTTGTAATTCAGGTATTGAATGGGGATATAATTTGAGCAAGCGTCATTTGTCAGTTACCGAAGACAATTCTAGCCAGGTATCTCTCGTCGCGATCGTCGCTGTCAACAGTAGGCGGTTATGCCTTCTAGCAGATATTCCAGGACTCATAGGACTCAAATATCGCCAGTGTTTTAGAAGTAAAATGTTGCATCCATCTAGCAAAAGCTATCATCCATACCTTGCCCGAGGAGTCATGAACTTTCTAGACAGTGTTCTTACTCACACAACAGTTCTGGCCATGACTATGGCCTCAAGTTACGGTGGCGTCTGCTACCATTATCTTT
>OZ038486.1:83087669-83100169 GCA_964036315.1 Acanthosepion esculentum
TACTCCGTCTTTGAAGGCAAAACCTCAGCAACAGCGTCATTAAATTATATGAGTACTAGGTCCTCTTTGCGGATCAACTCATTCATTTTCTCTCTGTTAAATATAAGGCTTGCCAAATGCACTAAGAAACCTTTTGGAACAAGATTGACTGGCTTACCTACCTTGACTGGCGTCATCGAGTTTATTGGCCACATGGAGGTGGGAGGTGTCGTCGATGGAAATTAGTTGTTAGAGAGGAAGGTAGATTTGACTAGATGAACAGGACTTAGGAAAGATTGTCACACAAAAGCAGCGGTAAAGGGAAGAAAATGATAAAAAAGAAATGAGAATAAAGTACAGAAAGTCATCAAGTAAGCAAAAAGTTGCTGTGTACCTTCCTATATATATATATATATATATATATATATATATATATATATGTGTGTGTGTGTGTGTGTGTGTGTGTGTTTAGGCAGCAATCCTTCTTTCATGCACATTTCATTGAATACGACAAACAAGGTGATTCAATTTAGTATTTTATACAATCTCTCATGTGATCTAATATGTTTTTCTTTTCAGATGATAAATTATATAAAAAATGTCCGAATGTTCTTTTTATCCAAGCGCTTTCGGCTATACATTTAGCCTTTTTCAAGGTTGAAATATATTAACTGTTAATAAGAAATAGTTAGTTGCGTGTATGTATCTATTTCTTATTAGATCACGTGAGAATTTGTATAAAAAACTAAATCAAAGCACCTTGTCTGTCGTATTCAATGAAAGGTACATATATATATATATATATATATATATATATATATATATATATATAGAGAGAGAGAGAGAGAGAGAGAGAGAGAGAGAACTCTCAGGAGATTTTTAAGACTATAAGATGTTAAAAATCACCAAAGAAAGAAAGTAGAGGGATCGAAACACTTGCTAATTTCATGATTGTCATAATCATTAAAATGTATGTCATTTGAAGAAAAATGATATCAGGTTAGATTCAACATGACGTAAACACGAAGCGATAAGATAGATAGATAGATAGATAGATAGATAGATAGATAGATAGATAGATAGATAGATAGATAATTTACACAGACATATCTGAGTATATCTTGTGCATATATATATGTGTGTTTGTGTGTGTGTGTCAATGTTTGCGTGTTTGTGTCATTGTTAATTTATTTTGTTTAAAAATTATTTTTTATTGATACTCATATTCGAATAGAGGCTTCGTTTCTTAATTAAACAGTATTTTTATCCAACTACATCTACCTGCCTGAATATTCAAGAAGCTTTGTCAGAAAAATATGCGTGTCCTCCGGCAGTATTCGAACCATGTTACAGAGACCAGTTGATATGAGCAAGGGGTAAGCAGCGGTAATGCACGTCAATAGTGTTGACAACAATGCGAATGACAAGCCACGATGCAAAGCTTTCAATCCACAGAACGAAAGATCCTCTAAAATACATCACTCTTGTCAGCATTTTCACTTTGACTTCATATTATGCACTTAATATTACTCTAGAAATATCTGGTGGCCCTTTCTAGAGATAATGTGACAGCAAGTCTCTTTCACTTTCTATACACTCTATAATAGTCTTGTTCGTTTTAGCGCATCAAATTTCAGTCAACAGTTTAACATTCCTTTTTTTTTTCGATGTACTTAACTCATTCAGCTTGTTATTTTCATCTTCCTGAGAAAGTATCAGCACATGCAGTACGCCATCTAAGTAAAGCTGGTGTACAAATATGTGAGTTCACTAGATCCTTTTGATTAGTGTATACAAGGTACGTGTAAAATGTACATGTGCGCATTACGGTGAAAAGTTTTAATTAAAAACAGCACATAACCTTTCAGGTAGCAGGTAGCAATCCAATCTACGCAGACACTGATTTAGAGTGTTCACAAGTATCTAAATTTGACTACCAATTCACCATGGCTATCTCATCATTCAAATAAGCAATACTTACTCTCATACACGTATTTGGATGTAAATCTGTCCAAGTGGTCAATTTGGAATTGAGTGAAGTTTCTTAACAAAAAGAATTATACATTTGTATTTTAGATTTCAAATATGCAAAGGAACTGATGGAACATTTGAAAATTGTTTGTCGATCAGCAGAACAAGCAAATCTACACATTCTTTCTCAATTTTTTATGTACTCCCACCTACCCAGCCAAAGGTATGGGAGAGTATTGGAATTAAACCTTAAAGATAATTCCACTTCTTAATTAGCGCCAACTTACTAAACGCTGAGAGATTTGACTAACTCGACAGTTCCTCTACATATATGTGCGTGTATACTGGTTTTTAATTAATTTTCTTAACCCTTTCCTCTCCCTAATGTATAAGAAATAATTGCCGGTAAAAAGATTAATTTACTTTTCCACCGCTTTTTTTTTAATGAGACAACTCAAAATTTAATATTTAAATTAAAATTCATTAGGGAACGGCTGATACATAATTATCTGGAGACCCAATCATGGCTCTCCCCCCAACTACTCCCGCTCATTAACAGAGATGCATATAGCATCAAATCGTGGAGAACAGAGTCACGCAAATCTGTGGTATTGAACGGGATACTAACACTAACCTATCTTAACTGATTATTATTATTATTATTATTATTATTATTATTATTATTATTATTATTATTATTATTTTCTTTTACTTTCTGCTTAGTACAATCATTTACTGTGGCATTACAAGAGATCTGGAGTAAAACAAGGGAGCAAATATGCGTACTCCATTTTGTAGAGATTCTCGTATTAAATGTTGTTTTAATATGTACAGTGTTTATATACTCTCCTGAATAGATAAGTAGTCCCACAGTCCATTTTGTAATAATTGTTCTCGCTTGAAACTTTTCTTATCCTAGCCAGGTTTCCAATTATAGATATAATTATCAGGTTGGTGCAAAAATAATGTCCGATTTCAAAGACTATATTAAAAATTAGAAAGCCACGCCGGTAAAATTCCTTGTATTTTGAAGCAAAATATGAATGCAACTCATTTTCAACCTCTTCTCTTGATGTCAGTCTAAGACCATCTAACTCATTCTGTAGTCCCCAAAACAAGTGATAATGAAAAGGAGCAAGCTCAGGAGAATATGGTGGATGAAGCAATGTTTCCCAACCAAACTCTTCCAAAAGATTTTTAGTCAGCAGAGCTGTGTGAGTACGAGCATTATCGTGATGGATGATGACACCCTTTCTGTTCACTGAGGATGCTCGTTTTTTGGTTCAAAGCAGGTTTCAAACGATGATCACAGTACAGATTAGCTGTAATTATTTGATTGTTGTTTAACAGTTCATAATGGACAATTCCTTCAATATCCCACCACACATTCAACATGAGCTTCTTTGGATGAAATCCTTCTCTTGGTTGTTGAGCTGATCTTCCTCCTTGACTGATCCACAATCGGCGGTGATTAACGTTATGGTAAAGGATCTACTTCTCCTCACCTGTAACAAGCCTATCTAAAAATGGTGCCTGGAGGTGTCGTGAAAACAATGATTCCCAACAAGCAACACGCTGTTACAGATTCTCTGAAGACAGTTGGTGTAGGAACCATTTCCCAAACACTGAAACCTTTCCGATACTTTTTAATTGTCGAAGCACGGTTATATGGTCTATGTTAAATTGTTCTGCAAATTCCCTAGAGATAATAGTGGGATTGTATGTGACAACAGCTTCCAGCTCTTCGGAATAATGTTTTTGTTTTGTTTTTTGGGGCAACCCTCTTTTTGCTCGCCTTTCAAACTAAAATTCCCACTCAGAATCAGAACCCCCCCCCCTGCACCAAACTGATAGCTTTAAGTTATTATATTTTAAGATTCGTATTTATTTTGTCATATTCCTTAACAGATATATTCTCTCTGTTAGCTTTATAGTCTAATTACAATGCCCGGGATGTTAACTTTTATATGTTGTCAATATGAATGGTAAATTTCGCGAAATAATGACTTTATAACGTTTTCTGATTGTTTAGAGTGTCCATACCATTATATTTTGACAATTGGCACATTGACTGGCAGTATCGTTTAATGCAGATCTTTGTATCACTTCGGTGCCAAGATTGAACGGCCAATTATGAGTTTTATTATTGATAATTAAAGTAATTATATTTTATATTCGGATGCCCACTTTGTTAAATAAGGACTCCCTTGTAACGTTTAAATGACAAATGTAGCTTATTCACTTAAACATTGCTTATTTTTCCTTGGTCAGAGGAAGAAAGATATCTGCTTCGAATAGAGGAAAATGACGACCCTCAGTATTACAGATGCGTCTCTTCACAAACGAGGAAATGGATCGATTCAGTGTTATTAACGTGTAAGCATTTCATTTTACTTCCATGCATAATATACATGTGTGTGAGTACATGTGAATATCAATAAGAGAACACATTTAAATGACAGTAAATCTTTAAAGTGCCTATTATTCTGCATGTGTGTGTGACAGAGTGAGTGAGTGAGTGAGTGAGTGTGTGAGTGAGTGTAGATGCAACTGTCAGAAAAATCATTTCCCCTTGTGGAAATATGTGATAGATTGATAAATAATCGGACTAAAATAGAGATTTAGTAACTCATCACAAGACCAAATGAATAGCCGATAAGAAGATTGTGTTGCATCAATAGTCAGGAAATGTCTTTTTCCATTATGAAAATCACCATGACAAATATTGGCTTTTTACTTGTATCGTTGACGCCGAGAAAACTAGCGCGGTCAAAGAAGCAAATCCAAAACTGAATTAGCAAGCTATCTATCTATATATATATATATATATATATATATATATATATATATATATATATATATATATATATATATCTAGATAGATAGACAGATAGACAGACAGATAAGGAGGCTATGACAATCTAAGTGAAATAGTTGCAATGTTTGAGGTTGAGTATAGACGTGTAACAAGTGTTTCCAGAAAAAAGTGAGTTTCAGACATTTAATTTTTACTGCTATACAAAAACGAAAAGACTCTGTACTTGCCTTCTTACTTTTCTGCCTATAATTCTATCGATATTATTCAGATAAGGGATCGAAACTGTTTACACTATTTACCTTGGTGAACCAGGTCTCTGTATTCGGCTCTTTAAAAAGTGTGGTTGGTTCTGCACAATACCTTTACCACTATAATCAATATAAAGGTTGTCTGGCTGTCGTTTGCTAGGAACTAAGTTGCCTGACCCTCAAATTCCCGGTAGGCTTTCGCACTGTCGCACTGATTATATCTATGAACACTATTTCGGAGGTTAAACATGTTATATATATATATATATATATATATATATATATATATATATATATATATATATATATATATATATATACTAGCAGTATGGCCCGGCGTTGGCCGTGCTTGATTCAAAAATCGTACGATTTATACAGCAATCGCTATCACTTGACTTTAAAGGAGTGCCCTTTGCCGTGCTGATGTTGCTACATGCCTTACTGTTTGCCTATTTCACACTGCAAATTTTTTCTAAGCACTATACTAAACATTAAATCTGTTACGAAAAAAGAACTAAAGAAAATGAACACAAAACGATCAGCTTTAAAAAAAGGACTCGTAACTGGAAAAACCGAATCAAAAAAGAATGTTAACAACAAATTCTTTTTCACATCCAACCCAGTTCTGCGGAAGCAGAATCAACGTTGAGTTTAAGCAAGCGAATGAGCCAACTGGAGTAAAGTGCCATGCAGATTTAAATTTTTCCCACTTGTGACGAATGCAGCTATCGATTTTTCTTGCATGCTAGCATGCTAGTTAACATTCGTGTCAGTCAGCTGTTGGCTCTCACGCTGGCCAATAGAATCTTCCTGCCTATTCGTGGTAGCCAGCTATAGGCTCTAACTCTGGCCAGTAGAAAATGACCGCAAACTACATGAAAACTGCCGTAGAAGAATGAAAAAATCGATTATTTCCGCTATCGATGGGAGTTGGGAAATGCAAAGTCGGTCTTGGCCTTCCCGCTAACTTGGAGCATGTGCATGAAAATTTTGGTGCAAATCCGTCGAAAATTGCGGCCGTGCATTCGTTACACACACAAACACATCCTGCCTTTTATATATATATATATATATATATATATATATATATATATATATATATATATATATATATGTGTGTGTGTGTGTGTGTGTGTGTGTGTGTGTGTGTGTGTGTGAGAGAGAGAGAGAGAGAGAGAAAGAGATAGAGCGAGAGAGAGATAGATAGATATTGAGAGAAAGGAAGGTGAAGAGTAGAGAGAGGAAGTTGAAGGTAGAGAAAGAGGATTTCGAAGGATAGAGGAGAAAGAAGGGGAAGAGAGGGGAGAGAAAAGGAGAGGTTAGAAAGTAAGGGGGATTTTTCTTTTATATCCAATTTCTAGAATAAAAATTTTAAAAGCTAACCTCCTACGAATTTTTTTTTATTTCAGTATTTCTCTAGAGAAGGATCGTACCAGCACATATATATATATATATATATATATATGTATATATATATATATGTATGTGTGTGTGTGTGTGTGTGTGTGTGTGTGTGTGTGTGTGTGTGTGATGGGAACAAAACAGTACGGTAACGCTCAATGAAATTAATTCCTTTTTTCCGAATTTAAGCACTCGTTAATTTTTAATGACTGCAAAGTTAAAGAAAATCGAAACAAGAAGGAATCACTCAAAGCTACAAATTCGCTGTTTTGTGATCCATGTTAATGTCACAGAGTTGACGAAAATGAATGCGTAATTCTCTGAAAGAACACGAAACAATTAAGCATTTGGTACTGTGTGTTTTATGCTAGCTTAACTCTGCTGTCGTTTCTCATGCAAGATTTGGTAAAACATTTAAATGGCTTGCAATTCTATAGGGCAAGTGAATGTTGAAAAGATCTCGACCCGACTAAGAAATAATTAAAAAAGAAAATTATATTTGTTCATTTGGTCAAATTATAAATTTCATCGGCCCGAAAGCTTCTCAACAGAGATAAAGACGCAATGCAATAGCCGAAGTTGTCTTTCAAAAGCAGCAACAAATTATTAAGAAATAGAGAAATTTCATTAACAACAAAGAAAAGAGCTGCGGTCAACTGCAATATTATATGAATCCTCATCTATAGGAGGATTGATATAACATAGCAGTTGAAGAGGGGAATTGAGGCAACAAGGATGCTGACACTCACAAAACATATTAAAGGCAAGAGAGACAGGGGTAAACAGCAAGTATATTAAATAACGAGCTGTTGTAAATGGATCGTAGAACATGGAATGAGAACCATAGTAAGGCTTAAACGCTGATTAGACTTACAAAGGATAGCACCTTGTAAAGAAACATTATCGCCTACATCTTGAACGTACATAACAATAGGAATAATCTTAAATAATTTTTCGTTAAAGAGTTATTTTATGCTCATTCAACTTTAGTTTGTGTTGAAAGTGAAATCATGTTGAAAGTGATATGAAAGACATTTTGTAACAATACTAATAAATTTTAAAAGAACTTCATCAGTAGATACACAAAAAATCTGTATGATTACATCTAAGTGGACTTGCACAAATCATTTGAAACTATCGAGAAGCCAGCACAAAAGTAGCCAACAGCAAGTTCTTAAAATAGAAAACTAAAAAGTGGAATTGTTCATTGGTTGAAACTAAATAGGTGTGGTCTGGTTAGACTGTTAATCATGAAGTGGCAATGACTTGTCTGACTTAAACGATAATTTGCCGAATACGTTTTCACAAAATATTACAGATGTCAACAAATCAACAATTCCTAATTTATTCTCTGAATGGCAAGATGTTTTAATAAAAAATAATATCCAAAACCAAACTTTTGTATTGTACAGTCAAAATAGCTTAAAAAAAACATTTTTTTTTGTCTCAACGATTCAAGCAAATCGCCTTTTAAAACCAAATGTAATACTAAAAATATTTAATAGGATTTAATAGGACTTGATATCATTGTCTGAAATTTTGAGGTTGTTTCTTTGTTTTCTTTCAAAACATACACAGACTAGAATGCAATTTATATTATCTTGAAACTACGTCACGACTGAAGAACGTGTCGACTGAAGCGTTGCAAAAACGAGAGATTTACTATTAATAAGCCGTGTAAAACGATTCTTTTTAGCTTACGGGGCCACAGTAACACAATTCAAAGAAAATATCTTATATTTTTCTCAGTCTGCATTTGTCGATATAAAGTATACGTGTTAAAGATTAATTTCAAACTGAAAAATATATATTATTCCAATCATAACACACACACGGAACAAATATATATATGTGTGTGTGTGTGTGTGTGTGTGTGTACGTCATTGAAACAGTGATCTTCAAACTTTATGTGACCTCCTAATCCTAGGCAAGTAACCTTATTCATATTCAAATATTATTGCTCAGAATAAACCGGAAATGAAAATAAAAGCGTCATACAATATACTGTTTTTGTTATTATTCGTTAATAAACAGTTAAAACATTAATACTGCTAAAACTGTGAAATGAAGCAGTTGAAATTATCTATTTGCACATTTCCTTTTCAATAGTATATTCAAATTGGGTGCAAGTACATATATTATCAATATTTGATTGTATTAAAAAAATTTAAGCTTATTTGTCGACATAAAGTACATGCGTTAAAGATCGATGTAATGAGTGTATTTAAATATTTTGAAGCTAGTAATACATTGTCTGTGACAAAACAGGGTGTCGTGTGAATTTGGTTAATTCTGCCAAATTAGGATGTGTAACGTGTTTTGGGAGGCTTGGTAACACTTTGAGCCACATTCTCGATTAAATGTGGATCGTTTTAATTTTCAAGTCTTAATGTTTTGGAATTGATGATTGATCTATTAATGCCCACCAAAAATACGGTATTTAATCTTAAAAATAAAAATCCGGGGCAATCCTAAGAGAATTAGAAATCCTACCAGGATTCATTATTGGTGATGAGAATCTTAAAATATGCAGATGACACAGTGTTAATAGCAATCGCAGAAGGAATCAACAGGAGCTTCTACAAGAAGGTAGCAAAGGAAAAAGGAGAAGAAAGCACTAAAGTTCAATTGTCAGATAGAATGTATGGTTGACAGCAAAAGGAACAGTCCAGTATGTGAGGCGCATTTTAATATGGAAAGTTGCCTTCCAAAAACCTAATCAGAATATTAAGCAACAGGAAAACTTTGTTAGAAACAATGAAACAAAGTAGTGAACTCTTATGTATTGTAGGCCCTCCTCTATGGCAGTTAATGCTGGACAATCTCCTCAAAGATGAAGAAATGAAATGGGGTTCTACAAAAAGATTCTGAGAATACCATGGAGTGAACGAAGTAACGACGAAGTGTTAAGTTAAATGGAAACAAAAACGACTTGCTGCTTAGATGAGAAATAGTTGAAATTTGTAGGACATAATGAAAGATGACTTTGAAAATTTGACATATTGAAGATAACGTCGTGAATATGGCAATGAAGATGAAGACAACAGTCAGAACGATGTAAATCGTGTAAATACATCTTTTCTCATATATCACAGAAATCTCAACTGTCCAAGTGTCCTTTTTGTTCTCATTTACCTTAAAACTTCATCATTGCTTACATGTTCCCTTCATGGCATTATCAGCATCCTTCCTTAGAACCAAAGTTTTTGCCTGAAGTCTCCTCTTCATCTGTGAGGAAATTGTCCAGTAGTCATTGCCGTATAGGAAGATTGATATTACATATAATTTCTGCACTCTTGTTTGTTTCTGTTGAAATATTTATCGTTTCTTAATACTATTGTTTAGCTTACTATGAATAGATATAATCGAACATTTACCTTTATTTTATTATTAACAACATCGGTTGATTTCTGTCTGAATTACCGGAATAAGGAGTTGTTTCTAGATTGATATATTCCTGATGAAGGTCAGGAAGAACAACCGCTGAAACGTAGTTATAACAACACCAATGATGAGGACAATAGTCTGAATGGAAATAGTATAAATAGCATTGGTAGAATCATACTATGATTAGTCGGAAATCATGTGAAGAGATACGTAGAACGAACACGTGAACTGTGTGATATTAAAAGCAAGCACAAAAAACAGGGAATTTGGAAGAACGAGAAAGAGTAAAATAAAACATGACTGGGTTGATAGTTTCTAAGATTTTTTGATGGTTAGAGAAATTGAGGCAACTTTCGATTAGTCTCGGAGTTTTCATCGCTAAAATCAGGAATTATTCCGATAATCGCAATCCAGGCTATATCATGTACATTGCGTCTGGTTTCGGCGTCCTAAACATGTGCAGTCAGCCGAAGGTGATCGCCTAACTATTTCTAGACGCTAGAGGTCCCCAGAGGTTCATGACTAATCAGAATGATCTTTCTCTATTTCATGCTTAAGTTCTTCAAGAAGCGGACGGACGAAAAACGAATGACCGCTTCGCTGTTTATCGATATTATCTCACCATTTTCTCTTTCGACTTCTTCGTTTTAAACGTTATTTTTTTCTTTCTTATTACTTCGTTTGTCTTTTACTTCTCTTCGATTAATTATTTTTAAAATTATTTTCTTCCTTTCTTTCCTCCTTAATTTTCTGTTTTGATATACCTTTTCAAAATTGCGATTTTACTTGACCTTTTTTCTCTGTCTAATTATTCTCGCTTCACTCATATTTTCACATTCATGTCAATAGCGAATATTTTTTCCAATATTCAGCTTTCCTCCCTATTTCACGATTCTATTTTTGCATTTCTGGTTTCTCATAGAAAATTCCTATTGTCTTCGTCTACTGCATCGACAGGTTTCCGTTCAATCTATCAACGGTTACAACGGTTAAATATGCCTACTTTGCCTCTCATTACAGAATATTTCATGTACCTTGCCCCTTCAGGACGTGAGCGATGATGGCTCTCCATAACTTCTTTATATAGCTACAATCAATGGCTATGCCTTTAACATCCCTCTCAGTCCCTGTTAAATCATCCATTTACACAAGCATTTTATTCGCTGTTTCCTTCTGACCCTCTTGTTTCCAATATGTCAAATTCTCAAAGCTCTCTCTCTCTCTCTCTCTCTCTCTCTCCTTCTGATTCTAAGCAAACGTGTCCTTTACGTTCCAATTTTCTTTAAAAATTCTTAGTTGTTCCCATATTCCGTCCACCGTATTCCCAATGTCTAATTTACTGTACCAATTACTAGATTTGTAAAGTATGCCAACTTTTACGACTTCATTCATAACTACTTTATATGCATTTACTTTATAGTGATTTTCCAAGCGTAGCTTAGATGTGGCACAAGGCCGAAAGTAGGGAGTACCCGATGAGGATCGAACTCATTACTCAGTCGTAATTGTTCTAGCGAGATAAGCTTGCTAAACACTGCCTCGAGGTGCTCATGCAATTATATTGTATACAATGTACCACACAAAGCCAAGTTTGAATTTTCTAGATGACATAGTGGGGGGGGGGGTATTTATCGCTGGTGCCAATGATCAGCGTTTAAGCCGAGATAAAAACGTCAAGATTTTCAAAAGTTGGTTTCAATATTTCACAGTTTATTTTCAGTTATCAGGTGAATGCAATATAATTTCTATTCAAATGTGTGTAATTAAAATTTCAAGAAGACACACATTGTGCATTGAAAGTTGCCTATATAAGTCTCATTTAATCTCATCATAAATGTCACATGCTATGTGTAGGAATATTAGCCGGGATAGGCTCCATTCTCAGCAGTAATCGGTGCCCAGTTGCAATGAGATTCAAAAAGTAAAATCGTTATTAATAAATAAAAAAAACATTCCAGATTTCCACTATATGAACAATTAGCACTCATCATCAGAAGAATTTGTAATATTCGCGAATAAGAATGAATTATGTATATTTGGTCGGTATTAATCACCTAGTTATGACTTAGAAAATGATTTCATTTTTTTGGCGGACATTTGAGCGATATTATTTTTCATACATAATTGCTATAACATGATCCAATAGAGAAATTAATACATTTTCACCAATAACATTGATTTAATTATTGCTGACTTTGATCCGTCTTAATGAAACACGTTATATATATATATATATATATATATATATATATATATATATATATATATATATATATATCATCATCATCATTTCACCACAAGTAAGGCAATAAAGTCACTAGGACACAAGAGGTTTACTGAGAATAAAGAAAATGAGAAAATGTTATTGAGGAGAATAGACAATAAAATAACAGGATTCAAAAAGAGAAAAGATGGCGATTGACGTTACATTTAAATTCTTTAAAGATCATGTTTTACGTGAAAGCAATTAGCCGGAACAGAATTTCACAGGCGAGAAAAGAATCCAATAAAATAGAATAACACCATATATTGTGGGAATCTGACATACCTACAAATGGACTCTTCCACACTTATATAATGTGGCTACCAATTTCTAGTGAGGAGGAAGTCACCAGGTGTGAGTCACAAAGAGTGTATCACCGAGTGAGTGTACGAATGAGTGAGTCAGAACACCAGTGAGAGAAGTACTCTCCAGT
>OZ038486.1:83105169-83125169 GCA_964036315.1 Acanthosepion esculentum
ATTTAAGCAAATGCTCTGTTTTATAATAAACAGTATTAAATAACATTTACCGGCCTGAATGTATGTATTTTCTATGAAAATTTCTCGGACATTCGGGCCGGTAAATGTTATTTAACACTGTTTATTATAAAACAGCATTTACTTAAATACTTGTATCTATAAAAAGAACGTTAAACATATTATAAATGTCTTTAAATATATATATGTATATATATATATATATATATATATATATATATATATATATATATATATATATATATATACGACACTACCATTTACTCTTGCATCGATAATAAGTCTGATCACACAAGATCAAAATGGCAGCTGATGTACAAAACAACCTCAAGACCGTCTTTAACTCGAGAAAAAGATGTCTTGTATCCAAAACTAATCTCAATTAATCATCTGAGATACCCTCCTATGCCTTTCATCAGCATGGCTGTTGCTATCCTCCAAGAAAATGACTCATCACGCATTCTCGGGATAACGTTCTCAGCTGACATGAGGTGGAAAGACTACATTGAATTCATCGTTCGATCAGCCGCTAAGAAAGTTGGTTCACTGTATAGAGCGAGGCAATTTCTCTCTCCGGATTCTATCTTGCATATCTACAAGTCTACCATTTGTCCGTGCATATAATATTGCTGCCATATATGGTCCGGTAACCCTGCTATTTTCCTGAAGCTCCTTGATAGGAAGCAAAGAAGAATCAACAATATTATTGGTCCTGATCTGACGACACGGCTTCAGTCACTTGCCCACCACTGTAAGGTTGCCTCTCTGCCTTTTTTAGAAGAACTTTCATGGTAATTGTTCAGATGGGCTCTCGGCTATGGTACCTAGACTGTATGAATTTAAGCGCAATACGAGACTGGCAGTGAGATCTCATCAATTTACACTTGAGCTACCTAGATGTAGACGTAACTTCTATGCTAACAATTACTTATCTCTCCCTTCTCGCTTCCAACCAACTTTAATCTGCAAAAATTTAAATGCAATGCCAATCGATATCTACTGTCCTCCTGATAACTCTTTCTCCTCATTACTAATGTTTCTGTTCCTAATTCCTCCACACCCTGTAACCTATTGCGTACTAGTGGTTGTACTGCTTTACTTGGGTGATACCGATTAAAATAATTATATATATATATATATATATATATATATATATATATATATATATATTATAAATTAATTGATTTAAAATATGGGTTTTACGCTACACAGTGATAACCATGTTTCAAAAATGGAAGCTAAAGCCTTCGAATTTAATTTTGTTATTAAACCAAAGACATTAGTTTCATTTCCTCGTCAAGCTAATTTTGGAGTAACTTATTTTTTTAAATTTACGGTTATTAAAGGTACGGCAAAGATTCATAATTGAGGGTTTCCAAGGATACCGAGAAATCTATTCATCTAGACAAAGGGTGGTAGTGGGTTCAATTTTTAAATTTCGTTGTATCAGTTAATAGTTACATTCGAAAGCGAGGTTATGTTTAGGGATGGGTAGGGATGTATTTTTCAACAAATTCTTACATCCGCTAAATGCAAGTCGTCTGAGGTTTTTTGTTTTTTTTTTAATTTTATTTTTAACGACAAAAACTCTTACGGTACTTTTTCTATTTGTATATTTAAAGATTTTGGGGGGCTGTTTAGGCTAGAATATGTTTTAACCACATTTCTAAAAAATGTTATTTTTAATATTTAATATACTATACTTCTTTTTAAAACCAAGTCAATGTATTAGATTTACTTACAGTATGTAAAATTATTTTTTCTTATCGAGTATAAGTATGTATATTGCCAGATTATATATATATATATATATATATATATATATATATATATATATATATATAAACTTTATGACAATGACGGCAAAGAGAGCTAAATTATTTCACTAATTCAGTAAACTTTTATTTTTTTATAAATTTAGTAATATAAATTTTCCCATGTATGTACAAAGGACATGGGTCATTTAATGTCCAATATATTCTAACTTATCATATTAATTTCATTTGACTTTAGGTGTTCTATTGGATTCTTTTAAGTGTTCTCAGGGGCGTCTGCCCAAAGACAGAGACGCAACTGAGAGATTATAAATAAACGTGTTATAAACTACTCGAGAGTAGTTTACACACAAAGTTCTACAGTAAAAATGCCGACAAATCACCAAAACGTACAAGCAACTCTCAAGACGAAATTGATTTCCGAAGACAAATTTTATTGAATGCGGCTGGATCATTTCGGATCTTAAAATTAGAAAATATCCAGAAATCCTTCTAAAAGAGAAAATTGTCGTCTCATATTTTGAATTCAGCCTGTTCAAATATTTCATAGGAAAAAGATTTGAATTGATAGATTTTACATTTGAAACATTGTACATCTAATGATAGGAAATCTAGAAATTATAATTTGCATAATATTTTTAAATCGTGTCACTCATTAAATAAGTGCTACTTCCACGGAGCCAAATCCTGCTTAATTTCCCATGATCCAAATGTAGAAAGGAAGTTCCACTCACAGAGCTTCTTCAGCCCCCAGGAAGTGCTACTCTGAGGAACAGCTTCTCGTACAGGTGCTTCCCGGAACAATTTAATGTTGACCTCTTCAAGACAAATGACAATCGTTACCTATCTTGCTAATCTTCACTTTCGACCACCTTCTCTTCCACTCATATCTCATTCATCATTACTTTTCAAAGGTAATCATCTGCCTTGAATGGCTCTCGTGACTTGTGCGGTGTAAAATTTAGTGCATATAGCTACAAGATTGGTAAAAAAGTGATCGTAATTTTTCTCTTCAAATTGAAACCAAAACCAGAAAGGAAGGTTTTTTTTCTAGAGTGAAGAGATTAAAGTAGCAGCTCAACCTTTACCAAAAGAAAATCGTAAAAAAAGCAATTATTTTATTAAAAATATTTACAACCATCTTTTTGTAGTGTTTTACGGTTTATTTGCGCGATTTTATCGAAGTTCTTTTTATTGTATTGGCTTTTATTTTAGATTCGAAAACCCTCCGCTTTGATGAGAATAAAGATTTATTGAATACATTGGTACAGAAGTGTATTTTTTCTTTGTCAAATACCCTTGTGAAACGCATAAGTGTGTCTGTTCTATTTAGATCTCGTAACATTTGGTAATTTTGTTTGTCAGATTCGCAGTTTGTGACAGCTGATTTGATAAACTTACACGAAGACAATAAATAATAACGAATTTTGCTTAAGTTCAGGTGTCACTCTAAGAAAAGCAAAACCTGAATATGACTAAAAATGTCCATCTGTTGAAGGTTTACATCAATAAACATTAAAAGTGGGGGAGTGAAATAAAGAAATAAAAACAATGTTCTGAGTGAAAAAAGTGCTAGATAGGAGAAAAAGAAATAGGAAAAATAAGAAAGACAAATCAGTAGAAAATATAAGATATAAAGTAAATAAAAGAATCATAAAAGTCAATAAAACATTATTAAAAGGAAGGAAGAAAAATGTATGCAGAAAGGAAGACAATTTGCGATCAATTTGGTTGAGTCATAGATAATTTCCGTTTTTTTTTTTATCAAATTAATTCTTCGGAAAATAAAGAGCAATTATATTTTAACCAATTCTATATTCACCATAATTTACAACGATTTTTTTCCGCATTTATCAGTCAGCTCTTTGATACTTTATGAGTAAAGTTCCTCAGGTTTTGATGTGAAAGCGTTTTCGACAATCTATTGAAACTGGTTTTCATTATATAGTTTTTTTCCCCCATGAAAGTTTTTTGCAGTGATCGAATGAAGGTAGTAATTGGTTGGTGCGAGGTCGTTTTAATATGGTGGGTGGAAAGTAAACAAACTAACAGCCAGAGCTATTCCTGCAGGATGCGGCTTTTCGTTGTCATGGAGGAAGAGGAGAATATTTTTCTCTAATCCAATGTTTAAAGTGTCACTGCCGTGTACTTCAAATTTATTCTTAACTATCACGTATCAGTAATTAGGAGGATAAGATTCATCGTTACAGTTGGTCCTCCAAAATGGAAATCAGTTATGATTCAACTCAATATATTAAAAAAAAACAATATCAGAAGTTAGAAAAAATAAAATTAAGTAAGCAAGAAAAATAAAAGAAAGACTTCAGAAAATAAATTGTAAAAGAAAAGGTGTAAAAGTGTAAAAGAAAATATCGAAAGATAAGCAAAAATCTAAAAACGACAGAAAAGAGAAAACAAAAAGCGATACCATAAAAGGAGTAACGGCTAAAAAAGGTTCTTGTTTAATGTACGTAATAAACTTGCAGTAAAGCTGAACTGCAGACGATAAGAGTTCCTACAAATTTGCCAAGCTTATGTGTTGCTAAAAATATTTTCTTTATGACAAAAAACTTTCAATGTAACAGGTGAGAAGAGACAGACAGACGGCGTGATGTAAAGAAGCATGTGAACGGAGAGACGGGCGCTTTTTTTTCCCGAGGCTTTTTACTAATTTACTTTACATTTAGCTCACAGCATTTGATTGTTTGTCTTCATTGTATTGTTTCCGTTTTTTCTTTTTTCTTTTCTTTTTGTTCTTGTCTTTTACATAAAAGGAAGAAATGTCGAACAAAGGAGAGAAAGAAAACGGAAAACGGACAAGCGTAAGAGGAGAAACGAAAGAAATGAAAAGAAAGCGGCATGGAGACCTGATGAATGGCAATAAGGAAATAAAGAGTGGAACAGAACGAAAGGAAGAAATGACTCGGAAAAGAAATACGAGGAAAAGGATAGAAAGAAAGAGAAAACCCGAAATTAAAAAAATTAAAAAAAAAGAAAAAGAATGACATTTAAAAAGTCTATAATAAAATAAAAAAGACTCAAAAATAAAACGAAAATAAATAAATATTTGTTGAGCAATACTAATTTGCTAGTATCCGGCGAATTTCATGAAGCACTTATTAAGATCAATCAGACTACTCGTTCAACAAAATAAATCCTATTCTACAGTAGGCACGAAAGCGATCATTTCAAATTTTGTACACAATCTGTATATACAGAAGAAAATACAACAAAAACGCATGTACGAATCTCATCCCATTCATACATTTTTAATATAAAAATGTGCACTTGATAACATTATTTTCCAAATAATGAGGTTTGACAAAAAATATTATGTAGGACACTTTTTTTGTATATATTTTTTAATTGGTTTACTGTAGCAAAATCTGTCTAGGATAAGAAAGTTTAATCGAGCCCATCCATCTTAAGGCTGTTTTACTAGCCTTTCTCCGAGATCAGTTGCCCCACCAAGGCTAAAATTTCAGCCTACTCTATTTTTTCACCTTTAGCTAAAGGGGAGCGAGACTGATTAATATATTTCCCAAGGGTACCAAAGCAATGTGAATGCAAATAAACCGTAGTTTGAACTCGGCACAAGGAATGCATTTTCCGATTCGATAAACATTTCTCTAAACACACCTGCAATTGAAATGTTTCTGGCTATAAATTATGAACTAAATAAATGTATGAAATAAATGACATTGTCAAAATTATCTTGAATAGTGTCAACATAAGGAAAATATCTTAATAAAAACGCATAAAAATAAAATCTATTAAAATTTAGTAGAAATTATATACTATACAAATATATTTTTGTCTCAGTAAAATTCACTCGAATGTACCAAAGTCAAAGCATAGTGACAAGGGGGCGCACAGGACGCTTAAAGTTGAGGTTTTTGATATGGTGTTTGTACACTGTGTCTAAAAGCGCATACTATTTGTAAAGTATAAATAATAACATACAAATGAAAATATTATATAAAAATGTTCAATTATTTTTAAAACATTAATATAAAAATATAAAACGAAAAATTATTAAGTAAAAAAATTATGATTTATAAATCCATTATATATTTGTTTTAGACAACGACCCACCTACAATATTATAAACACAGATTATGTTTAAATTATGCTTTTAGTGGTGTGAATTTATATATAATAAAGATAACTGTAGCTGATATAATCAACAAATATATATCATTAATCAATAATTGGAGCCGTTCACGAGATTAACTATTTTCACAAAGTCATGTTTTAAGCAACGGTATTTCGTGACACGTAAATCAGCCCTAAAGTTGTATAAAAATGGATTGGTTAGTATAAATCAAATGTTAAAATTTAGATTTTAACCAAAACTCAGAGATAAAATTGCTATTAATATCTAAATTTTATCTAATGCATCATTTAATAATTATGGCTGAACAAGTGAAAAATTCTAATACAAAAAATCATTTTACGTGATTAACAGAATTATTTTAAAACCGTTTACATCATAAAAATAAGTATTTTTTATAGCGATAGGAAGATATGATCTGCAAATAAACTGATGAGGACGGATAAAAAAGATAAGAGAATTCAGTTAGTTTATTTTAATTATATATATATATATATATATATATATATATATATATATATATATATATATATATATATATATATATATATATAAGAGAGAGAGAGAGGTATTTTTTAAAAAACAGATTTAGGCAATGCTAATATGAAAAATTCATTAGAAGTGGTCAATACTGTGTAGTGCTTAATAAATATAAAATTATAATATGCAAATACATTAAAAATTAGAAATTACAGTTACAACGTTGTTATCGTCAACTTTGAATATTCTTTACCCGGACACTAAATTGTTGCTGAATAGGAGATTAGAAATACTCAGATGAACACAGCAAGTTTGTCTTAACATAAAAAAGACCCTGAAGATGACATTGAGCTAATGTCGAAAGTACTCGGAAATAAAATGGATAAATATCAACACATTCATTTTCTTCCTTCTTTTAATAAGTATACTAAGAAACGCATCCGTAAATATGAGGGGATTCTATTAAGAATAAATAGTCAAAACTGGTTTAAATTATTTAATGAGACATGCCTTAATATATATATGGTTAACTCTCCCGTCGTCTTCGAACCGACAGCCAGACACCAGCATATATTATTTGATTATAGTGACGAAACCTTTGTGCAGAACCAACCATACTTTTTGAAGGGCCAAATACCGACCTGGTGTACTACGTGCCATAAGGTCTGTAAACAACCCTCCACAAGCATTGAATTCAGAGTTGTCTTTCTCCTAGACTAGTTACCATCCAAAGCTATAGAACCCAGTCTGTCTTGCTATTTACCCATAGCTGGAGAGAGAAGAAGTTTCCAAAGGTTATTAGCGCGTAAGTGAATGTAATGGATTTGATTGGAATTCAAACTCAGCCGCTAGCCACTACTCCACATTATTGCGGTCACATCTGAAATTGACGTTAACTACACAATTAAACGTGGAGGATACGAGTAATCCACAATAATAAAAATATAGCCTAGCCCGGTGGTCGCTAACCAAAATTTGCTAAAGTTATATAAAGATATAAAACTATAAATATATCAGTTTTATTATGTAAGTCAATGTTTCCATAGTATGTCTCATGTATTAGATCAAATTTTCTGTTTGAGGATAGTTAGAAGAAATTTGCATTGACCAGTAATTTATTTGAAAACATCAGTTGCGATTGTGAATAAAAGGAAAAATGCACGAATATTAAGAATCCTGATTAAAGATATGAAAGCAATCAAACTATCACGTTTAAAAATAAAAGAAATCCCAAAACAAATCGTGTTAATTTGCGTGTAGGACATGAAAATCAATTCCTTAACAGTAACTTTTAAGGATGAATATAGAGCTAAATTGAATGAACCTAATAGCCAGGGATAGAGGTCGGGTCATTTCTGGAAATAGTTACATTTGATTTAATATTTGTTGTAATATTACAGATCCTCTTGAATTTGATAGTGTCAAAATAATGTTAGAGAGTGTTTGTGTGTATGTGGCGAAAAAATTAAAATTTATATAAAAGTAGAGCTGATACTCTATCCGTCACACACAACTTGTCACTTAGCATGAACTTATATCATGTAGATGCATATATCTGTGCCGTGTGTGTGAGTGAAATGCGCTTGTATACGCACCCATACGCGCACGGTTTGAGTAAGTTTGAATTAAGACATTGGAAAAATACATTCCCCAGATCTTTTCTGTTAATTCACCCCAAAATAATCGAAAGTTACTTACCGAAAATATTAATTCACCACGAGAAATTATAAATTTTAAATCAAAATTTGTTTAGCTTGCCTCGCAACGATTCCAACCCTCAGAATGAAAAGTTACCAAAAATCAGATTTCATTCACATTTCGTAAGTGCAGATTATATTCAAGTTACTTACAAGAAATTTTTTACAATTTAAAAAAAAGAAAAAAAACTGTTTTTTCGGGGTGAGCGCGAATATATTCAATTTAAATACAGCAAACATAATAATGTCTTCTCTAGGTTGCTTATTTTGGCTAATGATCCGTTGACAGGTAAAAATGGAAATTAGACTTCTTGACAAAGATATCCATTCCAATTCCAGTCGAATTGAGTATGCATGTACGAATAGAAAGTCTTCTACCTCTCATAAGCGAAGAGGCTTATGACCGTTTCATGTTGAAATACCGGTTCCTGTATGATCACCGAAGTTAAGCAATGTCGAGCCTGGTTAGTAACTAGATGAATGACCGCTCAGGAATATCAGGCGCTATAACTTGAATGTGAGTATGATGATAATGGATAATAGTTTGGAATTAGAAATTGGCGAGCCGAGTTTCAATTCCAGTTGAATTTGTTATTTTTACTTACGCGAATATAACCTTGGGAAAGGTATGACTACACATTTTCTCCTCCCAGCTATGGGTTAATTAGCAGAACTTGTATCAGTAAATTATTATTATCCCCCAAGAATTCTTACAATCTAAAATATTTTCTGACTTTAACCTGCAAAATATTAATAAACCGTACAAAACAATCAATGTTAAGCGAAGAAAAAGTATCCTGATGCGGAATATTGCAGCTATGCTTTCGGCTGTCTATAAGGAAATATCATTTTTGCAACGCATGCAATGTTGTGGGGAATTTTTAAAAATGTTAATGTAGCGTTAAAAGACAACATTACAAAGGCAACGTTGCGGGCACGTTGTGGAAAATCTACAAAGAAGTTAATGTAACTTTACAAGACAACGTTTTTGCGATTTCTATGTAACATTGCAGAATCGTTATTATGTTAGTTGAGAGGAAAACAAAACGTAACGTTACATATCCCCCAGCCAAAATACAGCGAGTGTGCAACATTGTCAGCTGAGATATTCTACTTCAATGACAAACCTAAACTATATCAGTAAAATTAAAGGAACTTTTCTGTTAATTCACCCCAAAATATTAATTCACCCCCAAATAAAAAGAATTTATATTTACTAAAATTCACACCAAATTCTTCCAGAGCGAGACCCTTCCATTGCCCTCTAGTTGGGTTGACTTTTGCGATCACCACAAATGTGGGCGACTCAGATGCGCTGTTTCTACGTGTGGATTATGTTTTTTTGTATTTAAACTGAATATATTTGCGCTCACTCCCCGATAAACAAACCCAAAACTGTTTTTTTTTTCTTTTATATATATATTTTCTAATAAATGTTGTATTTTAAATAACAAAACAATTTAGATTTTGAATCTGATCATATACCGTCAGTAAAGCCACGTGTACCGGACTGGTATGTATTCAATTTTGTTATTTACATTTCTTTTAAAAAAGACAATCCTTTGACGAAAAATTGAAAATTTTGTACGTATAAAAACCGGTACCTCCAAAGATTCACTAAAAAAATGAGCATACATGATAAAAAAATGTCCCAAGCTTAACAGAAACAGAGTTGTGTCATCAAAATGTTTGTTATTATTAAGAAGAAAGATCAAATGATTGTTTTTATATAAATTTATTTTTTAATCTTTTTTAGGACCTTCGGAATTTTGATTAAAATCTTGTTCTCCGGTGTCAACTTTGTACTATAAATTAGTATGGGAAATTTTAGCATTTTTTTCAGTTCAAAATACACGGAATTTGAAATTCTTGCAAAAATCAGATAATTATCCGATTTTAATGAAAATTTCAGGACCTATTCACAAATGAATGAAATTCTATTTGAAATATTTCTTTATTAGAAAAATCTTTGTAATTCATTTATTTTTCTTCCAATTATTTAATTTTATGAAATTTCTCGGAGAATTTAAATTATGAAATTTTTTTGGTCAAACAGCAGCCCCAGTTACAGAATATATGCTCTGAATCGTAAAATAAAAAATGCAATAAAATTAAGACAACATTTCATTAGAAAAGCTTTTAATTGTTGTAAAATATATTACGAGCACTATTGTCTTAAGAAAAAGATTTTCAATGAATAATGAATTTTTACAAGAATTATTTTCATTTTTTTTAATTTTAATTGTAATAATTTATAAACTTTTAAATTTTAAAATTCTGTATTAATTTGTAACGGTCAAGTGATACATTTTTACGACTGTATTCACTAGTCATAAATGGAAATACTGACTACAATTCAGCGACACACAATATTTTAAAAGAGAATTTGGGATTTACTTTATGTATCTATAAACATGCCGATTTTTGTAAATAAGGATGTCTATACGCGACATTATCAAATATAATAGCAGTAAAGTTAAAATTTATTGATAAATACAAAAGTTATGGATGATTTAGTGATTTACTGCAAAACCCATGGCAGCCAAAATGATCAGAACGGTTGAAAAAATAACAAAATAAAAAATAACAGAGAATATGCGAAATGTTTAATATTTAGTGTGAAGCCCTTTAACTTCAATCACACTTTGACATCTTTGACTGCATGAGGAAATTAAATTTTCAATTTCTTGCTGGGTGATCTTATTCCATTCTTCCTGAAGGGTATTCCATAATTGCTCGGTCTCAAATTACACCAAAATCTCGGACAATAACAAATAATATCGTATTTATTGTATGTGAAAATTATAGAATATAAAACAACTTTGATAAAAAATTATACCTACTTTTCTGACGAAAACAATGCCGTTCTGAACATTTTGGCCGCCATTGTATATATATATATATATATATATATATATATATATATATATATATATATAAACATACAGACATTAGACGCCTTAAAATCTTAGAGGCATTACATATTAAAAGCAAAAGACCTCTTATTAATCGTATAGATTACAATATTTATGGTAACATATTACAATGTTTATAATATATTTAAATTTTGTAGCGTATTCTTCGATCTTTTGACGTGTGTATTGGAAATCTTTTTCACGCTGTCACATGATAAAAATCTTCGCCCTGCACGTGATAACATCATCGCGTCTTTTGAATTTAAAAGGATTTTAACGTTTTTAGTTTGTAAAAAAAGTAGCAATATGATTACGCTACAAGATAATTGGCAAATGTTTGTTTAAAAAAAAAATTTTGACTAAAAATATTGACCCTGAAGATGAACAATGATGTTCGAAAGCGCTAGGTCATCGTATGGACAATACATCTTTCGAAACCATTTTCAAATAAAAAGTCTCATTAGAGAATATGAGAAAATTCAAAAGAAAATATGCAAGACTATGTTGTCTTTAACATTCAATAATATATATATATATATATATAAGTAATTGCCAGCACTTCGTCTCCGAGCACAATCATCAACTAGCTAACCAATTCATTTTATAAGCGCCTGATCAAGCTCATTTGCGTTTGTTCAATGGCCTTAGTGCCCACCTGTCATTTAAGCTGCAACTATGTTGAGCGGACTTTAGTTACAGTTTATGGGAGAGCGTGCAACTATCGATGGCCTCCGACCTGTTCCGCCTGCCCAATTTTACTCACAAGACTTGGGCGAATCTGAAATATGGTTTTTATGCACTTCCCAAAGGTGATTGCTTACCAGCTCGATAACATCCTAATACTTTGACGATTCATGGTCAGAATCAAAATTGGGTCTCATGGTTGGAAAGCGAACGCTCTAACTAATCGACCAAGAACACACACACACACACACACGTATATATATATATATATATATATCAGATGCATATTTTATGCTCGTCTGGACATGACAATGGCGTAAATGAGAAACAAATTTTTGAATGTTCTACTTCAATTGTGCAGCTTCTGTTCAATCTCTCTCTCTCTCTTTCTCTCTCTCTCTCTCTCTCTCTCTCTCTTTCTCATTCCCTTTTGCTCTCTCACTGTACATGCATCAATGTATTCTCGCTGTGTTTTTCTATTTCTCTCTCTCTCATTTCCTCACTCTCACTGGTTATTTCTTTTTCCTTATCTTTCGATCTTTATATTTAACTTCGTGGGCGAAATGACTACTCAACTCAACCGGAACCTTATCGATTTTACCGGAAGCGGAAACTAGTGGGCTTTTGCAACGAGTAAAGATCAAAGACTAGGGCCATTGACTTAATGGCTGCCATGATGCGATCACGTCTCGGCCATCAGGAGACGCCCGCTTGATAACGTTTTAGTTTATGTGCAAATAATTGCGCGTGCGCATGACGTACGTGGTTGCCTATACGATGTGTATAGGGCCACCATGCATGTAGGCGTCTTTTTGAAAGCGTGAACACGAGAATGTACGAACCCATCTGTGCGTAAATGAAGAATGTTCTAAATAATTTCAGTTTGTTTATTAGCAATATATAACCTCAAAATATACAAGTAGTATCACACTGCACATGTGCAAACACACGCACATATATACATATATACTACGGGGCTGAAAGATTCTCAACCCGACAAAAAGCGGACTTCTCTTCAAAAATCTGAAATTTGGATATGTTTTGGAAAATAGGCAGGACCGAGAACTTTTCAGCACCTCGACGTATATAAGTATATATCGATAGATAATGACAAAATGTGTATTTCGCGAAAAATAAAAACGTGGATCGGGATATTTCTAGAAAATAACGTTTTTTAAGAAATCAGTTTTTAATTATAATGATCGATATAGAAAGAAAGAAAACGCGGAGAAAAGAGAACACGAAGGAAAGAAAGAAGGAAGGAAAGAGAACGTGGAGGAAAGAGAACGTGGAGGAAAGAGAACAAGGAAGAAAGAGAACAAGAAGGAAAGCGAACGTGAAGGAAAGAGAATGAGAAGGAAAGAGAACGAGAAGGAAAGAGAACGAGAGAGAAAGGGAACGAGAGAGAAAGGGAACGTGAAGAAGGAGAACGAAAGGGAAATAGAACGAAAAAGAGAGGAGTGAGTACTCGTCACGACATTTAATTGTAAAACTTTTACAGCTATATCTGCTGAAGAGTGCATTTAATTACCGCGAAACTCAGAGTACAGTCATAAGTGAACTAAATTTTATTATCAGGAGAGAGAGAGACAGAGAGAGAAGGATAAAGAAAGCAGTAATATATTTTCCCTCGATTATAATGAAGCAAAGAGGAACTAATACATTTACAATGGCTTCCGAAATCCCGCTCGACAACAGGAACTCTTTTATATTTTAGTCGAAGATTCAGTTCAGTTATGAGCCATGCGTGATACACGCTAAGCTATCATCTATCTTTCGATACATGACTGACGAGGCAGATTTTTTTCCCGTGATAGGTTGCCATTTCTTTCTGCGGTAGACCGGTTGCCATCCAAGGCTATAGAAACCGGTCTGCCCTGCTATTTACCTATAGCTGGCGGGGGGGGGGGGAGAAGAGGGTTCATACCTTTCCCAAGGGTATTAGCACGTAAGCGAATGAAATGAATTCAACTGTAATTCGAACTCGGCTCTCCGATTCGTCTATCCGAGCCGCAATCCATTACTCCACTGTATTAATGAAGCATAAAACTGCCATAGAGCTAGCAAAGATTGAACCCACTCGCCATTTCTTGTTAACCATTGCCATGCAATCGGCTCCATTTTTATGTCTATATATATTTATCTGCATTTATCTTTATGTCTTGTGCACCTGCATATATTGAAATTTGTGTTTACCAGTTCATAGCGGAAATATCATTTGCTGTGATCTACCGATTGTTGAAGACTGATGTTTCGTGATAGGATGTATGAGATTTTTTCTCGAATAGGACATAGACAAAATTCCGAGCAATATTGTATTATAATAACTTTCAATAACTTAACAAAACTAAACGGGAAGTATATAAAACAAAGTAAACGGAAACGTATATATTGAGATGTGCTTATTCGTATGCACGGTGTGTGCAAATCTCTCCTGAATATCTTGAAAGATTTACATTACAGAAGAGTTTCTTTTTTGGTTCGGTAATTATTAAAGAAGAGTGTACTGAATTGTGATGTAATATCAATCCTCTTATATGAGAGTGAATATTGGCACACTCCTCCCAGATGAAGAGACTTGAAACAAGAGAACTGTGGTTCTACAGGTAGATACTAACAATACCATTCTTCTGTAACCTGGATTCTCCTATCTCCATGTTACTGGATATATATTTTTATTAAATGAAGCATTGCAAACCATTATTATTAAGTTTATGCTAGGATCTACTTCATTTGAAATTTCTTTTTATCTCAAATTTAAAAAATCCCTCAATTCTACAACATTGAGTCAAGAGCAGAAATCAGAAATAAAGGGAGCATTGACGGTGATATCCGAAGTCATGTCTATTTGCTTCAGGGAAGCCCGGTGAAACACCCCAAACTATATACGAGGTTCTTCTAGGCCGTTTTATATTCGGGTGAGGTTAGGCCAGTTTATAAGACCGGGTTTTAATGGGCTACAATCAACACTCCTAGGCCAAAATGTAACCCCTTCCTTTTCCCATACAATTAGATATATATTATTGTAACCAAGGATACTATGCATCGGACAATGTGACACGTCCGAAAGGATTTCAGTCTCGTTACATCTAACATAACCCGACGACATTGCAGAAGCTTAACTTAAGGTTAATACTCTTAAAAAATAATTGTTGACGAATGGTTTAAAGGTTTGCATCGTTAGAAAGATAAGAAGCAAGTAAATCATTCTGAATAAATGTATGTATAAGTTTCAACATCCTTGAAATATATACATATCTACATTTAGAGTCGTGTGAATAGTAATGATGGATGCCGGCAAATATATCGATGTTAGAGTTTCAGATCGTCAGTGAACGTGTACAGATTGGAAAATCTCCCATCTCAAAGGTGTCTGTAAATTTCTATTCTATTACTGGGTATGAGAGACCCAAAACCTGATTGCATGTAACAGAATATGTAAACAATGTACGAAAAACTATTCATAAATCCCTTCGAAATATGTCAGAGCAGTCTTTATATTTTGAATAAGAAATGGTTAGATTGAGTCTGGTAAAAATTGCTGTAACCTTTATTACTGAGACGAAAGAAATAGTTCATTAAATTCTCGTCAAAACTTTTATCCTATTAATTGAGAATGTTTTTAAGTCGAAATCTTCAAACAATTGGTATACAGGTTTATCCCAAGTTGAGTCTGTAATAAAACCACCACAGTCAGTTTGTTTTACGATACGTGCATCAAAATATACCTGACCAACTAGATACATGAAAATGAATATGCAGTACTTCGCTATACCACTGAGAAATATCGAGACTAGTTGACTGGAATAAAGGTTGCGGTGGGGATGGCGGTGAACCCGGCAGAAACAGGTTTTGATGTCGAATTTTCGTTTTCATTGAGAGACTTCCACATCAAATTTTCTCAGATTTGCATACATCCGAATAGTTTGGAGAGAAAAGAATAAATCCCACGTTAGCGGAAAGGCGTACACTTATTAGCCTGTATATATTTACCTGACATTCCCAGGTTTTATTTAGTTAAGGAAATGTGGCGGGCGTTTAGAAGCTAAATGTGAAACCCTGAAGATGTGGAAATAACGACACAGGAAGAAAAATTAAATGAAAACAAAATATATGCAGCATTAGACAGTGGTGGCAGCGCTTGTTTGAGGGTGTGTATTTATTCTAAAGCTCACAAGTGTCTGTATGTATATGTGTGATCTAATTTCATTCTCTGTGCGTCTGTTTTTCTTTGTTCTAAAAATGTGTGAATATGAACAGGATTCATGGTGGTGGCAGCGAGTTCAAATTTATTTGAATTTTATATAAAACCAATAAAAATAAGATAAAAAGCGTCTTTTGAGAAATTAAAAAAATGTATTTTTTTCACTGATCGTCCTGTGAGCCACTCGATTATTATCTCCCATAGATATTTTTTTTATCTATCACTGCACAAGAAAATAATTCAGAGAGAAAAAAAACTTCCCAAACCTAATTATTTTTAAACTTGGAGTGTTTGGCGAGTGTTGTCAAACTGAGAAAGAAAATCAATGATCCAAGTTGAAATTTAGGTTAATGCCTTTTGAAATGGCATTAATTACAATATATTGTCTCCTATCACTAGTCATCTCTTATCAGAGAAGGACCCGATATGAGTCTGTTTAGAGTTTGGTTTGTATTCCCTGCGATTGCTGTTCATGCTGCTAGTATTTGCTGAATTTGCTGGAAGGGAAATAGGTTCTCCAGGAACGCAGTGGAGTTACAGTTAGTGAAATAGAATGAGAATACTTTAGTGGGGAAAATGAGAAAAAGTCAATAAAAGAAAAGGATTCAGGAAGACAGAAGATAACACAGTTGAGAAGTGCGAGAAAAGAAAATTTTAGAATAGAAAAAACAGTTGCACCTTGCTAGTTCAACAGTAAAACCTCGTCGCCAATCTTGTAATGCACTTAAACTCATGCAGTCGAGACACTAAGTTGCCATGGAAATAGAAAATAATTTCGACGCCGACAGAGTAAAGTGATATAACGTTCTGTTCGTTATCGAGGTGTTACCCAGCAGCTTCCAAAATAAAAGACCCAAATCCAATGAAAGAAAAGTAAGAAAGAAAAAGAACACTGCGACAAATAAGAAAATAGATGCCCATGTAAATGATAATCGACAACTTCTCATTAGAATGTACGTTTAATATATATTTACTAATCTTAAGTCGGTCACAAGGCCATACCTCGTTTCTTTACTTCTCACATCTCTGCGAAAATAGTTTGCTAATCAACGATGGGTACTTATAGATATTTCCTAGTTTAGATTTAGTCTGGCACAGAAACACGGGGTTAACTGATTACATTTGAAGTAGAATATGGGGCTATCTTAATCGCCATTGCTGTATGATAGGATCACTCAATCGTTCTTTCCGTTCGACTTATATCTAAAATTTAAATAGAACCGCTTTGTGAAATTACGTTTGAGACGCGTCGAAGTGAATATTGAAAAGAAAAAAATGAATGACTTATGTGCGAATACAGTGTCAACAAATCGACTGACGCAATCGATTAAACACTTAGAAGTGATATAACGAGATAGAAATTGAGTCGTATGCTTTGTGATGTTTAGCATTTAATAAAAAACGTAGACGTAAACAGTGATTAAATGTAAATTATTTTATTCTACCGAAAAATGAAGTTATTATGACCGAGAGTTATTTGCAGTGACCTAGGAGAGATTTTATCGCTGACAAGTCAAGACGATAAGAAAGAGAAGAGAAATAAGAACATTATAAAAGAACACAAGCACAAAGAGTAAGCCAATGGGAATCTAAATGCAATTATGGGGTTTAAAAATAAGAGTGTTAAGAGGCAAATATAAGGCAAAATAAAAAGTGTAAGATGAAGACCGAAGGGAAGGCGAAAGAATACATATAAAAACTGAAAAAGAAAAAGAAATATTTGGAAAGACAGAGTATGAAAGAGAAATTGAGAAAGAGTAAAAAAGGACAAACGGAAACAGACAGAATTAAAAATGACATTTGTTTATGATATTCAGCAGAATCAGTTTAATAATGGATCAATAAGATTAACACGAAGATAGCTGAAATTGAAAGTATTCCAGATATCTGGTTAACATTTTTGACTGAAACGCCACGAGATGAAGTTGAAAAATAAACATTTGAAGTATAAATAATTTATTCATTTTTTTAACCGTTAAGCCACAGATTTATTGTTTACATCTATTTATATATAAAATTCTGTGACTTCCGTTAGTCCGACCGTCCGTTACACTCTCTAAAATAGCTAATGCACTGACCGATTGAAACCAAATTTTGAGAAGTACAAACAGGTAAGGGAGTACAAAGTACAGTTGGTTTTACTAGGGGGCGTAGTTTAGTACAATAAATTTTCATTCATTTTGGGGGGGGGATTAAGTTTTATTATTTAACATTCAAAATACCCCTACTATTTTAAAAAACAATTTAATGATTAAAATAAATTCTTACTTAATAAAAATACTTCTTTTTTTATTTTCATATCTTTTCTTTAAGTTATATATATATTTCATTCTGACAAAATATAATGCACTACAGTAACACTGTAAATATAAACACAGCAGCGAGAGTAGAGTTTGTTAATCTCGACAAAAGATTTAACGATAATTTTAACAATGCTAAATACTGTGAGGATTTTAGCACGCGTCAGCATGTTGCAAAAATTCTAGTGTATAATATTTGTCTTTGAGTCAGTTGAGGTAGCTGTAGCTGATTAGAAAAAAATGAAAGTAATATGCAGATCCCTTAAAAAAATAAAACAGTCTTGGTCGTCTGTTAAAAGTTACTTTTTTTTATCTACTTTCAAAAGGCGGAAAGGGGATGAGGAGAAGCAGAAAGAGAGGAAGAAAAGAAGATACATAAAAAAGAGTAGGGAAGAAAGATTCGTTGATAAAGCAAGCAGGGGGAGAAAGAAAATGAAACAAACCCAAAAGAGGATAAAAGAAACAGAGAAGGAGAAGAATCAGGTGAGAAAAGAAAAGATGGAAAGGAAAGAAGAAAATAAAAGCATAAGAAAATAGAATAAAGCGTGGAAGCAGAAAATATGAAGTATAAAAAGAAAAGGAGTAAGAAATGAGACATGGATAAGAAGAAATAGAAAATACAAGAAAAGGAAAAGGAAATGTAGACGATGGGAAAAGAAGGATGAGAAGAAAGAGGCGATGAGGAAGAGAAGAAAGAGGTAAGGAGGAAGAGAATAAAGAAATGAGAAGGAAGAGAATAAAGAAGCGAGGAGGAAGAGAATAAAGAAGTGAGAAGAGGCGAGGGGGGAAGAGAAGAAAGAGGAGGAAGAGAAGAAAGGCATGAGGAGGAAGAGAAGAAAAGAATGAGAAGAAAGAGAAGAGGTGGAAGAGAAGAAAGAAGCGAGGTTGTCGAGAACAGATAGTTGAGCAGGAAGAGAAGGTATAGGAGAATCGAAAGGGGGGGGTAAAGAAGAGGGAAATGGAAGAAACGCTACAAAAAAAATTAAAAACTAACAACTGTTTCAAAATTGCAATAGTAAAGAATAAAGATATGGCAATCGGCACTTCAAAGACGAAAAGAATTCTTCTTCCACGTCAAAGACAGCGATTTTTCACTAATCGCCTGAAGTTAATGCCCAGCCTGGAAGCGCTTTTGTCTCGCTTAAATTCTTTTGATCTTGAAAATTGATCATCTCAGCCATTTCTTACTAACCACGTCCTTCTACTTTTAAACTAGCGTTTTCAAAATAGTCTTCAAAATCAAATCTTCGCAATCTGGAATTGTAGAAAACGTCACCAAATTGCTGGAAATGTCACACACCAAAAACGTGGATTAGCGAAGAGAAAGGAACGTAAGGGAGATAGTGAATGGCTTTCACATACTAACAAAAGGAAAAAAAGACACAAACAAAATGGATATCATAAAAATACTCCTAAAATTAAACAGATTAATTATTTTGGAAGTATTCTACAGGTTTATATATATATATATATATATATATATATATATATATATATATATATATATATATATATATATATATATATAAGTATTGGATTGGTGTATACGGAATAAATTCCAATAACCAACAATTACTATTCTTAAAAGAGTGCTCAATACAGAGTAGAGCAGATATAATTATTTATTTAAAAATTATGACATAAATATGCTATAAAATCACTACAAAATTAGCCATTTTGTTTCAACACCTCCAGTGTCTTATCAAGTGATGATGTTGAATGTAGAATAAAGGGTTTTAAAAGTTTCAAATTAATTAACGATCCTTCGCAAGGGGAAAACGCTGTTACATAAGCTGGAATGACCAATCAAGTA
>OZ038486.1:83127669-83137669 GCA_964036315.1 Acanthosepion esculentum
CTAGTCTCAGACCATCGATCATGATTTCTTGTGACCCTGCAACTACATCCGACAAATTTCGACTACCAAATTTGATTCATATAGCTTTGGGAAAACACACATAATTGTTTTCAGGCAATTAACAACAGTGCCAGAGGCTGGAATCACCTCTCCAAGATGATGATATCAAGAAGTCACATCCTTGACAATTCGACCGGAGTTGAAATCGAACCTGCTTCCATGATCAGAACGCTTTTGGCTGTATATAACTGATGAGTCAAAACTCTAAATGACCTCCCTGTTCTGTCATTCATTCATAAGTAACTCGCTGCTTCCTTCTGCCCATCTGGCCTTCAGTTAACGTGTGAGTGTCAAATTCTCTCAGCCCTCTTTCCTCATTAAATGTTCCAAAAATTCCAACCTTTTTTTATTATTCTATGTAAAAGTGTCCTTTCTGTTTCCATTTCCTTTATAACTTCCACGTTACACCATAAGATTCTCAACATGCTTCTGTATAACCACATCACTTTTGCTTCATGTTTCCACTTCATCCGTGAGAAAGTTGTTCCATATTCACTGCCATATAAGGACTGAATTTAGAAAAGAGTGCTGAAATTAATTTATAAAAAAATTCCCTTGTATCTTAAATTTTTGTTTATCTTTTAGAAGGCATTTTTGCTATTCCAATGCGCCTCGGATCTCTGTGTCACATTTTTATCGTCTGTTATAACACTTCCCAGAGTTAATGCTCTATACTTACTTTATTTTGATGTCCCCAATTTGTACTTTGCTACTTCATTCATTTCTTATTTGTATGCATGCGGATTGTTCCCAGTAAATATTCTGGATTGTTCTAATATGATTTCTAAATAAATCAATTTTTCCTAACTGTTCAAATAGATCTTTGTATTGTATCTTATCTAGTATTTTTTTGTATTAAGAAATAAATGCTCACGTTGAGGAGAGACGAGTAATTTGTTATATCCAAAGTGGTGAGTTTGTAATAGTAAGATTTACCACGACTTCATCAACAAGCAGTTGACAAATTACTGTTCGTATTATACCTAATTATTAGTTTGGTGAGGGTCACAGTTTGATGATGCGTAGAATTTCAGGCAGTGAAATGACAAACTATTAGATAAGAGAACGTAGTAATTGTCTGGAGACTAACTTTTTCAGGTTGACTATTAGAAAATTGGAAACAGAAAGAACTGTCAAACAAGTTAGTAATGGGAAGCAAATATAAAAAAATTTGTTAAAGACTAGAATGCATAGTCGTAAGCAAAAAAGACAGGTCAGGGCATTATCTGCATAGTTGGGATATCAATATTTAGCAGGCAGAGAACTTAACTATCTGTGTAAAAGACGACATCGAGTGTAACATGGAAATCCGAAGGCGCATAAAAATAGCGAAAGACACCTTCCAGTCTTAAAACAGGACACATGGCAGTGAACGCTGGCAATTTTCTGACAGATGAAAAGAAGTACTCCACTGATGAAGTTTACAAATATCATAGACATAACATGTAAGCAACGAAAAACTTTTAAAGAAAATAGGCACAACAAAGACACTTACATACAGAGATATCTGAAATTTCGGGGACGCAGAATGAAGAGGGCTTGGAGAATTCAACACTAACTGGTTATATTGATGTCAAGAAGGAAAACTAATAACTTACTTAATTAACTTGTGTGGATTGATGGCAAATCAAGAGAAATAGGAATGCTTTAAGGATTAAAATTACTTAAAGCAATAAAAGTTAGGAAGTTATGGAGACTCATGATCGCCGATATCATCAACTGACTGAGTGCATAAAAGAAAGAGGTAAGAAATTTCTCACGAATTCTAAGAGTCAGATGCGAATAGAAAATTCACCTGTTAGTTTGTCTCCGATTTTAACCCTCTCTAGGTCGCTCTTATATAAAATATACCAAATCAGAATCGGGGAGAAGCCTGAAATGGTTGCTACCTAAAGCTTAACTGACAAATCTACCCTCCTATTTAACCTATAGATATGGTGATAAGAGATGGATTCTTGCGTTTGACAAAATTATTATTTCGTGTTTTTAATTTGCCTATCTTAGCTGATAGCCCGGCCTGAGAAAAATTAATTAAAAGAAAAGTTGTTTTTTAAAGTTATGTCAAAAATCTGTTTAGTTATATAATGATTGAGAATTTACGATAGGGAATGAAAAGTGACAAGAGACATATGAATAAGTATTTTTAGTGTCATTGAAAATTTTATGGGTGCCATTAAAATCTGCTGCCAGGTTGAAGCGGAGCAAATGCAGAAATGTTATTTTTCTTTTATTTCAAAGGACAGGATGCGCATGCGCGTAGAGTCAAAGTGTTTTATTATCAAATACAAGAAAAAGGACTGAAGTTAAGTGTCGCACGAGGAGAGGAGTCTAGGTCAGTAAAGGATTAAATTTTGTACTTTATAAGATCAGGTTTATGTTAATGCGACGTTTGACATTTGTGAGGATTTCATGTCGCTTACAAGTATATATACGAGTACGTTATAAAAATAATAATATATTCTGATAAAATGTGTGTGCCTGTGTGTTTAAAAATAGTTGTCTATTTTTTATTAGCATCTCCTCTTAATGCGATATGAACGAACAAAATGCTCATAAAATCAAAGATATTCATATTATATTTACTTGTATGTTAATGCTCAATATATTTTATCTTGAAGACAGAGGTTAATACGTTTTTGAAGTTTACCAAACAGATTTTTAACCTGTTGTTACTGAGAAACCTATTGTAGCAGGATTTCCAGTTATTATATATATATATATATATATATATATATATATATATATATATATATATATATATATATATAAAGTTTCGTTAAAAACGGCAGACAAGGTACTGCGATTAAGCTTTTTATTTAATTTTCTTGTGTTCGTACAAGTTTTTTTTCTTTTCTGTTCACAACGTGTGTAAAAACTGTCCTAATGTTCTCTATTTCCGAGCGCTTTCCACTATGATTTTGCCATTATCAAGGATGATTTTATTTCAGCCTTATAACTGAGCGTTGGATTTTTCATTTTTATTATTAGGGCTTCCATTATTTTAATCTTTTTTTACATGTGAATGTGGTTATTATGCCTGTATTTTCTACTAGAATGTTTAGAATGGAGTCTGGTCGGTTTGTGTGTGTGCTTAAATGAGTTCTAATGGAGCTGTGGTTGGATAGGTGTAACATAAGTCGTCTGGATATGCTCGCAGTAGCGTAACCGATGTAATTATTTATGATTTTGGTTTGATCAAAAACACAGCTTCTTAAGGGACATTTGAACAAGGAAATAATTTTGATTATTTGTAGTTTTGATTTTGCAGGTGTGTTGTTATTTTTTTATCATAAGGTTAGCTGTTTAAAAAATTTTTTGTATTAGATAAGTAATTTAATTTTTTGTTCAGGTCAACTGGGGTAGTGTATTTCTTTATGTTATTTCTTATTGCAGATTCATCTTGCTTATAGTTGACGTGCATTTGGCTTTTGTAGAAGATATTATGTTATTGCTTTTGTCTGTGTGATCAATATCGTTATTAATTACTTTGAAAAGAAATAGTCTAATCTGGTGGTCGATGGGGTAGTTAGGAAAACCATTATTAACTAGTGTCTGTTTTGCATTGTTGAGTTCTTTAAGGAAAAATAGATGAGAAGATTAATTCTCGTGTGCTCTCTTTAAAAGTATAGCCGAAAGTGCTCAGAAATACAGAACATTTGGACAGTTTTTACACACTTTGTGTCCGGAAAAGAAATTAACAAATATACATAATACTCTACGTTGAATGTATAACTCATGCTATTTGCAATCTTCAGGGACAAATTTGTGGTAATACCGTTTGTTTAATATTTCTGGTTATAGCGAGATATTTTATTGTTAGTGGGGATATTTAAGTATTTAAATGAATTGTCATTTAATTTTTTTATTTGAAATTAGGCCCAGATTAACATTTAAGATTGAAAATAAGATTGAAAATAAGAATTATAAATTTTAATTTACAAACGGATGCTGATATATATTAAAAAGTTTACAGATCAAGAGAGACAACTCTTTTCTTGTATGCGAATCTCTAATGAAATTAATAAAATATGCAATGATAAAATTAAGATACTAATAAAGATAATACATAGCAATAAAAAATAAAATAGTGTAAAATAGAATAAAATAAAATAAAAATAAAAGCGAAAACATACAATAAATAAATAAAAAAAAATAATAATAAAAACAAAACATATTGCTGATAGTAAGACTAAAAGTAAAAGTAAGATTAAAACAATAATAATAATGGTTATATCGTAAAAATAGTAATAATATGGTAATATATATCAGGAGATATGTATCAAACTATAACAAAAATGTTTATAGTCTGAGCAAATCAAATTGGGAAGGATATAAACAGAGATAAATGGAAATGTATACATTCAAACTTCCTTATTGCTCCGAACGTTGTGGACTTGCGTTACAGAATCACTAAGAAAGAACGATAACAGAAACCACATCAGTTTCAACGAAAGAAACAACTAAAATAGACATCACATGTAACTCGAAGAGAAAGTAATGACGTAATCAAGGTACTGACATTCTAAACTACTACAAATAAAACTTTAGGAATTAAGCCCTCCTCCACACACACACACACACACACACACACACACACACACACACACACACACACACACACACACACATCCAATATTGGAAAGAGCTATAACAGCTACTAGACTTGAGAAGACTATTTTTCCTGAAAAATTGTTTCGGGAGAGAGAGATTACAAATTTCCAACCCTAGTATAAGTTGCTCGTTTAATGAAAGCGCTTATAATACAATTATTCGTACATATGGTGTTTGTACAGTCCTATTCATGATATTAAGATATTTACAATGGAGAAAATATTCTTGGTAGTTATCAGTTTAGTTTTACGCATGCTGTGTTGTATACAATGTAACACGTGGTTCGCTGGGGACTAAGAAATACCAGGTTAAAGTGTGGGTAAATGAGAAAAAAGGAGAGAAAGAATCTGTGGTGCTACTTTGGCTTGTTATCTACAAGGAAAAAATATCTACACTGTACAAATTGTATTTTGGTAATGATATCTACATAGTAAAACAGATGCTATTTTGACTTGTTATCTTTTCCTTGTAGATAACAAGCCAAAGTAGCACTATGTTTGACTATGTAGATATTATTCCAAATTAAATTTTGTACTGTGTAGACATTTTAGCTGATATACATGCTGTTTGTCGTTAGAATATAAATAAAAGAAAATAATTCAATATTTTAATTAAATTTTCTTTATGCTAGATATATGACATTTTACTATGTAGATATCTTCCCAAAATAAAATTTGTATGGTGTTGATATTTTTCCTTGTAGATTACAAGTCCAACGAGCACCGAGTTGGCACCCATTCCTTTTATACTGCTTTTCGACAACTCCATCTAGCGTTCACTTGCAGAAATTCCCTAACAGATAATTGGGATAATCTTATAAAATTAGAAGACCGATTAAAATTTCACCCCACTAAACTTTCTTTAGCAATTTCTTTTAGAATTTTGCCAATTATTCAAATGAACTTTAGGCATTTTACGTGCATTTATTTCTTCTGTGATTTAAATGATTTTTATTGATGATTTGAGTTCAGCTAGCATTTCTCAAGTGTCATATTGACAGAGTAAACATCATATGGCTATTATGTTTATGTTAAAAACCAGTCAACAAAAAAGTTAAAGTATGTGTGAACTGTACCAGTCTGGAAGTATGAAGTAAACAACCACACATTTAAGAGGACAGTTTTGCAATAAAAAATAAAATTCCTAGCTGCATTGAGAGGACAACAAAATGAAGTAATGATATTTTTACTCAACTGCACTTCTTTATTTCTTTTTAATAACATATCACTTCAGGGTGGCTCATGACTCTCCACAAAACAATTTTCTGTGAATTATCGTGGATTCTTGGGAAAGAAGTGAGTTGTTTCCTTTTGTCTTCTCCATGGTTTTGAATTCGGCGTTTACTTTCGTCTGAACTGATTGTTACCTTAGGCTTGAGAGCCAAATCTACCCTTACCTGGGGTGACGAGATGGATTCATGCATTTCAGAAGCTTATCATTGCGAAAGTAAGCGTAATAGATTAGGCTGGGATTTTAACTTGCTTCAGTTAATTCCACTTTCCGTGCCGACATCCATCACGCTTCACGCACATCCACTGCAGCCAAATACGATCATGAAAAGGTCAGTATAAAAGATGTTGTAGTTCTAAAAAAGTACCCTTGAGCAATAAATATGTCATAAATAACTAAGAATGTTTTGTTTTGTTAATATTCCTGTGTTCCGTCACATCTCCTTCAGAAGAGAATTGAAGTTTCCTATATGTTCCCATTTATTTGACATTCTGAGAATTATCTGAACATGCAACTATCTTATTATAATTCTGATTGTTCCTCACTTAGTTAACACGCATGTGACTTGATGCCAGTTTCTCAGTTATATAATAGACAATTCCGTTTTGATTTCGAAGAAAGATGGAAGAAGAAATATATCAGATTTTGGTGAAAAGAAAGAAAAGAGAGAAAAGAGAGAAAAAAGAAAATTAAAAAGAAAAGAGAAAAAGAGAAAAAATGGGAAAAAGAAAAAAGCGATAAAAAGAAAAAACGAAACAAGAAAAAGAGACAAAAGAGAAAAAGAGAAAAGAAAAAAGAGAGAAAAGCAAAAAAGAATAAAGTGAAAAAATAGAGAAAAAAGAATGGAGAGAAAAAAGAATGGAGAGAAAAAAGAATAGAGAGAAAAAAAGAAAAGGAAAAACAAAAACCAGAAAAGTGAAAAAGAAAGAGAATATAATGACGCTGTATGCATTAAGTGTGTGCTTCAGTGAAAAGATTCAGAATTGGTAAGGTTTTCCAGATGGAAAAACCTTGTCAATTTTTCAGCTTTTTATTTTTACCCCATTACTTCTTTAAATATTGACCTGCATTCATTCTTATGATCGTTATTGCAATATTTCGCTAACGTTGTTAAGCTCCAATATTTAACGATGCAATAGGGGAATTTCTTCGGGTATCGAGAAACTTGAAAATGTCTTATTCATTCATTAGCTTAAGAATTATGATTTATCACAAATTTCAAATAAGAAGACTGAAATTTTCACGGCTACTATTAGTGTTGATAAATATCCTTAATGCACATAAGAAATCACATATAATACAAAGCTAGTTTCCACAGTTTTATCATTTATAAAAGTCGAATCTCAGCGATTAGATTCAACGCTAACATGAGAATATGTAGAGTTAAAAATGTTTAACTAGTGTCTATAAATACAATCAAAATTTACGTTATTAGTACAATAACCTGACATTCGGACTGAATTCGAGCGACAGCTATTCGCAAAATCAAAAATCTTAAAACTACAGCCATATAAATGTCAGGAAAATATTACAAGCCGTTTAGCACATACAAATTTATTATAATTAGCCAAAATTAAGAAGTGGGGTTGGTGTAATGGTTAATAACGGCGCTGGAAATGTCGTCGACAAAAGACGTTTAAATTCTGTCCACCAAACTATTTTTATTTACTCCACACTTGAGAAAGGCCTCAATCCAATTCCCCTCTCATCTCAGTGGATGAAATAATAGCGCACAGTGAACATTTTCGCTTTGGCAGAAAAAGTCTAGGAACGGAACAACTGTAAATTCAAAGACCTGTCTGAAGAAGAATGTGTACCATCAGGTTATCTTGCACTTGGCATACCGATTATCCCAACGACCTTAAAAGGGTTTACGCGATACCTACTTCTAAATATTAAGTAAATGTTATTCTAAGAAAATCTTGAAATCAATTGATTACCGAGATTGTTACCAACTCTCAATAACTTTTGTGGATCAGATATTGCCTGTTGCGAGTTGAGAACTTTTATAAGGTTGTACTTCAGTTTAATCCTTAAAAACCTGCAGTCCACTACAAACACGTGGTATAAAACTGGTTAATTTTAATTGGAATATTTCAGAAAATGTATTAAATCAAGTGCTGTTTATGAAATTGAACCGCGTATTTTAATATTCGAGAGCATCTACGTCGTGAAGAATCTTTATAGACGGGTCAACTTCTTGATTCGTTTCAGGTAATGATAAAAGGAATTTCAAAAAAATAATAGGACAAATGTCGACAGATTACGAAAGAAAGCAGCAGAGAAAACAAGCAAAAGAAAATTTAGAACAGGAAGAAGAGAGTAGAAAAGACATTAATTGAAAGGAAGACAGTGAAGGACGAAATAAAAACAGTATGAAATGAAAAAGAGAGAACAGGAAGAGATGTAGGGAAAAAAGAGAGAACAGGAAGAGATGGAGGAAAGAAAGAGTAAATAGAAAGACGAGAAAGGAACGAAAGAAAAGAAGAGATGGAGGGGGAAGAGAGAACAGGAAGAGATGGAGGTAAAAAGAGAGAGAACAGGAAGATATGGAGGAAAGAAAGACGAGAAAGGAGCGAAAGAATGACAAGAAAAGAACGAAAAATAGACGAGGAAGAAATAAAAGAGACACGAGAAACGAACGAAAGAAAGACAAGGAACGTAAGAAATGAAGACAGGATGAGAAGAAACGAAAAAAGACACGATAAGAAAGAAAAAGCGAGGCTTAAACGTAAGAAAACCAAGGTAAACCAAGCCACATAAAAAAATAAATAAACACTTTCCGAAAATTAATCGAATGAACGAATCTGCAAATAAACAGGCCTTATTGGCTTTTAAAAATCTATTACAACCCAAAATAAAATAAAATGATTAAAAAATATCTACAACGCGAGAGACTGACGAAAAGAACGAACGACCAGTCGAATGGGTTGCGGCCGAATTGCGTTGCTAAGCGACTGAAAGGCTGAGAGATGATGATCCAAAGCCCCAAGGGCAGAAAGATTTTGCAATGATCAAGGACGATGACACACCATCGACACAGCCACTACTATCGAAGCCATTGCTGTCCAAATCGCTCCGATCTTTTGTTTTTTTAAGAAGCCTCATTTCCAGCCAATCACGAGGGCTTTCTCAAACGCAGGCTTACAGACAAAAGATGTGGTAAACTACCTGAAAACATTTTTATTATTACAAAGTGCCTTTGTTAGTTAAACTAATAAACAGTATATTTAGGTCATGGCTAAATTTATAGTTTCTGTTTAATTTTATAAATATCAACAAACGAGAAGATTTATCAGATACAACACAGTGTTCAACAGTGAGGAATGATAGAATAGGTTCTGTAAGTGGGGTTGAAAGTTGAAAAAAAAATCAGATTTCTGATAAAAATGTCAACAAATTTATGCTACATTCAGTTTTATTCTATATATCATGGAGGATGAAAAAATACTGGATTTAACGATATTATTTTTCTATCGTTGACACTTGAGAGAGTGAAATTTTTAATGTAACTCATTTCATCAAATATAACAAGATATCTCGCGTGACCTTAAAATAAGATTGCCTTTTTGTTGGGGGGGGGGTTAGACACTTATTACTTCCTCTTTCTTAACCAGAGACACATACGCACACTTTCTCGTCCTCATTTCCCTCTTTACCTCAGTTTTTTTTTCATCGATCTTATCTCTCACAGAGGGGGGGGGGTGAAGAAATGTCTTTAGAGAGAGAGAGAGAGAGAGATTTAAAAAGGCAGAAAAGCCTTCTTTGTTAAAGGATCCGTTTCGCCCAACACATTGTTAGAAGAATACGTTGGTAAATATTAATTGGCCAAGAAAACACAACAATTCGCACCGCAGGAAAATATGAGAAGAAACTAAAGGAAACGCTACTAAGATATAAATTTATTAATAAAACTTATTAATAAAACGAGGGTGCCATACCTCCTAAAAGACTGAGAGAACGAACAAAATGCACGTTCTATCAGCAGATTGACGGTTGATGTAACTTAATGTAACCGCTTCTAATAGTCGCAAATGCTGAGCGAACCGAGCTCTGTACAAAACATATCCTGCTGCACAATCTGGAATAATAAATGTTG
>OZ038486.1:83142669-83150169 GCA_964036315.1 Acanthosepion esculentum
GGTTCATTACTTGTTATGCTGTCTTTCTTTTAGTTTCTGTAGCTTTAAAGCCCTGACCCCACAATTAAACCACTTCTAACCCTTTTCAGTTAGACATAAGAAATCCCACGGCTTAATCTTCAGAAGTTTGAATCTTCATAAATGGTTGTGAGAAGCCGCAAAAGATCGTGTCTTGCTGATTAAAGAAAAGTCAAGTAAAGTCATCTATTTTTTTGCATGCCATGTTACTTACTAGCAATCTGTTGCCATGCCCTCAACCAAAATTAGAACAGCATAGAATGTTGCTTGGTGAGAAAGTTCTTTTCTAGTCCCTATTTGCTTTCAGATCTCAAGCTCGGGAAAAACGCTAAACACTGAAAATAAGAATAAGAATAAATAACTTCAAGTAAAACTAGGGCGCGAGAAATACGCTGTCTAGGTCATAATGTTTCTCTTTCAGCCTTCAGGAATAAATAAAAAGAAGGAAAAGACAGCAAGTGAATATAGATGAAATCGTGTTGATAAGTACTTCGCCTACTTCCTCTGGTAAAATGTCGGCAAGGCGGCCTTGAAGAGAAAATCAGGTTAGCCAAGTTTATTCATTCGCATACTAAAACAAATATAATGTGCATTTTCATGCTTGTAAGATTGCGATATATCTATATTGACTTCATTACACGATAATCCAGCCATAGTAAAGCTTTGCTGAACTTGATAACATTCACTTCATTTTATTTATCTCACTGTAATGCTTCTCCCGTTTTCTAGATAGACGTGTGTTAATTCATAAAAAGATGTCTGACTTATACTCACGTAATATCATTCCCAAAATACTTGACACTTTTAAATAATTATCTTATTAGAAATCTTTAAATAAATGAATAGAATAAAAACGGGGTAAGGAGCTGAAAAGAAAGAAAGAAAGAAAGAAAGAGAGGAAATAAAAGAAAGAAAGAAACAAACAAACAAACAAACTAAAAAGAATACTAATCCGTAATCTTGCGATTATTGGGAAACTAAAGGACAACTTTTTGCCACTCATTTTTCAGGATTCCACCTTGTGTAATAGAGACCAGGGAGATCTTCACATATAAATTGTTTGGCATTTAATGCCATTAATTTTATTACTTTAGCCGGCAAAGTGGGTCATCAGTGCCTCGGGGAGTCATTACAGCACGAGTGATACCTTTTTTTTCGTCAAGGTTGTCGCCTCCAGCCTACCACGCTAACAAAGCGTTCTTTAGTTTCTCTTTGAATTATGACCTGGCTGTCATGAAATTATTATAAGAGGAATAACGAAAAAGTTCTCCGCCCAACCACCAAAGCTAAAAATCTAATGTTTAGACATTTGTTCAAACTTTGGGAAATGGGCAAGACGTTTTCCGCACCATTTGAACCACTCGTCGCCATTTTAAACAAGGGAAAAATGTTGCTAAAGAAAAGTGGAATGTATTTGTTTGTCTACAACTCGCTGAAAACAATCATCTGAAAAGATAGGCCAATCATTAACATCAATAAAATAGAGGAGGCAACAGAAATAGGTTAGTTTTTACAAAAACTCAAGATGTAACATGTCAAAATCTAAGGGAATAATAATAATAATAATAATAATAATAATAATAATAATAATAATAATGGCGTTGACTGATTTTCAGTAAGATGAAAGCTAACTACAACTTTGCTATAGATAAGAAACAGCCTATCAATCGCCTTTTATTCATGGATGATATTAAGTTATATGTTACCAGCAATGACCAGTTAGACTCCTTGATAAACACCATTAGGATATGCTCCAAGAATATCAGGATGTCATCTGTGCTGGTAATGAAGAGCGGGGGAAACTGTGGATGGCACGAGAATAAAACTCTCCGCTGGGAAATCCACAGTGATAGATAGATAGATAGATAGATAGATAGATAGATAGATAGATAGATATGAACAGAATCAGATAGATAGATAGATAATGCACACCCGTAAGTTCTATAGATGGACAAGACTCGATGACAAGATGAAATCACGGACACGAGTATATTTGGCTTGTAAGGCAGTTTTGCAGATCTAAGCCGAAGGGTGGGGATTTGGTTTCAGGTATCAATGCTTGGATATTTGGAGGTGTTAACTAATTTGCAGGCAATGTTGAGCGGAGTAAAAAAGAACTAGCAAACTTGGAGTGAAAGACAATGAAGATAATCACCTTGAACTAGTGCATCCACCCTAGGAGTAATGTGTCTATGCTTTACCTACCTCGAAAAAAAGTGTGAAAGAGGTTTAATGTACTTATGCAAGGACTTATAGAATAGCCAGAAGTGGATACTAAAAGGTGCGCTGGATAAAAAGGTAGAAACAGAAAGCTTGTCAGATTATCAGAAGAAAATGATGAGAAAATCGAGGCACAGAAGGGAAAAGCCTATCGCAGAACATTTTTCACAACTAACTCAAGATGTGGGTGATCCGGAATCATCTAAGGAATCGGTTCTTGAAAAGCGAAACCAAAAACTGTAGCGCAAGTGTAGGCTTTAAGAACTAATTCTATAGAGTACTCTATTGGTGAAACAGTTGATTGATCCTTGTGCAGGCTGTGTGTAAATGCTACTGAAAGTGTGCAACACATTGTCAGTTGCTGCAGTCAGCTGGCAGAAATAAACTCCAGACGACACCATGATAAAGTAACCCTCAGAATACACTAGAAACCATGCAGGAAGTATGGCCTTGATTGCACAGAGAAGTAGGACAACCATTCGCCATCATCAGTAGCTGAGAAGCTTAAGTTGAATAACGATTACAAAGAAAATGTGTTATAGACATGTTAGAAATATCGGAAATGTATACCGATTAAATAATATAACAAATGAATAAATATAAGCATAGTGGAATTGAATTTAAAAGCCGACACCTTAAAATGACTGTTATATCTATAATAATTGGAACACTGGATACTATCAAGAAAAGTTCAATCAGTAATCTTAACAAGATCCTTGGTAGCCCCGCTTTACAAAAGATTAAAAAAATGGTCCTTGCAGAGTTGCTCATCTACTCGGGAGAGTATTATCAATGTAAAGAAATTATAAACTCTGACAGAAGGATATTAAAAAGAGAGAGAGACCCAATCCCTATTAATGGCTGTATACAACCTTATAGTAAGGAAAAGATATAATACAACAAATATTGAAAAGGGAATTAACTGAAACTGAGACATCCAAAAAAGGCCCGTGGGACTAGAACAATCTACCCACGAGTGTTTGGTTCAAAATTACAAGGTATATCACCTGAAGACGGTCGGAGCGTACAACGCAGTAAAGTCGTGGCTATGGAAATAAAGGTGAGGAAAAGAGTTCAAACAATGTAAATAGTGTGAATATCAAATATTGAATGTAAACACTGGTGATATTGAGATGAAACCGTCAGTCATAATTAGGTACAGAAAGTTGTCACAAGAGTGCAAGAACATCGACAGAAGAGGGTTAAAATACTGATCCAAATGAAATTGTGCAAACGGTTGGGATTTATCTGTAAATATCAATAGCATATATAGGAATCAGAATATATTTATTCCGTAAAACAAATCTCTGGTATTTCGAACTTCAAACGGAACACTCAGTTGAGACCATCATGATCAAATAAAAGATCATATACGAGATGCCGATATTGTGAAATTTTTTTCTATTATAACCGACTGACTTGGAGCAGTCCCGAAAAGCATTACAGAGATTTGAAGAACTTGAAACGCGTAAAGAATCGAAACCCTCCAAACAACATCTTGACTAAAATCTCTATGAATACAGAGAAGAGTGCTGGACAATTGACAAATTTAATGTAAATTCAGACACCAGTTTCTACTGGTGTGAAAAAAAACAAAGGGTATAAAAAATAATAGAAGCGATATCAATTTGAAATAATAGCTGTAATGACCAAACAGGTTTAAATAATTAAAACTAATATATTTCTGACCGAAATCTATTATAGAAGTTAAATCACGCTCATCTAAATACATTCAAAGGATATTAAAAGAATTGCTTTTTATCGAAAAACAAGTATCGAGGTGTGGCTGGGAATTCAGAGTCACACTATTCGATAGTGGGAAATCAGAAATGAGAAACGGAAGAAGTATAACTTCCATTTTTACTTTTACAAATGTTAGTATCACGTGTTTAATACGAATGTTTAATACTTATAAACACATGGGCTTATATAATTTTGATGAATCTACAATGTTCACATAATAAACGAAGCATTTGCTGTCACGGTTTCAACAATTATTATCTACGTGATTTTTTACCTTCATTTTTAGAAACTCGAAGTTTGCAGACGATATTTTAAAAACCTTTGTACATATATTCTTTGACTTTCAAGGCTTACGGCCATATCACATTTAAGCCAGGCGGACTGGATCTAAAAATATTGGTTGCGAAGAGACTAAGCTTCATTTAATTTTATAACGAATGTTGATATTTTAAAATAGTTTATTGTATTTACACATTAACTGATAGTTCAAAAGTACAATAGAGCATTGCATGCAATCCACTATATTAAATGTACTAATAATTGTCTCTGCATCCAATTCATCAAACAATTCCTTTTCAATAGATAGCAACATGTATGATTCAAATTTCTCTTCGGACAGAGAGTTTTTTAACCTTGTTTTATGATCTTTAGCTTGAAAATGTCCTTTCACATTGGACTTGATTAACTGATAACGTGCAGATTTTACAAAGTTCTTATCTCTCTAAAACGCTTATCTTTGTTTCTTTAGTGCATTTTTAATTGATATGGGTGGGGTGCTTCATCAGGGGACCACTTGACACCGGGCAAGCTGACAGCCTGGCCAGTCCGCCAGTGGTTGAAACACCGATTCCCATACGATCACCGAAGGTAAGCAATGTAGAGCTCGGTCAATACCTATATGGGTGACCACTTGAGATTACTAGGTGTTGTAAGCTTGGTTGTGCAGCTGGTGTAATGGATGACGGCTTGGAATTTTTAATCGGGATGCCGACTTACAATTCCAGTGATGTTCGTTGTATTCTTATACTCGCAAATACCTTTGGGAAAGGTACGAATCACTCTCTTCTCTTCCTAGAAATTGGTTAATTAATTTTTTTCAGTAAATCAATATTATCACCAAAAATTGTTAAAATCTAAAAATATATTCTGGCTTTAAATAACCTGTAAAAAAAGTTGAACAGTCTTTCGAAGATGAAATAAGCTCAAAATCAAGCCACGTATTTTGATTTTAAATAAATCAACATTAATAAATGAACCCTAATATTGAGCTGAATAAATAAGTATTTGGAAGTAGATATTCCCACAGTTTAGTTTAGTCTGACTCAAGTGTTCAGTAATGGTCTTCCCTGTGAGGATCGTAATTTTTGTATTAAACATGACTGCAGTACATGTGGTAGCCCACCACAACCTTAATGGGTTAGGGAACTTGTGACTTGTAACGAGATAACTTAAAAGGTTTAACAATTGACTTATGATGACTATAAATAGGAGTGAATTGGTGAAGTAAAGTAGAGCCTCATCAAGCACTTTTGTAGCCATTCATTTCCACAAATACTGAACATATTTTTTACATCTCCGGGTTTTATATAACTGCTGCTGTTAGGGTTTTCATATATAAAAATTAAATTCTAATGACGGAATTTCCTAGACTGGTTGCCAACTCAAAACAAGAGATCCCAGTCTGCTCTACATCTAATCCATAGCTGCAGTAAATGGATCCATGCCTTTTCCAAGGGAATTACTGCAAAGTAAACAAAACAGGATCGACCAGAGTTTCAACTCAGCGAGCCAAGTTCAATTTTCACATTGGTAGCACTATTCGTACCTCTTTGCAAGTGGTACATACTATCAAAATTTGAAAATGTCAGATAAGCTATCATCAGTAGTCTTCAGATAATGACTTTTATATAATTTAATTTAATTTAACAAAAGTTACAACCAGCTATTCTAAGTATCGATTTATTCATACGTAATCAATTAGTTCAAAACTAATTTTCAAGAGGTGTTTTAATACCCAAAACATTTACTTATACGATCAATGCATACAATGTTTGTTTTTTTAACTACATAAACGTTGTTTTTTACACATATTTGTATTTAACGGGCACTGATAAATATGACATCAATGCACTTTGAGAATAAAAGTGAAACATTAAAAAATGTTCTATAGGAAGATACAGAAACTTCATTGGTTCCATTGTACGTTGAGCAGAACACATGACTTTGAGAATACCATTTAAACAATCGTTCTCTCTTTTCGTGCTAAGATTCCGAAACGTATCGCTCAAAATTCTCATTCTTACTTTCATTTGAATATATTTTATCTGTTTTTATTACTATCTCTGGGCCCCATAACATGTATCAAGTAGTGAAGCAGCTTCCCATTTACACTTCAGCGAAGCTCCGATTACGCGTTGTTGGAAGCTGAAACTTATTGTTCTACTATTACCGTTGAAAAATTGAATGGCATACGAGAAGATATAATATCTGTCAGGCTATGATAAATACTATCTATCGATTTATATTCCTATCAACGTTTTATTCTGTAATTTGCTAATCTATTAATGTATCTCATTCTGTTATTTACTATCACATTCTATTCCTATATCTGTATTTATTTTTGGTCTTATCTCATTTTCCATTTTATACACGTAGATAATGTGTTTTTCGTATTTTCACACATTATATCAGTAATTTTGATTAGTTTCTGTATCTTTTTGTTGATTTTATCAAAACTTTCTAAGCTGATTTATTCTCCGCTGCTTAAGGATTCTCCAAGAAATATTAGGCGTGCGAAAATGGTTCTCAGCGACGTCTAATTTAAAATAATAATAATAATAATGAACTGAATGCACTGTAAGAAAAGTAATTGAAATATGTGTACACGTGTTTGCCAACATTCACTAATATGATTATGATTATGTCTCATTCAATAGGGGTCCATATCGTATATGTATCTGGTCCATTCCGATTGTTATCTGTGAAAATGTTTCTGCTATAGCAAGTTGAAGGAATCGTCAATTCAGTGAAGAATCGTTGCCATGGAAAATTGGATGTTTTCGCCCCAATCAATTAATAACACCCATATTCAAAACAAGTGAAAACAATATTACTTGATATTAATCTTGTCAGATAAATTTTTTACTGCAAATCACCATCTAAATCGCTTCCGAATAGTCTGTTTTCTCGACGTTCTTTTTGACGTGCAAATATTGTTGTTAAGGAACAGATTTAGTGGCGGTTGCACTTAACTATTTCAACAGCAAAATAGTGGGACCGAAATGCTAACGATTAAATTCATGCAGTCGGGTCACCAGAGAAAAAAGATCGTCAAAGTAGTTACCATGAAAATATTACAGAAGAGACAGAGAGATGCCACATCACGTCGGTGAGCAAGTGACTAATTATTACATTACAGATACTTGTTTGGATTTTTTCTAGAACCTCGAGATGAATAGCAGGAGCACCAGACCAGATATGGTAGCAGTATTCAGTGCACGGAATAGTAAATATTTAAGA
>OZ038486.1:83155169-83167669 GCA_964036315.1 Acanthosepion esculentum
ATCTGACCTTAATACTTGCAACCGGAAGTAGAATATACGGACCTTTTAAACAAAATAATTATTAACTGAATTTACTTGCTTGAAATAAATTTATCACGATAAAAACATAATCAATATTACATTTAATAATCATCAGTAAACAAGGGTTTTCATGCTTTCTACAATATGGCTGCCATGCATGACGCCCAACTAGTTTAGAATTGTTTGAATTATGTGAATACAGATCAAGAATTACAATGGCTTTAAGCAATTGAATCCTTTGAATCTTAAACAAAATCCTTCATCCTATAGACTGGCGCTTCAAATGGACAAAAATCTATACTAAATAATAAAAACCATATCCCTTGAATACGTCCAGCAGCAACAACTCATAGCACATGTAACTAGAAGAGAAAATAATGACATAATCAAGATATTACATTTCCACGCTACCATGAAGAAAATATTTAACAAAAGAAAATATTTTATTAATTTTCATCTGATATTAACGCTAACTGGTCAATGAATGTCAAATGTTTCTTGTATGGAAACGGCTATTTTCACCAGCATATCCACATTACTTTTATAATATTCATATACCGATTTAATTATTATTCCGGCATGATAAAACATTGTCGATTATTAATAATAAAATTCTTGATAAATAAATATAATTGTTTTTCTGTATATGAATAAGTGATTATTTAAAAAAAATGTAAAACGTTTATTTTTCTCTGTCTATATTTCTGATATGAGTTATTGTAACTATTTATATAATTTACATTGTTCAGATTGTGAGTTCAATACCTGGCCACCGCAAAGGTGAACAGAACTTGGATAATTGAGTTACTAAAGGGAAAGAGTTGAAACTGAAATATCTAGAAAAGGCATGGCACGTGGAACGGGAACAATATACCCCAGTGGAGAAAATAAATTGTTTGGTTCAAAATTCCAACGTATATCATCTGAAGAAGGCCAGAGCGTACAAAGGCTGAAATATCGGGAATATGACAATAAAGATGAGGACAACAGTCCGAACAAGAGTCATGATTGGCCACATCCTGAAAGGTCATGGCATTTGAAAGAAGATCAGGTATAAAACTAGCTATTCATATTATTAGCAGTCAAGTTTGTTACTTTTTCATTGCACAAATTTATATTTTGTTAACGGACGTAGACGTTTCTTATGACCAATCAAATTATCAGTGTGCCATGATAATTCTATTTCATACCATCTTTCATGGCAAAAGATATTACTTAAAGGTTTCCATCTCTCAACGTAACAAGCGACAGATTATAGAGGGTTACAGAGTACGAGGATCAAGGAATGACCCTTGACCCGCCCCTATGATCAAACACCCAAAATGAATTGCTTTAACAAAGCTCCACTCATCCAGCTATTTGTTCATATGTAATGAAAGGAGAGAATGTGTGAGTTGTGTAACGGTAAGTTATGTACAAATTTTACTTTTTCACCTTTGGCAAAAGAATGAATCCATTTCTCCTCCATGAGCTATGGGTTAAATAGCAAAATAAATTGGATTGCCAACCAGTCTAGGAGAGTGAAATATCTGAATTCAGAACCGGTTGCGCGCGGTGAAGCTGTGATTCTATACTCTCCAGGAGACTGCTGAGACTCTAGCGAGAGTGAGATGAGAAACAGATCCATGCCTTTTCTAAAGTTAATAGTGAGAAGTGATCACTAGTTGTACCAGTCGGAATCTGAATATAATTCACCTTTTACCTTATGATTTTTTATTTGTAGTGAATACAAACCGGATAAAAATTTAAATAAATGTTAAAGTGAGGTAAAATTGAACTGCTACAAATTCTAAAATTTCAGTGTATACCATACGCGAGAAACGTTTTTTTCCAAGAGTTTCATAACTTGGAGATGTATATTATACAGAAGTGTAGTATACAGGAGTACGTGTTATACACAAATAATTACGGTATTTTGTTTTGGTTGATCATCAGTGTATATTTGCGTATGTTGTAAAAGACAAGTGTATGCGTATACTGTAAACATTTCAATATGAGAGATGATTTAACTTGTTTTAAAGTTTTGGCAGGTTTTACCAATTGCTTTATCAATTCGTAAAACATCTTTTCTCCCGAGACGGCTGACCCAGCGATGAAGTTAGCTTCCACCTGAGTCTAATCTTTCTATACAAAGTAGTATTAAGTACATTTTGGTACCATATATCCAAAAGTATTCAAAATGACAGCATTTGTTTAACTTTGTGCGCCTAACCAAGCCTCTTGAGTATTACAAAGCACATTCGTTGTAAGTGTTTCTGTGCGTTACTTTGCAACAGTAGAAAACCTTGTTTGTTTGTTTGTTTTTAATGTGTAAATATATAAACGTAGAATTACTGTTAAGATCAGTTCGAAAATATGTTATTACTCCTCACCATATTAGTTCTGTAATTTACCATTTTAAATATTAGTTATACATTGATTATAGAGATAGAACATGACGGTAAAAACAAATGAACATGTTCCAGCAAATATTCAAAAAGGAAATTATAATAACTTACATACGTGCGTCTATATATATGTGGGTTGGTGATAGATCAGAGTGGCCGATTCTATCGTCAAGATATTTTCTTGGTACTGAGGAAGGCGCATTCGAATTTCCACCTACATGTCTTACAGAGACACACACACACACACACACACACACACACACACACACACACACACACACACACATATATATATAATTTTCAACATAATTTCAATGAAAATACAAATTAAATAGCATATATATCTTTTATTTTTATATTTTTATATTTTTTTTCCTTGGTAATTCTACAATTTAAAACTTAATAGAGATTTGATTTAGATTTCTAAATAGGTAATTTTAATTTTTTACTTTTAATTTTAATTTCAAATTTTATAAATCTTTTAATATCTATGATAACCTTGCTGAGTTGTCAAATTTTTCGAATCATCCTATACTTGTATTTTGATTGGTCACTCTAGCTTATGTAACAGCGTTTACTCCTAGCTAAGGATCGTTGATTAATTTGAAACTTTTAAAACCATTTATTCTATATTCTACATCGTCACTTGATAAGACACTAGAAGTGTTGAAACAAAATGGCTACTTTTGTCGTGATTTTATAACATATTTATGTTGTAATATTCAAATAAATAATTATATATATATATATATATATATATATATATATATATATATATATATATATATTGTGCTGTTATTTTTCTTATTTTATCCGCTGAAAATGTTTCAGTTTTCGCTAAAGCTGAAGAGATTTGACTTTAATATGTCCGTTTTATTACAATTATTGAATTGTGTACACCTTATGTAATAATTTACATATATAACATTTTTTTTAATTAATGTACTTCTGCCAGGGTATTGTTTGTCAAAAATAATGCAACAGTTATTAACATTTTTATTATTATTATTACTACTACTACCACTACTAATTCTAATAATGATAATACTTCTACTACTAATAATAATGATAATACTTCTACTACTAATAATGATAAAGTACTACTAATAATAATAATTATAATACTTATACCACTGCTAATAATAATAATACTTATACTACTTCTAATAATAATGATAATACTTATACTACTATTAATAATAATAATACTTATACTACTTCTAATAATAATGATAATACTTATACTACTATTAATAATAATAATACTTATATTACTACTACTAATAATAATACTATACTATTAATACTAATAATAATGCTAATGATAGATAGATAGATAGATAGATAGATAGATAGATAGATAGATAGATAGATATTCATAACCATTGCCAGTTGGGCACGTCCCCAAACGGATGGTGCACTACATAGTTCTGTTCATGGGCCAGAGTAGTGAGGAAGCATTATGGTCGGGTGTCGAGAGGGTTTCTTTTATGTTTGAAGAATAAGCAATCAAGGCAACTTGAGAGTCACCTCTAGACACTGTGGAACATCCTCAAACGGAGAAACCTCCCTAGCTGACTAGATTACACGATTTGAAGGTAGTTTTTGACCGTCTAGGTTTTCATGATGTTTATATTGAGTTTCCTATATTTATACCTCAGAGTTACTTCATAAATAATAATAATATAAATATTCGGTAACACCCTCAATTTCAGACCGAGGGAAATGGGCTATTCCACCTGCAAAGCGCATGCTTGTGAAAGTCATACGACATTACTACTACGACGACGACGACGACAAAGGAAAGGAGGGGGAGGACGCAAGAGAGCTATTTAATTCGAGTGCCAAACACGACCCTTCTAAGGGGGAAATGTCTGAATATTTACGGAAACTTGCTTCAGGGAACTATTCAATTGGAACTTGATATCGAGAGCTTCCCAGTTGTTGTTGAATAATAATTATAGTGATGAAAGTGATATACCAAAATATAGTGACCACTATTCTATCACCTCCGGCACATTACGATCACTATTAATGCCATATTTATTCTTCATTGCTATGTTTCCATATGTTAACAATGGAAACATTCTGAATAATCCCGAGAACTGTATCTTACCACTCGGAATACATTGTAGGTTGCTTTAGACAAAATGTAGGTACATATGTACTAAATTTTCTTAACTAAATCTCATATTCATGAAAATATATCTGACGTTCCAATAAGAATCATTGCCATTATTCCACCACTTATTCGAACTTGGACTATAAATCGGATTAATAAAAAGATTCTTAGAAAAAATGCATTACAAAATTTATACCTATGGAAAAGAAAGATATTTGTTCTTTTTTACTTGCTATGGCTGAGAATAAGACAGTGCAGATCAAAATAAATAGTAGCAATTTTAAAATGTATATTTGAAAGGTTTCTATGATAAGGAATATTAGGATCGGACATGAGTATTATTGAATGGATATTAAATTTTTCTATATGATTTATGAGCTTGGTTAAAATGGAAGTAGATGATTCTAAGCTAAGCGAAAAGTCGTAAAGTGTAGTGAAAGGGTGCAGATTTTTCGGAGACACTAGTGTGATAGAATTAAAACACTGAGATAATTTCTTCAGAATGATCACAATAATGTAATATTTTAAATTTCAAATACACTCGAACACACTCACTATATATATATATATATATATATATATATATATATGTGTGTGTGTGTGTGTGTGTGTGTGTGTGTGTGTGTGTCTCCATCGATCAAAAAAATGATTGACTGACTGATTGAATGAATTGGTGAAAAAATAATTTTAATGACAAAAATATAGTAAAGAATTACTAGATACGTAATTATATAGCGAGTAATTTATCTATGTATAAAACGCACACACATTCTTGAGCTAGCTTCGTATTCATTCCAAATCCTTTCAACTTTGATTTGATGACAATAGATTATTATTATTTTTCATAACTGTTTGATTTTCTCACATAATATTTAGTTTGAGCACAATTATTTAGGCTCGTTTCAAATCGTTCAGATTCCATGGCTTCCTTTTAGGAACATAATTTTTCAATTCTTGCCACAAATATTAGATTAAATATACGTCATGCGATTGAGAAAACCATTTCACTGCTCTAAATATATTCATTTTAAACCATCCAAAGTTGGTTTTCAAAGTATCTTTGGGATTTTTGTCTTGTTGGTAAAATGAATCACCCACCAAGTCTATACTGGCTTCACAACTGTAATGACTTTCACTGTAGCTTCTGCAATAATGAAACCCTATAAAATGATGTGACCATCACTTGATGATGTACTGTTATGGCAACATTTCTTTACATGTCGTGCGATGGTTTTTTCTTTCAAACTTAACGTTAAAGTTTATATCCTAAAATTTCAGTTTTTATTTTGTTTGACCCAATAACTGTAACCATTAAACTGATATCAAATTCTTTTAGTAGACTTATCTTTTATCTTATAATAACTGGGCTTTATTTTCGTGCATCCCTTCTGTGAAATCCTTCTCTGTTCAATGTTCCAAGAAGGCTTGAGATGTGAACGTATATTTCAGCATTCCTCAAATTTGTCTGGATATCCGTTACGTTTTATAGTTTTCGCCACTCTTCGTTCCTGTGGTGACCCGAACTTGCAAGTTTAGCTTCGTAATTTCTTACTATTTATAAACGATTGATAAAGACAGAAGGACTGGATCTATCAACCCACTTGGAAATTTTATTATAAAATTTTCTCGTTATTGGAGTACTCTTTGGTTTTAGCCATTAGCTAAAAGTTGAATGAATGTTTAATTTGTAAAATAAATTCGTATTAGTTTTCTAAAGTGATATCAGGTTGTAAGAATGACTCAATTATATCTGTCGGTAGGACATAATTTACTGCCTAACTTTTTCCGGTAATAAATTTTCACTAACACGGATTGTGTAGGTAAATGCACCAACCAGAAAAATAAAGAAAATTATCTTGAGTAGAATATTTTGATTACAAATGTGATAGATAGATAGATAGATAGATAGATAGATAGATAGATCTCTTACGTTATGCTTTTCGTCCTTCGGAAAGGCTTCTTCAGATTAATAATTGCATATATGTAGTGAGGAGGAAATAAAATAAACGCCAGTTATAATTCTACATCGAGAAACACTGAAGGTACAAGGATGCCTAGCTTTAAATTTAAATTTTTGGCGTACTAAGTATCTACACGCATATCTTCGTCAACACAATTCAGCATTATATTGCTTTTATTGTCAACACTATTGTTTTTAAATATACTACTACCGGCATTTTTTAAGAAACAAGATGTAGGGTTGGCGTCCCACATTTTGTATCAGCTACCGAAAGAACTGTCATAATGTCCACTAAATGCACCAGGATTTCAGCCCTTACTTACCCTGTTCTCAATTCAAACCTTGTTTCCCATGAAACAGATGAACACTTCTCTGGAGCGAGGTAATTTAGAAGGGGGGATGCAGGAACAACAAATAAAACTCTACATTAAAGTTCATGAAATGAAAAAGTCCAATTGTCTACAAGACTTTCAACTCACGAACTTTTTCAAAGACCAGCAGAAAACAAGAAGTTCTATTTCAAAGTAAATTAAAATTAACATCTTGATCATCCAGAAGTACAGTTACCATCACCCTGACACTGAACTGAATTATAGCAACTTTGATCAATAGCAATTTATCACCGCCTTCCAAGGTTCCGCAGATGGTTGATAAAGCCTCAGGAAACTTACTATCTGTTGACAAAATATCCGATCGCATAATCTGTTGCTGAATTCAACAGTAACCCTCAAACCACATTCATTACTTGTTACTTCCCAAATAACACAAGTGACGAAAAACGAGTAGACGACTGAAGAGAGTAACATAAAGTGTCCGCCTTCACAACGTTCTTGTTATCTAAGGAGCTCTCAGTGGTCAGATAGGGAAGGAGGATGCTTCATTCACATATAATAAGGAAACTAACCGAAAAGGGGAAATACTTCAGACTTCATTCAAGAGTTCCAACTCTAAATGACAAACACGAAATTCATGAAGCATCCAAACCGTCTGTGAACAGTTCAACATCCATCCGGACCTCGATCACAAATTGATGAGATGAGGAACAAGTGGAAGAACAGTGTTCGTAATGTCCAGGCATACTCGTCCTCTTTTCCGTTGTTTCCATACATGTCGTTCTTAGCCTAAGGTCATCCAAACCGCAAGTCGACTGCGCCAAGGTAAAATAAAAAACAATCTTTGAGACACACCTTTGCTGTAGACGTTAAGAATCGTTATGAATGCACTCTGGTCAATCTGATGGTATTGAAACATGATACAACAACATTTAATCATCTACAGAAGAAATCGCACTCACAAAACTGCCAAAGAGGGAAAAGTTTATTAATAACGTTTCCATTATTTTGTTGCCTTTTGTACACGTGGATGAAGTTATTTATTTGTATTATCAACGAGTATGTAGCGTATAATGATAATGCCGAAAGTGTAGCTGAAAGCGCTCGGACTTACAAAACATTTATATAATTTATGTTCAGAAAATAAAAAATTATAACACATGAAAAATAAAAAAAAACTTAACTACAGTACTTTCTCAATCGTTTTTAATGATATTTGCATAAAAGAGGGATTGCTGCCCAAATGCACAATATCATATATATGTGTGTGTGTTTCTGTGTGTGTGTGTGTGTGTGTAAGAACATACTATGACTAAATGACTATATTTTGCTGAGACAAAGAATTCAGAAATATAAATATGCACCTACTGAACTCCTACGATTTACCTAACTTTCTTTTCTATTACTTTCAACTGTTTTATTTCTTCCTTAATGTTATTAGTTTTATTTTTTTCTATTGATTATTATAGACACCTTTTTTAACAATGACCATCTCGTGAACAGACGATTGATACCGTTACAAATTTGCAAGTCTCATTAAGAATGAAAGTCGAATAGATAAAAGAGCAGAAGCGAAAGGAAAATTAAAAGAAAAACAAAGATTTACATGAAGTAGAATAAAATTATAAAAATAAATGCACGATTTTGAAGAAGAGGATTTTTAAAGAGAATAGCTGAAACGAATGCACAAAGCAAATGGGATATGTTTTATTTTATTTTGATTAACTGTGACCTTCACATAGCGCAGCGTTTATCAGCACGATAAATGGGATCGTCATACCGAGTTCAAATTCCTGACGAGAACATTGCGTTTACTTATACAGAAATACACTTCAGAAACATATGAAACCATCTCTTTTCCCTAGGTATGGATTAAATAGCATGGTAGACTTTGTTGGCAAACGATTTAGGAGAAGGACAGGACTAAATTCAAAACAGGTTGATAATGGGGCTGGCAGCTATACCCGTAAAAATAATTACTTTATACAAAATCTACCACAGCAACGCATAACATGGTAATGCTTGTTCCGCTCACAAATATAAAAAAGGCATCTTCATTAAATAATTATGCATTGTCTCTTCAGTGTGTTTAACTGCGGAAAGAGTTAACCTTGAGAAGCAAGCGTTTTATGTTAAACACACGGATTATATCCAAATTAGAATTGGTCTTCTCATTCATAATAGAGTTCCTCCATAAATCTTTTCACGACTTAGATGACATTTCTCAAGCATGCTGATAGGCTGATTAAAGAGATTATTCTTCTGAATATTCTGCGCCCATACGCTAAAATTTGCCAACGGAAAAGACCACACTACCACACACAAACATGGACAGTTTTTGTAGTCTCTCACGCCCACCAAACGGGAAAAATGTAAGAACGCCTCTAAGTGCTGACTTCCATTATATATATATATATATATATATATATATATATATATATATATATATATATATATATATATATATATGACGATCCGCTTAGGTGAAACCGTGGTAGGTTTGTCTGGCTTTGTTTAACTTATGTTTGCTCTACTTAGCGTATCGAGCACTTTATTTAGTTATTTTACTTACACGAGTCGGGTTTTTTTCTTTGAACTCTGAACTTTGATGCTAGACGATTATTTTTGGCTAACGTACATGTTCTCTGTTCTTTCTTTTTTTTTGTACCATTTTTTCCCTTTGGTATTTTGGTTTGTTTATTCACAAATCAAGGTACCTAAGGTTTTTCGGACGAGTATAATTTCTTGTATTTATAAGATTACCACTAGTATATATATATATATATATATATATATATATATATATATACCGGTGTAACAGCAAAATCGTCCAAATCTAGTAACAGCATAATTATCCACCCTATAAAAAATTTAATATCTAATATGTTTTCAGATAACACATTTAGCCAGCCTGACACCACGTGTCGTATGAATCACTGAAAAACCATTTGAGTTATTCAGCTGATAAGAAAGCAGGTTAAATTTGTTTTGTGTCGGGCCCACTGTCTTCCCAACTGAGCAACGGTGAAAGGAAAAAGATCATTCAGCCCTTCAGTAATGGTACAAACATTCATAATCTGGTTTTCATCTTCGAAGTCCATTCAAGAACCATGAAGAGAACGGTGAATAAGTTTTTAAAAAAAGCGTGAACAGTAGACGGGAAAACTGGATCAGGAGATCACAACAGGAAGAGTGATCATCATTTCACCTCAGAGTTAAAGAGATCAATTAGAAAAGATTCAACACAATTCATAAGACGTTTGGCACGTGAGAGAAGAGTTTCAGCTATGTCAGTTCAAAGAGCAATGAAAAAAGACTTAAAAATGAAATCGTACGTGTATCCTGTGAGGCACCATGTTACTCCAGGACATATATTTGAACTTTATTTCATTACTTCAAGAGCTCTCGATCCATAGTTACGTTTAATTAATGATGAACATGTCATTTTCGTTTATGATCGATTACATTACGATACTTCTGTTAAGCTTAAATTTAATATACATTGTTCAAAGTAGATTCCAATGGCGTCATAATATCCCGGAGAATTCCATTAAGATAGTTTTAATAATTTCTAAGAGACAACGGTTCAGAGCTTAATCTAGCAATTGGATAATTCTGCTGTTACATCCAGTACATATATATATATATATATATATATACATATATATATATATATATATATATATATATATATATATATATATATATATATATATATATATATCATGTAATTGACAGTTTTGTCTTTTAACTTGATATTTTTATTGTTTTCATTTCAGTAAATGATGACATATTTTTAAGTACATTTTTTTTATCTTAGAATAATATACTGATGTTTCATAGCAGTATGTAAGGGTAATGTTGTTTGGATCCACCGTAATGGAATTACCTAGACCTATAGCAGTTGTGTTCTAGCATCTTGTGAGTAAGAGCTGAGCTCCTCATGGCAAGGCGATGTGAATTATCAGATTTAAAACGGGTATGTTAGTGGATGCCAATGCAGGGGGTAATGCATTTTCGAAATTTTCGAAACGTTTCACATACCTCGATCTACGTTGTAAGGTTTGTACCGGAAATATCTGCTAGAAAGCATTATCATCCATCGGGAGAAACGTAGTGACTGAACACAAGACCTTCATAATTGTGACCAAAGACATCTGGTTGTAATTAACATATAAGCGACCCTGGCTCAAATCGCATCCATGTTCAATGCAAAAGACGCAAATCCAAATTAACGTTTTTTATCATAAATACACATTAACGTGTTCTTGTTAACCTCATATGGAAACAGTGTTTCACCTGCCTTGTCACGTCACGAAGTAAACTCCGTAGTCCAATGAGTCACTGTTTCAATTGTTTTGGACTGACGGTAGGATTCGAACAGACCTTGAATCCGAGTTTCAACAAGGAACCGTGCAGGCCGATGACGGCTCCATTGGGACGAGGGGTATGTTCAAATGAAAAGGTTGGGGTTCACTCGTCCGCTTTAATACATCACTGCTCAGTGACCCAACAATGATAGGAAAGCAGAAAATTTGGCCAGTACTGATCGGATGAGCATTCGAGAAACTTCCGACGAATGTTGTAGTCATCCGGTTCACCCAATCGAGTAGTGAAATTCGCACGCACGATTCGGAACCTACAAATATCTGAGTTGTGTAGATATGCCAAAATGATATGACTTTAACATCTCAGCAGAGATCTTCCGATCAGTTGTAGAATCGATACCATTTCTAGCTGTTGCACTTCAGGTTAGAGGATTCTGACATGATACTCGGCAACTATTCTGTCTAAGACTTTTGGCGTGTCAGTGTAGATTATTTAATAGTCAACATTGAATGAATTTTATTCTATTAATTTTTAAAAACTTTTTCTGACAAATATGAATAAAAAATTAATTTCCTGATTTTTGCGTTTCCGCCTTTTAGGGGCAAACTGTGAAAATCAACAGTAAGGAGAGAAATTGGCCCAAACTATCAATCAATTATGAAGATTTGTCAGCAGTAGGAAAAACATTATGAAAATTCCTCAAGCAGGGAACTCGATGCAAACATCAATTTCCCCATTGGAACTATTTTAGATGAGTTCAGGATGATTGGAAAATAAAAAAATTCGATGAATGTGTTCCATTTTAATGAGGAATGAAAAAATCAGATGGAATCCCGTATTAATCATGTCCATCAGTACGAAATTGATCCGTTTTTACATCGTATCATGATATGCGATGAAAAATGAGATAAAAATGAAAATTGGATTTTGTATAACCAGAGAAGAACTGTAAAATGGTTGGATGACGTTGTAAAGTGGATGCCTCAATCGGAAACATACTATCATCTGCATAAATTCATGGCAAGTTAATGTTGAAACAGAAGTGGTTTCATATATCATCATTATCCTCAGTCCCATGACTAGGTGTGGTCGTAGAGCAGGAGTGCAGATGAATATTTGACCAGTTATATATGGAATGAAAGCCGTATTCATTCACATGTAGCGTGTCTTGGGTAAGTAAAGCTAACGGAGCCCATACCTCACCAGGTCAAACCACAGCTGATGTTCTCCCACTTGAAAGATCGTCTTGGTTAGGGATACGTAGTTGTTGATTTAATCTGTGAAACCCTCCGCCCTTCCCCCTGACTTCAGTCTGAGAAGCCCTTTTAAGTGATTTGCTCTTAATTCTA
>OZ038486.1:83172669-83215169 GCA_964036315.1 Acanthosepion esculentum
AGTTAAATAAATAAAAATAGAATGCAAAAAAGGATGCAAATAGAAAGTTGAAAGGAAAACATGAAAGAGACGCATGTCGTCAAACTTACTTGTAAATTTCGCAAACTACTTTCAAAACATTTTTAACTGAATCATCGCAATGTTATGAATCAATTGCAACGTTTGGAAATCCTCAGATACGAAACTTGTCTGCTCTGTGAAAACTTAACTCCGAAGGCGGGAAAAACAAATTCTGATTTCAAGATCTGAAACAATAACAGAACATGTAGGAAATTGTTTCCACTGAAATGATAGGTGACTAACGGTCGATTATCGTTGTGATTTAGGTGTGCTTTTCAAAGATTTACAGACAAGCGAATCAACAAAAACGAATTTTGAAAATATATAGTTCACGATTATTTATAATTGTTAAAAAATACCAGTGATTTAAGACAAGATAAAAGTAACATCATACCTTTAAAAACTTTTACCGATTTCTACCTGATTGACGACACTGACAAAATACATACATACACACACACATATATATATATATATATATATATATATATATATATATATATATATATATAAACCAACTATCCTCGGCCACAGTCGGTAAGATGAATTTGTAACCAAATTAGAAAGGGGAGTTTTCTTTCTCTATCTCACCCACTTTGTTTTCTCTCTAGCGCTTTCTTGAATTTTCTGAATATTAATAATAATAATACCTAGGTTTATGTGTGTTGCGATGACGACTTGACTACGTGACTGCCAAAAGTTTTCGACGTTGATTATGTTAGTAGGAAAACGGATTAGACTCTCAGCTGCTTTGTACGAAAACAGTTTACCGAACGAGAACACGTGCAATTCTTAATCGGCTGTCTTAGGCAGAGGTAGACAAAGCATAGAAACATGTTGATGTCGACTTGTTAAAGGTCATACTGTAAATTTTCCCTAGTTTCAATACTGACTCTGCTACCGCATCAAAATACCTAAGAATCGTGCTACAACGCCACAACATTTTTTGACATGACTGATTTTCATATGCGTATTTAACAACGCACACATTAACACATGCTCTCTCTCTCTCTCTCTCTCTCTCATATATACACACACACACACACACACATATATATATATATATATATATGAATATGAATTTAATTATGCATGTGTCTCAAGCAGTCCGGTACTATTTCGAAATTTGAATATGTCTGAAACGTTTTAATTTTAACATTCAATTATAGTTTTACTTTTCACCAATATTTTCAAACAGGAGAATGTATGTGTGTGTCAGAGAGAGAAGGAGAGTAAGTGTGTGTCAGAGAGAGAGAGAATGTGTCAGGGTGTGTGTGTGTGTGTGTGTGTGTGTGTGTGTGTGTGTGTGTGTGTGAGTGAGAAAGTGAAACTGTGTCAGTGTGTGAGTTTCTATCAAACAGAAATAGATTGTGTGTATCTGCCAGAGAGAGAGATAGTGCGTGTGTGTGTGTCTGTCAGAGAGGTAAAGTGTGCGTGTGCGTGTGTGTCAGAGAGAGATAGAGCGTGCGTGTGTGTGTCAGAGAGATAGTGTGTGTGTTAGAGAGAGATAGTTTGTGACTGTCAGAGAGAGACAGTGTATGCGTGTCAGAGATAGATAGAATGTGTGTGTGTCTGTCAGAGAGAGATAGAATGTGTGTCTATCTGTCAGAGAGAAATAATGTGTGTGTGTCATACAGTGATAGAGTGTGTGTCTGTCAGAGAGAGATAATGTGTGTGTGTTTGTGTGTCAAAGAAAGAGTATGTGTGTGTATCAGAGAGAGATAGTGTTATCAGAGTATGTATATGCGTATCAGAGAGAGATACAGTGTGTATGTGTGTCAGAGAGGGATAGATTGTGTGTGTCAGAGAGAGATAAAGCTTATGTCTGTGTGTCAGAGAGAGATAGAGTGTATGTCAGAGAGATAGAATGCATGTGTATGTCAGAGAGATATAGTGTGTGTTTGTGTCTGTCAGAGTGTGATAGTGTGTGTACGTGTCAAAAAGAGAGCGTGTGCGTGTCAGAGATAGACTGTGTGTGCGTGTGTGTTTGTGTGTCAGATAGAGAGATAAAGTGTTTGTGTGTTTTTCAGAGAGAGATAGAGTATGTCTGTGTGTGCGTATGTGTCAGAGTGCATATGTGTGCCTGTGTCAGAAATATGCAATGTGTGTATGTGAGTCATAAAGACCGAGAGAGCGTGTGTTTTTGTTTCCGTGTGTGTGTGTGTGTGTGTGTGTGTGTGTGTGTGTGTGCGCGCGCGCGCGCCAGAAAAAGATAGAGATAAAGTGTGTGTGTGTGTGTGTGTGTGCCAGAAAGACAGTGTGTGTGTGTGTGTATTTATGCGTGCCAGAAAGACAAAACGACAGAGAAAAATGCGTGACAAAAAGAGAGAGAATGTGTGCCATACATAGAGAGAGAGAGAGTATGTCTGTGTGTGTCAGACAGAGTGCGTGTGTATCAGAAATACACAAAATGTGTTTGTGTGTGTGTGTCAGAAGACAGAGTGAAAAAAAGAAATAGATGACTGTGTGTGTGTGTGTGTGTGTGTGTGTGTGTGTGTGTGTGTGTGTGTGTGTGTGTGTGCCAGAAAGTGAGAAAGAGAGAATGTGTAACAGAAAGACAGAGAGAGAGAGAGAATGGAGCCTAGAAAAACAGAGAGAGAGAATGCGTGCCAGAAATAGAGCGCGAGTGAGAATGTGTTCCAGAAATGCACAGAGAGAGAGAGAGAGAGAATGCGTGCTTGAAATATAGACAGAAATTGCGTGCCGGATGGAGAAAGTATGCTACAGTTAGATAAAGAGAATGCGTGCCAGAAAGAGAGAGTTAGAGAAAAGGAGAACGCTTGCCAGAAAGACAGAGAGAGAGAGAGAGAGAGAGAAATTTTGCTTACGGGAAAAACAGAAAATTACAGTACGTACCAGAAAGACACACAGAGAGACAATGCGTGTCAGAAAGACAGAGAGTGAAAGAGTGCGTGCGTGTGTATCAGACAGAGGCAGTGTGCATGTGTGTGTGTCAGACATAGAGGTACTGTGTGTGTGTGTGCTTGTGTGTGTGCATATGTCAGACAGAGAGAGGGTGTGTCTGTGTGTTTATCAGATAGTGAATGTTTGTCAGACAGGGGAGAGTGATAGTGTTTGTGTGTGTATGTGTGTGCGTGTGCGTGACAGAGTGTGTGCAAGACAGAGAAAGAGTGTGTGTGTGTCAGACAGAAAGAGAATTTGTATCAGACAGTGTGGGTTGTGTTGTGTGCGTGTGTGTGTGTGTGTGTGTGTGTGTGTGTGTGTGTGTGTGTGTGTGAGACATACAAAGAAAGAGTGTGTGTGTCAGACCGAGAGTGAGTATATAGACAGAGAGAAAGACTGTGTACCAGGAAAAAAGAGAGAGAATGCGTGTCAGTAAGACATTGAGAGAGATAGAGAGTGCGTGCCAGAACGAGAGAGAGAACGAGAATGCGTGCCAGAAAGACAGAGAGAGAGAATACGCACCAGAAAGACGGAGAGAGAGAGAGAATACGTACCAGAAAGTCAGAGAGAAAGAGTAAGTGTACCAGAAAGACAGAGAGTGAGAGAGAATGCGTGCAAGAGAGAGAGAGAGAGAGAGAGAGAGAGAAAGAGAATGCCAGAATGACAGAGTGAAAAACAAAGAGAATGCGTGACAAAAAAACAGAGATAATGCGTTCCCGAAAACAGAAAGAGCGTGAATGCGTGTCAGAAAAACAGAGAGAGAGAGTTTGCGTACCAGAAAGATAGAGAAAGACAGTGCACCTCAGAAAGACTGAGAGAGAGAGACAGTGAGTGTTAGAAAGACAAAGAGCGAGAGAGCGTGTGAATGTATATGCATCTGACAGAGGCAGTGTGTATGTGTGTCTATCAGACATAGAGCTAGTGTGTGTGTGTCAGACAGAGAATGTTGTTTTTCAGACAGGGGAGGGAGAGAGACAGAGACACAGAGAGAGAGAGAGAGTGTGTGTGTGTGTGTGTGTGTGTGTGTGTGTGTGTGTGTGTGTGAGGCAGATAGATAGTGTGTGTGTCAGAGAATGTTTGTTATTCAGAGGGGGAGAGAGATATAGAATGTACGTGTGTGTGTGACAGAGTGTGTGTTTGTCAGACACAGAGAGAGAAGTGTGTCAGACAGAGTGAGAGAGAGAGTGGGAGAACAGAGAGAAAATAAATGTGTGTGTGTGTGTGTGTCAGTGTGTGTGCGTGTGTGTGCGTGTCTCATAGAGTATGTGTATGTATCACAGAGAATGTGTGTGTGTGTCAGCGAGTGTGTGTATGTCAGTGAGAGAGAGTATGTTTGTGTCATAGAAAGAGTGTGTGCGTGTCAGACAGAGAGAGAGAGTTTGTGTGTCAGACAGAGAGAGCATGTCTGTCAGAGAAAGAGAGCGTCTGTGAGTATCAGACAGAGAGAATGTGTCAGTCAGAGAGAGAGAGTGTGTGTGTGTGTCACACATGGTATGTGTGAGACACAGAGAGAAAGAGATTGTGTTTCAGACAGGAGAGTGATAGATATGAAGCAGTTGTACTTACCCAAATTTGAATTTGCCGCCCAGGCTCGAGAAGACACTATGAAATTGTGTCTGGTCGTAGTTGACAGACACGAGGAGGATTGTAGAAAACGTAAGTGGGGGTGAGAAAGAAGAAAAAGAAAATGCAACAGACGCTATAAGAATAAAGATAAGATAACGCGGTGAATAATAGAATAAAAGCTACGGAAGAAAAAAAATGTAGTGGATAATTATAAATATTTAAATGAATTAAATGGAATGTGTATTTTTCACTCACCAAAAAGGCTAATTTGATTGAATGAGATGCAAAAAATTGTCTTTAGTTTTTCAGTAATACATAAGGAATGAATGAAAGAAAATTTACGAAAAATTGTCTGTGTGTGTGTGTGTGTGTGTGTGTGTGTGTGTGTGTGTGCGTGTGTGTGTGTGTGTGTGCGTGTGTGTGTGTGTGTGTGTGTGCGTGTGTGTGTGTGTCTTATCCTATATCTTGATTTCTATTAAAAAAATAAAAAGAGGAAAAAACTTTTTCAAAGAAATAAATAAAATGAAACAATTCTGAGAAGAAATGATATTCAAATACACAGGTAATGTTGCATTTGATTTTTTTTTTTTTTGCAGTGGGCGGAAGTTATGTAAAAAAATCGAGAAAACAAAAATCAGTAAAAAAATAAAACAAAATAAAGAAGGAAATTAAAAATTAATAGTAACAAAAATTACGTTAAACGCGAGAAATGAAAATGAAATAACTTGCAATGTGAAAAACGCTTACAACGCGGAAGAGTGAATCGGATTTTAAGATGAGACAGTTTGGGTCATCGGTAAAAATACACAGAAAAGATCAAAGTGGTTCCAATTAAAATATACGCATGTCATTTAAATTTATGCTATTTTTAGAATGTGCAAAGATAAAGAAAATAAATGCATAGTAGGTGGAGAAGGAAAAGGGGAGGAGTCTTATTGAAAATGGAAGACAAGCCGGTGGGTTGAATGTAAGGAATATAAGGTCAGAGCAAGTATTAATGAGAAAGAAGAAATGGTCAGTGTAAAAGAGAAGAATGGAAGAGAATATGAATTTGGAAGAAAATAGAGCGAAATGTAGAGAAAGGAAAAGAATTGGAAAGGTTGAAGAGGAATGATAAAAGTAAAAAGAAAATGAAATTCAGTTAAAGAAAAAGGAGGCGCAAAAACTCGTAAGAACTAGATGAATATCAAAGTATTTACGAAGAGAAGAAAAAGAAAAAAAGAACGGAGAAAGAAAAGAGAAAAAGATACTGAATAAGTTCAAGAGCAGAACATGAATGAAAAAAAGTGAGTGGAATAAGAAGAAAAGAGATGATGACAAAAGAAAGAAGTGATATCAAAGTTTGAAATCAGTTTCATAAGTGATTGAAGAAATATGGACGAACGACAGAATGAAAGCAAATGACTACAGACACAGATGACCAAAGGCCGAAGCTACAAAATGATAAGCAAACAAGAATCTCTGATGATTTAGACGAATGTGCCAAAAATAGAATAAATGGCGGCACACAATATCATGCGGCGAAAAATTTTGAAGTTTGGTGTAAAAAAGAACTGCAGTCTCATTAAATGCATAAAGTGGGTGTGGCAAAAAGTTGACAAGGAGGAGGCAGTTATAAAGTTATCTTCGAATGAAATGATAAATCCAAAAATTAGTTCTGTGTGCGTTAGTGTGTGTGTGTTAAATGTTGAAAAGTTATCGGTCCGATCATGAATAGAATCCCTCCCAAAATACCTCATACATAACAATATATAGAACACACACACACAGGTTAAATTCTGCTATACTTCTAGGAGAATAACCCACATCGGTGATAAATCATTTATAGATGTAAAATTTTTGAACGTAATCGATATATATATATATATATATACATATATATATACATATATATACATATATATATATATATATATATATATATATATATATATATATATATGAGAGAGAGAGAGTGGTAATAGTAAAATAAAGTTAAATGCTTTAAATTTAATGCTATGTCTAATCAAATAATAAGAATTAATCTAAAATATGCTATAAGCAACTTCCTTTGAAAGACTACTGTAATTATTTGTTTCAATTATATATTACTTTCTCTTCACTTTTTAAAAATATTTCCCTATAGATATATATATATATATATATATATATATATATATATATATATATATATATATATATATATATATATATATATATAACACACACACACATACACATCATGTTTATACACACATCTGTATATACCGACCTAAGTTTGAAAGCGCTTATAGATTTTTATTTCTAAAAATAAATCTTAAAATACGTTTAGGAATTTTGATGCTGTGTCGAAGTGTCATAACTCACGAGAAATTAATGCATATGGATGGAAATGAAAAACGGACAAAGAGAAAGTAAAAATACTAAAGTGATTGAGTGAGTGAATGAGTGAGTGATTGAGTGAGTGAATGAGTGAGTAGAAGAGAGGGAGGGAGAGAAAGAGATTGAAAGAGAAAGTGAGAGAGAAGGCGGTGAAAGCAAAAAAAGGAAATAATGGGAAAAATAATCAAAGTTGTCGGAAGGGCGGAGAAATTCCGGAAATTCTTTGAGATGTAGAAAATAAATCGCATTTGTTTGGGTTTTTTTTGGTTTTTATTCAGTATTCTTAGATTTGATAGCCACTTGAATCTCAGCCGGCGGGTGTACATTAATCGTAAAATATATTTTCAAAAGATAAAAAAAGAAATGAAGAACTTTTCTATATCGAGAATGATATTAAATTTTTGGCAAACATAGTGTATTGTCTCATATTTGAGTCTGTGTGTTTCAAAGTTTTTGCTTTGTCGTTATGGAAAAGAGAGAACAGAAAGAAATGCAGAAATACGAAAAGGGAAATATTAAAATTTAATTCATAAAAGTAGCGGAACAGAATATCAAGAAAAGAGAATGGTGGGAAGAGGAGGAGGAGAAACAAAGTTGGTTGTAAAAGTAAATACCGACGGTAATGAATTAAGAACAAGAAAATGTGTAAAAGATCGAAATAACAAAAGACTAGAAAAATAAATAGTTCTTTTAGTAGAATAAGGACTAAAAGTAAAAATGAGAAAAAAAAACAAGTGGAGAGAAAAGTAATGTTATACATTAAAAAAATAAATAAACAACAATTGTAAAATTGTTGAAAGCTGTAAAAAGACCGATAAAATACCCGAAGAGAAAACATTAAAATGAAGAAAAAAAATCAAACTGAAAAAAAGCTTGAAAACGTTTGAATACTATTAAATATCCCACCAACAAACACAAAAAGACCAGCAAAAAAAGTGGAAAGAAGGAAGGAGACTGTTAATATTATCAACCAAAAAGATATAAGTAAAACAAAAAGAAAGAAAAATGAAACATTTTCAAATTAGTTGCCGTTTTTCTTTTACTTTTTTGTTCGCTTTTTTTTAAACAGAAAATTGGGGATGATGCCCGCTTAGAACTGAAAATGAATAAAGTTTATATTATTGTAAAATACTGAAAATTATGAAACGTGAGACGGGAGATAAATGAATCGTTTCTTAAAATTTGGCAGAATCATCAAGTAAATAATAACGATGAAAAAGGAATAACGGGCAAATCTGGGAAAATAAAGTCAGTTAAATATTTCAAAACTCTAACTGGATTAAGAAAAATATTCAGAGAGAGAGAGAGAAGCATTGAGTAAAATGAACAAAAAATCCATACAAAATTGAAAGTGTTCCAACAATGAGAAAGAAAATGAGAAAAAGAAAAACGAGAATACAGAAAATGACAAAAGGTCAATGAACAGGTGTTTAGCGACAATGTGTGAGAATACGAGCAAATCTAAATTCAATCTAAAGACGATTTCGGATATTTTATCAGTCATAGAATTCATTATTCGAATTCTCCCCAAGAAGATTTAAATTTTCTTCCAATAGTCTTCTCTCGCTCCAACACACGGAACATATATGCAGGTACTTTCATTGATACCCACACATGCACACACACACACACACACACACACACACACACACATATGTGCCTACGACAAACAGAGTGGCATAAACACCATTCTCACTAATAACACATACACACACGCTTTTGCTTGCTTCCATGCAAACGTTTTTATAGATTTTTTTTGCATCTATCCAGGTTATATTCAAAACTTAATAAAAAAAAACTTTCGCTCGTTCATTTTTTCTTCTCGCACTCTACACATACACACACACAAACTCAAAACAAAATAAAAATACTGAAATATGATCCATAATATCACGTACACACAAATGTATGTATCAGATACATGGTAACACTTCTCTTAAAAGAGTACACAATGGCAAAGACAAAAATGACACACACTAATATATGACAATGAAGAAACATTCCCCTTTCACAAACTCTTAAAATGTAAATTCATATGATTTAAGTCAACTACTCAGTTACACGAGAAACATCGCCTTACTCTCCTTGTCTTCCTCCCCACTTTCATATAACAAGTAATATAGCTTCTCTTTCTGCTGCTACCGCTACCGACAAATTACTTTCAGTGAGCACCAATATCCCTGCCACTGTCAGTTCAATGAAATCTACCACCACTGCTTTCGGATCTACTGCGCTTTGAATTGGTCTTTCCTGTAATTTTAGCATATTTAGAGAAATAGATAAAATTCAGTTTTGGTATAGACAGACACACAAATTGATATAGACAGACAGATAGCCAGAGTGAGACAGACAGACAGACAGACAGCGTGATACAGACAGATATTTTTCTATGGAAAAGTTTTAATTTTTAACGTAATATTTAGACAAGTCGAATTTTACTAAGCTTACTATATACCGTATGTTCTCAACTATAGTATAATCTTTAATGATTGAATTCACCACACTAGCCATAGCCAGAGATACTACCTTACTAGTCATCACCCGAGAGCAGGTGTTTGCATATTGTTATTATACGGATAATCACTAATCACGCTATTCCTCTAATTGTGCGTGTTTAGAACGGACTTCTTTGAAGGATTGAAAAGTTTTATTTAAACCTTAGCGAAGTAGACTGATTCAACATTATTACTTTATAGTGAACTCCATTATGCACCATAATTTTGGCCTTGTGCCAAAACTAATCTAAGCATAGTAAACAACTAGTAAAAATTACAACTAATAAAAATAATGAAATTCTTCCCTCCTTTTCGCCAACACAAAAACTCTCTCTCTCTCACACACACACACACACACACACACACACACACACACACACACAAATTGCCCATTGTACGGAGATGAACTTAAATGAATCTCCAGCAATATAGCGTGAGTTTTGGCTGATAGGCTTCAACTCCTTTAATTTTTGCGGAAATTGAAAACTAATGCATAATTTCTCTAAAAGTATTACTAAATAAATAAATTAATTAAAAGCCCGTTTCTTTTTTCGAAACATTAGCTTCTAAAACACACACACATATGTGTATGTGTGTGTGTGTGTGTGTTTATAAGAAGAAGACAAAGACTTTTATTATTCATTTTGATAATTTATTTCGTGAACACCGAGGTGTTCAGGTTTTCATATCGAAATCTCCATAAATGGAGAAAATACACTGGACAGACACATTAGATTGGTAGTGGTGAGGGAAGGTGTTATAATTTATTTCGTGAACACCGAGGTGTTCAACTCTTCAGACCGAAATCTGTCGTCTACATTGAGCTCTCCCTGGATTTATATCCTCCTCGGAATTATCCCTTCTAGTCACAAACTGGTAAGACATATATATATATATATATATATATATATATATATATATATATATATATATATATGCGAAAAAATGTCTAGGTATTATTCCAGAAAGTAAATGCAGGTAAACAGCAAAAAATATGTATTTAAAATCAAATAAAAAAAAGAAAGAAATAAAAGGCGCAAAAAATATTCTTTTTATGAGAAGATTTGATTAAAAAAATCATGTATTTTAAAACGTAGCATCTGACCTCGCCTACCGCTTACTTTTGACCCCTGCAACTTTTATTTTCATTTATCTTGTGGGGCCGTGCCCGTACGCTAGTTGGTAATTTAATCCGCAATGGGTAATGACGCAATATCCTCTAAGAAATGCCACATGGATTTCTGAAAAGATTCAATGTAATACATAAACGAGGAAAGACTGAAATATTCTCGGAGCAACACACTTCCCAAAACCTGATTAATTAGCCAAACATTATATATTTTTTCCAATGGCTCTTTGAACTTAGCGATCAAATTTTGGCATCCATCGTATTACAAATCCTGCAATTACAATAACGTTCTAAGTAAATCAGAAAAGCTAAGGTGACAAGAACTACAACAATAATAATAATTATTATTATAACAATAATAATAATGATATCAATAATATCTGTAATTATGATGACGAGGAAGATGTCAATATATTGACTATTGTCACCTCTATTTCCCGTGTTGAATCCTCCTTTCTACATCAGCGTATGCCTACATGTCCGAATGTATGTATGTAGCTATACTAAAGCTAAATATGCTACTTAAAGATTATGAAAATAAGAAACGGCTATTTTATATAATATAATCAATATAAATATTTCTAAATAAGATAAAATATTTCTTTCCAATAACAATGTAGTATGATCATAATAAGCTTTAAGGATAAAAATAGATTGATTGGTGCTAAATTGTTTCATATATATATATATATATATATATATATATATATATATATATATATATATATATATATATATATATATATATATATATATATATAAAAATATATATATATATATATATATATAAAAATATATATATATATATATATATATAAAAATATATATATATATATATATATATATATATATATATATATATATATAAAAATATATATATATATATATATATATATATATATATATATATAAAAATATATATATATATATATATATATATATATATATATATAAAAATATATATATATATATATATATAAATATATATATATATATATATATAAAAAATACTTTTAGTGAGTTATGTATTTAAAATATTTAATTAACCTGAACTATTTATATCATTTTGAACTATTGTTTTCTTAGAAACGTTTTCAAGACATTTATTCTGTAACATACAGAATTGTTCCACAAGGTCTGAGGTATTGATTTTCTAAGCGTAGATTAGATATGGCATAAGCTCGAGAGTATGGGGCACCCAGTACGGATCGAACTCACTACTCAGTAATAACTGTTTTAGCGAGACAAGCTTGCTAACCATTACACCAAGGACGTCTATTTACAATTCGATGCTAGAAAACGAAGGCATTTAAATTGAAATTATTTAAATGCCTTCTTTTTCCAATGAATACGGTTTCTAGCTACTGAAAAAACATGAAACTTTATCGATTACACATATTCTTCCGTATAAGATAGAGAAAAATACGCATGACGTGAAAGTAAAAAATACAAGTGAATGTCTATCGCAAAGACACAAACATTATTCGAATCATCAGATTAAATTATTTTTCATAAACTATATCTGTATTATAATTAAATACATCGAGTCGTAAGAGAAACTTGGGAGAACGTATTCAAGCGTGATAAGTGTCAGTAATCTCAGCAGGATGCAGATTAGGATTAAGGCTCAAAGGTCAAGATTAAGGATAGAGTGTATTAAAACGTTGGATCGTGAATTTGGTGACAGTAATTGTTAGTTCAATCCTGGGTCGGGTATGGCAGACAGACTCCGTAGGAAAGGAATGAGCAGTAACTGAACAGTACTAGTAAGAACAAGACTCGATATTTTTTTTTTAAGCTTATCGCCCCAAGAAAGGCTGGAGGCCACTAGCACGCAAGGGGTTACAGAAGGTTTGGAGGAAGAGCAGATAGGAGTGGTAAAGGAGAGGATGTGGAGAAAGATAGTGGATCGATCAAGGCAAGGGGATTACAGAAGATTTGGAGCGAGAGCAGATAGGAATGAAAGGTGAAAGGATGTGGAGAAGGGAAGTGGATAGATCAAGGCAACTGGAGATGTCTCGATTGACGATTGAAAGTAGAAAAGTCTAGCCCCTAGGGTTCAGTTCCCTGAAGATTACCCGGATTGACCATCACGCGAAGAAGGCCGGAGCGCATTGTGATAGCAACAACAAAGATGAGGATTCTTGTCCAAGTAGAAATAATAAGTCTCTCCCAGATATTCGGACAACAATTAGTCAAAGACTGACAATTCTGTAAAAGTTATTTCTAATTATCTTAAGAACGGATAAAGTATTCTAAAACAACTATTCTAAAATATTAGTTCATTTCATACCTGCGTATGTCATTTTCTTTCCTTAAAATAAATCTGTTTTCGAAAACTGAGTTTAAGAATACAGAAATAAATGCTGATGAAATGCCCGATTAGTAAAATATATAAACAACTGCGCACACGCACGCGCAAACATACACACGTATGTATTTGCATGCATATTTAAGACATTAATATGCGTATACTTGTCCTTAAACACTTGCTACAAACAGGGTTGAATCAAAATAAAAAATGATGTGGAGAAATAAAAAGGCATTAAATAAAACTATGTACAGAAAGATACACATGGAATGCGAGTTAAGTTGAATATGTTGTTAAAACTACAATAAATAAGATAGATAGATAAGCAGAAAGATATATATGGAGACAGATATATATGGAGACAGATATATAGATATAGATAGATAGATAGATAGATAGATAGATAGATAGATAGATAGATAGATAGATAGATAGATAGGATCATAAGCAAATATACAGGTATAACATACGTGAATAGACAGATATATAGCTATCTAGATATCGAAAGAACTTGGAGAGATGTCATGAAACTAATTCTTCCAGTTTATTTCCATGGAAATAATAATAGATACAACAAGTACAATAACACGATTAGATAATGTCAGTTTTCATCGATAAAATAGTCTTTTTCCTACTCTTCACCCCCTATGTCTATGCGTTTTCCCTCGAACAAGAACCTGCATGCCGCGATTGTAAATATCAGCACCAGTGAAACCTACCCACCTTTTAACTACAGCGATGACGGCGCCGTTAAAAAATCTTGTCTGCGTTGTTCACCTTTCATTGGCTCAAACAGACGAATAACAATGGATCAAACGAAACTACACGGTGTATGTAGCAGGACAGCTGAGACTACATTTACAACGTGGTACGGTTTTTAAATCAAACTGTTCAGGATCCTGACGTTATTATGCAAGTGAAAATTTACCTTCCATGATTCAGGTTGGATATTTGGACATTCAGCTTAGTCATAGTTACGCGCTGTAACAAAGTTGATGGTTTGTTATGATTTCAGGAAATCCAAGAGAAAACATGGAATGATCCTTTCTTATCACAAAACGCAGTGTACACAACTTTACCCGTTGATGGTTCCGCCTTGATTATTTTGGGAGGGTGGAATTCGCATGTCGCCACCAGTCGAATTGTCGTTTTCATTCCAGGTGTGATTGGTCATATTACGTCTCGTCTATTAGGATGATATGGGTCCCAGAAAATGTCATCTAGAGCTTGCAACGGGACATAAAAGAGATGTAATCGGGAGTCAATTTGCTCTGGCTTGGAGAAATCTCCAAACTGCCGTCGCTGTGTTGGGGAGGTCGAGACCCTGGGTCACGCCTTCTTTCATTGCAGCATGGTAGTGCCGTTGTGCAAGTTTGTTGAAGGCCTCATGGTCCGCATGCTGCAGGGAAAGTTCTTTGTCCTTGAAGCCTCTTCCGTTTGTAGCAATGTGGCACTGCCGATGACGAAGGCTGAACAATATGTGTTCCACTGCTTGCTAGGAGTTATGAGAGTCGTGATTTGGACGACGCGTCAGAAGGGATTCTATGGAGGTGAGAAGTTCACTTCTTCCCTACTAATCTTGTACTTTAAGCATCAGCTTAAAGTCAAGATTAGGACGGAAAGGCAGCGGCTCTCTTCATCAGAATTCAGCAAAAGGTGGGTGCGTCTTGCGCGCTTGTGTCGTGTGAAAGGGGCTGACCTTGAGTGGCACTTTGATGCCGGTTAGGCATCAGGATATTGCTCTTCTTGGGTTGAACTAGTGCAACCCATCCCGAAACTAGGCAAGGTTAGGTTCAGTTTTGATGTTTTAGTTTTACGTTTTTCTTTCGAGTTAACTTAGCTAGGGTATGTATGCTCATTGGCCCCACTTTTATTTTTGTCCCTATTTTTCTTTAAGTTTAATTCCCCATCCAATCCACTCCCTCGTTAGGTGGTTAGTGATGTAAGTTCGCAGTTGAATGCGGGGCGCATTTCGTTTCGCGTGAGTGTTTTCGTATTTGCTGTTGTGTTTAAATGAGTGCGTGTCAGTGTGTATGCTTGGGATGAATGAATGATTTATACTCTTATAGTCCCGCATTGATTTCGGCCGGTAAACTGATATTTCTGCCACATTTAGTGATTGGGGGGGGTATTACTAATAATATTTTCTTTAGTTTCTTGTAAATAGATTTCTATTCAAATTGTAAATACTCATTGGGGTTAGTTTTTAGAATTGTTATTTTATTCCCCTCCCCCACAGACACTGAATTGTAAATATGGGGACTAGTTAGTATTTACATAGAGACAGTGAGGTATTATGGTGGTTGTAGTAAGAAAGGTACGTATGAATGTGATGTTTTGGTGTAAGGAATATTGTTCGTACGATTGGGTCAGTGTTTCCGGCTAGCTAAGTTATAGTTAAGACAGAAGAAGACCGTCCTTTCCCCAATCCCCCCTTTAGGCCTTGTGCCACATTTCTGTGTATTTAGCAGAATAAATATTGGGCTCCGTGTACAGTTCCCTCTTTACAATTCGCACGGAATATCGGATCGACGTATTCTTTAGGTAGGTTGACTGTTGCGCGAGGACATCCAGTACGTGGATTCTGTTTGCAATTACTGAAAAACATTATATGTTTAACTGTGTTCGCTGAAAACGTTCAGCAATCACCGATGAAAGTCAGTGGGTGCATTTTGTTTTTTTCGCAACGAAGAATTGACTGATATACCTACGCTTCGTACGCACTTCTATGCTCGACGCCATTTTGCCAGATTTCTGGTCAGATGCTATCAGTAACACGGCAACATTTTATAAATTAATGGCGGAAAAATTCAGCATCTTTTGCCATAAAACCAACACCTGCGTCTGACATCGTGAGCCAACATAATATGAGGCATTACTTTTGGAACGAACCGCGTAAATAGAATCAGCCAGCGAGAAATGGTGGAACCAAACTCTACTGTCAGTATGAATGGCAATCTACATACAAACACACATGTACCCAAGTTCAGTTGTAAATATTTCAGAAATAGATTAAGCAAACAAACGAACAAACGAAACACATTCCTCTACTTATCAATCAGGGGAGTAGGCGCAGGGGAAGAATTCCGTGATAAGCAAGCATCGTTATTTTCTAAGTTCAAAGCCAGAACATTGGATTTGAACTTTGGCTACGTGCCACCAGGTGCAGATGAGTGCTTGCTAATGCATTTCTGCGCAGACGAGTTAGATGTTGCAGCCATTCAACATCGGGTGTGTTCACTGGCGAGGGACCTGAAAATAGTCAATCCACATTTTGTATATGTGTATGTGTTTGGCCCCATGCGTCAGTTTTGATTTTGTCTCTCTGCGTTTTGTTTTCCGTAAACAGAAATGTGTCAGTTAGTACTAGTATATGGATTAATATATATATATATATATATATATATATATATATATATATATATATATATATATATACGCGCATTATATATTATATAACAATGATAAAGCTAAGTTTAGAGTTTTGTCAATCAATCCCTCTTGGATCCTTGTCACCCCATGCAAGGCAGTAAAGACACTAAAACAAGTGGTTAAAGGGTGTCGAAATATTAGAAATAGAAACATTAATAATGAACGAGAAGAGAAAAGAGTAATCAGGAGGACAATAGATAGCGATTGACATTGCCGATAAATTTTTGCAGATTAAAGTTGGCTGTAAACCATGGATCTAGAAGTGAGTTCCACAAGCGAGAAGTGCGAGAAAATAAACTGTTATCATAGAGTTTACGGCTATATCTCGACAGCTCAACAATAACTTCATTAGATCTTAAAGCCAGTCTAGTACTGCGCTTAAATTCGAAACGTCTCGGTACCATAGCGAAGAGAGATAGTTATTAGTAATTATTTACAAAATGTGGCACAAGGTCAAAAAGGGGAATGGGGAAAAGGGCGGTCTTCATCTGTCTTAACTTTAAACTTAGCTAGCCACAAACACTGACCCAAACATATCACAATCTTCCTAACAACAAAACAACGCATTGTTAATTACCTTTCTTACTACATCCACCATAATACCTCATGTTTCCATGAAAGTCCTAACTAGTCCACGTATGTACAATTCATTGTCTGTGGGGGTAGGGAAATGAAACAACACTTTAAAAAACTAGCCCCCAATGAGTATTTACAATATTGAAACAAAACTATTTACAAGGAACCAAATAAAATGATGCTAGTAATAACCCCCCCCTATCCTTAAATGTGACAGAAACATCAACTCACTGAACGAAATCAATGCGGGACTTTAATAATATAAAACATTCATTCAACCCATGCACTCTTATCGTAGCGAAGAGCTCATCTGAACAATTACCATGAAAATATATATAGAAAAAATATACACACACATGTTTGTGTGTGTATGTGTGTGTCTGTGTGTGTGTGTGTGTGTGTGTAATATGTGTGTGTGTAATATGTGTGTATAAAAAATACTATCACAATACGATGATCAAATGTTTATGGTGAAATATCGGAATTTTCTGATTTTATTATTATGTTACAGCGATTGCATTAAGATAAAGAAGATTCTAAGTGTCAGTGGTTTTATTTATTTCGTGTAACTTTCATAATAAACGAAAACAAAATCCTAGATCATCTGGTTGTAAATACAGACTATAATCGCAAACCAAAAAATAAATTAGTGCCCTTAAAATCTCTTAAAATATTCGTCATAGGATATCGAAAGAATGCTATCCACATTCATTAAGATTTCTTTCTTTAAATTATCTCTTGAAAGTGTATTTCGACAGAACCAATTAAAATGAAAATATCTGCTTTTCGCTGTACTCAGCTGACGTGCACAAGTAATTCTTATTGGGAAAGGATGTTTTGAACACGTTCCAATCAAGCTGCGGGTGTGAGCTTCGATAAGGCACACGCCGAGATGACAAGAAAAAGCACGCTGCAATTTGTGGACTAATGAACGCGTAAACTAGCACATGCAGAAAGCACGTGTTGGCGAGCCGTACACCTACGCACACACAAACAAGGTCACGTGGTAGACCGCAAGTTCTGTTATTCAATCAAACATTTCATAACGTGTCGATCGAATAAACTGCGATCGATATCTAACAATCAAGTTTCAATAGCCTAATATCAACAATAAATATTTACCCTACATGAATATAGCATATTTGACGACTACCTGAATGTATTCCGAAGCTAAAACGACTGTGTTTCTACAACCTTTCACTTGAGTAGCTGCCTCATTTGAAAAAAAATGAATCAACATTCTGGATGTATAATCTTTTATTGATACTCGAATACCGATTACCCATCTCAGTCACCATTCAACACCCTTTGACTGACAAGCAGTCAGACAGATAAAAGTGACATGACAAATAGATATGAAGAATTTAAATTTCTAATTCTTTATTATTACGCAGAAACAGAACAGTCCATAATTATTATTTTAAAAATGGCACCTTATTAAAAAGAAATGAAGACATATCATTACGGAGCAACTATCTAGAAAGAATATAAATAAATAGTCAACATCTGAATTAGACGCGTTTTTTTTTCACATCACATATTCGTTGTGCCTATACTTAAAGAATATACGATTCAAATATTTGCTTAAAATTTAACCCCGTATTACATTCACTTCCAACATTTGCCATATACGAACAAAATACACTAATACAACTAATTTTAATACACACCTAAACTACGCACATACATCATGGGGTATGCAGGATATACCCATACACCGAATGAAAACTAATCAAACACAGAATTTAAAAATTGATATAAGTACTAACGCTATAAAATATATACGTGGCGTCTACACGATCAATGAAAACAAAACATAAAATTGAAAGATAATTTCGCATCATTTCCCTTCCAACATTTCTGATTAAGCTAAATAATTAGCGAAATATTTTAAATTTATAAAAAAAAAAACTTTCTACTTGTTCCCTATTTATTCTGTCATTCTGTCTATATTTGTATCTCACAGGTGTGAATATATTGAGATAAATAGGTCAATAGATATGAACATATTTAGAAAAAGTCTAGCTCGGCTCATTCATATCACAGTATTCCTGACCAACTAATTGATTTAAGCTCAGTAAAAAGAAAAAGAAAAAAGAAAAAAAAACATCAACAATAAATCAGCTAAAATCCCCAGCAAATCAACATTTATAAAACAAAGATGATTGTTCGAATAACACTAAACCATTTCCCAACCATTAAATATCGCTGTAAAATTCATTTTGTGGTAGACTAAATCCAACCAGTAAATATTTCACATTTATTTAAGAAAAAAAAGGAAATTTACCTGTTATTTGCGTACTTCAGATTTTCAAGAAAATGACTCTCGAAAGACAACCCATATACAGAGACCAAAGTTTAAATCTGTGTTTGGTTTTGCAAACTATCAAGAATCTGTGGATAGAAGTGATAAGACCAGTCATGTAGACTAAATTTTTAGCAGCTGGCCTGTGGCAGGTACTCCAATGATGTTAAGTACTATTATAATGTAATTTAATATTCATGGGACTAAGTTATCGAATATGTTACGAGTCAAATATTAAATTTCAAATATCTTACCTGATTTTACTGAACCATTTTAAATATAATTTCACAATAAAAAGCATCTTTTGAAACAGCTTTTGAAAGATTTTTTTTAAGATAGAAAGAAAGATACAACAACAGATTTAAAACAATAAAGTTAAAACAATAACGGAAAACATGTAACCGAAAGAAAAACATAGACAGATGATAAAAATATTTTGTGTTGATACTAATTCATATAGTCGTTGATTCATAAAAGAATCAGAAAATATAAAAGCCAGCAGCATTTTATTAACCCTGCACAAAATCCACCCTCTCCATTCGGAGAACGAATTTTTATAACGCCGTAAGAAAAGGCGGGAAGGTGAAAAAGTAGCGAGAAAAGTTTTTTGTTGGGAAGCCGGGAGTTATCGTTATATTTCTTGCTTCGATATAGCGACACAAGTTTAAGACACACACACTCTCACACACACACACACAGACACACACACACACACACACACACACACACACACACACAACAACAACAACAAAAACAACAACAAAATTTATTAAATTCAACTAGCAAAGTCTGTTTCATTTTTATTGAATTTTTCAATTTTTCGAATCCGTTGTTGTATATATGGATGGAAATATTGCACCCAAACATAACAACGACACCTTTGCCACGTTAAATGTTAAAAGTCTTCATCAATGATTATATCAAAGAACGTATAGATATAGAAATAAAAGTGTATATAAGCATCCCACTTCACTTCAACCTCCTAATATTAAATCGACGATTCTACGTAAAATTTGTGTATTCTGCACAATATTTTATAGGTTTGCATGATCATTACAGCAACATTTACACAAATAATGATGGCATATCTATGGGTTCGCCTCTCGATCCTACTTTATATAATTTCTCCATGGCTCAACGTAGAAAACAAATTTTACCAAACCTATAGTATTTGCTCAATATATTGAAAGCATAATTACATTTACAAAAGAAAATTGACAAAACCAAAACAACCCTTAAAGAATCCTTAAAAATAACTGTTTTAGTAACTTGGCACTTCAAAATTCTCCCAATATAAAAAAATATTGTTTAGCAATTTCTGTGTCTTTTTGCATCTTCAATGCCAATAATTAAAAAATAACATTAAATTCTCCCATTGGTCGCACAAGCACCACACAATCTCGAAGGTAGACTTGTCATATACAAACTTAGTACAATTCGTAAGTATACGGATCATCAACTCAAAACGACGAAACTGCATCTACAAACATAAGACACATATTAGTAGATAATATCAAAATACTATAAAAAAAACTCATAGTAAAGAACATCAATCACTCCTACACACACACACACACACACACACATATATATATATATATATATATATATATATATATATATATATATATATATATATATATACACATATATATATATATAGGATTAATTGATGTTCTTTACTGTGAGTTTTATATATATATATATATATATATATATAATTATTTATTCGAATATATATATATATAAATATATGTAGAGAGAGAGAGAGTGTGTGTGTGTATATGTGTGTGTGTTTATTCAGGTATGTGACATTCAATGAGGATCTAATTCACAAACACGCGCTGATTGTGACACAAGCTTTGTGCCCATATTCCTTTAGCAGGAACTTTATTTGTTAGTTGACATATTCCTGAGCTAAAATAAATATTAACAGATAAATATGTAGAAACAATGAAGATTCATATAATAATAAAGATAGCAAAGTTAGCAAAGCAATTTTCTTTTCCACGCAAGCATGTATATGTCTGTCTGTCTGTCTGTCACTCTCTCTCTCTTTCTCTCTCGCGCTCTCTCTCATACAACTCTAACCTTGTAAGGCTGATGTTCCTAGTGGCAAAATCTAAAATCAGTTTTGGAAATTTTCTCACTAAAATAAGTTAAGAAAACAAAGTGAATATCACTAGCTGACAGGTGTTACGCGTGCCGTTAAAAGTTCGATCGTTACTGAATCTCCTTCAGTTATAATTATGAAAGAGCCGAGACTTAAAGAGTGAAAATGTGTCCAGAAACCTCTTCCAGTTCCACCTGTATCGACAAAATCTCATGCTAAGAGGAGAAACCCATTTGTTATTCATGTTTCTTGACACAGAACTAAATAGCATCTGCCTTCAGATGTTTCAAACCAACAATTACAAGGTGTAAAGAGGCTATCACCAAATTAAAAACGCTGACCATAGTTTGCAAGCAAATTCGAATATAATCGAGGATTAATTATATTCAATCTATTTCGGTTTGGGCTCCTCTTGTGACTTAAACTATATCAGTGCCTATAGTCAATCTCCTTTCAAATGCTGCGTCCCTTTAGTATGTAGGTAATCATGACTCTCCATATTCCCTTTATTATCTGTGAAATTCCATAATTCTTGAGAATAATCGTGTCGTGGTTTCCAGTTGTTATCTTCTCTGGAATCCAGAGCCCAATCTACTCTGCTATTTATCCCATGGCTAGTGGGGAGAAGAGACTGGTTCATGTCTTTTTCAGTAATGAGAAAGCGAACGGACGAGATCGGAATTTGAAATCGGCTTAGACTAGTTTCTCTCTCTCTCTCTCTCTCCCCCTCTCTCTTATACACACACACACACATATATATATATATATATATATATATATATATATATATATATATATATATGAAAATGGGTGGATTAATAGCCTAAACCCATTAAAAAGTGTTTTTCCCCATTTAAAATTGCCAGCGACTCTCGTTCGTGCGCATGTGTAGTCGCATCAACGTAAACTAACCTAGTCCGATGAAGTCCTAATGGACAAAACGCGTCACACGAAATCTTTTTACACTTTATCATATACATATGTTCCGAAATAAAAAAAAAAAGGAAGAAAAAATTACTCAATGAATACTCATTTGTTATTAATCAATCAAACACACACATAAAGAGAGGAACCGGTTTTTGCGGTTCCTCTCTTTTTTTAAAATATTTTTCTCTCGTTGGAACAACTATAATCTTTTCCATATATATATATATATATATATACATATATATATATATATATATATATATATATATATATATATATATGTATATATATATGTATATATATATATATAGAGAGAGAGAGAGAGAGACAGACAGACAGACAGAGACAGTCAGACAGATTATATATAAGTGGATACTGAAGTCAACATCGAGCGGCGACCGTCTGTTTCATGCTTGAACGTAATGTTCAGATCATTCTGAAAATTGTGTTCAAACATTAAACACTGTTGCCGGTCGGTGTTGACCTCGGTGTCAACATTTATATTTACATACGCTCTCTCCCTGATATTGATCACTTTTATCCATAAATATAACGTAACTTACAATATATAAATATATATATATATATATATATATATATATATATATATAGAGAGAGAGAGAGAGAGAGAGAGAGAGTGTGTGTGTGTGTGTGCGTGCGTGCGTGCGCGCGGATGCGCTCTACTTAAAGGAGATATATTAGACCATCTGGTGTAGCGATTATTTCTTGTATATTTCTCCCTTTGATAAAATCTACCTGTTTTAGCATTGCTTATTTCATTGCTGTCTTCTTGATGTAAAAATAACCTCCACTATCAATAGAACCGCTAAAAATAAAGGTAAGTGCTGATCAATACGTCCTAAACTTTCTCATTTCATATTTGAAATTCTACTTCCAATATACAATGTAACCGCTTCTATATCGTTCTCTTCAAGATCAGACATGATAAGCATGTGATAAAAGTATTCAAGAAAAGTACTAAATACATTCTGTCGTTACATTTCTTAAACTAGCATAGACAAGTAATTCTTTTAGTAAACTTATGTTTAATACATCCCTACTTTTGCATTTTGTCGGATTATTTCTATATGTAAGAAAATTACATAAGGTCTTTTAGGTGTCTCTTGGGTAAAGTGCTATGAAGTTCTAGACCAGACCAAGAAAGTTTTACTGTCTAACTTTTGATGTTTCATCTGATAGTGGCGGATAGTTAACACAGGGAACAATTTTCAGCGTCGTCTCGTGTATATATTCATTCAAATATGAAAGATAGAAATAACACCATGTTTTTAAAATACATATGTGAACTAAAATTGAAAGCAATCGTAGAATATGAGATATAATGGGAAAAAAGAAAACTAGTGCAAGAAATTGTAATCAATGTATGAAGGAGAAACTGAAAATCATAGAATTCAAGCGAGTGAATGCATCAATAAAAAAAATAATGAAATTATTTCAAACAGTCTTTTTGATAAACGTGAAAAAAGAACTGTAGTTTAGGAAAGTCCAAGGATAACAAACGGCCATTTTGAAAATTGCAGTATAATGCTGGAAACAGTGTTAATGCCCAAATAATCAAAAAATATTTTCTTTATGTTTTAGAAAGTTTGTGTTCTTTAAGTATTTTATATTAAACATTCCTGTATGTATAAGAATAGGAATATACAAATCGCACGTGCGTTCCATTGAATAATATAGATATATTATGTTTATTTTTATAATGATCCTTTCTAGTTCTCTAATCAGTTTCTTGATGTTAACATGAAATTCATCAAAGAAGGCGCCGTAGTTTTTCCTACCCAATATACTTTCGATCTCCTCAAAGACAATCACTAGGGGTGAATTACATGAGTTTCCTTTTAACATAAAAAACTGATTCGAGAACTGGAAAGAAATATTATAAAAATCAATAGACATATGTCTATATTATTCAATGAAACATGTTTGAATGAAGATATGCATATATATATATATATATATATATATATATATATATATATATATATATATATATATATATGCATATATATATATATATATATATATATATGCATATATATATATATATATATATATATGCATATATATATATATATATATATATATATATATATATATATATATATATATATATATATGTATATATATATATATATATATATGCATATATATATATATATATATATATATATATATGCATATATATATATATATATATATATATATGCATATATATATATATATATATATATGCATATATATATATATATATATATATGCATATATATATATATATATATATATATGCATATATATATATATATATATATATATATATATATATATATATATGCATATATATATATATATATATATGCATATATATATATATATATATATGCATATATATATATATATATATATATGCATATATATATATATATATATATATATGCATATATATATATATATATATATATATATATATATATATATATATATATAATGGACTCTCCCGTCGAACTCGACGTATGAGGGCCAGACAGATCAGTTCCCAGAAACTGAAAGTCCGACAACCACACAGGATTTGATTATTGTGGTGAAGGCTTTGTGCAGGGCCATCCACACTTTTTGGAGGGACGAATACAGGGACCTGGTGCAACGAATGCCACAAGGTCCCCAAACGACCCTCCGCAAGTTTTGAATTCAGAGTTGTCCTTCTCCTAGACCAGTTGCCATCCAAGGCTATAGAACCCAGTCTGTCCTGCTATTTACCCATAGTTGCAGGGAGAAGAAGAGGAGGATTCACACCTTAACCCAAGGGTATTAGCACGTAAGTGAATGTAATGGATTCGACTTAAATTCGAACTAGGCTCTCCGATTCCTCAATCCAAGCCGTTATCCATTACTCCACGGTGCCTCCTCAATATATATATATATAAGGCAAGTAGGAGCATTCGGTGTTGGCCGGGTAATAGTAATAACAGTTTAAAGATTATTGAGTAAATTTTATCATGCTACCGAATGTGTCTATAACCAGTAATATATATATATATATATATATATATATATATATATATATATATATATATATATATATATATATATATTACCCACGCGCGATGAAGATTTTTTTTATTTTTACGAGAGAAATTACCACAACCTGTAAGATGTCTGCGTCACAAGCTGTGTATGTCAAACCTGCCTTGCCAGGTTCCACTTTCATACATGCTCCTTGCGAACCCCTCTAAAAAAAAACTTTGAAAAACGCCAGATCCTACTTGCACAACAATCTGATGTCAAGATAGCTCTATAAGCCCAAATGATCTCTTCCACACGCTATATGGTTTTCATGGAAAAGTTAGTTGTCCGACTTTTCGTTTTCAAGTCTACCATTTTCACAACTTTTTCTCACACTTTTCTGCTCATTCTTATTTCTCTTTCTTTCCCATCGCAAATTCAAGTCGTCTCACTAGTCAACACAAATCCAATCTTCCTCAATAATTACTAATATTCTCTGCTCTCGATGAAGCGCCGTAATCGATGTCTATGTGCCAAGAATGGTATTCTTATTGGTCAACTACTAAACTATAATGAATGCAGAATACGCTGTACAAAATGGAAAATAGTTTGATGGGCACCAACTTTGAATTGAGATGTGATTGTATGCAATTTCCTCTTCGTCGTATGTTTATCATATTTGTCAGTCGTGGGCTATCCCATTTTTGCATCACCTTTATGCACCCACAATTTTAATGTTCTCTTGGTGTCTCCTCGAAATTTACTTATCATAATGTTACATCAGAAAAAATATGGAGCAGTTGAAACCTCAGAGATAGAGTGCCCCGTCTTGGTGGCCACGACAAATATTCGGCTCTCTGTTAATTCTTGTTCAACTTCCAGAGATTCCACAGCTACACTGTCAGAGCTACACTGCATCTCCCAGCGACACCGCCAATAACATCATCTACATTTGAGCGATTTCGAAACCTCCACTGTACTGCTGTCTTTAATATTTGATACTTCAGTGTAGACACACGATGAAAGTTGGAATCATACAAGACCAAGTACAAAAACGTCGGTATGTGCGAACTGCTCTAACAGAAGACGGAAAATATGACAGAAATCTGGAGTAAAGAAAGTATTCAGAAACAAGAAAAATTTCTTTAGAAACATAGAAAAAATTGTTAAACTGCTGTGTAATGTCAGTCCTCCTCTATCAGTGAATGCTGGAAAATTTCCTCACAGGTGGAAACGAGATTTGGGAAGCAGAAATCTAGTTCTACACAATGATGCAGAGAATAACATGAATTGAACATGTGAGAAACGAGGAAGTAAAAAAATGATAATAAAAAATGACACAGAGAATACAAAACAGGCTAAAAAATTCTAGAATCCCATATTCGCAGGATATATTGAATGCAAGAAGGGCAAAGGGAAACATCGAATGACAAACCTAACGAGCCTGTGTAAATGGATGGTAGAACAGGAATAGCAAGGAGGCAAACATTACTTAGATCTACGAAAGAGAGGATGTTGTGGGAAGTCATGATCACCCACCTCCTGAAGGGACACATCACGCAAATGAAGTAATTTCAGCCAAAATTCAAACTATTCGAGAATTTCGTTTTCCAAGCTGATATTGTTTCAATTGACTCTTCCATAACAGATTAACAAATTACAAACACCCAATATGATAACCAAATAGAATATTCATCCCACACCTTTGGTAAGGGTTTTATAAAAGTTGAATGGCAATTGATTGGAGCAATTCGATCGATAGCGAATCGATGTTTCTTCATGGCCAGCACTAACCTTTTTCCGGGTTTAACAAATCCAACAGGAAGAACCATCGTTTCCATCAACACATAAAAACTCTTAACACCAGTGATATATATTTGGTTTTATTCATTCGTTTGCTTCGTGTCCTGTGTTTTATCGACCATTGCCAAAATTCTGTCAAATTACAAACGCCCGATATGATAAGTGGCTACATAATTCCTTTTGTACGGAAGAAAGATCAAAAGAAGGCCTTAGAGCAGCTAAATGATTTGGGATTCTGCTACACGTCACTGACCAGAATAAGAAAAAACACACAAAAGATTTTAATTGGTTATTTATTGTAAATGCGTTTATCCTGTTTTCTTTCCTTTTTTTTTATTCTCCCACTCTCACGTAAACTTTCGAGATTTGTTGTCGTTCATTGTGAGAATTTTTTTTTCTCTCATCAATCTGCAACGATTTTTCCTTCCACCTTGTTACTTTACTTTTTCCATTCAGTTTCGTTCCACTGTTTTTATCGTCCTTTTATTACATTTGCAGTTCTTTTTTTTTTTTCACAATACACAGGTTTCATTACTTTCTCTCTATACCCCCACCAGCGTTTTATATTTTCTTCAATTTCAGGAATTGTCGTTGTCTCTTTCCCTCATATTCTCTAACCTTTTCACCACTTTGCTTTGTCCCCTTTCACTTCACTTTCACTTTCTCTTTCTTTTCACATCATGAACTGTCTCTTTCCCTCTTGTTCTTTATAATTTCATCACTTTTTTGTTTCATTTTACACTTCATTATCTTCCTTTCGTCATTTCACTTTTTTATCGCAATTTTGTCGCCATTTTTCTTCGTACCAAATTATCTATTTTTCATTCCATATGCATGTATATCTTTGTCCTGCCAGTTCTCAAATCTCTTCGTTGCCTTAGTTCCTTTAGCCCAATGTTTCTTCTTATGCCACCCGACCTATTTGCCTGTCATGACGCCCAAAATTAATAATGCCTACATCCGTTTGATGTCATGCGCAGAATCAGAAGTATGTAAGATAAAAAAATATTGAACGGCAAAAATGTTTAACATTAAGGTTTCTACGCCATTAAACTTATAAATGAAGCAAGGTACAAATTTTAAATTGCCATAAACTACAGAGTCGCATTTACTCTTTCTTGAAAAGGAAAGTGCGAAAGATTCTGAGTTGATTTTATTGTTTTTATTCCTAACAAATTTGTTTTACTTTGTCAACAAGTAATACTGAATTTACCATTAGAAATTATGGACTTCGTTCGATGTGCGCTGTCTTGCGAAACCTAAATTAGCGAATCATAAAAGCAATATATATATATATATATATATATATATATATATATATATATATATATATATATATATATATAAGTAACTCCGAAAATCATGCTTGCAGGTACTTAATATTTGGTTTACAAACGAAACAGCAGAGACAGAAAATATATTTCGGAATTATTTTCATCTTTTAAGCTTTGTAAAAGTATGTTAAAATGCATTTATATACACATATAAAAAGTGCATTTATACGCATATAAATACATACATATATATGTATATATATAGAGAGAGAGAGAGAGGGAGAGAGAGAGAGAAAGAGAGAGAGAGAAATTGCATTTATATATATATATATATATATATATATATATATAGATAGATAGATAGATATAGATATAGATATATATAAACAAATTGCAATTATATTAATATGCGTAATTTAATTTTTTTCTTTTCTTTACAGGTGTGTCTATTTTCCTGTTATATGAAGGACTATCGGAAACTTGTCCATCTGAACAACTTCGCAAAATCTGAACAAATGAAAAAAACATCGGAAATGTTCATTTCCTTCTTGTCTGAACACATAATTTTTGCACACGTCCTTATATATAAGGCATTTGGTGCTGAAAAGATATCAGGCCGAGCAAGAAACATGTTTTTACAATTTGGATAATGGATATTTGATCAGATTTTGTGAAGTAGTTTATCCCTGCAGTTTTCAGCACCCTGTCTTATATAAACGTTATAATATACAATTTTGGATGTATGTATATGCATGCATTTATGATTCCCTGTGCATATATATGTGCATATCAGTGACCATTTTTATATCATTTCAAGCTGATTAGAAAACTTCAGATAAAGCTTGATTTTTAATACAACAGCACCAAAGCTGGCATATTTTGCTGTAAGTATAATGTTTTTCTCATTCTCATTCTCTATCGGTTTTTGTCCTTTGATTGTTCAGCAATCTACCTCACCCTGCAGAAAAAAACAGGTAACATATATTATTTTACATAGATATAAAAATAACCAAGCCAACACTGTAACAGGCGCCAGATTATGTGACCTCCGTGGATATGTCGGATTTGATTGGCTAGAAAACTGGTTTAAATCTTGAATGGGAGCTATAGAAGTTGGCTCTCTATCGGTTTTATACAACTTCTCCAAAATGACATGCCAGATTTTCACGCAAATTATCATAAATACATGAGTTTGAAACTTTACTTTGTTTTGTAGTGCGGTAATCGTCGTCGCTTCAAAGATAGATTCAAGTGATTACAACACTGATCGAAATCCCTTCAGAGAGTTGGAAAGATGCAGAAATGGTTGTAACCACATAGAAAATACCAAGTGTATTCACCTAACTGTATGTGTGACATTTCTGTTAGAAAGTACAAAAAATATTCTACTGATACTAGACGGAATACTCTTTAATCTTAGGTAGAGTGAACTGATATTACACTGATCCTCGGCAGAGATGCGCATCCATATATAAATACTCTCGTCATTTTCTGGATTTAATATGCAAGTAATATTATAAATATATTCCATATATACAAAATAGGTAATTGTTGAAACTTGACTAATACATGGAATAATAATGCAACACAAAATGTACTTAGAACAAAATGTATTGAAACAAGAAAGTGTACACAATATTTACATATAGTCTTTTGTATATTCCTGGGAAGACCGTTCCTGGAGAATGTGTTGACTGAGTCGCAGTCGGGCAGAGTCTCTGGTTGAATCTCTTGATTCGTTCTCCTCTCTTCCCGGTACCAACCATATTTATATGGTCGGTACTCCACTATGCAAATTAGGTGGATCCTACCACAACAGTAATGTATATTCGTTACTTATGAATGTATGAAGAAAAGCTATATGTATATTTGATTTTCTCGTTGATAAAGGAGGCATGCATGACGAAAAATTCCAATTTTTAATATATCTTTGATCTAGAGGCCTAATAATATACCATATATATATATATATATATATATATATATATATATATATATATATATATATATTACAGTAAGTTAATCATACCTTGAATCAATTAGCAATATTAATGCAATTATTGGCGAAATGTGTTTTTTCGACCGAAAGATGTTTTTAAGAATGAGCTATTTATTAACGGAAATGTACTTGTAATATTTGAAGTTTAGCATTGCGATTTGTACGCTCCAACACTACATAGCCGTTAATAGATAGCTCATTCTTAAAAACATCTTTCGGTCGAAAAACACATTTATTTCGTCTTCCAGTTTTCATTCTAAAGGAAAAAATACAGCCTGAAGATGAATGCGTGAAGCATTTGAAAGTACTAGCTGAATTAAAAAATACACCATATCCATTTTATACATAAAGATCTCATCATTCAGTGGATTATTAGTAGTATAAGGCTTATAATTATGTCTACTAGCGAAGGGATTTCGCCAATAATTGCATTAATATTGCTAATTGATTCAAGGTATGATTAACTCTTTGTAATATAAAAGTATATGCTGCCTATTTTATCATATATATATATATATATATATATATATATATATATATATATATATATATATATATATATATATATATATATGAAAGTGCACTTATATTTTTATTATCCCTATTATTGTTGTCGACTGTTTTAGCTGTATGTGAGAGAGAAGGAAAATGTTTTTCTTTTCAGCATATATCTACATAAATATGAATGCACCCGCGTAATATTTGTTTTGAGAATGACGTCATTTACGTGGATATTTGAAGCGTTAGCAGATATTTAAAGTAATAAACTTTTTTTTTTTTTTTTTAATAAAAGGAACCGAATAATTTATTACGTAAAAATATAAATATATATTACTATATAAAAATAACAAAACAAAAGTCATTGAAACAAAGCAAGTTCAGTCGACCAATGATGACAATTCCAGAACAACGTAACTATAAACAATTTTTTTTCTATCCTCTGCCAGCCGCTATGATGGAGAAAGCATTACCTCGAACCGTCGCCAGTGAGACACACTGCAAGTGCCACTCCGTTTCGCGAGGCTCGTTCCTTAATCGCGACGCAATCGCGCCAATCCTCCGAAGGAACACCATCGAACGAGGGCCAATAACCCCTGAAGTCTCCACTGCCACAGGAGTAAAAAAAAATCTATCAGCAAGAGAAGAATATTTAGCAGATATTGTATTACAAAACAGAGAACTTAAAAAATCAGTTGGTTCTTTGTTATTCGATAGAATTCCATGAGAGAACTGGGCATCATCCTACCGCAATATGAAGTCATCTATCTGAACTATAACGCCTTAAATAAGATTTTCGTTACAATAAATGAACATTTTTTTACCACAAATATGTATATATAGAGAGAGAGCCAAGCAGATAGACATATTTACACGTCACAGACTGAGAGATTAGTGTATCCAAAATGAGATGGTAAGAAATATGCGATGGTGTACATATGTAACATCGTAAATTTTAGAAATGTTTTAACGATACCTGAATGAAATATCATGTTCCTAAATCGGGTGAATCTGTGTACTTTCCATAAAGACCCGAACTAAAATTTATCTGTCCTTGAACACCAGCTAAACTGAGTTAATAGGCATTTATAGAATATGAAAGATATTTTTAGTTAAACAACCTCACTCAGAACTACATTTTTCGAGTTCCGACGTGGATCGAACGCATTTATTGGCTTTAGATATACATTCACCAAGCTCTGCACGACGAAGAGCAAAGAGGAGGAAAAACGACTTAATTACTCCCACCCGCCCGGATTATTATTTTATCGATAAAAAAGTAAATACTCATAAGCGTATAACAGATAATGTTGAAACACTTAAGGCGTAAAGAAACTTTCAATCAGATTCCATCTGCTAATTTTCTCACTGTTTCTTCCACAAATATATGTGTGAGTGTGTCTGCTTGCCTTTATCCACCCCACTCCTTATTGTTATATATTACTTATATAAGCGAATAACACCTGCCTCATTTCGAACCATCCTTATAGATTGTGGCCTCCTTTGAAAGCATTTTACAAGATTATGTACCATCTGCTGACTTTTTATATACGTACAACTTCCATTAACAATGCATCTGGTTATTTTACAGGCCAACATTAAATATGCATGCGTCCTCAATCTCTCAATGGTTTTCAAATTCAAATGTATCCAGCAATTAGAAATCTATCAAAAGACCAGTAGCTTATATTTGGTCTTGGCGAAACAGTTACATTACAGAAAAAATTGTTTTCCAACCACTTCAGTTGGCTTCCGTCTATAGTCATTCTTCCATTCGTATACTAGCATGCTACCTTTAAAAATGACGGAAACATTTACCAGTCAATCTAAAATGATAGTATCTGTACACGCTGCCTACAGTCATGTGTCGTACTCGGGCCTATGCCAGAGACCAGGTGATAGTATCAATGCACTATCTAAGATCAAAATATCACATTCTGCTTAGGGTTAGAATTTAGCAAATTTTTGCTTAGAGAAACAGGCAATTTGTATATATATATATATATATATATATATATATATATAGAGAGAGAGAGAGAGAGAGAGAGATAGAGAGAGAGAGAGAGAAATTAATAATGGTTCTATCGATAGAGTCATATATATATATATATATATATATATATATATATATATATATATATATGTATATACACACAGAGGGATAGATAGATATATATATAGAGAGAATGAGTGTGTGTTTGAGGGAAATATATCACATACACCGAATACAATTTTACATTGAGAAACGCTGAAAGTACAGTAACGCTTAGACTTAAAATTAAAAATCCTATTCAAAGGCGAACTTATTTGTAATCAAAACTTTTGTTCATAAAGATTATTAAGTTAAAGTTATTAAAGGTGAAATGGCATCGATTTTTGAGGAGTCGACAGATTCTTATGATCTTAGCTTTTTGTAGGGAGTGGATCAATCAGTCCAACATATATTAAAAATTCAAGTAACCGGATTGAATAACTAGCGGAAATAAATATGACAGATAAACTCATGTTTAGTTTTGATCTTAAATTCCTTTTTACCAAAGTTGCTGTTAACAAATGCTCAAATCTTTGAAAATAGCATCTAAGACAATCAGAAATAATCTTCTCCCTATCCCCTAAATTTTCTGTAATAAGGAACCACAATGTGGATTCAAAGAAATTATAATCTATTTACAAAACGCAGTTTTCTAAGACGAATGTGTACAGAAAATGCCAGATCATCCACAGTAATGTTGCGTCCAGGTTCTTACAATATTTAACCTTTCTTGGCAAATCTGTTGTCACAGTGTGGAATGCTTAACAACAAAAATGGTAAAAACAAACAAAATAAATTAAATGAAATTGGCTAGACTACTGGAACAAGGAATACGATATTTATGATCCGAAAGAGCAATAAAACGCAGATGAATGTGTACTTGCGTTTTATAGATTATGCAAAAGTGTTTGATAAAGCACGTTTCTAAGTGCCGCTAGGTATCCTTAATATGTTTGGGGAGGATATTATAATAATCCAGAAGCTATACTGGCAGCAAACCGCCTGCATACGGATAGAAAATGAGTTCTTAAAATATAAAAAATCAAAAAGGGTGTAAGACAAGGATGTTTCTTCTCGCCGGACTTATTCAACCTATACAGTGAGGCAATTCTACCAAGAGTACATATATATAAACACTAAGTGGCTCCAATGCTGTTATGTTAATATACATCACTGTCCAAAAACTGGTCATGATAGTTTTGAGTCAGTTCTGTTAAAACGTTTTCAGTCCCTATCGTGCAACATGAAGGGTTTAGATTTTCCAGCCTGAAATACGAAAAACGCTCTGTGACATGCGTGAAATATTTTTGCTGAGTGACCAATAGAACAGAGTGTGTGACATTGCAAAAGTATAAAATAGCAAACCTTAATATGACTGAAGTTTAAATGACTATTGTCACTGTGTCTCTAATGATTTATAGACTGCAACTCATGTGCGTATTCTAGAATTCCTTGGAAAAAAAATTAGAAATGGATACGATATTGACCCGTCTGGTAGCGATAATAGATATTAAACAGAAAGATTTGTTTGTTTTTTCGTCTGTCTATAAATAATGTCGATTTGGGTTTGTTTGTTTTTATTTGGAGAAAATAAACATTTAATAAGCAATGTTGTAAATCATGTCTCTTAAAACAGAAATAACTGCTATTCAGGTTTTGATTGAACTCAGTTTAATAACAATACTTGGTTCTCTTGTAGATTTGTCTTAGTTCTTTGTTCATAAAAAAGATAGCAGCTTAAATTGTCAGGCAATCAAGACATGAAAGATTCTGACAGATTATTTGTAGACGTTTGATTAGACACTTTGAAACGTTTTACACTTACAAAAAGAAAACTGTACACAGATTGATTCCTTACTTAACTGTGTTAAAATCGGCTGATTTGTTGAAACGATTAATTTTCGAAATCAGGCATTGCTTGAGAGAATCACTGTGTGATTTATTGCTTTTACTTTACTTTGAGGATGAAACTGGACGATAGTTTTGTCAGCAAAAGTCCAACATTATTCCTTTCTTTGCCAGCAACTCCAGATTAAAATACATGTTCTCCAAGACATGAGAAAAATACAAAGAAAAAATAATAAAAAGCCTATTTTATTAAAAAAAAAAACTTACATATGCATCGTAAGATGTAGTTATGTGTTTTTAAAAACCAAAGCGGCTGTTCAAATGTTAAAAATAATTTGCGTAAAATCATTTTGCTATATATTCTGATAATTTTCGCGTCGAGCTGTGTACATATATTTAAAAGCAGTGGCAAAATTCTCAAATAATTCGACGTAGTGTAATGGTTAGCAAATTTCTCTCGCTAGATCAATTAAGACTGAATAGTGAGTTCGATTTTCACTGAGTACCACATACTTTTGGCTTTGTGACACATCTAATCTAGGCTTAGAAAATCGCCATACATAGAGGCAGAGAGAGAGAGAGAGAGAGAGATAACACACACACACACGTATGTTCCAGTAATCAGTGTTTGAGTGAATGCTAAAAGGAAATAAGAACGTAAATTTTCGGAATTGACAGGTCATTTCTACAAAGAAGTTCTATGCAAAACATTTTATTCTGCTGTGAACATTACAAAGTTAAGTTTAGTATATATTTATGAGTAAGTGTGAATATTTGTATGTACGAGAGAGAGATTGGGGGTGGAGATAAAGACCTACTGATTAGATATAATACTTAATGGCACAAAATGACACTATGATTTAAGCATGTGTATATATATACATAAACAAACACACACACACACACACATATATACATATATATATTAGCCAGTAGTACCCTGAAGATACATTAGATGAAACCTTGATGGCAGGTTTGGCTCACTTGGTTATATATATATATATATATATATATATATATATATAACTATCTCTCATCTCTGCTATATTGGAGCGGAAAGAGAGGGCGTATATATATATATATATATATATATATATATATATATATATATATATATACATACACACTCTCACATTATTTTTGACATATGAGTGCCTAAGAATCAGTTTTTATAACTGAATTAACAAGCTGCCTACCCGCATAATGATAAACTACATCCGGCAGCAAGACCTCTGATTCGGTGGTTTTGAGGGGCGTAGAACTATTTCTTTATTGCTGTTATTTCCATGTCCACCCTGACCCAGTGTGGTACCACCTGTTAGAATCCTAGCTATGGCCAAATAGTTAGCCCCCCAAATTGGGGAGGAAACACTCTGAAAGTATAAAAAAAATTATAGTAAAGATACCAGCAACCACTTTCATAGTAAAAAAATTACCTGCAATACATTTTTGTAAAAAATTACAGCAGTGTATATTCGGAAAAAATTAGCAGCAATACATTTTTTAAATAAAATTATTAATGCTCCAAAGAAAATTAAATTTCAGCATTAAATGACAAATAAATAGTTGATAGCCGCTAAACAAACAAATTGCCCACATGTATGAGCTGTTTATAAGTGGCGAAAGCGTGTGTAGAATCAGTGAATTTGTCCTTCTTCTAGACTGGTTACTAACCAAGGCTAGCGTTCATACTTTCTCTGCTGTTTAACCCATAACCGAGATGTTTACATACCTTTACCAACGTTATATGTTGAAAAAACACGGTTCACGGATTTCTCTTTCCGAGTCTCATATATGTATTTATATCGATGTATATTTTTATGCACATATGTACGACAGCAAAGACAGATACTTCTTGGCTGAGTTAACTTTATTTCTCGTCGGTCTCAGTGTTCAGTGTCCCAGCTCAACTGAAAATCAAGTACTGAAACGTTGATTTTAAAAGCAAGCCAAGTATTTCCATCTTAAAGAAAATCATGACAGAGAATCAAGAGTAGATTAAAATCTGCTCTTGATTCTCTCCCACATAGAAAAATGCATGAAAGAAACGTAAAGTCGTACGCACGCATCAGTTCGTAACTATTCTCAAACACATGTGAATATCAACTTTTGGGAATTACCAAATATTGTTATGGCGCTATGCTCTTCTAAAATCCTGATAGTGTGCTACCAGTCGAAATGCAGAAAAAAACTAGATTCTCGTTTAAATTTCAAATTCGCTCCGAGTAAAAGGTAATGAGCATTCTTTATCACTCCCATTGAATGCGAGGAACGTGTTTCCTTTATGTTAATGTTATGCATAAGCGACGTGACATTTTTTTTTTAGTTGGTTCTCTTTAAAAAGTTAAAACGGAGCGAATGTGTGGGAAAGAAAATGCATGAAAAATGAGGTGGCTTAAAAAGAAAAGTCAAGAGAAAGAAAAAGAAAAAGAAAGAAAACAGAAAAACTGAAAAGAAGAGATAAATACCTGGGAAACTGATATAAAAAGAAATCTGCTAAGCTTAAATGCTTAATGATATTAATTATGAAAACTGCTTACCTTAAACGCTAAATCTTACTTTTTTCTTTGTTTTGAAACTATTTTTTTATATATGATCATAGCGCCTATATTGCTTATTTATTTATTATTCTATTTATTTCTTTCATTTAACACATAGGAATGACCGATTATCTCTTTCCTATAATTCTCTCAATCCCCCAGCGAACTATATATATATATATATATATATATATATATATATACACTAAATGAGTAGTAGCACTTGATCTGAAGATTGCGCTTAGGCACGGAACTGAAATTCACTATGCAAGACTGATATGTCCATATATATATATATATATATATGTGTGTGTGTGTGTGTGTGTGTGTGTGTGTGTGTGTGTGTGTGTGTGTGTGTGTGTGTATTCGAACACTGAAATTAAGTACCTTTTTGCACGGAAGAGACGAAAAGAAGAAAGAAAATAAAAGAGTAGCAAACGAATGGAAATTAACTTAAAAAAAGAAAAGAAAATCAGATTTGTTCGTCTGGTTCTTTAGACACAGGCCAAGACCATCAGTTTTCTGTGTCGGGCAATCAACCAATTTTTACTCACTGCTTCTCACGATGGGGTATTCCGACTTTATGAGAAAAGGAGAATACAATGAAACACATTCATCTTTTCTTCGTGAGAGATAAATGACGTGATATTGGCTCACTTTTGAGAAATTGGCTCAAGATCTTTTCTTTTGACCTACCACACATAAACGAGGCTTCTTTTGTTTTAGTTTTTATTTAAATATAAATTAAACGTTTCTCTCTGTGTGTGTGTGTGTGTGTGTGTGTGTGTGTGTGTGTGTGTGTGTGTGTGTGTGTGTGTGTGTGCGTGCGCGCGCTTTGAAAGAGGTCCAGCATTTTTTCTCCTAACTAATCGTAAAAGTAGTAGGGCAATTTTATGGGCTAGCCAAATGAACGAAAAGCAACTTACATACAACAAGAAAAACGAAAACAATACCAAACCACAATACAACAAATATTAGGAAAAATGTTCAGATATTTTTTTTAATAAGACATTCTCATGTCTGATGAATAATTTTTCATTGCTTTTCATCATGCCGTATCTGAATATTTTGAAACTATTACGTCCCTGGATCCCTAGAACTTTCCCCACTTCATAAATAAAAAAAGTGCTACGTGGCTGCCTTTACTGACCCGTTTAATTGATAAAATTGGAGTTTACTGAAATTAAATGACAATAAAAACGGTGACAGTGATTTCGCATGGGTACTGCCATGTTAGTTTCGATATGTTACTGAGTAACACAGATTAAGCGGGATGATACCATCAACACAGAGCCTAATAGAATTTAGTTTATAACAAATGCAAGGGACCAAGATTGCAGTGTTTGATAACGTGTATATGCGTATATACGTGAGAGTGTATGAGAGAGGGAGCGTCCGCGTGTGAGTGCATGAGAGAGGGAGCGTCCGCGTGTGAGTGTATGAGAGAGGGGGCGTCTGCGTGTGAGTGCATGAGAGAGGGGGCGTCTGCGTGTGAGTGCATGAGAGAGGGGGGCGTCTGCGTGTGAGTGCATGAGAGAGGGGGCGTCTGCGTGTGAGTGTGTATGAAGGTGAGTATCTGTGTCGGAGAGCTTATGAGAGAGGGAGCGTTTGGGCGTAAGAGTGTATGACAGAGGGAGAGTGTATGAGAGAAAGCATCTGTTGTGTGTGAGAGAGTGTATGAGAGAGGGAGCGTCTGCGTGTGAGAGTATGTGAGAGAAAGTGCGTCTGTGTATGAGAGAGGTGGCGTCTGCGTGTGTATGAGAGAAAGAGCGTCCGTGTGTTAGAGTTTATGAGAGAGGGAGCGTCTGCGTGTGAAAGTGTACGAGAGAGAATGTGTGCGAGTAAGTGTGCGCGAATGAGATAGAGAGAGAGCGTGAGTGAATGAGATAGACAGAGAGAGTGGGAGAAGTAAAAACAATTCCATAATCCATTCCCTCGCTGTCTTCAAATACTTACGGGTTGCATTCGTCCGACAGTGGAGGATTAAATCCATATTTGTCATCTTCATATGTGTATGTGTGTATAATACGAACACAGTATGCAACACAGTATTATTAGTTTCACACCTCAACTTATCATGGTCTAAAAGTACAAAAGACCTATCTCCGTTAGTGAGCACCTTTCTGCCAAAAATATACAAAGCGTTTGTAGATATCATATAACCACACTGCCTAAGTGTGTGTGTGTGTGTGTGTTTGTGTGTGTGTGCGTGTGTGTGTTAAATCTGTAGACTCGCTTTGGATTATAGGTCCACAGTATCACCAGGCTTGGTGTGGCTGCAATGTTTTCGAACCAAGTGATTTGTTTTTTTGGTTCTCAGAGAGAAGTTACTAACTCCACAACCATTTTGAATACAGAGTTAGTGTTCTCCTTGACTGGTTACCAAGCAAAGCCAAAGAGCTCCATCTGTTCTGGTATTAACCCATAACTGGTGTTGAAGAGAAAGATTCATGCCTTTCCCAAGGGTATTTTTGCGAAAAGGTAACGTAAGGGCCTCGCTTGGATTTTCGATACAAGCCAATGCAATAACCACGCCGATAATCACTATGCTGCGTACGCGAGGGAAAGAATAATACGCTTACACACATTTGCACGAAACGTGCCACATAATATTTTATACATTTATCTTGTATATCTAGATCACTCCCTTTCAAGAGAAACAGACCTAAGTGTGTGTATATATATATATATATATATATATATATATATATATATATATATATATATATATCATCATTCTTCACAAAACGAAGATCGAAAGGCAATATATATATGTATATATAGTGATGGACTCTTCCGTCGTATTCGACGTATGAGGATCACACAACTCAGTTCCTTGGGTCGACAGCACAGACACCAGCACATATGATTTGATTATAGTCCTGAAGAATTTGTGCAGAAAAAAACACACTTTTTGAAGAGCCACAAGGTCCCCAAACGACTCCACTCAGGTTTTGAATTCAGAGTTATCCTTTTCCTAGACCAGTGGTCATCCAGTCTGCCCTGCTATTTACTCATAGCTGGAGGATGAAGAAAAGTATTAATACCTTTCCCAAGGGTATTAGCACGTAAGTGAATGTAATGGATTCGAACTCGGCTCTACATTTCCTCAAAACGAGCCGCTATCCCCTACTCCACACTTCTATATATATATATATATATATATATATATATATATATATATATATATATATATTATTCCGGCAGCAATCCTCCTTTCATGCAAGCTTCATTAAATATGACAGACAAGGTGTTTGATTAAAACTTTTTGATATAATTTCTCATGTGATCTTTATTTTATATTTTTCTACGCATCAAACTACATAAAATTGTCATTTTATATAAGTTTTTTTTTATATAATTTCTCATGTGATCATTTTTTCTTTTCCGTAAATAGATTATAGGAAAACTGTCCAAATGTTTTATTTTTCCAAGCGCTTTCGGCTATACCTTTAGCCATTATTAAGGAAGAATTATGATAAGATCACATGAGAAATTATGAAAAACTTAATCAAAGTACCTTTTCTGTTATATTTAATGAACCATGCAGAAAGAAAGAAAGAAAGAAAGAAAGAAAGAAATTTAATGGTGACAAGTCAATGCGTACATTTTCATATCGACATAATGAGTATAGTGTCTATTTTACAAACTGTGTGGAATAGCAGAATGGATAACAATTTAAATCTGTATGTCTATGCGTTTGTGCGTATGTGAGCGCGAGTCCTCTTTATGCGCAACAGATGTTACCAATGCTCACACACTTTTCCGTATATTCATGAGAACTATGATTTGTACAGATCAATGTGCTTTATAATAGATTAACAGAAAACGGGGATTTCATTGTGCGAGCCAGAAAGACAGACCGGCCGTCACATGTGGTGCCAAACGCCACTTAATTATTTGTGTTTTGTCATGGTTTTCGTGTCGGCTACAAACCAAAAACTTTTTGTAGATTTTGAAAAGTAAAAACAGAAAAGTTTGACGTTCTAATCTAGGTGTCGCTTGGGTTAGTTAATTCAGCGCAAATAACAAGAATAAATACTCTTTCCTCCGAGCTAGAAGTACATTCTATTCTGTCTTGCTCAGCATAAACTATCTCAAAAGTATTAATACCGATAAAAATATAGATATAGCGATTTTTTTCAAACATCGAAATCAATGTGTGAGGATTAGAAATCGAGAGAGGGAGATAATTATAAAGATAGTATTTCGTGTTTGGCTCTCTATAAGAATGTTTTGGTAGCACAACAGTGATCAATGACACAGCGAGTTCAAATTCTTGCTTAGTCTGTTATGTTCTCTTTCACGTTAAAAACAGGGGAAATACATTAAGTCATCTAGTCCCCACCCAAATGAGAGTTAATTAGAAGGGTAGAATTGGCTTTCTAGCCTTGACAGGCAGCCATTCTAAGAAAGGATAACTCCGAACTGAAAGCACTGGATATACCAGCAGAAAACTACTCTATAAAGTTATGGCAATTCACAAATAACAAAAAAGGAATCTGCAAAGAACCGTGGTAGCCAAAGACCTGAAGGGGCATGACATTAAAAAATGACACGTAACCCAGAAGTAGGTATATACGTGCGTGCAATGAACAACTTTTGCGCTAGTAAGATTTTATATGACGGAAAAGTTTATGGATTAGCATTTCCAAGCTTTCACCCGATAGGACAGTATTTATCTTAAGATAATAGACATTGATGCGATTAACCATTCTTTTCATTTAACTACGAGTTTTAGGCCTCCATTAAAATTTCACAGCTAAGCTTAATGTTATTTAAAATAAATTATTTAAAATCTTGATAGAACACATTGTACGTGCCTTCAAAAAAAAAAGGAAAGAAATATAAAAAAAAAATTTAATATCAATGAAAGGCGGGGGAAAAGAACTGTTCAAGAAAACAAATAGCAAGAATAGAAAGAGACAAAAGAATATATATATATATATATATATATATATATATATATATATATATATATATATATGTGTGTGTGTGTGTGTGTGTGTGTGTGTGTGTGTGTGTGTGTGTGTGTGTGTGTGTGTGTGTATATATATAACAAATAATGCAAAGAAAGATAGGATATAAAATTGCAGGAACTGTAATAAAATTTACAAAGAAACGTGAAATATATTTACAAATAAAAGAATATATAATTTAAAGAAAATAATATAAAGTAGCCAATTTCAAAAGAGAGAAATCAAAATTCTAGATCCACTTCTTATAGAAAATAAATCAACATCCTCACGGAAAGTATTTTTGGACTGGCAAACTGAGTATAGAATTTGCGTGACATAAAATTGTAA